>CM039517.1:12837457-12881724 GCA_022433055.1 Begonia peltatifolia | reverse complement strand
ACATGGAAATTCATTTTCGTCTCGTTCTCCTAATTTAAAACTATGATGAACAACCATGAAAGCATAACATAAAGTAAACGTCCAATGCATCTTACTGAACTATGATGTAGGCCCGAAGGAAAAACTCCTACTACATTACTTACTTGGTGTCCTTAGCAACTCAGATTTCGTAGACTGCTCGCTAAACTGGAGAACCTATAAATCACACATTCATCAATTCTACTTCGTTCAACTCATAAATTCCTAGCTTGAAAATCATAACTCGTACGAAATAAAAACTCTCTACTAAACCCGAAATCCAACTCAATTTCTCACCATTTTCAGAAATTCATACCTATCACAATACTTATCCGATTTGGATGATTAGAAAGGCTACGGACTTCTGAGGGCATCTAATTTCTAACAGCCTAATCAAATTCTTTATCAAACACCAATAGCTTTGTCGAATGTGACCGAACAGAAATCGTTGCACAATACGAGCATTTGGTTGTCCCAACGCTCAATCTTCTCCATAAAATCTCATAATCTACTCCTACTTCTAGTTTACATGCCAACATACGGATAAAAATCGACTATAACTTCGAAATCTCATTTCTCCAACTTAGGTTTTACTGTAATATCCAATAAATTGCTCTAACTTCACTTTTACCGCTCGAAACAACTAGAGGACTAACTATCTGTTAGAAACTTACCTTAAATTTGAAGGAACGGAGGAGAATCGTCGGCTGGAAGGAGAAATTACCGAGCCTTCGCGCGAGAGAGGGAAAAAGAACAGGGGAGGGAGGTTTTGGTGCTGGGGAGAAAACACCGAAAGGTGTTTTGATATATTTTTTTTAATAATAATAACTTAATTAATAAATTGCTCTCAATCTCTAATAGTTTAATAAATCTGTTATTCAATCTCTGTTCAGTTGAAATCTAAAAATTTCTCCTTCACCATTAGTCCCAAAATAATCTTATACCTAAGAGTAAAAATTCTCCGTTCTCAATTCTGACCAAAACTCCGCCAATTATAATCTCGTAAGTCCGAAAATTAGTTTTAACAGAAAAATTGCGAGTGCTACAGACACATTTCATTGCTTGTGCTAAGACTGACGATTCTGCTTTCTTTGCTGACTTATTCAGACTGCATAGGGTGCCGCATTCTCTAGTGTTGGATAGAGACACTAAGTTTTTAAGTGATTTTTGAACTACGTTATGGAAGAAAATAGGGACCAAACTACTTTTTAGTACGTCCTTCCATCCCCAGACAAACGGACCAACAAAAGTGGTCAACCGGACCTTGGGCACCCTTCTTCAAAGTGTTTTAGGCAAGAAATCTACTGAATGGGACACTATACTACCATATTTAGAATTTGCATACAACTGAAGTGTCCATTCCACAATCCAGCAAACACTGTTTAAACTAGTGTATGAATTCAATCGTTCCACCTCACTTGACCTCGTAACATTGCCTACTAATGACCTTGAAAACACAGTAGGAGCTAACAAGACTACACAAATTAAGAAGTTGGATGAAACTATGCGTAAGACCCTAGAGAGGAGAAATGAAGCTTATACAAAGTAAGCCAACAAAGGTCGTAAGGAGGTCATATTCAATGAGGGAGATCTAGTTTTGCTTTACTTACAAAATGAACGATTTCTTGCTAAAAAAAACCAAACTACTCCCAAGAGTTGACGGCCCATTTAGGGTGTTAGAGCATATCAATGATAACGCCTATAAGTTCAAATTACTAGGAGATTATGGGGTATTAGCTACTTTAAATGTTCAAGACTTATCGTCATACGTTAGAGATGAACTAACTAACGAGGGTATCCAATCAATGGATTTGAGGTTAAATCTTCAATCACCTGAGGAGGATGATATGCCTGGGAGACTTATCACCCGATCACAAACCAAGGCACAAATATTTACTAATCTTTGTACTCACAAGTTTTTTTCTTTTGCAGGTAAGGATTTCCCTGAGGTCTTGAAATGGGAACCTAAAGCACAAGACATGACTCAACCTTTTGCATGTTCTAACTTAGGAGCCATGAATTGGGATTGCTCAATCTCAAGAGGAAATTTGTCTTCCTAAGATCAACACCTTGTAACCAAGTATTTCTATTTTTGGCAAACATCGGTTTTTTTGTAATTTTGTCAAACATTTAGTCTTAAATTATTGCACGCATGCATTAGTCATTTAGGGTTAGATGTATGTTAGGTTACTTATGGTTTGTTACTTATGCAATCGACCATAACAAATACTACCAAAGCAAAGGAGTGGTGCGCAACATTATCGCCAAGGTTAGTGCACACTTTAAGATCACTCATAAAGGAGACTTTCTTGATGAACTACACAAGGATGGGCTATGACTACTCATGCATAAGCAAAGAAGGCCTGGGCTAGTTACCAACCGAGCACCCTAGCGCGCGCAAGGGAGAATTGCTTGGCCAAGCCCAAATTGAAGATTGTTTTTAGCATTTCCCTCAATCCTCTTGAATTCAAACCAACTCCTCCATACTCAGCTGGACTTAAAAACCAACAAGGAGTTGCCATGCAAGCCAAAGCACATCATCATAAGGAGGAACTCTGAGCGTCGTTCGATGGGTGGAATGTCGCACATGCAACCATATTCCCCTCCTCCACATTGGCATAGTTGAACATGTTTTCAATGGTGTGGATCCATCTTTCCGCAGCAGTCGGATCTGTCATCTGGCCCTCAAACGTCGGAGGCTTCAATCTCCTAAACCTTTCTCCACTAGAACCCTCTTCATGGCTCCTTTGTCATTGATTCAGTAGCATTCCCAATTGTTGGAACTACTTGTTGACCAACTCGGCCAGTCGTCTGATCGTAGCCAAGTTGTCATCATTCTCTGACCCTGCTGCCTCTCTCAGAACTCTAGGTCGTCTATACATCTTGGCTAATTCCTGTACAAGGTTAGCATAATCTAACCTTAGTCACGATCTAACTAAAAATAAACAAATACTTACAGTTGGTGGAGCACGTTGCATGGATGCCGGCAGTGTTGGGTAATTCTTTGAACGACTTGACCATTTGGCTCTTATACAAACTTGTCGTGCCCCGATCCACCTTGGACACGGTTTGCTACTTACTCACTATTTCACTCGTATCGTAAGAATTGGCATAAAATTTAAAATTTTTGTTTCTCGACTTAAACGTCATTTTTTTGAAAATATTTTAAATAGCATTGCAACGGAAAACACAATTAAAATCAGTTTAATTAAACTTCATTTTTTTTTAAAACACAAAAATAAGGAAACCGGTCAACACTTCTCTTTAGCGGTCGACACTTTAATTCTCCCTGTTTCCATCGGTCAGCCCTCGCGGTCGAGACCTCTACCATCTCCTTCATTCCCGGTCGACACCTTGATCCCCTCTGTCGGCGCAAATTGATCTTTGCAGTTGACACCTACAGCCGTTTTTACACTACCGGTCAACACCTACAACCATTGGTCGACACTTACTTCGGCTCTGCCTACGCAGATCGAACCCCGCAGTTGACACTCTCACTGATTTTACACTAACCGGTCGACACCCACGGTCGCCGGTCGACACCTCATTTCTCTTTGCTTGTACAGGTCGAACCTTGTGGTCTACACTTACCTTCCATTTTACAAGGACCGGACGATACCTATGGAGTTCGGTCAACACTTTGCACCAGCAGTATAGAAATAACACCAGATCAAAAGAAAACAGACAGCGAAAACTTCAACGATTAAAACCATGAAGTAAAGACTTGTATTTTTATGTCATAATCTCCTAAAGTAATTTCAAAAACACAACCTTACACCAATCCCAACTATAATCATGCCACAAAAACCTATATCCTCAAAATCTATACACAAGTGTTCAACAAAAAATGCTTACGAAATCCCACAACCTATCACACCATGGTCGTGTTGCCCCAACATGCTGACTTCATCGGCATACAGCATACGTCACCAACCACCATTCTAGTCATGCTTGTACTCAAATAACTCACCGGAGAGCTCGCCGTCACCTACACCATGGAACACAAAACATAAGCCTAATGCTTAGTAAGTATGGAATATGAACAGAAATCAATACACAACTGAACCCCTATCACATGCAGTTTCTAGCTCTATTTCGTTTTCATTATTATCATCTTCCACTTTCACGTGTGAGTCAAGTAGACACCCATCCTATCACACTCAAGACGGCCAAACCAGGAACCACGGAGCGAGATTAGAGGCACACATCGTGTTCACACACGGGACGGCCATACAAAATCTCCTCCCAACATCGATCATAGAACCTTCTAGTGCTTTCTCACGACCACGTTAACGACGAGGCGTTCACAAACCGTGTCATCTTACGTACTTTCATCAATGAGAAACCTCTAGTGCTTTCTTACTAGCATGTTATCGACGAGGCGTTCCCATGCATGGCATCTTTTCTTATCTGATTACATTTTATACGCACAATTCAAAACATGCTCAAAACTCGTTCTTTTGTAATTCAAAACCATGATGCATGTCAACACATATGCACAATCATCTAACCAATCAACAAAACAAATAGTGAAAACAAACAAGCAATCCTACCGTTCCATGGCGTAGGCCCGAAGGTAAATCACAAACAATCCATTACTTACCCGGCGTCCTAGAAATTTCTCGCACTTCGTAACTTCGTACGCTAACTGGGAATACCTATAAAATCACACATTCATCAATTCTACCTCGTTAAATTCATAAATTTCTATCTTAAAAGTCATAACTCGTACAAAACCAAAACTCTTTACTAAACCCGAAATTTAACTCAATTTCCGACCAACTTTGGAAATTTATAACTTCTCCAATACTTGTCCGAATTGGACGATCCAAAGTGCTATAGGCTCCACAGGATGTCTCGTTTCCAATGGCCTCATCCATTTCCTAGTTCAACACCTACAGCATGGCCGGACGTGGCCGAGCGAAAACCATTCCACAATTTGTGCACTCGTCTATCCAACCACTCAATCATTCTCATAAAATCCTGTAATCTACTCCTACTTCTAGCTTAAGCACCAACATACGGATAATAATTAACTCTAAGTTCGATTTCCCGTATCTCCCTCCTAGGTTTTCACCAAATCACCCAATACTCTCACTAACTTTATTTTTTCGTCGTTAAAAACAACTAACACACTAACTATCTACTAAGAACTAACTAAAACTTATCGTAGATTTGAAGATTGATGGAAGATTGGAGAAGAACAGTAGGCTGGAAGGAGGATCGCCGAAGGAAGGAGGGAAGGAGAAGAGAGGGTTTTAGTGCTGGGGAAGAAAACACCGTTGAGGTGTTTTGATTTTACTTCTTTTCTTTTTTTTTTTTATAATAATATCTTAATTACTATTTCACCCTTAACTTCTAAACGTTTAAGAAATTTGTTATACGGTCTGATTCCCGTTGGATTCTTAAATTTTTCTCTTCTTCACTATCCTCAAACTAATCTTTTGCTTGAGGGTAAAAATTCCCCACTCCCAATTCCGACTAAAACTCCGCGAATTACAATTACGTAAACCCGAAATTAGTTTTAGTAGAAAATTCTGGGTGTTACAGATGAACTCCACCCGCCGGCCCATGGTAGCACGCCACCAACAACCTACTCATCCGGCATGGACTCTCGTAATTCACCAGCAGGAATCTCTGCATCTACAGCACAGAACACACAACATAAGAGTAACACTCAGTAAATAGTGCAATATGAAACGTAAAACCGACAATGCAATCCTATCACATGCAATCTCTACTCTCCCGTTCATGTTGTCATAACCTGTGACGTGTGGTGTAGCTACACTAGGGTAAGGGTTAACCTCACGCCACACTACATCGTGACATGTCGCCATCGTCTCGGACTCCACAGTAACAAGGCCCACGAGCTACACACACACGCCGCTACATAGCAACCGCCCCAAGGTGAGGATGGACCTCGCGCCATGCTACACCCTAACATGTCATCATCGTCTCGGATTCCCCAGCAAGGAGGCCCATAGTTTCCACAAACACACATTTCACGACACCCCAGCCAGCCCACTCCTTGAGGGGAATTCGCAGTTTGTTATATACCGGCCCACTCCTCGAGCAGGATCCGCGTCGCCACCGTCCATCATCCTCACCATCAACACATACAAGCCTTGTGACAGTCCAGCCGGCCAACTCCCTGAGCAGAATTCATGGTTAGTTATGCACCGGCCCTTTTCCCGAGTAGGATCCGCAGTACTATCGCCACGCGTCTCGCCACTACTTACTCAAAAACATGCTCTAATTCATTTTCGTTACACTTTTCAAAACATGATGCATGACTGAACAAAACACACAATACCTCCCTACCTGTCACACCCAAAATTTTATGCTAAAACTAATTTTGAATTTACGTAATTGTAATTGGTGGAGCTTTGGTGGGACTTGAGAGCGGAGAATTTTTACCCTTAAGAAAAAGATTATTTTGAGGCTACTGGAGAAGAGAAAAAATTAAGAATCCAACCAGAATCGAATCGTATAACAATTTGATTAAATGGATTAGAGTTGAGGGAAAAATAGTAATTAAGAATTAATTTTACTAAAAATAAATAAATAAATAAAACAGAGGGGAGGAACGAAATTCCACACCCCCCCCCCCCCCCCCTATTTTCTTCTCTGCATTCCTCCTCCCCCGTGGGGAGAAACCTTCCCTTTTCCCCTCCCATCGGCAATTTTCTCTTCCTACGACGCTCAGCCAATTTCTTCTCCGTTTCTTTAGAATTACAGTAAGTTTTAGTTAGTTATTAGTAGATAGTTAGTGTGTTAGTTGTTTTTAGTGACAAAAATGAATTTAGGAGGGTATTGGGTGATTTGGTGAAAACATAGGAGGAAGATACGAGAAATTGAACTTAGAGTTGATTTTTATCCATATGTTGGTTCTTAAGCTAGAAGTATGAGTAGATTAAGGGATTTTATGAGAAGGATTGAGTGGTTGGATAGCCGAGTGCTCGAGTTGTGGAATGGTTTCTTCTCGGCTACGTCTAGCCAAGCTGTAGGTGCTGAACTAGAAAATGGATTAGACCATTGGAAACGAGACATCCTGTGGAGCTTGTATCACTTTGGATCGTCCAATTCGGACGAGTATCGAAGAAGTTATGAATTTTTGCAGCTGGTCAAAATTTTAGTTGGATTTCGGGTTTAGTAGAGAGCTTTGGTTTTGTACGAGTTATGACTTTTAACTTAGGAATTTATAAATTTAACAAGGTAGAATTGATGAATGTGTGATTTTATAGGTATTCCCAGTTAGCGTACGAAGTTACAAAGTGCGAGGAATTTCTAGGATGCTAGGTAAGTAATGGATTGTGTGTGATTTGCCTTCGGGCCTACGCCATGGAACGGTAGGGTTGCTTGTTTATTTTGACTATTTGTTTTGTTGATTGGTCAGTTGATTTTGCATATGTGTTTACATGCATCATGGTTTTGAATTATGAAAGAACGAGTTTTGAGCATGTTTTGAATTATGCATATGAAATGTAATCAGATAAGAAAAGATGTCATGTATGGGAACGCCTCGTCGTTAACGTGCTACCGAGAAAGCACTAGAGGGTTCTCATTTATGAAAGTATGTAAGATAACACGAGTTGTAAACGCCTAATCGTTAACGTGCTACTGAGAAAGCACTAAAGGGTTCTATGATCGATGTTGGGAGGAGATTTGTACGGCCGTCCTGTGTGTGAACACGATGTGTGCTTCTAATCTCGCTCCGTGGGTCATGGTTTACCGTCCTGAGTGTGATAGGATGGGTGCTTACTTAACTCACACGTGAAAGTGGAAGATGATAATAAGAAAATGAAATAAAAACGAAACAGAGCTTAGAAACTGCACGTGTTAGGGGTTGAGTTGTGTATTGATTTTCAGTTCATATTCCATACTTGCTAAGCATTAGTGTAATATCCAGAATTTTCATTTAAACTAGTTTCGGATTTCTGCAATTTTAATTAGTAGAGTTTTGGTCGAAATTAATAACGAAAAATTTCGGCCCCTAAGTCAAAGATTGTTCTAAGGCTAATGGTGAAAAGAGAAATTTAAGAATCTAACCAGAGTCGGACGAAATCACGAAATTATGAAAAGGTTAAGTGGAGGGCAGTTTGGTAATTAAGAAAAATATAATAAAACAAAAAATAACTGATGGTGTTCTTCTCCCCCTACAAGCCCCTCCCCATCCTCTCTTCTCTCCCGCAAAGCCCGACGCCCTCTCCTTTTGCCACTTGATCGATTCTCTTTTCATTTTTCCGAATCACGGTGAGTTCTCGTTAGCTTTGCGTAGTTAGTTAGTGTGTTGGTGTTATTAGAGGCAAAACTAGGTTTGACAAGGGTATAGGTCAAATTAGTGAAAACCTAGGAGGGTAACGTGAGAAGTTGAGAGTAGAGTTTGATTTCTATCCACCTATTGGTGCTTAGGACAGAGATATGAGTTGAATACAAGAATTGGTAGGAGATATTAGATGGTTTATTGGCCGTGCATGTGAAATTTTGGAACGGCGTTCATTCAGCCACGTTCAGTGAAGTTGTGGACATCCGAATGAGAAGTGGATGGAACCATACGAAGTTAGACGTCCTTAGGAACCCGTAGTATTTTGTATCGTCCAATTTTGACGAGTATTGGAGAAGTTGTGAATTTCTGAATTTGGACGAAAATTTGTGCGGGATTTCGAGTTTAGTGGAGAGTTTCGGTTTTGATGTGAGTTAGGACTTTTACGTTAGGGACTTATGAATTTGACGAATTAGAATTGACAATGTGCAATTTTATAGGTATTCCAGTTAGAGCACCAAGTTACGAAATTCGAAAGGATTTCGAGAACGCTAGGTAAGTAGTGGAACGTATGTGATTTACCTTCGAGCCTACACCTTGGAATGGTAGGACTGCTTGTTTGCTTGCTTGTTTATTTTGTTGTTTGAGTCGTGCATTCCTAATTCTCATGCATCATGGTTTTGAATTACGAAATACGAGTTTCTAGCATGTTTTGAAATGTGTATGTGAAACGTAACCAGATAAGAAAAGACTTGTCACGCATGGGTGAACGCCTCGTCATTAACTTGCTACTGAAAGAGCACTAGGGTTACCCCATGGATGAAAGTACGTAATGTGACACGGTTTGCGAATGCCTAGTTATTAACGTGTTATTGAGGGCACTAGAGGGTTCAACGATTGATGTTAGGAGGAGGTTACGTAGACCCGTTCCATGTCCGAACATGATGTGTGCCTCTAGCCTCGCTTTGTAGGTTATTGATTGACCGTCCCGAGTGTGGAGGGGATAGGGACCAACTTGACTCACACGGAAAAGTGAAAGATAAAAATAACGAAGCGAAAAGAAAACGCAGTTGAGTATAGAAACTGCAAGAGTAGGGGTTGAGTTATGCATTGGTTTTTAAGTCCACATTTCCATAATTGCTAAGCATTAGGCTTACGTTTTGTGTTGCTTGGTGTAGGTGACGACAAGCTTTCAGGTGAGTTGCTAGATGACAAGTAGGCCTAGATCAGAGTTGGCAGGAGATGTCCATGCCGGTGTAAAAACATTTGCGGTGACACGACCATGGCGGGAAAAAGGGTGAAATTTTTGGTATGTGTTTTGAGTCGGATAGTGATGTATAGATTTTTAGAATTTTACGTGGTGTAGTAAGAGTATGGTGGATAAATGAAGTAGAATGTTGTTGTTTTGAAATTTATTTGGAGAAGTTATGTTTTCAAACCATAGGTTTTACTTCGTGAATTTGGTTGGGGAGATATTGTCGTGTGTATTTAAATGAACTGGAGTTGAGTTTTACTGATACTGGTGTGAGGTGTCGACCGAAGTCGAGAATTGTCGACCGGTCAGTGTAAATGTAAGGTGAGTGTCGACCGCGAGGCTCGACCGGTGACTGGCTCGAACCTTAGTTATAGGTGTCGACAGTCCATGTAAAAATGGTAATGGAGTTGACCGCGAGGGACGACCTGCGTGGGCAGAGATGATTAAAGTGTCGACCTTTGGAGACGGGTGTCAACCTTTGGAGACGGGTGTCGACCCCTCCCTGTGGTGAACATAAATGTGTCGATTGGTGTTTCCATGTGTCGATCAATGAAAAGACCTGAGAGGGACGAAGTCTCGACCGATGTTCCCGGTGTGGACCGATGATAATACCCGAGACGACCTGAGAGGGACGAAGTCTTGACCGATGTTCCAGGTGTCGACCGGTGCTTATAGGTGTCGACCAGAAGTTTTTGTTTCATGTTTAACAAAATGGAATTTTATCCAAAGTGAATTTAATCGAATTTCCGCTGTAGAGCTGTAAAAAAAAAAAATATTTTCAGAAACGTCTTTTCAAATCGAAGAATTAAAGTATTAAATTTACAAAAATTTTACGTTACGAATGTTCGAACTTGGTATCGAAGCAGTAGCGAACTGGAAACGGGTAGGTTTTCGGGGCGTTACAGGATTTGGTATTAGAGTCATTATGGTCATGTCATTCAAAGGATTACCAAACAGTTACCGGTCGCAATGCAACGTGCTCCACAAACTGTAAGTAGTTGTTTATTTTAGTTAGATTATGAATAAGGCTAGACTATACTAAACTCGTACAGGAATTAACTGAAATGGATAGACGACCGGGACGACCTAGAGTTCCGAGAGAGGCAGTAGAGCCAGAAGGTGATGATAACCTGGCTACGATTAGATGGTTGACCGAATTGGTTGACAGGCAGTCCCAACAACTGGGAATGTTGTTGAATCAAGGACAGGGAAGCCATGGAGCGAGCTCTAGCGGAGAGAGATTTAGAAGATTAAAGCCTCTGATGTTTGAGGGCTAGCTGACAGACCCTATAGTTGCAGAAAGGTGGATCCACACCATCGAGAACATGTTCAAGTATGCCGACGTAGAGGAAGGAAATATGGTTAATGTGCAACATTTCATCTCTCAAATGATGCTCAGAGCTGGTGGGAGACGGTAGAGGCCACTGTAGATGCCAGGGACTTGACCTGCAAAAGATTTAAAGAAATGTTTGATGACAAATACTATAATCAGACGGTCCAAGCTGCAAAAAGATTGGAGTTCCTATAGTTGAAGCATACTGGGCCAGTAGCCGAGTATGTTAGGCAGTTCGAATCGTTGTCCAGATTTGCAAGCCAATTGGTGAGCAATGAAGAAGAAAAAGTATTACAGTTTGTAAAAGGATTAAAACCGAAGATATAAGGGATGTAACCATTTCCGGAATTGAGGGTGTGTCATATGCACGAGTTGTGACCAAGGCACTGGAAGTGGAGGGAGCAGAGGCCAAGTGTGCGAGGCCAGCAGTGGCCACCAAGAGGTTATTTAAGGAGATCACACAACAGATAAGCAGAGGAGGATCTTCTTCGGGAACCAAGAGGCCAGGCGGTGCGGTGTATGATTCAAGGGTAAGCAAGAGGCCCCAAATACAGAGTAAGTACCCGCAGTGTCGTAAGTGCTTGAAGAACAACCTGGGAGAGTGCGGACAGTTTGCAGGCAAATGTTATAACTACAATGAAGCTGGTCACATTTCCCGGAATTGCACAAAGCCGAGGGTCAATCGGTGTTTCACTTGTAATGAGACCAGCGACATATTCAGGGATTGCCCCGCAGCAAAGAAGGGTCCGGCCAAGATGACACCTAGGATCTTTGCAATGATAGAGCTCGAGAGCGAGGATCGGCCAGCTGTTATGTCTGGTATGGTACTAGTTGATATGGTGCCCGCGTTTACATTGATAGATTCAAGACCATCGCACTCCTTTGTTGTCACTGCTTTTGTGGTACAGGTGAATTTGTGGGCTAACTCGCCGAGTGCACATATGAATTGAGGTTGTCATCCGGTGAGTGCATGCATTCTGATCAAGTAGTATGCCTCAGATGGTGCAAAACACTCGCTGCAAGCTGCGAAGAATACGGGGAGACTATCCATAATGGCACCTATCGAGGCTCAGAGATTAATAATGGGTGAGTGTTCCTGTTTTCTTGCAACAATTTTAGATACTCGGTTTCATGTGGGGACAAAGTCACAAGACATTGAGGTCGTTCGTGGATTCCCTAAGGTGTTTTTGGATAACTTTCTTGGATTACCCCCGAACCAGGAAGTTGAATTTGTGATCGATACATATCCTGGTGCAGAGCCAATATCGAAGAACCATATAGGTTAGCTCCTCCGGAATTAAAGGAATTAAAGAAGCAGTTGGAAGAACTACTGGAAAAAGGATTCATACATCCAAGTTTCACACAATGGGGAGCGTCAGTCCTATTTGTAAAGAAGAAAGATGGATCGCTCCGGATGTGTATTGACTACCTGGAGCTGAATAAGCTAACGATAAAGAATAAGTATCCACTAACGAGGATAGATGACTTGTTTGATAAACTGCAAGGAGCTCGGATTTTCTCGAAGATAGATTTGAGATCGGGGTATTACCAGCTAAAGGTCAGATCACAGGATATCCCAAAGACAACTTTTCGGACTAGATACGGGCATTATGAGTTCTTAGTGATGTCATTTGGACTGACAAATGCCCCATCTGTTTTTATGGACCTAACAAATTAGGTATTCCAAGAGTATCTAGATAAGTTCGTCATTGTATTTATCGATGATATCTTGGTTTACTCTCATAACGAAGAAGAACATAAGGAGCATTTGAAGATAGTTCTGGAGACCTTGAAACGGCATTGGTTGTATGCGAAGTTCTCCAAGTGCGAGTTTTTGCTGGATAAGGTCAATTTCCTTGGGCATGTGATTTCTGGTGGAGGAATATCGGTGGATCCGGATAAAATACAGTTAATCAATGAATGGCCACAGCCAAGGAGCGTCAGGGAGATTTGAAGCTTTCTAGGGTTAGCAGGTTACTATAGGAAGTTTATTGAGGGATTTTCAAAGATTGGAGCACCTCTAACTCGTCTAAAGCGAAAGGAAGTCAAGTATATATGGACGGAGGACTGTGAGCACAGTTTCTAGATGCTGAAGCAGAAATTGACTGCAGCTCCAGTATTGACACTTCAGATGATGGACGAGAAGTTTAATATTTACTGTGATGCTTCTAAAATTGGATTGAGTTGTGTCATGATGCAAAACGGAAGGGTGATCGCTAATGCTTTGAGGCAATTAAAGCCCTATGAGCGGAATAATCCAACCCATGATTTAGAGTTAGCGTTAAATTTTTTCGCACTAAAGATCTAGAGGCACTATCTTTATGGACAGCAGTGTGAGGTATACTCAGATAACAAAAGTTTGAAGTATATCTTCACTCAGAAGGATCTGAACATGAGGCAGAGACAGTGGTTGGAATTTGTGAAGGACTATGACCTGGAGATCAAATACCACCCTGGCAAAGCCAATGTAGTGGCCGATGCATTGAGCCGAATTGCGACCTCAGCATCAGTGATGAACGCCGAGATGTCTAAGGAGTTGAGTGAAGAATTTCAGACGTTTAATTTGGAGCTAGTCTCAAAAGTGGCAGCGCAATTGTCAGCCTTATCTCTGAAGCCATCGATTCTGGAGGAAACTAAAGGAGCTCAACAAGATGACCTAAGATGCAACGAATTCAGGACGAGCATGACATCTAACGACATAACCGAATTTAGCTGTTCAATTGATGGAATCCTGAAGTTTCGGAATAGGTGGTACGTTCCAAACAACGGTCAACTTCGGGAAGACATTTTGTCTGAAGCGTACTCTTCAAGGTTCTATGTTCACCCTGGAAGCACCAAGATGTACAGAGACCTTAAGCAACATTATTGGTGGCCCGACATGAAAAAGTCTGTAGCAAAGTACGTGGAGACATGCTTAATCTGCCAGCAAATTAAGGCTGAACATCAGAGACCGGCTGGAAAGTTGGAACCATTGCCGATTCCAGAATGGAAGCGGGACAAGATATCCATGAACTTCGTTGTAGGATTAACACGGATAGCAAAGGGATTTGATGCGGTGTGGGTGATTGTGGATCGTCTGACCAAATCCGCCCAACTCCTACTGGTAAAGATGACGTTCAACATGGACCAATTTGCTAACCTGTATGTTCAGGAGATAGTAAGGTTGCATGGGGTTCTGATTTAAATTGTGTCGGATAGGGACCCGAGGTTCACCTCGAAATTTTAGAAGAGTCTGCACAAGACAATGGGGACACGGCTGACTTTCAGTACAACCTTTCATCCTCAAACCGATGGACAATCTGAACGGACTATTCAGGTTTTAGAAGATATGCTTCGAGCCTGTGTTTTAGAGTTGCAGAGTTCGTGGAGCAAGTATTTGCCCTTGGTGGAATTCTCGTACAACAATAGCTATCAGGCTACAATAGCTTTGGCCCCTTACGAATCCTTATGCGGAAGGAAGTGCATATCACCTCTTTATTGGGATGAAGTCGGTGAAGCTAGTCTAATTGGTCCCGAAATTGTGCAACAGACCACTGAGAAGATCAAGGTTATTTGGCAGCGGATATTGACAGCTCAAAGTCGACAAAAGAGCTATGCCGATGGAAGGAGAAGGGAATTGGAATTTGAAGTGCGAAACGAAGTTTTTCTGAAGATTTCACCATTCAAAGGCGTGATGAGATTCGAGAGAAAGGGTAAGTTGAACCCTGAGATACGTTGGACCGTTCCCGATCATGAAAAGAATTGGGAGAGCTGCGTACTAACTAGAACTGCCAGCTTCCATG
Source organism: Begonia peltatifolia (assembly GCA_022433055.1). Classification (NCBI taxonomy): domain Eukaryota; kingdom Viridiplantae; phylum Streptophyta; class Magnoliopsida; order Cucurbitales; family Begoniaceae; genus Begonia; species Begonia peltatifolia. The sequence goes on along the minus strand of CM039517.1, from coordinate 12,867,073 downwards.
GATGGGGCTCACAATGTTTTCCACGTATCGATGCTAAGAAAATGTCTCAAGGATCCGTCACACGTTGTGGTTAAACAAGAGATCAAAGTACAGCTAACCTTAACGTACAAAGAAAGGCTAGTGGAGATCTTGGATTATGCAGTGAAGACACTACGCAACAAGGACATTACGCTGGTAAAGGTATTATGGCGTAACCACAATTTGGAGGAGGCAACGTGGGAAAGACAATAGGATATGATGGAGCGTTATCCTAAAATTTTTAGATAACAAATTTTGGGGACAAAATTTTTGTAAGGAGGGAGGGATGTAATACCCAGAATTTCCGTTTAAACCAGTTTCGAATTTCTGCAATTTTAATCAGTTGAGTTTTTGTCCAAATTAATAACGAAAAATTTTGGCCCATAAGTGAAAAAATATTTTAAGGCTAATGGTGGAGAGAGAAATTTAAGAATCTAACCAAAGTCGGATGAAATAACGGAATTATGAAACGGTAAGAGGTGGAGGACAATTTGGTAATTAGAGAAAATATAATAAAATAAAATAGAAAATGGTGTTCTTCTCTCCCAACAAGCCCCTCCCCCTCCTCTCTTCTCTCCCGCGAAGCCCGACTACCTCTCCTTGTGTCGCTTGATTAATTCTCCTTCCGTTTTTCTAAATCACGGTGAGTTCTTGTTAGCTTTGCGTAGTTAGTTAGTGTGTTGGTGTTATTAGTGGCGAGACCGGGTTTGGCAACGGTATAAGTTGAATTAGTGAAAACCTAGGAGGGTAACGTGAGAAGTTGAGAGTAGAGTTCGATTTCTATCCACCTATTGGTGCTTATGATAGAAATAGGAGTGGAATACGAGAATTGGTTGGAGAGATTGGATGGTTTATTGGCCGTGTATGTGAAATTTTGGAACGGTCTTCGTTCAGCCACGTTCAATTAAGTTGTGGACATCCGAATGGGAAGTGGATTAGACCATAGGAAGCTAGACATCCTTAAGAACCCGTAGTATTTAGTATCGTCCAATTCGGACGAGTATTGGAGAAGTTGTGAATTTTCGAAGTTGGATGGAAATTTGTGCGGGATTTCGAGTTTAGTGGAGAGTTTCGATTTTGATGTGAGTTAGGACTTTTAAGTTAGGGACTTATGAATTTGATGAATTAGAATTGACGATGTGCAATTTTATAGGTATTCCAGTTAGAGCACCAAGTTACGAAATTTGAAAGGATTTCGAGAACGCTAGGTAAGTAGTGGAACGTATGTGATTTACCTTCGAGCCTACACCTTGGAATGGTAGGACTGCTTGTTTGCTTGCTTGTTTGTTTTGTTGTTTGAGTCGTGCATTCCTAATTGTCATGCATCATGGTTTTGAATTACGAAATACGAGTTTCTAGCATGTTTTGAAATGTGTATGTGAAACGTAACCAGATAAAAAAAGACTTAACACGCAAGGGTGAACGCCTCGTCGTTAACGTGCTACTGAGAGAGAACTAGGGGGTTTCCATGGATGAAAGTATGTAATGTGACACGGTTTGCAAACACCTCGTCGTTAACGTGCTATTGAGAGCACTAGAGGGTTCAACGATTGATGTTAGGAGGAGGTTACGTAGGACCGTTCCATGTGCGAACATGATGTGTGCCTCTAGCTTCACTCCGTGGGTTATTGATTGGCCGTCCCGAGTATGGAGGGGATGGGTGTTAGCCTGACTCACACGGAAAAGTGAAAGATAAAAATAACAATGCGAAAAAAAAAACGGAGTTGAGTATAGAAACTGCATGAGTAGGGGTTGAGTTATGCATTGGTTTTTAAGTCCACATTTCCATATTTGCTAAGCATTAGGCTTATGTTTTGTGTTCATTGGTGTAGGTGACGACTAGCTTTTGGGTGAGTTACTAGATGACGAGCAGGCCTAGATCGGAGTTGGCGGGAGATGTCGCATGCCGGTGCAGGAAAATGTTGCGGTGACACGACCATGGCGGGAAAAATGGTGAAATTTTTGTTATGTGTTTTGAGTCGGATAGTGATGTATTGATTTTGAGAATTTTATGTGGTGTAGTAAGAGTATGGTGGATAAATGAAGTAGAATATTGTTGTTTTGAAATTTATTTGGAGAAGTTATGTTTTCAAAACATGGGTTTTACTTCGTGAATTTGGTTGAGGAGATATTGTCGTGTGTATTTAAATGAATTGTTGTTGCGTTTTACTGATACTGGTGTGAGGTGTCAACTGAAGTCAAGAAGTGTCGACCGGTCAGTGTAAATTTAAGGTGAGTGTTGATCGCGAGGCTTAACCGGAGATAGGCAGAGTCGAAGAAGGTGTCGACCCCTGGTTATAGATGTTTACCGGTCCATGTAAAAAGGGTAGTGGTGTTGACCGTGAGGGACGACATGCGCGGGCAAAGAGGATTAAAGCGTCGACCTGTGCAAACAGGTGTCAACCCCTCCCTGTGGTGAGCATAAAAGTGTTGACCGGTGTTTACATGTGTCTACCGATGAAAAGACCAGAGAGGGACGAAGTGTCAACTGGTGTTCCCGGCGTCGACCGATGAGAAAACCCGAGACGACTCCGGTGTCGACCGGTGCTTATAGGTGTCGACCGAAAGTCTTTGTTTCATGTTTAACAAAATAGAATTTTATCCAAAGTGAATTTGATCGAATTTCCGCTGCAGAGCTGTCAAAAATAGAGTCTAAACCACTAACCGAGGCTAAGCTAAAATCTCCAAAAACAGAACCGGGTTTTCAAGCGAAAAATTCTCATTCTCAGTTTCTATACAAATCCACTCAATTCCTCATCAATCTATCACACTGAAACCTATTAAGCATAATTCTAACTACCGTTAGAGATTTCGAATTCAGAAAACTCCAAGTTACAATTCAATCCTCTTGGTTCTCTTCAAAATTTGGAGTTATCACCCTCAGCCAGCACACCAGTACTTCTACCACTAAATCACCCCAGAAATTGAGCTGAAACCATCAGAAATTCAAAAACAACCAAGCCCTCAAACTCGATCGACAGAAACTAAAACAGGGGGTTTCCTTCGGTTTTCAGCACGGAAAGGGTCGAACCGGGTCCTCTTTTCTGCTAGTCTGAGTTCTCTGCATGTCGGCGCGTCCCTCCCTCTTATTGGTCGTTGGCGAATCTCAGCTCGTCAATTAGTCCTTCCTTGCTCCTTCGCTTGGCGATAGGGAAAAGAGAACAGAAGCAGAATGGCTTCTTTCGTGAAGCCATTCTGTTTCTGTATATATTTATATAGATGTTAAAATAATAATATTAATAATAAACTAATTATTTTTTTGCTCTCACACTTTAATTTTTTAACCAAAGGCTTTTCAGTCCGTTTCCAGTCAGATTTCTAAAATTTTCTCTTCTCCATTAGCCTATAAATAATCTTTTATCTACTAGTACAAATTCTCTGCTCTCGATTACGACTGAAACTCTGCCGTTTACCAATATAAATTTCTGAAAATTAAATTACAAAAATTCTGGGTGTTACATTCCACTTTCCTTAAAAGAAATTTTATCCTCAAAATTTGCATAGCGATAAATTTCTATCGACGCCGCAAAATCCACTAACTGATATCAAGACTCTCTTAGAACGGTGATTTGTCTACCTTAAATTCTTTGTTCTTTAATGTCCTTACGTTTAACTTTATTCTCCAAACTATAGCTATTCTATATATCCTCGAGTCTGTTCCATCCAACTACTTCTTGGTTTCCATCTATATTCTAAAACTTTAGTGGTTCTTCCATTAAGATTTCAATCTCCTGATTCTCTAGATCATAATTTGTATAAGAATAAATCCAGCGAGTAATAACAACGAAAATCAACAGCATAGAGCAATACGATGCTCATATATATGGCCTATATACACACGTCACCAAAATTGTTCAAAACATCTCCTCCAAAATCCCAAACCTCACAACTCCATCGAATGGGGAGATCTTCAAAAATACTTTATTGCCTTCATTAAATTTCGACTCTGGTCCCATGACTGCGTTTGCTACCTTCAATCTACATCGTTAACTATGCATTGAGCATTATCCAGTTCCAATAATTAAATTATGCACTTTGACACTAAATTGTTCATCGATTTAACTAATTATAATCCAACTTCTCAGAGTCTTCGATTCTAACACCATACCTAGCCTCCCTTGTCTAGAATTTGCTCAAATCCTAACTCTCTATCCCAATCATCACTAAGCTATTCCTTCTAACCTTAAATCGTTTCAGAACACTTCTGCTTCCTCACAATGATTTGTCCAACAATCTTATTGCTTGCAAACTTGTTGTAGACTATGCTACACTGTTGCTCCAAATCTCTTCAAATTTTTAAGTCCTTAAGTCTAACCCAATAGTGATTCTATTGAATTATCTATAACCTCAATCTCTGAAATCAACTAACTGAATTTCTTGTCTATATCCCTCTCAACAAAATTTCATCCAAATTCTAAATTTCCAAACTCATACTTAGCATCATTGATGAAATATCACTCTAAATCTCCTCGAATAATAAAATCTTTGTTGTTCCAGAGTCAAGTAGACTTCCCTGCGTTCCCAAGAGCATCCCCTTAGTATCCCCGGCCAGTAGCAAGACTATACGCTGCTCACGCTCATCTTTTTTTGAATTCCACCTTTCTCTCCTAGAGAAAGACAAAGTCATTAAATAGCTATTGAATACAGGATTGGTTTTTTTTTCGCTAAAGAAGAAACTAGACAGCCCTTTAGATTAGAGATAGGAGCGGCACCGGACTAGTTCTACTTAAGTTAAGCCATTCCGTATCCGGCGGATTGGATTTCGCCGACACCTTGAACATAGCCTTGCGCCTATGTCTCATAAGCTTAGTTGGATCAACTATAATCCTCATAATCTTCGCACTATCACAATATCACCTTGTATCACATGATCTAAGCATAGGCGCACCCCCGATGGCAACAACATACTATAAAACTGCCTAAAAGTGTTGGGCACTAGATTTGCCTTGACCACGAAGGCAGTAGACACGAAAGAATGCATGACACCCATATTGACAAGAGCATAAGCCGCTATGCCCGAAATAAAATATTAGCTGAGATCATCGATGGCTGGGCGGCATTATCTGGCTTAATGAGGGCAAAGACCCTATGTGCTACCCTCGTTGGACCCTTGTTCAAATTCGGGCAACTCCTAGGAAAATTCCCCGCTTCATTGCAATTGAAGCACCAATGTTGTAGCGGCTTCTGACAATCTCTGCACATGTGGCCAGCCTCACCACTGTTGTAGCATTGCCCCACACCTACCCTCGCTTGCCAGGATAGCTCCTCTAACACTTAGGGCACACCGGAAACTGCCCCGATCCCTGAGGCCGCTTGTTGCTCCCCTGGTTGCTAAAGCTGTCACTAGCCCTCTTCAGGCCCTTCCATTGGGACGACCCTTCCCCACTCTGCTCGGGCAGTAACTCCCCGAAAAATCACCCAGGTTGCTCCTTAGGCGGCTTTCTGTAGCTGGGAAGCTTCATTCCATCTTCCTCGATGTCTAAGGCCTTGGCCACCACGTCCTCATAGGGCACCCCTTGCTTTCCTGCTATCTGCATGCCCATATACATGTCCGACTTTAATCCCTGCATGAACTGATGTAGCTTGTTCTCATCTAGGCTTACAAAATGTCCGACAAAGCAAGACCGCCTAAAACTTTCTCACAGTCCACAGTACCCTTCTGTCTCAACTGGGCAAACTCAACAATCTTCCGAGTCCTTACTGAGTGGCTGAAATACTTACCAAAGAATATTGCCTTAAACTCTTCCCAAGTCGCGATCTTCACTTCTTTCCTTAAACTCTTCCCAAGTCGTGATCTTCACTTCTCTCGTGGCCCTCACCGTATCTCACCAATAGCGGGCATCCTTGATTAGGTGGAATGCCACACAGGATACCTTCTCCTGATCATCCACCTTGGCATAGTCCATCGTGTCTTCCATACTTCAAATCCACTGCTCAGCACTGAGTGGATCCGCAGATGATCTGTCGATTACTGGGGGTGTGAAACTGTGCAACCTATCACCCCTACTATCCTTCAAAGTTTGGGCACTACACTGGCCCTAGTCCTCCCTACACATAAACCAATCCAGTTGTTGAGACTGGCGGTTGACTAACTCTGTAAGCTGCCTAACGTTGTCATCCATATCGCCTGCCGCTCTACGCGTCTCTCTAACCATGATGCCACAACATCTAGTAAGTTTAAACAAAACCACAAGGTTCTATGGAATACTTATAGTTTGTGGAGCACTTCCATGCAGCGGCTGGTGGTGTTAGGGAATCCATCGAACGACGTCGACCCCATGGCTCTGCCACTTGTAGCACACCCTCTTCCCTCCTACTAACCGTCCCCTCTATCTTTCTCCCAAGCGATTTGAGAATTGTGATAGGTCCTCCTGCCTTCATAATCACACCCCTCCTCCGAGGGGCCCGACATCCTCGTCGGCCACACTTCTGATTGGATAAAAGCTCTGATACCATATTTGTAACGCCCCGGAAACCCTCGAAGTTTTCGACTCGCTTAGCTCTGTCGACCCCTCTGTAGCGCCCCCGAGTCATCCATGAACCCGGTTTGCCAACCGTACATTTACTCATTTCCTCGATAAAATTCGTATAAAATTTAAACTTTTGTTCCTCGACTTAAAATGACATTTTGAAAACGCCTAAAAATCATCACAGCAGAAGACTCAATCAAAAGTAGTTTAAATGAGACTTCACTTTTCGAAACATTATGACAAGGGGTACGAGTCGACACCTGCAAACACCGGTCGACACCTTAATACTCTCTTTTCGTCCCAGTCGAACTCAGCGGTCGACACTTCTACACACACTACAAAAGCGGTCGACACTTGCTTTAACCGGTCGACACCTTAATACTCTCTGCCTGCCCCAGTCGATCTTTACGATCAACACTTCCACGCACATAACAAGAGCGGTCGACACCTGCCTTTAGAGGTCGACACTTCAATTCTCTCTGCCCGCACAAGTCGAACCTCGTGGTCCACACTCGCACTGTTTTTACACTAACCGGTCGACATTTTACTTCTTTTTGCCTGTACAGGTCAAACACTGTGGTCGACACTCTCATCAAATTTTGCACTAACCGGTCAACACCTAAGGACGCTGGTTGACACTTTGCACCAACAGCCTAAAAATAATACCAGCTCAAAGAAAAATCGAACGGTGAAAACTCCTGAAATTTAAAACCACCCAATAAAACTTGGATCATTCAATCGAAATTTCCCAGATAGTTTAAAAATACATCTATACATCAATCCTGACCATTAACATTCAATCCCACCTATACCTCAAAAATCTACACACTTGACATGGACTCCACAAAACACAACCCTCAAAAGAAACCCTACCACCCCGCCTCGCTCCAGGGTTCGGGTCGCCCTGATGAACTCCACTCGCCAGCCAATGGTAGCACGACGCCAACTGCCTACTCATTTTGCCTTGACTCTCGTAACTCACCAGTAGGAATCTCTGCACCTACACCACAAACACACTACATAAGCTTAACGCTCAATAAGTAGTGCAATATAAAACGTAAAATCGTCAATGCAATCCTATCACATTAAGTCTCTACTCTCCCGTTCATGTTTTGGTAACCTATGATATGTGGTGCAGCCGCACCAGGGTGAGGGTGAACCTCGCGCCACACTACACCATGACACGTCGCCATCGTCCCGGACTCCCCAGCAACGAGCTTCATGAGCTACATACACACGCCGCCACACAGCAACCGACCCAGGGAAGGATGGACCTCGCGCCACGCTACACCCTGACACGTCGCCATCGTCCTGGACTCCTCAGCAACAAGGCCCACAGTTGCTACACACACACGTTTCGCGATAGCCCAGCCGGCCCACTCCCCGAGCAAAATTTGCAGTTTGTTATGCACCACCTCACTCCCCAAGCACGATTCACGCACTACCGTCCATCATCCTTGCCGTCAACAAATACAAGCCGCGTGATGGCCCAGTCGGCCCACTCCCCAAGCAAAATTTGTAGTTTGTTATGCACTGGCCTACTCCCCTAGCGGGATCCGCAGTACCACTGTCACACGCCTCGCAACAACTTGCTCAAAAACATGCTCAAATTCATTTTCATTACAATTTTCAAAACATGATGCATGACTGAACAAAATACGCAAAACACACAATACCTCCCTACCGTCCCATGGTGTAGGCCCGTAAGGCCAATGCACATGCTAACACTACTTACCTGGCGTCCTTAGCTTCTGTGGTGCTCTTTTTTATCACTTCCTCGGGCTCAACCTATCACATAACCAATTTACATTAAAATTCATCTCACAACTCCTTCTACGTACTAAAAACTACGGCTACTAACTCCATCTACCAAAGCTTAATTAAAATGGCTCGCTAACCTAATTTTTGGCCAACAATCAATCTAACTAGCAACACGCATAACTTTTGCGTCGGTTCTCGAAATCTAACGATTCCAAAGGCTAAACGCTCCCCTAATAACCTAGTTTAACATACCAAAAGAAAGTCTAGACCACTAACCGAGGCTAACCTAAAATCTCCAAAAATATAACTGGGTTTTCAAGCGCGAAATTCTCTTTCTCGGTTTCTCAACATATTCACTCAATTCCTCACCAATCTATAACACTGTAACCTATTAAGCATAATTCTAACTACCGTTGGTGATTTCGAATTCAGAAAAGTCACAGTTACAATTCAATATTCTCGGTTCTCCTCAAAATTTGGAGCTCATTACCCTAAGCCAGCATACCATTACTTCTACCTCCTAATCACCCCAGAAACCGAGCTGAAACCATCGAAAATTTGAATACAACCAAGCCTTCATACTCGATCAACAGAAACCAAAACAAGGGATTTACCTTCAGTTTTCAGCACGAAAATGGCTGAACTGGCTCCTCCTCTCAGCTTGTCATTGTTCTCTGCACGTCGGCATCCCTCCCTATTTTCGGTCGTTGGCAAATCTAAGCTCATCACTCAGCCCTCCCTCGCTCCTTCACTCGGCAATAGGGAAAAGAGAACAGAATCAGAATGGCTTCTTTCGTCAAGCCATTCTTTTTCTGTATACATTTTTATATATATTAAAATAATAATATTAATAATAAACTAATTATTTTTTCGCCCTCACACTTTAATCTTTTAATCAAACGGCTATTCAGTCCATTTCTAGTAGAATTTCTAAAATGTTTTCCTCTCCATTAGCATAGAAATAATCTTATATCTACTAGTACAAATTCTCTGCTCTCGATTTCGACTGAAACTCCGCCGTTTACCAATACAAATTTCTTAAAATTAAATTACAGAAATCCCGGGTGTTATAGATTCCTCGACAAAAGGAAATATAAGTTTTTTCCTCTAGCGGATGTGCCATTCAAGGTGTTAGAAAGGATCAATAACAACGCTTATAAAATTGAATTGCCAGGTGATTATGAAGTATCGGCAACATTCAACGTCACGGACTTATCACCCTATATAATCGATGGTGAAAATTCTGATAGGCCTGAATTAAAGGATTTGTGGTCAAATCGTCAATTACCCTGGAGCATGTTGTGCCCCATAGGCCTATCACACGGTCCGAAACCTGCGGCCATAATTTAACTTCTCAATGTTCTTACACATTTGTCTCTTTTGTAGGTAATGGTTCTTGTGAAGACTTGAACGACACCTTAGGAGACTTAAAGTGGGAGATCAAAGCTATAAAGTTGGCCTTCTTGTTAAACTTTATTACATACATGCATGTTAGACATTTAGACCAGATGTATGGTAGGATAAAGGTGGTATGGTTTTGGGTTGAGCCCTTGAAGACTTAAAGACATAGCTTGCATGGAAGCCCAAATAGAGGCCTAAGATGAAACGTCACTTTACCAAACCCTGGCCAACCACCATTAGGCCTCTAAATCATAGTGATTGGTGCTTGTAACTTTTTTGGCTGGTTTCGAATGAGTATCCTTTATTTTCCTTCAACATTGAAGAAGTTTGGAGCAAGAAGCACCAAGGTAAGGCTCGGTTGGTTCTCAACCGAGGGGTTGCACCCCCAAAACTCGTTTCAAGTTTGGTAGCTTGCTAGGGTTTACTTTTCCATCTCCTTCTTCATTCTCTTAAGAGTGGAAAGCAGCAAGGAGTGGACCAAAACCTTATCTTAGAATTAAGTTTTTTCTGGTGGACCAAAACCTTGTCTTAGAATCGAGTTCTCTTCCTTAGAAGAAACTTTTGTCAAAAGCTTCAAAATATTGCTTATTGCCTGATTCTAAGAAACTTTACACAAGTTCTTCTCCATAACGAATCTGGACCACGCCTTCCACTATCACACACCTCACTCACTACACTAATCTCACCTAAAATTTTGCTTTATTTCTAGCAATTTTTGCTGTTCATCTTGAACAATCTTTGGCTTTTTTTGGGTTTACCTGTTTCCAAGGAGCAACAATCCAACTCTTCATTTTTGAGCTTGTCTTGTAAGCTAGGATCGAAACAAAACTTTAAAACAAATTTATGTAATTTATTTCAAAAAAACTTTAGCCATTTTTTTGTTAAGATTACTTTGGCAATTTGTTTAGCCTTGGGAACTATTTACGATCAAGGCTTGGTTCACAAGAGGAGATGAAGATCAAGTGGAGGATAGTTGAAAATCAAGCAGCAGTGAATTAGGGCAGTAGTGAATTGGGTAGCAGTGAACTGGATAGCAGCTCCTCCAACTGCTAAAATTTTGAAATGTTCTCTAACGGCTTCTTCAGAACTTCTTCTCTAGCTTCCTCACAGAAATGCCCGATAGTATTTAAGCTCTCCTAAAGCTATTGTAAAAGAGAGACATCGTAGAAAATATTTGGAATTATATTGAAGTTGTTCTTTATTTGGCAGAGGTTCTCCGTGAAAGAGAGATTTCTCTCTCGGCGTTAGCCGGTGCCAAGCACCTGGATGGCTTTGCCCAAGTGTTCCTCGAGGTCAAGGTTGCTCAGAAGAATCCTTTGTCATCTTCTGTCGGCTCTTACAAGAGCTAGACTGAAGGAAGATAGCGAAACCGTAGTTCCCAGCCATTATGATCTCTTCGCTCGCGAAGCATTGATTGTTATAAGGTGCCAATGACCTTAGACCAGCCGAGGGTCATTGACTCCCATCTCCCCAGCCTCTTCTGAGACTGAACCAGAGCTTACAAGATAGCTGTCATTGTTGGAAAGCTTCTTTGCCCGTGGCAGAGCTCTTTCTCGAAGGTGCCGAAAAGTAGCCTTCCTGGCCAACTAATGGTTCCCTCTTCACTCCATCCCTTCCATGGCGTTTACTTCAGTACCTCGAAGCCCCCTTAGGAGTTTGCAGACGTGTCCACTTCTTGATATCCATTTCTTTCCCTTCGCCTTCCCTGTTTCCTTCTTCATCTATATTTGCCTGAATGCTTGTGCCTATTTTGGGCCGTCTTTGAGGACCATTAGTTGTTTCCATTTGAAGCCTTATACATGCATGTCCTTCCCCCATTTACAGGCTCGAATCCCATTAGTGAGCTTTCAATTGCCATCAAGTTCAAGGTAACTTGGTTGGTTCCTATTCTAACCTTCTCCCCTTACTCTTCATGGAGTTGGAAGTAAGACGAAGGTGGACAAACCACGCCTAAGTATTGTTGATTCTTTCCTTGGAAAGAATACATAATCCAGAGCACTTGTTGCTCATCGGACAAGCCAATTGTTGTCGGGCATAAGTTGCTCATTTCTATTAGTTAGCTAACGAAATTACAGGATTTTGAACTTCATTTATAATATAAAATTCGTGTCAAATTTCACTACATTTGGATTTCATTTGGTATATTTTCTGCAATAATATTTTTGTGGTGTTTCTCGGCCTAACCGAGCACCTTGTTTGTTTGTTATTGCATTGTAAATCTAACCTAGGTAAGATAGTGTCAGAACCACTTTCCCTTTTCGACAAAACTTCTTGCTACCGTTTGAGGGTGTGATGCGTTGCTGGCCCAAAAAGTGATCGTGTTAACCCAGAAAAGTCAAGATGTGCTAGGATGTGAGTGAAACCGAGAAAAACAAGGCAGCAATGATAAAATGGAGATGGAATGGCAACCAAATGGCAGGAAATGAAGCTGAAAGTGTGTGGATGTGTTAAGAACAAAATCTTAAATGATTGATAAAAGATGTAGCAAAAAAATGAAATACAAATGGAAAGAACATAACATGAAAGGTGATGACATAATGTAATGGAATTGAAGGAAAAGTGAAGACTCTAGGCTGACCGAGAAGCTATCTTATGTTATGCTTTACAGTGCATGTCTTCCCTAGGAAAGACAACAGTTGTTGGGGACCAGTTTTACCTCCTCAGCCTTTTAGACTCTTAAACAGAAAGGTGAGGAAGGCAATATGAGATCAACAAGCAATTTTGAGCTTATTGATCAATGGAGACACACTCCTTATGACTCTTAACTGTGGCTTACCTTGATGGTAATCAAAAAGCCTTTTGGATTTCCAGAGTGGAAAAGTCTTGGTTTCTATTAATCAAAAGGAAAGTTGCTACAAACACTAAAAGTATTGTATTTATATCCTAAGGTGGCTAGGGTTTGGATTGAAAAATTGAAAATTAGCCATTAGATAAAATCTTAAGATGATACCTTCAGCCGTATGTGTACGAAGCTATTTCGGCGCTGCTATGGTTGTTCTGCACTAAAGGACTGTTGGAGGATTGTAACGCTCCGAAAATCCTCCATGATTCCCGGTTTGCTACCAACTACTACTTGTCACCATCCCTCATATCCTCTACTAAATATTTCCTCTAAATTGGAAAGCTTTATTTTTTTTTCGACTCAAAACTAATCTTTTTTTTTTTTTGCTCAAAACGTTTTCAAAAAGAAATATATATAAATACCACAGCGAAAACTCGTTTAAAACGGTTTAAAGAAACTTCATTTTTAAAACATAAAAATCAAGAGACTGGTCGACACCTGCAAGAGCCAGTCGACACTTAAATTGTCTCGGGTTTCCATCGGTCCACACTGGCAAACACTGGTCGACACTCATATCTATTGGGTTCTTTCATCGGTCGACACCGGGGACACCGATCGACACTTCTACCCCCATTTTAGAGAGGGGACGACACCTGCTATCGCAGGTCGACACCTTGATCCTATCTGTCCGCGCAGGTCGACCCTCGCAGTTGACACCGCTGTCTATTTTACACGGACCGGTCGACACTTGTAACCTGGGGTCGACAACTATCTCGGCTCTGCCCTGCATAGGTCGAGCCTCGCGGTAGACACTCACCCTCTATTTTACACTGACCGGTCAACACCTAAAGACTTCGGTCGATACTTTGCACCCAGAAACTTTAACGAAATTCAAAAAAACAACATGAATTTTGACTAAACGTTTAAAAACCATACTCCCGTCCTCGACTCAATTTACAACCCTGTTACGCATGCCAAAATACTCAAAATACCTCACCACCCATACTTACACCCGCCATAGTCAAAACGCCTCAACAGCTGGCCCAGTCGTCCCACAAGCGTTCTCCTCCAACTGCTTCCTAGTCCTAAGCATGGTCGAGATACTCACTAGGTGCTGCATCGTCACCTACATCACAGAACTCAACTATTAGCTTAATGCTAAGTAAGTAATGCATATAAACTTAAACACTGAAAAACATTCACATCCTAGCATATGCAGTTTCTATAGTTTCGTCTCTACTTTCGTTTTCGTCTCTTTCTTACATCTTCTTTATCTTCTTACTACTAGGTTTTTCTTTACGTGCTAGATTGAGATGACACACCTCACGGTTCACCTCACTAGACAAGGCAAAACTCCATCTAGTAAAGTGACACACCTTGCGGTCCACCTCACGGGACAAGGTCACCACGTAAAGCGGAGGAAGAGTGATACACCTCGCGGTCCACCTCACTGGACACGACCACTTAACCTCACCTTTATTATCTTCTTACGTATCTTCTCATTTCATACGTCTAATCACATCCTAATGTTTTACTTCATAAAAACATGGAAATTCATTTTCGTTTCGTTTCGTAATTTAAAACCATGATGCATAATACAAAGCATAACATAAAGTAAACGTGCAATGCATCCTACTGAACTGTGATGTAGGCCCGAAGGCAAAACTTCTACTATATTACTTACCTGGCGTCCTTAGCGCTCGTAATCCAAATCCCGTACGCTAACTGGAAAACCTATAAACCCACACATCTATCAGCACTACTTTCCATTAACTCCGTAAAACTTTAAAGGGATTAACCACTAAATCCTCACTCAGTCCAAACTGAAATTCTAACTAACGCTCTGACTAATATTTCAAAAATTCATAACTCTGCCCATACTCGTCCGATTTGGACGATTCAACATACTACGAGCTCCTCAGGACGTTTAATATCTAATGGTTTATACAATTTCCCAATCCCTCACCTATAGCTTGGCCGAACGGAACCCGTTTCGTAACCCGGGTTATTCTGTTCCTCCCCTGTTGTTTTATTTAATTTAATTTTAATAAAATTAATTATATTATTAAATATAATCTTTCCTAATTACTATTTCGCTCTCAACCCTAAATCGCTTACTAAATCCGTTATACGGTCAATACTCAAATAAAATCTTAGAATTTCTCCTTCACCATTATTTCTGAAATAATCCTTTACCTAACGCTACAAACTTTCCGGCCTGGATTTCAACTCAAACCTCGCCGTTGACCGATACGAAATTCTGAAAAATTGAATTAACTAAAATTTTTTTGGTATTACAAGGATCATGCTAGAAGTGACTCTTTTAGCAAGCGCCCTTCTAGGTAAGCTACAAGTACACTTGCTGGTGGTGCCTCGCCGTCAACTTTTGAAGCTCAAAGTTTGCTGAGCTTCTTTGGGTTCGCTGGAACCTTGCTGGTCACTAGGCTTCTTCGTAGAATACCTTAAGTGAGGCTAAATTTGATTAAGTGTGGGTTGAAACCTTTGAGTGTGGGTTAACCCTATTAAAGAGTCATGCCCAATTTTGCAACCATACCTCTAAGGCCACCACTAACCTAACCATACAATCTAACCTAATGCCTAAGTTACGTGTGATTAAAATAAAGACTAAATGCTTTGTCAAAAATTACATAAAGGCCTTTGTTTGCCAAAAATAAACTAAAATTAAATATTAGCTTCGTTACACAATTTGTAAATGAGAAAACAAATTCTCTTTTTGAAAATTCCAAGATTTAAGAAAATCCTTTTTCTACGAAACTTATAAACCAATTAGTAGATAATGGAGTCAAAATACATACGTTGGTTTGTGCTTGAAAGTTCAGCCTCGTAGTTACATCATCCTTCTCGGGTGAGTGAGGATTTGTCCTTAAATCTAGAGGGTTGTGTACTTGTACGCCTTTGCAATGGATGAGGGTTATCCCGGGTTCTTCAAAAGGAGTTCTTGGAAAAACAAACAAATTGAATTATAGAGAAATTTGGCCATGGATCGTGTAACAACTGAAACTTTTACCACATCCTTAAGTTATGTTTTGTGCATAACTTGTTAAATTGAATATAAATTTTGGAAAGTTTAAAAGGCATGATTGAATGAAATGTGTAAGAATTTTAGCTATGATAAATTAGGAAAAACAAGAGAAAACAAAGGAAAGAATGAAGAAAATAATTGACCAAGTCAAACCTTGTAGTTTGGTAGTTATGCCTTTCATGTTTGAAATCAAAAGGAAAAGAAGGAGATACAATGTTGAAAAGTCAAGGAAATAAAAGGGAAGGAAAAGAAGTAAAGGAAAATTCTTGTTTTGACAAAGTCAAAACTTCAATTGCACCATTGAAATCCTCACGTGAGGATTACATAGGAATAGGTGTTCTTAAGATTTAAACTGCAGAGAAATTTAACCCTTGGTTTAAAAGTGGCCACATCACCACTTTTTATTATTATTTTTCCTTAAGTCTTTTAAGTGATAAAGACTATCCCTCATTTATAATCTTCTCCTACGATGAAAAGTTCTTTCCTCCATTGCTGCATCAAATTTTCTACGCCAAGCTCCTTCCATTTGAGATTTAAGGTAAGAAAAAGTTAGGTTATGATTTATGCTTGTTAAAGAATAGATACTTGTGAGCTTTAATGTTTCTAAGTGGGAAATTGAAGGTGGGTTTTTGGATGCATGAAGGTAAGATTTCTTATTGAAATCTTTCTTTATTTTGATGCTCCATCATGTTTAATGCTAGATTATGACCATGGAGGCATGGATTAAAGAATTTGCATGTTGGATTACTATTTAGAATCCAATTGTGAAAAATTGACAAAAACAGGGGGCTTTGGGTTTTACCATCTTCAACCAAGCTATTGGTTTTGATTTGTTAAATGAATTATACCAGAGCAACTACATATCTTAATGGTTCTATAGGATTTTGAATCATTGAAGTCGGACATATATTCAATTTGTTTCAAAATTTTGAAGTTGGGCAAGATTTATGACAAATTTTGAGAGTGAATTTGAAATAGTTTCAATTTGAATTTTTTGATATTGAACCTGCTTTATTTAACTACTTGGAGTGAGGCCTGATTTTTGCCATAGGTTATCATGAATTGGTATGATGGTTATATTGATGTACAAGGAATTGATGTTAATATGGATGTTATAATGTTAGGTTTTAAAGATTCGAGTGAATAATCGGCTAAGGATTTCCAAGTAAGTAGAGTATGTATATTGCCTTGGGCCTACATCACGGAATAGTAGGGTATATTGCATGTTTATCCCATATTGCGTATGACATGCATCAAGTTTGGAAATTAATACGAAAATGAATTCACCCGTATTTTACGAAATGGTATGCTATGATATGAAACGAGAACGAAACTAACAGTTATGATTCTTTGAGTGAAGTCATTCGCCCTTCAAATGTGTATGAGAATGTGAAGATTTGAGAAAAATGATTCGCTTCCCATCTAGTACGAGAATCAAATCTGTAAAGCCCCAAAAGTCTATCCGTTTCCGGTTCGCTGTTGCTCCGGTACAAAATTCTTATATTCGTATTGTAAAATTTGTGTAAATTTAAAACTTTTATTCCCCGATTTAAAATGACGTTTCTGAAAATATTTCTGACAGCTCTGCTGCGGAAGTTCGATTAAATTCACTTTGGATAAAATTTCATTTTGTTAAACATGAAACAAACACTTCCGGTCAACACCTATAAGCATCGGTCGACACCTGAGTTGTTTCGGGTTTTCTCATCGGTCGACATCGGTAACACCTGTCGACACTTCGTCCCTCTCTAGTCTTTTCATCGATCGACACATGGAAACACCAGTCGACACTTTTATGCTCACCACAGGGATGGGTCGACACCCGTCTCCACAGGTTGACACTTGAATCCTCTCTGCCCGCGCAGGTCATCCCTCACGGTCGACACTGCTACCATTTTTACATGGACCGGTCAACACCTGTAACCAAGGGTTGACACCTGCTTCGGCTCTGCCTTGCATAGGTTGAGTGTCGCGGTCAACACTCACCTTACATTTACACTGATCGATCGACACTCATCAACTTCGGTCGACACTTCACCCCAGTGTTATTAAAATCACACCAGTTCGTAAAAACTCAAACGCACGCAAATATTTTCTCGATCAAAATTCACAAAGTAACACCTATGATTTTAAAACATGCTTTCTTCAAGTAAATTTAAAAACAACAATATTCTACTTCAATTAACCACTATACTTGTACCACACCACCTAAAATCCTCAAAATCTATACATCACTATCCGACTCAAAACACATTCCAAAAATTTCACCCTTTTTCCTGCCATGGTCGTGTCGCCCCAACATTTCCCTGCACCGGCATGCGACATCTCCCGCCAACTCCGATCTATGCCTTCTTGTCACTTAGTACCTCACCCGAAAGCTCGTCGTCGCCTACACCAAGGAACACAAAACGTAAGCCTAATGCTTAGTAAGTATGGTATATGAAGTCAAAAACGAATGCATAACGCAAACCCCTACACATGTAGTTTCTATACTCAATTCTGTTTTCTTTTCGTTTCATTGTTTTCATCTTCCACTTTCCGGTGTGAGTCAGCCTGGCACCCATCCCCTCCACACTCGGGACGACCAATCCATAACCCACGGAGCGAGGTTAGACGCACACATCATGTTCGCACATGGAACGGGCCTACGTAACCTCCTCCTAACATCAATCGTTGTCTAGTGCTCTCAATAGCACGTTAATGACGAGGCGTTCGCAAATTGTGTCACATTACGTACTTTCATCCATGGGAACCCCCTAGTGCTCTCTCACTAGCACGTTAACGACAAGGAGTTCACCCATGCGTGGCAAGTATTTTCTTATCTGGTTACGTTTCACATACACATTTCAAAACATGCTCAAAACTCGTATTTCGTAATTCAAAACCATGATGAATGACAATCATGAATGCACAACTTAAACAACAAAACAAACAAGCAAGCAAACAAGCAGTTCTACCATTCCAAGGTGTAGGCCTGAAGGCAAATCACATACGTTCCATCACTTACCTCGCGTTCTCGAAATCCTTTCGCGTTTTGTGACTTGGTGCTCTAATTGGAATACCTATAAAATCGCACATCGTCAATTCTAATTCATCAAATTCATAACTCCCTAACTTAAAAGTCCTAACTCACATCAAAACCAAAACTCTTCAATAAATCCAAAACTCCACACAATTTATGTCGAATTCAGGATTTCACAACTTCTCCAATACTCGTTCGAATTGGACGATACAAAATAATACGGGTTATGGAGGATGCCTAGTATCCCACGGTTGCATCCATTTTCCATTTGGATGTCTACAACTTAACCGAACGTAGCCGAACGGACACCGTCCCAACATTCACGTACATGGCAAACAAATCATCCAATCATCCTCACCAATTCCCGTAATTCACTCCTATTTCCATCCTAAGCACCAATACGCGGATAGAATCCAACTCTACGCTCAACTTCTTACGTTACCCTCCTAGATTTTCACTAGTTCGATCTATACCCTTGCCAAACCCGGTTTCGCCTCTAATAATACCAACACACTAACTAACTATGCAAAGCTAACGAGAATTCACCGTGATTTGAAAAAACGGAAGGAGAATCGATCAAGCGGCACAAGGAGAGGTCGTCGGGCTTCGCGAGAGAAAAGACAAGAAGGGGAAGGGCTTGCTGGGGGAGAAGAACACCGATCAGTTTTTTATTTTATTTTATTATATTTTCCCCAATTACCAAACTGCCCTCCACTTTTAACTATTTCATAAATTTCGTGATTTCGTCCAACTCTTGTTAGATTCTTAAATTTCTCTCTCCACCATTAGCCTTAAAACAATCTTTCACTTAGGGGCCGAAATTTTTCATTATTAATTTAGACCAAAACTCTACTGATTAAAATTACAGAAATCCGAAACTAGTTTAAACGAAAATTCTGGGTATTACATCCCTCCCTTCTTACAACAATTTTGTCCCTAAAATTCGCTACCTAAACATTTCAGGATAACGCTCTATCATATCCTGTTGTCTTTCCCACGCTGCCTCCACATTGTGGTTACGCCATAATACCTTTACCAGCGGAATGTCATTGTTGCGTAGTGTCTTCACTGCATAATCTAAAATATCCACTGGCCTTTCTTCGTACGTTAAGGTTGGCTGTATTTCGATCTCCTGTTGAACCACAACATGTGACGGATCCTTGAGACACTTTCTTAGCATCGATAAGTGGAAAACATTGTGAACCCCGTCTATGAAAGCTGGCAGTTCTAGTTGGTACGCCGTCCTTCCAATACTTTTTGTTATCGGGAATGGTCCAATGTACCTTGGGCTCAACTTACCCCTTTTTCCAAACCTCATCATGCCTTTGAACGGTGAAACTTCTAGGAAAACTTTGTTTCCCACTTAAAATTCCAATTCCCTTCTCCTCCTATCGGCATAGCTCTTTTGTCAACTTTGAGCTGTCAATATTCGCTGCCGAATAACCTTGACCTTGTCAGTGGTCTGTTGCACAATTTCGGGACAAATCAGACTAGCTTTACCGACGTCATCCCAATAAAGGGGTGATCTGCACTTCCTTCCATATAAAGCTTCGTAAGGGGCCATACCTATCGCAGCCTGATAGCTATTGTTGTATGAGAATTCCACCAAGGCAAATACTTGCTCCACGAGCCCTGGAACTCTAACACATAGGCTCGAAGCATATCCTCCAAAATATGAATAGTCTGTTCAGATTGTCAATCGGTTTGAGGATGAAAGGTTGTACTAAAAGTCAGTCGTGTCCGCATTGCCTTATGCAGACTCTTCCAAAATTTCTAGGTCAACCTCG
Source organism: Begonia peltatifolia (assembly GCA_022433055.1). Taxonomy (NCBI): domain Eukaryota; kingdom Viridiplantae; phylum Streptophyta; class Magnoliopsida; order Cucurbitales; family Begoniaceae; genus Begonia; species Begonia peltatifolia. Next base: position 12,846,789 of record CM039517.1, on the reverse strand, counting down.
GGTCCCTATCCGACACAATTGAAATCGGAACCCCATGCAACCTTACTATGTCCTAAACATACAGGTTAGCAAATTGGTCCATGTTGAACGTCATCTTTACCGGTAGGAAATGGGCAGATTTTTTCAGACGATCCACAATCACCCACACCGCTTCAAATCCCTTTGCCGTCCGGGGTAATCCGACAACAAAGTCCATGGATATCTGGTCCCACTTCCATTCTGGAATCGGCAATGGCTGCAACTTTCCAGCCGGTCTCTGATTTTCAGCCTTAATTTGTAGGCAGATTAAGCATGTCTCCACGTACTTTGCTATAGAATTTTTCATGCCGGGCCACCAATAATGTTGCTTAAGGTCTCTGTACATCTTGGTGCTTCTGGGGTGAACAGAGAACCTTGAAGAATGCGTTTAAGACAAAATGTCTTTTCGAAGTTGACCGTTGTTTGGAACATACCACCTATTATGAAACTTCAGGATTCCATCACTTGAACAGGTAAATTCGGTTATGTCGTTAGATGTCATGCTCGTCCTGAATTCATTGCATCTTGGGTCATCTTGTTGAGCTCCTTTAATTTCCTCCAGAATTGACGGCTTCAGAGATAAGGCTGACAATTGTGCTGCCACTTTTGAAACTAGCTCCAAATTAAACCTCTGAAATTCTGCACTCAACTCCTTAGACATCTCGGCATTCATCGCTGATACTGAGGTTGCAATTCGGCTCATTGCATCGGCCACTACATTGGCTTTGCCGAAATGGTATTTGATCTCCAAGTCATAGTCTTTCACAAACTCCAATTACCGTCTCGGCCTTATGTTCAGCTCCTTCTGAGTGAAGATATACTTCATATTTTTGTGATCTGAGTATACCTCACACTGCTATCCATAAAGATATTGCTTCCAGATCTTTAGCGCGAAAACAACCGCCGCTAACTCCAAATCATGGGTTGGATAATTCCGCTCATATAGGCTTTAATTGCCTCAAAGCATAAGCAATCACCCTTCCGTTTTGCATCAAGACACCACCCAATCCAATTATGGAAGCATTACAGTAAATATTAAACTTCTCATCCATCACCGGAAGTGTCAATACTGCAGTTGTAGTCAATTTCTGCTTCAACATCTGGAAACTGTACTCACAGTCCTCCGTCTCCGTATATACTTGACTTCCTTTCGCGTCAGACGAGTTAGGAGTGTTGCAATCTTTGGAAATCCCTCAATAAACTTTCTATAGTAACCCGCTAACCCCAGAAAACTTCAAATTTCTCTGACGCTCATTGGCCGTGGCCACTTATTGATCGACTGTATCTTGGCTGGATCCACCGATATTTCTCCGCCAAAAATTACATATCCGAGGAAATGGACCCTATCCAGCCAGAATTCGCACTTGGAGAACTTCGCATACAGCTGATACTGCTTCAAAGTCTCCAGAACAATCTTCAAATGCTCCTCATGTTCCTCTTCGTTACGAGAGTGAACCAAGATATTGTCGATAAATACAATGACAAACTTATCTAGATACTCTTGCAATACCCGATTCATTAGGTCCATGAAAACAGCTGGGGCATTTGTGAGTTCAAATGACATTATTAAGAACTCATAATGCCCGTATCTAGTCCGGAAAGCTGTCTTCGGGATATACTGTGATCTGACCTTTAGTTGATAATACACCGATCTCAAGTCTATCTTCGATAAAATCCGAGCTCCTTGGAGTTGATCAAATAAATCATCTATCCTTGGCAACAGATACGTATTCTTTATGATTAGCTTATTCAGCTCCCGGTAGCCAATACACATCCGAAGCAATCCGTCTTTCTTCTTTACAAATAAGACTTGCGCTCCCCATGGTGAGAAACTCGGACGTATGAATCCTTTCTCCAATAGCTCTTCTAATTGCTTCTTCAATTCCTTTAATTCCGGAGGAGCCAACCTATACGGGTTCTTTGATATTGGCTCGACACCGGGATATGTGTCGATCACAAATTTAACTTCTCGGTCTTGGGGCAACCCGGGCAAGTCATCCAAGAACACATCAGGGAATTCACGAACTACCTCAATAACCTGTGGTTTTGTCTCCACGTGAAGTTAAGTATCTAATATTGTTGCAAGAAAACAAGAATGCTCACCCATTATCAACCTTCGAGCCTCGATGGGTGCCATCATGGATAGCCTCCCCCTATTATTCATGGCCTGCAGTGAATGCTTCACACCATCTGGAGGTTGAAAGTTAACAGTCCCAACTCTGCAATCAATCGTTGCGTAGTGCCGAAATAGCCAATCCATGCCTAATATCACGTCATAGCTCGTTATCCCCACTACAATCAAATCGGCAGGTATACTCCTAGTCCCCACCAATATGATACTATCGCACACCACTTGATCGAAGTGCATGCGCTCACCGGACGGTAACCTTACTTCATATGTACAACCAGCAGGTTTTGGCCATAAATTAACTTTCACCACAAAGGCCATAGCAACAAAAGAGTGTGACCCTCCTGAATCTATCAATGTAAATGCTGGTACCATATCTGTAACACCCCGAGAAAATCCCGCGTTCCCGGTGCGCTACAGTGCATTTACACACTACACACACTAACACTTGACATAAGTCACTCAATTTAATACCCCTTTCGTTTTCAAAAGAACATTTGTGAGTATGAAAAGTTTTCGACTTGATTCGAAACAACTCGCGTCCCGAAGAGGGAACCCGAAATCCTCAACATAAAAAAAACTACGCAGCGGCAAAGAAAACCATTTAAAATAGTTTAAGATAAAACGGTAAGACTCGACATCTTAGAAAAGAATCCAACGCACCCCTCGCTACAAAATTCAGTACCGCGCACTCACATCCCCACTTCGACACCCCGCGCGCACCCTCGCGGTGCCGCACGTACCAACTCAACGTTACAGTGTCTCGTGCACGCTCACAGCGCCGCATGCCCCACGCACCCTGCCGCTGTACAGCACGTCTGCGCACACGCCCTCACCAGGCGTCGTACGACCCGTGAGTACCCGCAGGGCACCGTGCCCACGCATCTTCGATCAAGCCGAACTCCCATGCTCATCTACACTTCTCTAGCATTCACTGTACACACCTCAACCTATTTCATATCCTCTCGACTCCCAACCCTTCTCCCGAAATTTGGGCAGAGTTACGCCTAAAAACTGGCTATCCCAAAAAATTAAAACCCTGCACACAGTTCACCAAAACTAACAATATTTATCTATCCATCATTCAGAGAAATCACCATAACACAATCAGAGTATGAAGACAACGAAAATCCATCAATTGCAAACGAAGAAAATTCACAGTATAGAGCAATTCCAAGCTCCTACATGTACAATATATGCGTACGTCGCCAAAATCACACGCACTACATATGCACCTATACACTGACGCATATACAACTCATCTCATCGACTGTACATAATCACCACAAAAGAAAAATACCCGCAAACAAACAAGGCCACCACCTACCATCTCCACGGGTTGGCTCGCCCTAACAAAATCCGCCATCCGGTGCCTCGGTCGCACGCCACCAACCATCCTATGCCTCAGGACTAGGCTCTCGAGGCTCACCAGCAAGATCGTCAGCACCTACACCACAGAGCACACAACAAAAGTCTAACGCTCATTAAGTAATGCCATATGAAAGTAAAAGCCGACAATGCAATCCTATCACATGCAGTCTCTACACTCACATTCATGTTGTCACATCTTTGACGCGTAGTGCAGCCGCACTAGGGTAGGGAGGAACCTCACGCCACCCTACACCCTGACACGTCGCCACTGTCCCTGACTCTCCAGCAACGAGGCCCACAAGCAACACATACACATATCACCACACGGCAACCACATCAGGGTAAGGGTGTACCTCGCGCCACACTACACCCTGACACGTCGTCCCCGTCCCAGCCTCCCTAGCATGGGGCCACAGTTGCCACACGCACACGTTTCGAGACAGCCCAGCCGGCCCACTCCTCGAGCGAAATCCCCGACTGGTGTTACACCGGCCCACATACTAATAGGATCCGGGGTACCACTGCCCATCACCTTCACCGTCAACACATTCACGCCACATGACAGCTCAGCTAGCCCACTCCTCGAGCGGAATCTGCGACTAGTGAAGCATCGGCCCGCACACTAGTGGAATCCGTGGTACCACCGCCACACGTCTCACCACATACTCAAAACATGCTCAAAATCATTTTCGTTCACGTTCTTAAAATATGATGCATGTCAAACAATACGAACGCACACCACAATCAATCACATAAACCCTAAAGTTCTACGGTGTACGCCCATTTGGGCAAAACGCATGCACACACTACTTACCTGGCGTCCTAAGCTCGCTCGACGCACAACTTCGCCAAAAGTGTCTCAACCTAAAATACAAACAGCCACTCATCAATATTTATCTCAAAATCCACTAAATAGCTAAAAATAACCTTCCTTAACAACACTCATGAAATTCCAACTAAAACGGGCCATTGGTTTGGCTCGGCCGAAAACCAGCCCAAAGTTCGGACACGCATAACTTTTGTGTCCGTTAACGGAATTGAGCGATTTAAGTGGTTAAACGTCCACTTAGGAACCAAGTTTAACATACTCAGACAGATTTTAAAATGGTAAGCCGCAGACAGGCGAAAAACGCTAAAAGTTGAATCTGCCATTTTTATCAAATTTCACATTTTCACTTCTCTTCAACCAATACTGACTCGCAATTAGTCTTACACATCGAAAACGGCTATACTACTATCACACGTCGAATTTCTATGAAGAACGCTCATTAATTTGACTCGGACCTAAATCCGCCATAAACTTCCGACGCGCATAACATTTGCGTCGGATTTCAGAATCGAACGATTCCAGCGGCCATACGTTCCTCTAACAACCTATTTTAACCCACAAAAACAGAGTTTAAAATGATCAATCCAAGCCTAGACAAAACGGGCAAAAACGGAATATGTTTTTATGCGAAAAATAGCCGAAAATTCAACTTCGATCCAATCTCGCTAATTCCTTCACCGAACAATCACATTTCGATCTACCAATGCATACATTAACAATTTGGGGAGTTCCTAATTAGAAAATAGCATGGCAGCACCAAAAACCCTCACGGTTCTCTTCACCAAAATCGTGCATTTCTCAACCCGCCCATTGCACCATGAAATTCACTTATATTCCTCTTAAATTCTAGCATGAAATTTTAGAGACTTAGAGGTAGAACAATTTCGCGCTCGGCTATCTAAGCAGGACCAAACTGAAAGGGAAAACTCCCTGTTCTCGGTCGGGTTTCGTCGCGGGAGGGCTGAGCCACACACTGGCTCAGAACACACACACACTCGGTTCTAAAATGCCCCAACAACCGAGCTCTAACCGTCAGGAGTTCAAGAACAACCGAACTTCCATGCTCGGTCGACAGAATCGAAAACAGGGGACACATACCTTCGGTCTTTCAGTGCGGGAAGGCAAAACCAACTTCTCCCTCCAGCTCGTCGGTACCCCCTTCGCATGGTCGTCGTTCGTCGGCAGCACACTCCCCTGTTCGATCGGCTTGTTTCTCTTAGGCGCTCACTTCTCTCGGCCACGCGACAACACGGTGGAATGGCTTCCACCCGAAGCCATTCCACCTTATAAATTTTTTTTTTTAATTATAAAACTTTTAATTTAATTACAAATTACCAAAATTCCCTCATGTGTTTTAATCGTCCCTAATTTCGTTAATTTCAGTTACACCCGACTTTAAAATTTCCAAACCCACCACAAAACCAAACTCCAAGTCTTATAATTTAATTTTCCCCTTAAAACATTTTCCGAAACTCCAACTGAACTTAAATTAAAAGTTTCGGGAATAAAATTAAAAAATCCAAAATTTTCGGGTTATTACAGTATCAACTAGTACCGTACTTGAGATAACAGCTGGCCGATCCTCACTCTCGGGCTCTATCATTCCGAAAATCCTGAGCGTCATCTTGGCCTGACCTTTCATTGCTACGGGGCAATCCCTGGATATGTGATCTATCTCATTACAAGTGAAACACCGATTGACCCTCGGCTTTGTGCAATTCTTGGAAACGTGACCAGCTTCATTGTAGTTATAATATTTTCCTGCAAACTGTCTGCAGTCTCCCGGGTGGCTCTTCAAGCACTTAGGACACTGCGGGTACTTACTGTGTATTTGAGGCCTCTTGCTTACCTTTGAATCATACACCGCACCGCCTGCCCTCTTGGTTCCCAAAGAAGATTCTCCTCTGCTTGTCTGTGGCGTGATCTCCTTAAAGAACCTCTTGGTGGCCTCTGCTGGCCTCGCACACTTGGCCTCTGCTCCCTCCACTGCCAGTGCCTTCGCCATAACTCGTACATATGGCACACCCTCAGTTCCGGAAATGGTTCACCTCTATATATTTCCAGCTTCAATCCTTCCACAAACTACAATACCTTTTCTTCTTCATTGCTCACCAATTGGCTTGAAAATCTAGACAACGATTCGAACTGCCTGACATACTCAGCTACTGGCCCAGTATCCGTCAACTGTAGGAACTCCAATCTTTTTGCAGCTTGGACCGTCCGATTATAGTATTTGTCATAAAACATTTCTTTAAATCTTTTCCAGGTCAAGTCCCTGGCATCTACAGTGGCCTCTACCGTCTCCCACCAGCTCTGAGCATCATTTGAGAGGTGAAATGTTGCACATTTAACCATATTTTCTTCCTCTACGTCGACATACTTGAACATGTTCTCGATAGTGCCGATCCACCTTTCTGCAACTATAGGGTCTGTGAGCTGGCCCTCAAACATCGGAGGCTTCAATCTTCTGAATCTCTCTCCACTAGAGCCCACTTCATGGCTTCCCTGTCCTTAATTCAACAGCATTCCCAATTGTTGGGACTGCCTGTCAACCAATTCGGTCAACCATCTAATCATAGCCAGGTTGTCATCACCTTCTGGCTCTACTACCTCTCTCAGAACTCTAGGTCATCCCGGTCGTCTATTTATTTCAGCTAATTCCTGTACGAGGTTAGCAAAGTCTAGCCTTAGTCATAATCTAACTAAAATAAACAACTACTAATAGTTGGTGGAGGACGTTGCATGGCGGCTGGTAAATGTTGGGTAATCCTTTGAACGACATAACCATAATGGCTCTGATACCAACTCCTGTAATGCCCCGAAAACCGACCCGTTTCCAGTTTGATACTGCTCCGATACCAAATTCTTACATTCGTATCGTAAAATTTGTGTAAATTTAAAACTTTTATTCCTCAATTTAAAATGACATTTTTTAAAATATTTTTGACAGCTCTGCAGCGAAAATTCGATTAAATTCACTTTGGATAAAATTCCATTTTGTTAAACATGAAACAAAGACTTCCGGTCGAGACCTATAAGCACCGGTCGACACCTGAGTCGTTTCGCGTTTTCTCATCGGTCGACACCGGTAACACCCGTCGACATTTAGTCCCTCTCGGGTCTTTTCATCGGTCAACACATGAAAACGCCGGTCGATACTTTTATGCTCATGACAGGGATGGCGACAGCCGTCTCCACAGGTCGACACTTTAATCCTCTCTGTCGGCGCAGGTTGTCCCTCGCGGTCGACACCGCTACAATTTTTACATATACTGGTCGACACCTGTAACCAAAGGTCGACACCTGCTTCAGCTCTGCCTTGCTTAGGTCAAGCCTCACGGTCGACACTCACCTTACATTTACACTGACCAGTCGACACTCATCGACTTCGGTCGACACTTCACCCCAGTGTTAGTAAAATTACACCAGTTTGTAAAAACTCAAACGCACGCAAATATTTCCTCGATTAAAATTCACGAACGAACACCTATGATTTGAAAACATGCTTTCTTCAAGTAAATTTCAAAACAATAATACTCTACTTCAATTAATCTCTATACTCATAGCACACCACCTAAAATCCTCAAAATCTATACATCACTGTTCAACTCAAAACACATACCAAAAATTTCACCCTTTTTCCCGCCATGGTCTTGCCGCCCCAATATTTCCCTGCACTGGCATGCGACATCTCCCATTAACTCCGATTTAGGCCTACTTGTCATCTACCAACTCACCCGAAAGCTCGTCGTCACCTACACCAAGGAACACAAAACGTAAGTCTAATGCTTTGCAAGTATGGAATATGAATTCGAAAACAAATGCATAACTCAAACCCCAACACATGCAGTTTCTATACTCAATTTGTTTTCTTTTTGTCTCATTGTTTTCATCTTTCACTTTCCGGTGTGAGTCAGGCTGGCACCCATCCCCTCCACACTCGGAACGACCAATTCATAACCCACAGAGCGAGGTTAGAGGCATACATCATGTTCACACATGGAATGGCCCCTACGTAACCTCCTCCTAAAATGAATCGTTGAACCCTCTAGTGCTCTCAATAGCACGTTAACGACGAGGCGATCACAAACCGTGTCACATTACGTACATTCATCCATGGGAACCCCTTAGTGCTCTCTCAGTAGCATGTTAATGACGAGGCGTTCACCCATGCGTGACAAGTCTTTTCTTATCTGGTTATGTTTCACATACACATTTCTAAACATGCTCAAAACTCGTATTTTCTAATTCAAAACAATGATGCATGACAATCACGAATGCACGACTCAAACAACAAAACAAACAAGCAAGCAAATAAGCAGTCCTACCATTCCAAGGTGTAGGCGTAAAGGCAAATCACATACGTTCCACCACTTACTTGGCGTTCTCGAAATCCTTTCGCGTTTCGTGACTTGGTGCTCTAACTGGAATACCTATAAAACTGCACATCGTCAATTCTAATTCATCAAATTCATAACTCCCTAACTTAAAAGTCCTAACTAACATCAAAACCGAAACTCTTCAATAAACCCAAAATTCCACACAATTTTCGTCCGAATTCGGGATTTTACAACTTCTCCAATACTCGTCCGAATTGGACGATGCCAAATACTATAGGTTCCGGAGGATGCCTAGTATCCCACGGTTGCATCCATTTCCCATTTAGATGTCCACCACTTAAGTGAACGTAGCCGAATAGAGACCGTCCCAACATCCAGGTACATGGCCAACAAATCATCCAATCTTCCTTACCAATTCTTGTAATTCACTCCTATTTCCATCCTAAGCACCAATATGCGGATAGAATCCAACTCTACGCTCAACGTCTCACGTTACCTTCCTATAATTTCACTAATTCAACCTATACCCTTGCCAAAATCGATTTCGCCTCTAATAACACCAACACACTAACTAACTACGAAAGCTAACGAGAACTCACCGTGATTCGGAAAAACGGAAGGAGATTCGATCAAGCGGCACAAGGAG
>CM039517.1:12766098-12832457 GCA_022433055.1 Begonia peltatifolia | reverse complement strand
TTATCTTCAAGAACAAAATGTTTGTTATGCTTAATATTTTAAGTTTATTACGGTATCTTAAACTAGGTTATGTTTGGAGCGTTTGGCCACTGGAATCGAGTGATTCTGATAACCATGCAAAAGTTATGCGCGTCGGAAGTTAGATTGATTTTGGAACCGAGATAGGTTAGTGAGCGATTTTGGCAAGTTCGTGAAGTGTTGTGCTAGTATGGTGATTTTAGTGCATAAGTAGAGTAGTTGGATGACTTTTGATGGGAAGACGTTTTTTGTTGTAGGTTGAGTAGGTTTTTGATGAAACGAGTACCACGGAAAGCTAGGATGCCAAGTAAGTAACCATCTATGCAACGCAACCATTCCAGGGTGAGGCTGGACGCACTTGCCACACCACCCCCTGGCACGTCGCTATCGTTCCGGTTCCTCCAACAACAAGGCCATAGTTGCACACCACCACAGCCATCCTAGGGTGAGGCTGGACGCACAAGCTACACCACCCCTTAGCACGTCGCCACCGTCACGGTTTTTTCAGCAACGGGGCCAAAACTGTCCACACACGTATCGTCCTCACCACCACACATCACACTTCACATTCACACATAAAAACCATGCTCAAATTAAATTTCATTCCCGTTTCAAAAATATGATGCATGTCAAACAATACACACGCACATCACAATCAACCATCACAAACCTAATGTTCCTCGGTGTAGGCCCACTTGGGCAAAATACATGCATACACTACTTATCTGGCATCCTAGCTCTCCGTAGTGCTCGTTTCACCCGAAAGCTGCTCAACCTACAACAAAACCGGTTCTTGTCAAAATTCATCCCACTACTCTACTTACGCACTAAAATCACCATACTAGCGCAATACTTCACGAACTAACCAAAATTGCTCACTAACCTATCTCGGCTCAAAAACCAACCTAACTTCCGACGCTCATAACTTTTGCGTCAGTTATCGAAATCACTCAATTCCAGTGGCCAAACACTCCAATCATAACCTAGTTTAACACACCAAAAGGGTTTCTAAAACGAACGTCTGTAGTTAAGCCAAAAATTCACAGCCAGTTCTATATTAGTGCTTAAAATCCTACATTCTCGGTTCCTCTCTCAAATCCGATCACTTACTCACCCATCCATCACATTTATCCTCAATAACCCACAACAATCAATATTACATCAAATAAACACTATAACCCTAAAACTCTAAATCTCTATTCACCAAATTTCTCCTCAACTCCAAAACTAAACGAATATTGAACCATAAACTACTTAAACTTACTTTGAACCGTTGAAATGGAGGAGAAAACTACGAACGATCATCGGCTAAACGTTGCGGGAAGGAGAGAAACTGAAAGGGTGACGCGGTGGAGAGAAAACAGAGGAGGAGAGGGTTCTCTACAAATCCCTTTCCTCTTATGACTATTTTATATTTTTTTAATAAAAATAATAATAATAATAATAAATTAATTACTATTTTATCCCTACACTGTAATCTTTTAATCAAACGGCTATTCAATCTGTTTTCGGTCGGATCCCTAAAATTTCCTTGTCTCGATAAATCTCAAAATAATCTCCCACCTAACCCTACCAATTTTTAGCTATTCATTCTAACCTGAATCTTGCCGATTACCGCCCTGACAACCCAAAAATCGGTACCGCAAAAATACGGGGTGTTACATAAAGAGTTTGTTTTGATCAAGAAGGCCTACAAAATAGATAACAAATTACTACAAAAATTCGGCCATGGATTTGGCCGTGGATGGTGGAGTGCTTTCCTTGGCATTTACTCAACTAATCCAAGATTGAATTGGTGGGTACCTCCCTAGTTTCAATTCCTTTCTCGTTAAAAATCTTGGCTACAAAAGTTAACGAAATTAGCTTCTTCAAGAAAATACATTCTAAATCGAAAATAATAAGCATACTTATAAAATTACCATCACCAAATTCAAAATTTAACAAAGTTATCTTCCATAAGCAAACATGTTCTAAGGTAAAATAAAGAGATGCACTTGTGGAATGACTAATAAATTCATCCATTATAAGATAATTCAAATTCAAAGATAGATGTAAAAAGATAATAGTGTAAAATGAATCCTCTTTCAAATAATTTTCAAAAACAGTTATTAAAGAAGGATTATAATAATTAAGTCCAAAAATCTTATCAAGGCTACTATCTAAACATTCTATTCATCAAATCCTAAATAACCAATTAGTCAAGGTATTAGTTGGAACATACCTTGCTGGCGAATTAACAACCACTTTCTTTTTGATTCCAGGGTAGTCGTCCTTCGAAAATAATGAGATTCCAAAAAAATCCCTCCTTTTTACCATATAAGAAGGTATACCACAAAAATATTTCTTTTTCAATAGATAAGGATTAAGTTTGGTAAGATAAGAAAATTGTAACACCCCGAGAACCCACACATCCCCGGTGCGCTACAGTGCATCTACACACTACACACACACACTAACACTTGACACAACTAACTCAATTCAATACCCCTTTCGTTTTCAAATCATTTTCAAAAGCACATTTGTGAGTATGAAAATTTTTCGACTCGATTAAAAAAAAAAAACTCGCGTCCCGAAGAGGAAACACGAAGTCCTCAACATAAAACTACGCAGCGAAAAAGAAAACCATTTAAAACAATTTGAGATAAAACGGTAAGACTTGAAATCCTAGGAAAGAACCCCCCGCTCCCCACGAACTACCCAGTCCGGTCCCAAGCACTCACGTCCCCACTCCGACACCCCGCGTACACCACCGCGGTGCCACAGGTGCCAACCCAACGTCGCTGTATCTCGCGCACGCTCACAGCGCCGCGTGCCCCACGCACCCTGCCTCTGTACAGCACGTCCGCGCGCACGCCCTCACCCGGCGCCGCATGACCCGTGTGCATCCACAGGGCCGCGTGCCCCGCGCACCTGCGATCACGCCGCACATCCACACTCATATGAACTCCTCTAGCATTCATCATAAACACACCTTGACCTATTTCGTATCCTCTCGAACCTCAACCCCTCTCCCGAAATTTCGGCAGAGTACCGCCTAAAAACTGGCTACCCCAAAATTTAACCCTGCACACAATTCACCAAAATCCAACAATATTTACCTATCCATCATCCAGGGAAATCATCCCAACCCAAATCAGAGTAAGAAGGCGACGAAAATCCGTCAAATACAAATGAAGAAAGTCTCCAGTATAGAGAAATAACATACTCTAACATGGAAAATATCCGCGTACGTTACCAAAATCACACGCACTCCATATACACCTATACACTGACGCATATACAACAATCAATCCCATCCTCCGTACATAACCACCGCAAAAGAAAGAAAACCCACAAACCGACCAGGCCACAACCTACCATATCCACGGGTCGGGTCGCCCTAACAAAAGTCCGCCATCCGGTGCCGCAGTCGCACGCCGCCAACCATCCTACGCCTCAGGACTAGGCACTCGAGGCTCACCAGCGGTATCGTCAGCACCTACACCACAGAACACACAACATAAGCCTAACGCTCAGTAAGTAATGCGATATGAAAGTAAAAGCCGACAATGCAATCCTATCACATGCAGTCTCTACACTCACACTCATGTTGTCACATCTGTGACGCGTAGTGCAGCCGCACCAGGGTAAGGAGGAACCTCACGCCACCCTACACCCTAACACGTCGCCACCGTCCCGGACTCCCCAGCAACGAGGCCCACAAGCTACACTCACGCATCACCACACGGCAACCACATCAGGGTAAGGGTGTACCTCGCGCCACTCTACACCCTGACACGTCGCCCCCGTCCCAGCCTCCCCAGCACGGGGCCACAGTTGCCACACACACACACGTTTCGCGACAGCCCAGCCGGCCCACCCCTCGAGTAGGATCCGCGACTAGTGTTGCACCGGCCCACACACTAGTAGGATCCGCGGTACCACTGCCCATATCCTCACCGTCAACACTTTCACGCCGCATGACGGCCCAGCCGGCCCACCCCTCGAGTAGGATCTGCGACTGGTGAAGCACCGGCCCGCACACTACCAGGATCTGCGGTACCACCGCCACACGTCTCACCTCATACATCAAAGCATGCTAAAAATCATTTTCGTTCCCGTTTTAAAAAAATAAAATGATGCATGTCACACAATACGCACACACACCGCAATCAATCACATAAACACTAAAGTTCTACAATGTAGGCCACTTGGGCAAAACATGTGCATGCACTACTTACCTGGCGTCCTAAGCTCGCTCGATACACAGCTTCGCCAACAGGAAGCCTCAACCTAAAACACAACCAATTTCTCATCAGTATTTCTCCCAACATTTACCAATTAGCTAAAAATAACCTTATCTAACTACACTCATTAAATTCCAACTAAAACGGTCCATTGGTTTGGTTTGGCCGAATACCAGCTCAACGTTCGGATGCGCATAACTTTTGCGTCCGTCAACGGAATCAAACGATTCAAGTGGCTAAACGTTCCCTTAGGAACCTAGTTTAACATCCCAAGACGGATTTAAAATCGGTAGGCCGCAGATAGGCGAAAAACGCCAATAACCGAATCTGCCATTTTCATTAAAATTTCACATTTTCACTTCCCTTCAACCAAAACTCACTCTCAACTAGTTATATGCATCAAAATGGCTATGCTACTCTCACACGTCGAATTTCCACGAAAAAGGGTCACTAATTTGACTTAAACCAAAATCTCGCATAAACTTCCGACGCGCATAACTTTTGCGTCGGATATCGGAATCGAACGATTCCAGTATCCATACGTCCCTCGAACAGCCTAATCCATCCCACAAGAACAGAACTTAAAACAATTAACCAAAACTAGGCCAAATTAGCTAAAAACCGAACTGCCCCTGCACAAAAATGGTTAAATTTTTTATTTCAAACTTCAATTTACAAACTTCCACACACAACTAGCCCCATCTCGTCCATAACTCTCGACCAAGCTCACTGCAAAGGCAAGAAGACCGAGCACTAAGCTCGGCCGAAACAGGAAACCGACAGGGCTCACCTTCGGTTTCCTTAAACTCGCAGCATCACCTTCGCGCTACCCTACCACTTGCGGCCAATTTCATCAATGCCGAAAGCAGGCCGAGCACTAAGCTCGGCCAAGCCAAAAAAAAAAGGGGCGGCAGAACAAGTAAAAAGCTTACCGTTGCGTTACTGTGTCCTCGGTCGAATGGAGGGCAATGCACAGCCGAACACCCAGTCCCGGCAGTCTCCCCAACGCCCACTCGCGTCTGCCGAAGAATCGAAACTCGAGGATTTTCCTCCCCTCTCCCGCGTCTCACTCTCGGCTCTCTCAGGAATTTGAGCTGCTGAAACCGAATGGCTTCGGTTCGTCAGGACAGCAGCACCTGTTCGCAACCCGCACCTTGCACCCACGCTCGCCGGCCGTCGATCACAGCTCCGCACACGACCACTCTCCCCTGCGCGCTAGCTCTCGGCGCTCTCGGTTGCTCGCAGAAAACCAGCCGAATGGCTTCTTCCCGAAGCCATTCGGGTGGTTTGTATATATATATATATATTTTTTTAAATAATAAAAATACAAATTACCAAATTGCCCTCACGCGCTTCAATCGTCCGAAATTTCGTAACTTTCTCGACTTCCCGACTTTAAATTTCGAAAAACTTCGCAAAAGTAGGCTCCGAGTCTTACAATTCAAATCTTTCCCGTTGAAATATTTCTCAAAACTCCGACTGGGATTAAACTAAAAATTCCAAAAATAAAAATATAAAATTCAAAATTCCCGGGTTATTACAAAAATGGATCATCAAAATTATGCTCAATCAACCTAATTTCCTTTTCAACCAAGAATAATTCTTTTCCAACTTTCATTTCATAAGTGGTAGGCTCATGCATAGGGTTAAAAATAATAATGAACTTAGCTATAACTTCCTAAACTTCAAGTTTAACAAAGTTCACTATGATTAACATGTTATGATCTTGAAACGGAAAAGTCAATGGCCTATCACAAAAATAAACCGACATAATAAATTCTTTCTGGCAAAATGAATGGGTTTGAAACAAACAAGACTATCTTTCAAAACTAGTTTCATACAATTCAAGAGTAAAACTAATTCTATGAAGCTATAAATATGATTCCAAGAAATGATAATGTAATGACATTCCAAAGTTTTAAAGTTCATCAAATTATCATGCAATAAGGATCTCATCATGTCCCTTAGCATTAGCTTCAAAATAGAGCAAATATTATATTCTTAAAAAATAAGAACAAAATAATTTTAAAATTCATAAGAAGGCAAGATGGAATAACTATTTTTAAACAATAAGTATGATAACATACTCACTAATGACATGCCAACATGAAAAAGTAAAACAAAACAAATTATAATCTATATTCCATCCTATTTTAAATAACCTAGAATTTATATTGTTAGGTGGAATAAATAATGGTATTAAGTCACATAAAATTTTTCTACACAATTCATCTTTAAAGTTTGGCTTTAGTGTAACTTAAGGTTCTATAAGGATTTCTACCCTTCCTAGTCCATGAGAAGAAAATGGGTAAGACATTTCTTTTTAAAGTATATACTTTACTCTCGATTTGGATTATAAAGGGATCAAGGTAAATATTATCTAATAGATAGGACTCTCGTTGGATGTTTGTGTTAGGTGTTGATGCATATTTTGCATAAAAAGTTTCCTCTAAATATTAGGTTCATTCCACATAGGCATTTACTAAAACTTCCTCCCTAGGGTCATCGTCAAATAGGTTATACCACATGATAACCTGCTGAGTTCTAAAGTCTTGGAAATCTTCGGTATGGTTTCTAACTGTAGGGGTTCACATTTATCCTCTAGGAAGGTTTCCGCAAATAGAATTGAAATTCCAAAATCTTCCTTTTACTCATTTTGAAACCAAAGTAGGGATTCTTCAAATAACTCTTTAATTTCAAAATATTCAAGGAGAACAATAGGGGTAGGGGTTTATATAAAGTCATCTTAAAAAATTTCTCATTGTTCATCGACCCTTTGATCATGAGAGTTATATTCATGATCAAGGGTTAGTGCACAAATCAACAAAATGATCGGTATTCTCAGCTCAATCTGAGAACACCCCAAATGAACGTGTAATAACCCGAAAATTTTCGAATCTTAGATTTAGTTCCCAAGATTTTAATTTAAATCTCAGTTTTAATTTTGAAGAATATTTTAACGGGTAAATTAATATATAAAACTCGAAATCTAAATTTAGTGACGATTTCTAAAAATTTTTAAGTCGAGGGGACGTAATTTTAACGGGATTACGAACGATTGGATACGGGAGGGCATTTTGGTAATTTGTATATATATGAAAACAAGAATGGCTTCACGAGGAAGCCATTGTGATTTTCCTCCTCAGTCGTTCGCTCGCGACAAAGAATCAAGGACCCCGAGCGATCAGTCAAAGGCCGACGACAGTGCGAAGGGAACCGACGGTGTGGAAGAAAGAGTTCCGGCAAACTGGGCACGCGTGGATTGGTTTTTCTGTTTAAAGGATCGAAGGTGAAATCTCCTCCCCTTTTTTGATTCTGTTCGGTCGTGGAGTACCTGTTCTTTTTGTTTTTTTTTTTGTGAAGTTGGCCGAGTGTGTGTATGTATGTGCGAGTATGCTTAAACCGTTTGTCGTTAATGTTGAAATATCGACGAGAACCGAGAGATGGTTGAGCTTGGTTGTTTGGTTTTGAAACGAATTGTCCAATGTGAGTCCAAGTTGATGTTTAGATGAATGATTTTAGTGGATTAGTGTAGAATTTATTAAGAAATGCGGAGAACCAAGAAGGGGAGAAAATTTTTGGTTCGGCCGGTTATGTTTTTGGCCATTTTGAGCTAGCTTTGGTTATCGTTTTAAAATTTGTTTCATTTTATTAAACTAAGTTCCTAGAGAAGCGTTTAGCCTCTTGAATCATTCGATTCCGATAACGGACGCAAAAGTTATGCGCGTCCAAAGTTTAAACCGTTCTTCAGTCGAACTGAATTAGCGACCCATTTTAGTTGGAATTTCATGTATTTAATTGGGCGATGTGATATTTTGCATGTTTAGAGAATTTTGATGAGAATGTTAATGAGTGATTGTTTATGTTTAGGTAAACAAGATTTTTGGTTAAGTCGTGCACCAGAAAAGGTTAGGATGTCAGGTAAGTAGTGTATGCATGTGTTTTACCCAGGTGGGCCTACACCGTGGAACTTTAGGATTTATGTTGTTTGACTGATGTGCGTGCGTATTGTTTGACATGCATCATGTTTTAAAAAGGAAACGAAAATAGTTTTGACCATGTTTTGAGTATATGGTGATGAGATGCGTGGCGGTGGTACCGCGAATCCTGTTTGGGGAGTGCGTCGGTGCGTAACCAACCGCAGATTTTGCTTGGGGAGTGGGCTGGTTGGGCCGACACGCGACATGTATGTGTTGACGGTGAGGATGATAGACAGTGGCACGGCGGATCTTGCTCGGCGAGTGGGCCGGTGCATCACCAGTTGCGAATTTCACTCAGGGAGTGGGCCAGTTGGGCAATCGCGAAATGATGTATAGTGGCACCACGGATCCTGCTCGGGGAGAGGGCCTGTGTAACGCCCAAAATTTTCCGTTTAAATTAATTTCAGATTTACGTAATTATAATTGGTGGAGTTTTGGTCGGAATTGAGAGCGGAGAATTTCTACCCTTAAGTAAAAGATTATTTTAGGACTAATGGTTAAGAAGATATTTTAATATTTCAACCAAACGCAGATCGAAGAACAGATTTATTAAACGGATTAGAGTTCAGAGCAAAATAGTAATTAAGATTATTATTTTTATAAAAAAAAAGACAAAAAGTGAAACCAAAACACCTTACGGTGTTGTTCTCCAGTGCAACTCTCCCCTTCCCTTCTTTGCGGCATCCCCTCCCCCGCGTGAAAACCCTCGATGATTCTCCTCTGTTCCTCTGTGAATCTTCGAATCTAAGGTATGTTTTAGTTAGTTTCTAGGAGGGAGATACGAGAAATTGAATTTGGAATTGATTTTTAACCGTATGTTGTTGCTTAAGCTAGAAGTAGGAGTAGATTATGAGATTTGATGGAAAAGATTGAGTAATAAATTAGCCGAATATACGAATTATGGAACAGTGTCCGTTTTGCCACATCCGGCCAAGTTGTGGATGTCCAATTAGGAAATGGATGATACCATTAAAGACTAGATATCCTGTGGAGTCTGTACCACTTTGAATCATCCAATTCAGATGAGGATTGGATAAATTATGAATTTTCGAAGTTGGTTAGAAATTGAGTTGAATTTCGGGTTTAATGGAGAGTTTTGGTTTTGTACAAGTTATGACTTTCAAGCTAGGAATTCATGAATTGAAAGAGTTAGAATTGATGAATGTGTGATTTTATAGGTATTCCCAGTTAGCGTACGAAGTTACAAAGTGGGAGGAATTTCAAGGACGCCAGGTAAGTAATGGATTGTTTGTGTTTTGCCTTCGAGCCTACGCCATGGAACGGTAGGATTGCTTGTTTGTTTTGATTGTTTGTTTTGTTGTTTGGTCAGTTTGTTGTGCATATGTGTTGACATGCATCATGGTTTTGAAATACGAAAGAAAGTGTTTTGAGCATGTTTTGAATTGTGTATGAAATGTAATCAGATAATAAAAGATGCCACGTATGGGAACGCCTTGTCGTTAACGTGCTAGTGAGAAAGCATTAGGGGGTTCCCATTGGTGAAAGTATGTAAGATGACACGGTTTGTGAACGCCTCGTCGTTAACGTGCTAGTGAGAAAGCACTAAAGGGTTCTATGATCGATGTTGGGAAGAGATTTTGTATGGCCGTCCCGTGTGTGAACACGATGGGTGCCCCTAATCTCGGTCCGTGGGTCATGGTTTGGCCGTCCTGAGTGTGATAGGATGGGTACCTACTTGACTCACACGTGAAAGTGGAAGATGATAACAATGAAAACGAAATGAAAACAAAATCGAGCGTAGAAACTGCATGTGTTAGGGGCTGAGTTGTGCATTGATTTTCATTTCATATTCCATACTTGCTAAGCATTAGGCTTATGTTTTGTGTTCCATGGTGTAGGTGACGACGAGCTCTCCAGTGAGTTGTTAGGTGACCGGCATGACTAGGATGGTGGTTGGTGACGCATGCTGTATGCCGGTGCAGCTAGTTTGTTGGGGCTACACGACCATGGTGGGATAGGTTGTGGAATTTTGTAAGCATTTTGTGTTAAACACCTATGTATAGATTTTTGATGATGTAGGCTGTGTGGCACGATTATAGTCGGGATAGGTGTAAGTTTGTGTTTTTTTAATTACTAGAAGAGATTGTGTCTTAAAAATATAGGTCTTTACTTCATGGTTTTAATCGTGGAAGCTTTCGTTGTCCGTTTTCTTTCAAACTGGTGTTATTTTTATGTTACTAGTGCAAAGTGTCGACCGAATTCCATAGGTGTCGATCAGTCAGTGTAAAATGGAAGGTGAATGTCGACCGCGGGGTTCGACCTGCGTGGGCAGAGACAAAGTAAGTGTCGACCCATGGTTGTAGGTGTCGACCGGTAGCATAAAAATGCCAGCGGTGTCGACCGCGATGGTCAACTTGCGCGGGCAGAGAGGATTAAGGTGTCGACCTGTGAAGCCAGGGGTCGACCGCTCTCTAAGATGAGTATAGAAGTGTCGACCGGTGTTCTCAGTGTCGACCGGCGTGAAGACCCAAGATAAACGTAGTGTCGACCGATGAAAAACCTAAGACAACCCAAGTGTCAACCGATACTTACAGGTGTCGACCGGGTGTCTCTGTTTTACGTTTCATAAAATGAAGTTTTATCCAAACTGATTTTAATTGAGTTTTCCACTGCAATGCTGTTTAAAATATTTTCAAAAATGTCGTTTTAAGTCGAAGAGTAAAAGTTTTAAATTTTATGTGAATTCTTACGATACGAGTGAAATAGTGAGTAAGAAACAAACTGGGTCCAAGGTAGACCGGGGATGTATAGAGTTAGTATCAGGGTAGTGAACAAATCAGAAACGGGTAGTTTTTTGGGGCGCTACAGCTGGTGCATCATTAGTCCCGAATTCTGCTTTAGGAGTGGGAAGGTTGGGTC
Source organism: Begonia peltatifolia (assembly GCA_022433055.1). NCBI lineage: Eukaryota > Viridiplantae > Streptophyta > Magnoliopsida > Cucurbitales > Begoniaceae > Begonia > Begonia peltatifolia. Next base: position 12,821,353 of record CM039517.1, on the reverse strand, counting down.
GTCACGTGGCGCATGTGTGTGGCTTGTAGGCCTCGTTGATGGGGAGTCCGAGACGATGGCAACGTGTCAGAGTGTAGGGTGACGAGAGGTTCACCCTCATCTTGGCCTGGCTGCACAACGCATCGCGGAATGGTGACAACATGAGCTTAAGTGTAGAAACTACATGTGATAGGATTGCATTATCGGTTTTCACTTTTATATCGCACTACTTACTGAGCGTTAAGCTAATGATGTGTGTTCTATGGTGTTGGTGCATACATTGTTGCTGGTGAGCCCGATAGCCTAGTCTTGAGGCGTATGACAGTTGGCGGCGTGTGACAGAGGCACCGGAATGCGGATTTTTAGGACGACCCTACCCGCGGATATGGTAGGTGGGGGTAGTGTGTTTTGGTCGATTTTGCGACGCGTGTGTCTATTCGATAGTAAGAATAGTGTTGCTCTATACTATGGACTTTCTTCGTTTATGGGTGGTGTTGGGGTAGATGAATCTACATAGGTGGATTTAAATATTTTGAGTACACTTACGGAATCGTTTTATCTCCTGTTGACTGTACAGTTAAATTTCCAATGATAGTAGATATTTTAACAGTGTGCTCAGGTTCTAAACGCAAGTTTAGGTTGTTTTGATATATAAATATATTTGGAGTTCTTATAGGGTAAATGCGATTAGAAAATGATGGTTTTAGATTTGACAGTTTTTAATGGATTGCTATACGTTTTCTACAAAAATTGTTCAGTTTAGCAGCGTTTTCTGATGTGAAGTGTTGACCTATAGGCTTAGTGGTTGACCGAACTTAGCAGGTGTCAACCCCAAGGTTCGACCAATGCCGTCCAAAGGGTATTAAAGTGTCGACCCCTGTGGGGAGGTGTCGACCGGTGAGTGCATTTCTGAAGGAGGTGTTGATCCTGAGGTTCGACCGATGCAAACAAAGAGGGTTAAGGTGTCGACCTGTGCACATAGTTGTCGACCGGTAGTGTAAAATAAGCAAAAATGTTGACCTCAAAGATCGACCGACGCGGGCAGAGAAGAATGAAGTGTCAACCGGTTTTCACAAGTGTTGACCGGTCAATTTCTCGAGCAGGGAAGTGTCGACCGATGAAAACAGAGACAAATCAGGTGTCGACCAGTGCTTGCCGGGGTCGACCGAAAATGATTTTTATGTTTTGGAAATCTTGAATTTTATTTAAATGAATTTTAATCAAAGTTTTTCGCTGCGACGATTTTAAAAATGTTCAAAAATGTCATTTTAAGGCGAGGAACAAAAGTTTTAAATTTTTACACGAATTTTACCCAAGCATGTGTGTGTGGGTCATAGTAGAGGGAGAGCGGACCAAAAATCGACAAGACGATTTTTTTTTTTGGGCGTTACAGAACGTTTAATATATTGTAATACTAAGTAGCCTTGTAAATTGCAACGAAAAAGATATGAAACACAAAAGTTATACAAAAAAATCAATAATTGGCCCGTGAGGCAACTTAATGAAACCCTAGGTGATGTAACCTCCACAGAAGATTGCAACGGTACAAGATCGATTTGACTCACTTTCTCCCTTATCTAAGGTCTTAGATAAGATACAGAAGACAAGGGGATAAGAGCTTGCAAGTAACCTTTGACTTGGAAGATAATTGGAGGTGCAACTCCGCTCGGATGCAAGCAAACCGAGGCCTTACCTTGAGACAATCTCACAGGCAAGAGAGCTTCTTAAAATACCTTTAAATTATCATAAAAAACTGAGTAAAATGTCTAAAAATTATACTTAAATATACCATGGTGACTAGGGGCCTAGTTGGCGTGAAGAAAAAGCAAAGAAGAAACTCGGTTTGATCTATCCGTCCGTGGTTATGCTTGCTTTCCTCTTGGTCATAGATGATGACTCCTTGTAACATAAGTATATTGTGCCTTGTGCGGACAAGCGGAGTCCTAGATCTGAATTCGAAATGGAGAACAAAAGGCTCGCATCTCATTTGATGGATTAGAACAAGAGAAGGCTTCTCTTTGGGTGCATGCGAGAGTTGGTTTGATGATGCGCGCAATCTTTTTCATTTCATGGACCTAACCCATTTGAATGACTCTTTGTGTGACATCCTCTCTCTTGTGTGAAGTTGATTTGGGGCTCTTCTCTAAGAGAATCCGGTTTCAAGTGGATCAGGCATAGTGGTGCATGCGCTAGTGACTCTAAGCGCGTGATCTCTTTCCTTGGAATGGCAGAAAGCGTGGCCCATGCTTCGCCTTGTGTTGTTGTATGGTTAAACAAAAAATATCTTGGTTGCTTTATCTTGGTGACCAATAACCCTTTAGGGCCCTCTAATTATAATGGATTGATAAAAAGAATGCCAAATACATAGCCCCAAAGTTTACCTAACATTAGTGAAGGTAAAAGGATTGCATAACGTTGTCTTCGGGAAGATAAATTCCCTATTCTGCTAGTCCTATGCTCCATGTTACCATGTTGGTGTGCTTATTAACGTTTTGAGGGATTGACTCCCTATCCAAGCGATCCATTAATCCTTCATCTGCAAAAAGAGTGCAAAAATTAGTAAAAAGATTATTAAGGATATGAGACATACCTTGTGAACGTGTTTTTGGTCTTCGGGGTATATCATCCTCTCTTGGTGGGAAAGGATTTGTCATAAAATCTAACGGTATGTCTCCATCTTGTTTATCTTTGTCTCCAATGTATAGGGAGAAGTCTTGAACGTTGAATGTTGCCGATACTGATCCATAATTTCTTGGAAGCTCCAATTTGTACACATTGTTGTTAATGCATTCGATTACTTTGAAAGGGCCATCTACCCTTGGAAGAAGTTTGGATTTCCTCTTTTAAGGAAATCATTCCTTAGGTCAAGTCATACCAGATCACCCTCATTGAAAATCATTTCCTTGTGTCCCTTGTTTGTCCTTTTGGCAGTTGACTCATTTTTTCTTTGGATGGAATTCCTTAGTTGCTTATGTAATTTTTTAACTTATGTTGTCTTATCAGCTCCTTCACGATTAAGTAAGTCCTTCATGGGAAGTGGTAAGAGGTCCATGGGTGTGGTAGGGTTAAAGTCATACACCACTTCGAAGGGTGTTCGTTGGGTTGAGGAATCGACACTTTGATTATAAGCGCATTCCAAATAGGGGAGCTAAATATCTCATTCACTTATTTTCTTTTCTACAAACACTCCTTAGAAGGGTCCCCAGAGTTTGGTTGACCATTGCAGTCTGCCAATCCGTTTTTGGATGAAAAGAGGTACTTAACAGTCTTTTTGTTCCTACTTTCTCCATAGTGTTTTCCAAAACGTGCTAAACAATTTAATGTCTCTGTTGGAAACTAAGATGTGAGGTACTCCATATAAACTCACTATTTTCTTGAAAAAGAGTTTCGCAACATCCTTAGATTCGTTGGTTTTCGTATAGGGGATGAAATGAGCCATTTTTAGAATCTATCTACCACTACCATTATTGAGTCTTTGGATTTAGCGGTGCATGGAAGACCTAGAACAAAGTATAAGTTAATGTCAGTCCATGGATGAGTTGGCACTTGGAGGGGTAAGTACAATCCTTGAGGAACCTTGCTTTTAGCCCTCTTACATGTGATGCAGCGCTCGATTAACTAGTGTACATTCTGCATAATATGAGGCCAAAAAAAATGCTCTTTGACAATCTCCAAGGTCTTGCCTTTCCCCAGATGGCAAGCTAGTCCTCCACTATATGCCTCATTGACTAGGCACTTCCTTAAACCTGTGTTAGGGATACACAGTTTGTTTCCCTTAAAAAGGTAGCCATCTATAATGCAAAATTCTCCCTCCTCTTTAACGAGGCATTTTTAATACATTACTCCGAAGTTTGAGTCCGAGTGGTAGCAGTCCTTGTTCCTTTCAAAACCGAAGAACTTTGTTCCTAGTTCAGTCACAAGTAGCTGTTTTCATCAAAGTGCATCCACTACCATGTTGGTTTCTTCTTTTAGGTATTAAAGTGTAGAAGGGTATCTTTCTAGGAATTCGACCCATTTAGCATGTCTAATATTGAGTTTGCCCTGACTCCTCATATACTTTAGTGTTTGATGGTTTATGTGTATGACAAATTCTTTAGGTAGAAGATAATGTTGCCATTGTTCCAATGCGCGTATAACGGCATAGAATTCCTTGTTGTAAGTTGAGAAGTTTAAAACTTAACCCTTTAGTTTTTAATTTAAATACGCTATCAGTCTCTTCTCTTGTATTTAAACCGCTCCAATACCCACTCCAAACGCATCGCACTCAACCTCAAAGACTTTTTTGAACTTTGGAAGTGCAAGTACAGGTGCTTGGCTTAGCTTCTCCTTAATTAACTCGAAGCTATGTTGACAGGAAGGAGTCCACTCAAAAACTTTACTCTTCTTGGTAAAATCAATGATTGGGGTTGTAATAGTACAGCAATCCTTTATAAACGTTTAGTAGAAGGAGGATAGTCCAAAGAAACTTCTAACTTTAGTGATACTAGATGGAACAAGCCATTATTTTATTGCTACTATCTTGGCATTGTCGACTTCCATTATGTTTTTAGAAATAATGAATCCTAAGAAATACACCTTGTCTTGAGCGCAGGAACACTTCTGTAGGTTTTCGAATAACTTTGTGTCCTTGAAAGTTATAAAGAGAGATCTTAAATGGTCAAACTTGAGAATTCAATTTTGAACTATACACTAAGATATCGTCGAAGTAAACCACGATAAACTTTTCTAAGAACTCTTTCACTACGTGATGCATCAGACATGTGAAGACCCACTTTTTACGACCTGAGATTTGTCTATACTCGAGTCTGAGATTTGCCTACACTCAGGTTAAGTCTCAAGGTTTTCCCTGCAGTGATGCTCATACATACGCATTTGGGTCATACAAATCACCTCCCCTTGGAGGCCTAACGTCCTCGTTGACCACATTTTCTGTTGGGTACAAGTTTTAGTACTATTTATAACGACCTCTTTTCCTAGTAAGATATTGTCAGCTATGGGGATTGTGTCATAGCTTAATATTCTCCCCTCACGAATTTGTCTAGAGAGGACTTCGCAGTTGGTCACCCAACATAATACTGCTACCACTGGAGCAATCTTAACTTTAGAGTTCTTATGGGATCCATTGCCTATTATGCTCCAAAACGAGTATTACTATCTTGGAAAGATTTCCTTACAAATGTTTCATTTCCATATACCTTTCCAAGCGATGTGGGATTGTGACGACTAACTTTTTATGACCCAATATTTGCCTATACTCGAGTCCAGAATTTCACTAGACTCGGCTCAAGTTCCAAGGTTTACTCCGTAGTCGTGTGCATATGTACACATTTGGGTCATCATAATCACCTTCCCTCGGGGGCCCAATATGATGGTGTCCGAGGCTGCAAATGGGGTTAGAATTGGCATACGAAAAACTTAAAGGAAAGTTACATATCGGTGCCCAAGAACACCCCAAAAACAGACCAAAACATGCATAGAAAAATAGAGAGATGAAACAAAAAAGGGAAGATGCAATTGTGGATGTGGGTGCTGTGCATTATGAGGTACAATTATCTTAGAATGCCTCAGGAGAACGTCGGTGGATAGAAAGGGATTCCTTACCGGCCGTTTGGGCGCTAAACAACGCAAATGGGAAAAACAGCTTCTCGGGTGAAGCTTGCTCCAGCGAAGGGAGAAAGGCCCTTTGGACTCTAGCATTACCTTCAAAAAAGGTCGACGGTGAATGGAGGAGAGGTGGGTGAGTACCAAATGCTTGCCCAGAAGCAACCGTGTTTTGGGTGAGAAAATCATCCTTCCTAGAGACGACTTCACATGGAAGGGAGCTGGATTTCTTCCAGCTTCTTCTCGCTACCGACTCAAGAATGAGCGACGAGAGGAACTAGACTAAGAGCTGCTCCGAGCATCCACGACTCGGGAAGCAATCAGGTGACGCCTTTAGGAGCAGAGCTCCGATTGATCACCGAGGCACTCTCTCACGGAGCACTGCAAAGATGAAGAGAACTTCACTCTTTTCTTTCCAAATATTTTCAATCAGTAATCTTTTCTTACAGAGGAGAGAACAGAAACTAAATACAAAAGGGAGAAAGAGCTTTCAGTCACCAGCAGAGAAGGAAAAGTTGAGTGCTTTTTAGAAGAAGTTGTTTGCTTCCGAAATGCAACCGTTGATGACGAACCAGGTTGAGGGAGTCGGATTGGTCGGGAGGATGAAAGCTGAAAGCTAATGCTGGGTTGAGCTGCACATGCACTGCTCGTTGGGTTGGTGGTGCGGGTGTGGTGTTGGCTTCCAGTGCACGCGCAGGTGCTGCTTCTAGGTGCACACGCAGGGCGCGGTCGTCAGTTGTGCGGGATGGCGCAGTCGTGGCTTTCCTTTGCTCTCGCTCTCTATGGGCTGTGGCGCGCGCTGTGTTTCCGTACGTGCCCGTTGTGCGACCCTGCTGCTCCTGCCACCTATACTCATCCATGGCTCTTCTTTGCGAGCCATTCCTTAAGCATTCCACTCCTTTGCGCACCAAATTGATGTCGCATGCTAGCTTGGTAACATGGATCCTCCTCATGTTCGTCATTCCTTCGTTTATTGAGTGCAGGCCAACTGCTCGATGAAATGCCTCAAAGAAGTACCAACTTGATCTTCAATGCATTCTTTTGCTCCAAGCTTTGGGTCTATCCTAACCTTCCTAAGGACTATTACAAGCATCTAAACCAAAAAACATAATGGCTAAAGTTTTCCAATAAACAAGGTTTAAATGACACTAAAGTTTCCCAAAAAAACAAATACAAAGCTTGGTTACATAATTTGAATTAAAGGAAAACAAATTCTTTCTTCTTGATTCTTTTCCAAGCTTTGAGTAGCAAATACCAACAAGATTTCACAAGCCCATTGGAAGATAAAAGAGATCAAATACTTACCTTGGCTTGTGCTTGACGGGTCGTGACCGTAGGCACATTATGGCGAGTCTATTCAATTCGGGGCATATCATCCCCTCCTGGTTGTTGAAGATTTGACCTAAATTCAAAGCTTGATTTACCGAGGGATAAGCTCACAAAACATGGAATTGAAAGTTTCTACCAAATATCCTATGCAATTGACTTTAGGGTACAAAATATAGTTATCCAAAAATTGAAATACCCATTAAAAATTTTACAAAGAATTGGCCATATACAATAATTTGGAAGCGCACACATGCGATATAGGCAAACGATTTAATCAACGTAAAGCTTGAACAAATTCATGCTACCCAAACAAATCAATAATGAACTCAATGAATAATATCATTTTCCCAAAACAAGAATAATTGCTAATGATAATCACACTTCATGTTAAACTAGACATGCAAACCATAAGCTCAAAGTGAAATTTATCCTTTAAGAATAACAACACTTGGTTTTATACAAATTAAATTGATCTAAAACAATGAAAATTAAACCAAGTTTATCATGTAATTCAAATTTAATCCAAAACAAAAAAAAAAAAAACAAGTTTATCCGCTAAACATGAGAGTTATGATTCATCAATTTCAAAATCAAGAGGCAACAACAATTTTGATCACAAATTCTTCCTCCAAGTTCTTTTCAACAAGTAAAATCAAGGTTAGACAAGGAATATTAAACATGATATCCCAATTTTAGCAAGAACATACAAGAAAGTTTGATGTCAAACATACAATTCATCCAATCAACCTACTGTTCAACTAATTCCAAAAGAAATTCAAGTAAGGTTTCATGGGTACATACCTTGTTGCCGAAAATTCATCGAACCCCTTGGCTATTCCATTGCCAATGCTCATTATGGAGTAAGAAACTATGAACTTATCAAATGGTCTTCCCTTTCTCAATCATGAAGGCAAGACAAAAACAATATGCATGTATTTTGAATTTTAAATTTACCTTGGCCTACAATAATTCAACTACATTAACCAAGCACTAGACTCACAAGACTTGACACAAAACAACAAATAGACAAATTAGATGCATCAATATGAGGAACAAAAAACAGAATCATAATCATGCTTAAAACATAATTTGCAAGTCCTATTTTATCATGCAAATGGTTCCATACTTGTCATTTTATAATTTGAATTCAAGGTATCAATAACATAAAACAAGACTAACAAAGAAAAACATAGTAAAACATTTATATAATATTTTAGATGCTTTTAAAACAAAGACACAAATACTAGACTCAATCTAAAATAGATGCTAAACATTTAATCTAATGGCATAATAGATACACAAGCTAATCAAACAAAATAAGCTAGCTACTAACATCAATATAATGATATTGGGTTTAGGCAACCCTATGGAATCGAATAGGAATGCACACTTTCCCACACCCTTTAAGGTGACTGCCTCATACAACGTTTTGTCACTACCTTTAAAGGCGACTGCCTCACACGGCGATCTGTCGGGCACTTGGCTAGAGGCAAACCTCTATCATCCAAACGGTTCACAAAGGAAAGACATTTGGCCACAACATAGAACACTAAATTAGAACTAGTCAATCTCAAGAGACTAACAAGTTTCATACACATGCTCTAGGTGCTTCAAAAGATTGGATCTAAGCTTAATCTAAACTCAAAACAAGAAACACTAAACATTATGCGATCAAACAAGAGTTTGAAACATAATTTTCAAGCATGACTAAATAGAATTGGCAAAAAACTACTCAAATCCATGCAAGTTAATTCATGCTTATCATTCTAAATTTGCGTTAACATCACAACAATTTCAGCAAAGCAAACTAAACATGAGAATTCAGATTTATCATTTCATTTTCTAATCCATTCTCTATGTAAAATTAACATTGGCCAACACAAACCTAAACAAGAGATACAAAATAGCAACTAAACATTAAAAGAAATTCCTAAACAAGTTTATAAAAACAGTAAACAACTAGCAAGTTTAAACAAACAATGCTCCTTCGGATTGACACCAATTTCTTGGCCGAAGAAGACTCCAAATAAGACCTAAGATTAACATCAAAATCACACCAGCCTATGCTATCAATTGATACAAAACAAATCCTAAACAAGAATCACAAAACAAAAAACAATTTGACCTAAAAATAGTGTACAAAACACAGAAACATGGCAGAATTTCCTAAACAGAAAAACTAGCACAAATCTACTAAAAAATTCATGAAAATTTAACAGAAGTTTGCAAACAAGATGATTAACATGCTATCAAATTTTCACAACCAGATTCAACATGAGCAGAAAGTTATGCAAGCTCAAAGTTCAGAAATTTAAAGTCAAAAAAAAAAAAAAAAAAGATTCTAAACAACCTAAAAATTCCTAAAAAGAATTTTTCACAAATCTTGTCCAACTTCTATGAATTTTAAAGAAACGTTTATACTATATAAGTGACATGCTCTTAAAAATTTAGTTCAAATTCACAGTGGACAGAAAGTTTTGCGTACAAGCATAAATAAAAATACAGAAAATTTCAAAAACAAAATTTTTGTAAATCAAGTCCAAATGAGCTGAAATGTTAACACAAGCTACCTAATGATAAGAAAAACATGCTGTAAAACTTTCAGGTTCAAATTCAAAATGGCCCAAAAGTTATACACGAAAAACAAAAACATGTAAAACTAAAAATTACCTAAACATCCTAAAATTTTCTAAACAGCAACTTGCAGAAATCAATTCCAATGACTTTGAATTTTTAACACAAGCTAGCCCATAATATGAATAACATGCTGTAAAAATTTCAAATGCAAATTCATTATGTGTGAAAAATTGTGCAAGTGCAAAACAGAAGCAAAAACATGGAAAACAAGCTGCAAATACAGCAACATGCTGGATAAAAACTTAAACAGATCAGATAGTTCACAAAGCATGATGACAACTTAGTACTAAACAACTAAATAGAAAACACAATCCTAAACATGATTTCTATTGCCAAAAACTGAATTGAAAACTATAAAACACAACAGCAAAGAAAACATTATTTTGACACATTTTTTACACTAAACAGAAACAGAAATTTGACACTCATGCTGACCACATATTAGTTTCAACTTGGACTCTAAACATGCCATACTAGTGCTAGAAAATAGAACAACAACAAGAGAAAAAAAAGCATCAAAAGAGAACTTAAAACATCAATTTTACAACCTGAAAATAGAGACTTAAACAACAAGACATGCTGAAATTGCAAACAGCAATTTGAAAATCTAAATGCTACTTATTTACGTGTGCTAGACAGAAAACAAACTTGCAAAACATTGAAGAGCATTAGGATAGAAAATAGGAGCTCAACATGCTAGAAAAATCAGAAAAGAAACTCAATAGAAAACCAAATTCAAAACAAAAACAGCACATAACACAATCACAAACTAAACAGCAAACAAATTGCTATGGGTCAACAATTCCAAAGAGTCTCCCAATAGAGCAATAATAGCTTTAAAAAACAAAACAAAATGCAAATAAGTCTCAACAGAAACAAAAACAAAAACAGAGATGCATACTAGAAATTTTTTTTTTTATTTTGGACACAAAAGAAGAAAAGCTTAAACAACCTAATTAAGCTAGCCTAAACTAACATACTAACAGGATATGGCATGCTGGACAACATGCAAATGACAAAAATAGAAAACACAAGAAATCCGAAAAAAAAATACAGGGAAAACAGAACCAGTAATCACAAGCATAGAGCACTACAGCTCTGATACCAAACGATGGGGTCCGAGGCAGCAAATGGGGTTACAAATGACATTCGGAAGACTTAAAGGAAAGCTACAGATCGGTGCTCCAAGAATAACCAAAAAACAGACAAAAACATTCATGGAAAAACTGTAATGCCCCAAAAAAATAACTGTTTCCGATACGTTTACTACTCTGATACCACATCTTTAACGCCCCGAGTCGTCCTAGGACTCGGGTTGCAACCCGAAAGCTCGCCTCTCACCCCGACAAAATTCGTATAAAATTTAAACTTTTCGGTTCTTTAACTCAAAACGACGCCCTCAAAAATATTTAAGAAAGTCGCAGCGGAAAACCCATTTAAAATCGGTTTAAATAAACTTTACCTTTTTAACATAGAAATACAAAGACTAGTCGATACTTGAAATTGCCGGTCGACACCTGAGTCGTCTCGGGTTTCCATCGGTCGACATTAGCGAACGCTGGTCGACACCGCGTTCCCCTAGGGTCTTCACGTCGGTCGACACTAGGAATCACCGGTCGATACTTCTACTTTCTCGCTCGGCGAGTGGTCGACACTTGCTTACGCAGGTCGACACTTTGACCCTCTCTGCCCAAGCAGGTCTACCCCCGCGGTCGGCACTCTTGCTGATTTTCTACAAACCGGTCGACACCTACGGTCGCCGGTCGACACCTCGCTCCTCTCTGCCCCCGCCGGTCGAACCCCTCGGTCGACACTCACCCTCACATTTACACGGACTTGTCGACACCTATAAACTTCGGTCGACACTTCACACCAGCAACCTAAAAATAACAGCAGTTCTACGGAAGAAAGACACGAAAACTTCTCCGAATTAAAACAATCGATTACAAACCTGAATCATTCTGTAACACCCCGAGAACCCACACATTCCCGGTGCGCTACAGTACGTCTACACACTACACGTACACTAACACTTGACATAACTCACTCAATTTATTACCCCTTTTATTTTCAAATCATTTGCAAAAGAACATTTGTGAGTATGAAGAATTTTCGACTCGATTCGAAAACAACTCGCGTCTCGAAGAGGGAACACGAAGTCCTTAATATAAAAATACGCAGTGGAAAGGAAAAATCATTTAAAACAGTTTAAGATAAAACGGTAAGACTTGGAATCTTAGGAAAGAATCCAACGCACCCCTCGAACTACACAATCCGATACCACGCACTCACGTCCCTACTTCGACACCCCACGCGCACCCCCGCGGTGCCGCACGTACCAACTCAACGTCTCTGTGTCTCGCGCACGCTCATAGCGCCGCGTGCCCCACACACCCTGCCGCTGTACAGCACGTCCGCGCGCACGCCCTCATCTGGCGCCGTACGACCCGTGAGCACCCGCAGGGCCGCGTGCCCCGCGCACCTGCGATCACGCCGCACTCCCACGCTCATCTACACTTCTCCAGCATTCACTGTTCACATCTTAACCCATTCCATACCCCCTTGACTCCCAACCCCTCTCCCGAAATTTTGGCAGAGTAACGCCTAAAAACTGGCTATCCCAAAAATTTAAAAACCCTGCACACAGTTCACAAAAATTAACAGTATCTATCTATCTATCATTTAGAGAAATCACCATAACCAAAATAGAGTATGAACACAACGAAAATCCATCAATTAGAAATGAAGAAAGTTCACAATATAAAGCAATACTATACTCTAATATGTAAAATATATACGTACGTCGCCAAAATCACACGCACTCCATATACACCTATACACTGACACATATATAGCTCATCTCATCGACTATACATAATCACCACAAAAGAAGGAAAAACCCCCAAACCAACCAGGCCACAACCTACCATCTCCACGGGTCGGGTCGCCCTAACAAAAATCCGCCATCCGGTGCCGCGGTCGCACGCCGTCAACCATCCTACGCCTCTGGACTAGGCTCTCAAACTCACCAGCAGTATCGTCAGCACCTACACCACAGAACACACAACATAAGTCTAACGCTCAGTAAGTAATGCGATATGAAAGTAAAAGCCGACAATGCAATCCTATCACATGCAGTCTTTAAACTCACACTCATGTTGTCACATCTGTAACGCGTAGTGCAACCGCACCAGGGTAAGGAGGAACCTCACGCCGCCCTACACCCTGACACATCGCCACCGTTCCGGACTCCCCAGCAACGAGGCCCACAAGCTACACACACGCATCACCACACGGCAACCACATCAGGGTAAGGGTGTACCTCGCGCCACTCTACACCCTGACACGTCGCCCCCGTCCCAGCCTCCCCAGCACGGGGCCAAAGTTGCCACAGACACGTTTTGCGACAGCCCAGCCAGCCCACCCCTCGAGTAGGATCCGCGACTGGTGTTGCACCGGCCCACACACTAGTAGGATCTGCAGTACCACTGCCCATCACCCTCACCGTCAACACATTGACGTAGCATGACGGCGTAGCCGGCCCACCCCTCGAGTAGGATCCGCGACTGGTGAAGCACCGGCCCGCACACTAGCGGGATCCGCGGTACCACCGCCACACGTCTCACCTCATACATCAAAACATGCTAAAAATCATTTTCGTTCCCGTTTTTAAAAATATGATGCATGTCAAACAATACGCACGCACACTACAATCAATCACATAAACCTTAAAGTTCTACAGTGTAGGCCCCCTTGGGCAAAACACATGCATGCACTACTTACCTGGCGTCCTTAGCTATTCGATCTAACCCGATCGATTCCGTTTTCCTGAAATTCTAAAGCATAAAGTTATAAGTTATCATTCACGATTTACAATTCTAATTCACAACCACCACATATAACTAAATCTATAAATTTCTATTTTTAAACACTAAATAAACAACCACAAGAACATCAAGTGTAACTTTATGTACTTAACTTTCAAATCAACAACTAAGCTAACCTATTCTCTTAACATCCATCAACCAGCATGAACACCACCTAATATCCAATATCCAAACATAATAGAACTCAAAACATGTGCATATAACCCCTATCTCCAAACACCCATCATTCTATAATGCACAATCTAAAAATTGAAGTTCAATTCAAATAATTATCCCAAGGGTAGGTCATCATCCACACAACCTCAATCAACCACCCTAACAATTTAACACTTCAATCAATTTCAACCAAATAACTCAATATCAAGGAATTAAAATTGAAACCATCACAACTCAACTTTCGAAATTCGTCATAAATCTTGTCCAACTTAAAAAATTCACAACAAATTGAATAGAAGTCCAAATTCAATGATTTAAAATGGTAAAGGCTCCTAAACGAGTCTATTTCAACATGGTGAAATCCTTTGCCAAAATCAAACTCAATTAACAGCAGAAAATCAAAAACCAAATCTGCCCGGAAATCATTTCACAGTTTTTCATTCAACTTTGAAAATTCATATCAAATCGTATATTTGGCCGAATTCGATGATTCGACATGTTTTGGAAACTTTATAAGGTCTAGTTTATGCTGGTGAAATCCATTTTCCAAAATCAAAGCATAATCAATGGCAGAAAAATCAAAACCGAACTGTCCGCTGAAATTTTCCAGTTTTTTGCACAATAACTTCTAAAATTCATAACTCATTCAATCCTTAACCGATTTCAACGATTCAACAGCCAATTTAAACCTTAGGATGTCTAGTTTCTAATAGTTGTATTCATTTATTAAAACAACATCAATAGCTCAGCCGAAATTTCCAAAACCGAAACAGCATAGGATTTGGCCCTAAATTTCAGATTCCCCCAATCTAAACAAATCATCAATTTCTTTCCACAATATTCATCGTTATGATAATATAGCATGATTAAACATCCAATAAGAGAGAAAAATCCAGCAAAAGAAACCCATCAAGAATGGCAACATAAATCTAACCTTGGATGTCCAAAAGAGAGCGAAGAATCGGTGGGGGAAAGAAAGGATCGCTGCCCGTGATGGAGAGGGAGGAGAAAAAAAATGAAAAATGGAGAGAGAGATGAGAAGTGTGGCCTAAGGGGGAAGGAAGAAAGAAGAGAATGGAGGAAAAAAAATAAAGAATAGAGAGCCTTCATGCGGGAGAGAAAAAAAACAAGGAGGGGGGAGAGTAAAAAGCTGAAGGAGTTTTTTTTTTTTTTTTGTTTTATAATATAAATAATAATAATAAACTTAATTACTAAATTGCCCTTAACCTCTAATTTTTTTGTTAAATGGTCAATCAGTTCGCTTTCAGTTGAAATTTTAAAATTTTCTCTTTTCCATCAGGTTCAAAATAATCTTTTACTTAACAGTACAAATTTTTCCCTCTCGATTCCGGCTAAAACTCCGCCGTCTATCGATACGTAAATCTGAAAATTATTTTAACGAAAAATTTCAAGGTGTTACACATTCATTCAATCATTTTCAACAATTCAAAAAGGCACCTATACATCGAACCCGATTATCGACACCCACATCCATCTATGCCTCAAAATCCTATACACTCGACATAGACCCCTCGAAACTTACGACAAAGGACCGCCATCTCACCTTGTCCCATGGGTTGGATCGCCTTGATAAACTCCACCTGCCGGCACACGGTAGCACGCCACCAACTGCCTACTCGTCCTGTCTAGACTCCGGCAACTCACCTTCAGGGATCTCTGCACCTACACCACAGAATACCCAACATAAGTCGAATGTTCAGTAAGTAGTGTAATATAAAACGTAAAACGATAGTGTAGGGTGAGGCTGGACTCTCTCGCCACCTCACACCCTGGCGTGTCACCATCGTCCCTGTTTCTCCTGCAACGAAGCCCTCAATCTGTACCCACGCGTCACTCTACACATCGCTACCATTCTAGGGTGAGGCTGGACGCACTCGCCACACCACCCCCTGGCACGTCGCCATCGTCCCGATTCCTCCAGCAATGAGGCCATAGTTGCCCACCACCACACTCACACTGCGACAGCCATCTCAGGGTGAGGCTGGACGCACTCGCCACACCACACCCTAGCACGTCACCATCGTCCCGGTTTCTCTAGCAGTGGGCCTAGCTACCCATACACCCATCGTCCTCGCCACACCTCGTACTTCACACTCTCACATAAATCCATCCACAAATTCATTTTCGTTCCCGTTCTAAAAACATGATGCATGTCAAACAATACACACGCACATCACAATCAATCATCATGACCTAAACGTTCTTCGGTATAGGCCCACCTGGGCAAAACACATGCATACACTACTTACCTGGCGTCCTTGCTTTCTGTGGTGCTCGCCCCACCCAAAACCTGCTCAACCTACAACAAAATCATCTTCCCGTCAAAAGTCATCCCACTACTCTGCTTACGCACTAAAATCACCATAATAGCACCACACTCCGCACACTCACTAAAATCGCTCACTCACCTATCCTACCTACAACATCAACCTAACTTCCGAAGCACATAATTTTTGCGTCGGCTATCAGAATAACACGATTTCAGCGCCTAAACGCTCCACTCATAACCTAGTTTACCACACCAAAAGGGGTTCTAAAACGAGGGCCCCTAGCTAGGCCGTAAATTCAAAGCCAATACCGTATTAGCATTTAAAATCCTACCTTCTCGTTTCTTCACTCAAATTTGCTAACTTCCTCACCCATCCACCACACTTATTCCTCAATACCCCACAATAACCGATACTCCACTCAATAAACACTCTAACCCTAAAACCCCCAAATCTCCTATCCATCAAATTTCTGCTCAACTCCAACGCTAAACCAACATTGAACCATAAACCACTTGAACTTACCTTGCACTATTGAAATGGAGGAGAAAACCACGATTAATTGCCGGAGGAAATTGTCGTGGGAAGGAGAGGAATTTAGAGATCGCGCAGTGGGTGAGGGAAGAAATAACAGAGAAAAAGGGGGGAGAGGGTTTCTGCCGAATCCTCTTCTCCCTTTTATTATATTTTTTTGTATAAAAAAAAATCTAAATAAACTAATTACCTTTTTACTATCACGCTTTAATTTTTTAATCCAACCATTATTCAATCAGCTTCCGGTCGGACGCCTAAAATTTTCTCCCCACCATTAGCCTCAAAATAAATCTCCACCTAACCTTACAAAATTTCCACTCCCCAATCCAACCCGAATCCCGCCGTTTATCGTCCCGACAACCCGAAATCGGTACTGCAAAAAAAAATACGGGGTGTTACAAAAAACAGAGAGATGCAACAAAAATGGGAAGATACAATTGTGGATGTGGCTGCTTTGCATTATTAGGTATAATTACCTTAGAATGCCTCAGAAAAATGTTGGTGGCTGAAAGGGGATTCTTTGCCGGCCGTTTGGAAGCTAAATAGCGCCAACGAGAAAAACAACTTCTCGAGTGAAGCTTGCTCCAAGGAAGAAAGAAAGGCCCTCTAGACTGTAGCATTACCTTCAAAAAAGGCTGACGATGAATGGAGGAGAGGTGGGTGATGACCCAATGCTGGTCCAGAAGCAACCGTGCTATGGGTGAGAAAATCATCCTTGCCGGAGACGACTTCACAACTAAGCGAGCTAGATTTCTTCTAGCTTCTTCTCACTGCCGACTCAAGAATAAGCGACGAAAGGATGCGAGCTCATAGCCACTCTGAGCATCCACAACTCAGGAAGCAATCAGGTGACGCCTTTAGGAGCAGAGCTCCGCCTGATCATCGAGACACTCTCTCACAGAGCACTCTGAAGATGAAAAAAACTTCACTCTTTTCTTTCCAAATATTTTCAATCAATAATTTGTTCTTACAGAGCAGAGAACGGAAACTAAATACAAAAGGGAGAAGGAGCATTCAATCGCTGGCGGTGAAGGAAAAGCTGAGTGCTTTTCAGAAGAAGTCGCATGTAACCATTGGCGACAAATTGGGTTGAGTGAGCTGGACTGGTTGGGAGGATGAAAGCTAGAAGGTGGTGCTAGGTTGAGCTGCACGCGTGCTGCTAGTTGGGTTTGTTTTGCGGGTGCGGCATTTGCTTTAAGTGCGCGCACAGGTGCTGCCTCTAGGTGCGCGGGCGGGATGCGGTCTTCGATTGCGTGGGTTTGCACGACCGTGGCTTTCCTTCGCGTGTGCGTTCTTCGGGCTGTGGCGCACGCTGTGCTTTCGTGTGCTCCCATTGTGCGGCTCTGGTGCTCTTGCGCGCCTATACTCGACCATGGCTCTTCTTTGCGAGCCATTCCTTAGCGATTGCTCTCCTTTGCTCGCCAAATTGATGTTGCACACTAGCTGGCCGCCATGGATCGTCCTCATGTGCACCATTCCCTCATTTATTGAGTGTACGCCAACTGCTCGATGAAATGCTTCAAAGAAGTACCAACTATATCTTCAATGCTTTCTTTTGCTCCAAGCTGGGGGTCCATCCTAACCGTCCTAAGGATTATTACACGCATCTAAACTAAAGAAAGTAATGGCTAAAGTTTGCCAATAAACAAAGTTTAAATAAAACTAAAGTTTCCTAAAAAAACAAATGCAAAGCTTGATTACATAATTTGAATTGAAGGAGAACAAATTTCTTCTTCTTCATTCTTTCCCAAGCTTTGAGTAGCAAATACTTACAAGATTCTACAAGCCCATTAGAAGATAAAAGAGATCAAATACTTACCTTGGCATGTGCTTTACTTGTCGTGACCATAGGCATATCATGGCAGGTCTATGGAATTCGGGTCATATCATAACATCCTCGTTGACCACATTTTCGGTTGGGTACAAACTCTGATACCATTTATAACGACCTCTTTTCCCAGTAAGATATTGTCCGCTCTTGAGATTGGGTCGTAACTTAATATCTTCCTCTTACGAATTTGTTTGGCGAGTACATCCTAATCGATCACCCAACATGGTACTGCTCTCGCTGGAGCACTTTTAATTTTAGAGTTCTTATGGGATCCGTTACCAATTGTGCTCTAAAATGGGTCTTATTATCTTGGGAGGGTTTCTTTACACATATTCTATTTCCATATACCTACACAAACGATGTGGGATTGTGACGACCCATTTTTTACGACCCGATATTTGCCTATACTCGAATCTGGGATTTGCCTACTCTCAGCTTAAGTCCCCGAGGTTTGCTTCATCATTTGTCTGAGAACATCAATTTGACCTTGCACACTAGATTCTCCAACATGAGAAATTTTAGTTTGGGGAGTCTCTAAATCCCTATTTGGACCTTGATTGGGATGATAGTTTATTTCACTTCAAGTCGTCATTAATAAAGAATTACTTAAAGACTAAGTTTGTTTAATTTACGTGATTTAAGATCAACTTAACTTCTTAGTTCAATTAATTAGTTTCAAAAATTGTATTTTCAAACTTACTTATATCAATTAGGAAACAATTTGAATTCAAGGTTGTTATTTAAGCCACTACTTAATTCCCAAAATTGTAGAAAGATACCTTAAAAAGGAAATAATGTAATTATCACTAAATGGACATAATAGATTGTAATAAAAACTCAATAACCAAATGCAATAATTAATTTTATGATAATTGTTTTGGCGTGTGGCACTCTGAGTTATCTGAACTCGGTTCGCTAATCTGAACTACTAACTTGTACTGACCCGAATTGTCTGAACCCGGAATCGACACTCGACTACGTACTTGCACAAAAAAAAATTCAAGAAATGTTTAAAATTTATTCATCGCCTTAAGACGAGATCGTTTAAAACATTTAAACCTTTGCAGCAGAAGACAACTCATGTGTGGAGGACTCATTATATGAAAAAGTAAACAAATTTCAAGTCTTAAAACAATAAAAGGGATCCCAGTCGACCTCTGTAAGCTTCGGTCGACCAGTTCTGCACACAAGGATCGACACCTATATACATAGGTCGGCACCTCATTTACCTCTATTTGCATCGGTTGATCCTTGCGGTCGACACCTCTATGTTCATTTCACTACCAGGTCGACACCTGTATGCACAGGTCGACACCCTAATCCTCTCTGCTTGCACCGGTTGAACCTTGTGGTCGTCATTTTTACCATTTTTACACTAACCAGTGGACACCTACACACAAAGATCGACACGTAGTTTGGTACTATTTTTGTAGGTCGACCCTCGTGGTCGATATTTACCTAGTTTGGTCGACACCTAGGCATACCAGTTGACACTTTTTTGCCAGAATCCTTAACTGAAAATTTACCACTTTAAAAAAAAGGACAACTTACGTTTAAATAATTGAAAATTAAAAACTTGTATTTTCCCTAAATAACTCAAAAATATGTCTATACATCAAGGTGACTCAAAACTAGCGTTTAAAACCTAACTATACAATCAAAAGGGATTTTAAAAACTGCATGTATATCAAAACCTGTACATACGCTCCATGGTAAAATTGCTCTAACAGATAGCTTAATCATCACATGAGCATACTCCTCAACCTGCCTGTTGGTCCTAAGTCTGTCTGTCAACTCACCAACTATCTCCTCGTCACCTACATCACAGAATTCATCTATTAGTCTAATGCTAAATAAGTAGAGCAATGAATGAAATGAATCAAAAATGATACATGAGCCCTATGTATATGCAATTTCTACATTCACATTTCGTTCTCGTTTTTGTTTTCTTTTCGTTACATGATGTGATTCTCATACTAGATGGGAAGCGGATCAGTTTTGTAACACCTCGTATTTTCGTGGTATCGAATTTCGGTTGTCAGGGCTATGAGCAGCAGGGTTTGGGTCAGAATGGAGAGCGAAAAAATTTGTAAGGTAAGGTGAGAGATTATTTCGAGAATAATGGAGAGGAGAAAATTTTAGGAATCCGATCGAAAACGGATTGAATAGCCGTTTGATTAAAAGATTAAAGTGGGAGGGCAAAAATAAATAACACATAGGGGGGAGGATCATAAATCTCCCCCCCACCTGCATGAAGGAAGTGAGAACAGAAGGAAAACCCTCCCGCGGCGATCCCTCCTTCCGATGATGTGCAACCAATGCTGATCTCCGTTTTCCACTCTATTTCAACAGTAAGGTAGGTTTTTAGTGGTTTATGGTTTAGTTTTGGTTAACGGAAGAGTTTGATGAGAAATTTGATGGATAGGGAATTTGGGTTTTAGGGTTGGAGAGTTCGTTGGAGTTCTTATCTATCGTTGTAGAATTGTTGACGATAAATGTGATAGATTGATGTGGAATGTGCTGAGTTTTGCTAAAAGGCCGAGGAGGGGGGATTTTAGACCCTAAGGCCTATTCTGTTTTTCAATTTCCGCCTTACCTACAATTAATGGTTTTAAATTCTATTTTGGTATGTTAAATTAGGTTATGATTGGAGCATTTGGTCATTGGAATCGAGTGATTCCGATGACGGACGCAAAAGTTATGCGCATTGGAAGTTTAAGCTGGCTTTGAGCCGAGTTGGGTTAGTGAGCGATTTTGGTGAGTTCGTGAAGTGTTGTGCTAGTATGGTGGTTTTAGTGCGTGAGTAGAGTAGTGGGATGAGTTTTGACGAGAAAACGGTTTTGTTGTAGGTTGAGCAGGTTTTTGGTGAAACGAGCACTGCGGAAAGCTACGACGCAAGCGAAGTAGTGTATGCGTGCGTTTTGCCCAGGAGAGCCTACACTGTGGAACGTTAGGATTATGTGGTTTGATTGTGATGTGCGTGCGTATTGTTTGACATGCATCATGTTTTGAAAAAGGAACAAAAATGAATTTGAGCATGGTTTTATGTGCAGATGTGAAGTGTGATGTGCGGCGGTGACAACGATGTGTGTGTGGACAGGTATGGCCCCGTTCCTAGAGAAACCGAGACGGTTGTAACGTGCTAGGGGGTGGTATGACGAGTGCGTCCAGCCTCACCCTAGGGTGGCTACTGCGTTATGTGTGTGGTGGTGGGCAACTATGGCCTCGTTGCTTGAGAAACTGGGACGATGGCGACGTGCCAGGGGGTGGTGCGGTGAGTGCGTCCAACCTCACCCTAGAATGGTTGCGGTGTGTGGAATGACGCGTGCGTACGATTTGAGAGCCTCGTTGCTGGAGGAACCGGGACGATGGCGACATGCTAGGGTGTGAGGTAGTGACAGAGCATCTAGCCTCACCATGGTGCAACTGTACCATGCAGCACCGGTTGTGACAACACGAGCGAGAATGTAGAGACTGCATGTGATAGGATTGCATTGTCGGTTTTACGTTTCATATTGCACTACTTACTAAGCGTTACGCTTATGTTGTGTGTTCCATGGTGTAGGTGCAGAGATTCCAGCAGGTGAGTTATGAGAGCCCAGCCAGGATTAGTAGGCGGTTGGCGGCGTGCTACCGTGTGCCGGTAGGTGGAGTTTGTCAAGGTGACCCGACCAGTTGTGCGAGGCTAGATGGTTGTTCTTTTGGGTTGTATTTCGAGAGGTATAAGTCAAGTGCACATATTTTGATGATATAGGTTTATTTGGCACGATTAGATTCGGGATTGGTGTAAGGTTGTGTTTTTGAAACTACTTGTGGAAATTGTGTCTTAAAAATACAGGTCTTTACTTTATGGTTTTAATCGTGGAACTTTTCGTCGTCCATTTTCTTTCGAGCTGGTATTATTTTTATACTACTGGTGCAAAGTGTCGACCGAAGTCTATAGGTGTCGACCGGTCAGTGTAAAATGGAATATGAGTGTCGACCGTGGGGTTCGACCTGTGCAGGCATAGAAAAATGAGGTGTCGATCGGCGACTGTGGGTGTCGACCAGTTAGTGTAAAATCAGTGAGAGTGTCGACACGTGGGGTTAGAACTGTGCGGGGAAAGAGAAATGAAGTGTCGACCGGTTGGAGTAAAATCAGTGGGAGTGTCGACCGCGAAGATCGACCTGTGCAGGCAGAGAGAAATGAAGTGTCAACCAGTGATTGTGTTTGTCGACCGGTTTCTTTATTTTTATGTTTTAAAAAGTGAAGTTTATTTAAACTGATTTTAATTGAGTTTTTCGCTGTGCCGTTCTTAAATATTTTTTTCAAGGATGTCGTTTTGAGTCGAGGAACCAAAAGTTTTAAATTTTGTAAAAAATTTATCGAGGAAACAAGTAAGTGTACGGTTGGCGACCTGGGTCCGAGGACGACCTGATGGCGTTACAGATGTGGTGTTGGAGCACTGAACGAACCGAAAACGGGTAGGTTTTCGAGGCGTTACAAGTCTTCTCAAATCATCAATTCTCATATTCATTTGATGGACGAATTACTTCCCTCAAAGAATCTACTCAATAGTTTCTGTTAGCTGATCTGATCGTCATACTAGATGGGAAGCGGATCACTTTTTCCAAATCATCACATTCTCATGCTCATTTTAAGGGCGAATGACTTCCTTAAAGAATCTACTTAATGGTTTCTATTACCTGATCTGATCCCCATACTAGATGGGAAGCAGATCACTTTTCCCAAATCATCACATTCTCATGCTCATTTAAGGGACGAATGACTTCCCTCAAAGAATCATAACTATAAGTTTTATTTTCGTTTTGTATCATAGCATACCGTTTCGTAAAACTCATGTAAATTAATTTTCGTATTCTTTTCAAAACACGATGCATGACATACACAATATAGGATAAACATGCAATATACCCTACTATTCCGTGATGTAGGCCCGAAGGCAACATGCATACTCTATATGCCTGGAAATCCTTAGCTGATTATCCACTAGAATCTTTAAAACCTAACATCATAACATTCATATCAACCTCAATTCCTTGTATATCTACATAACCATCAACATTCATCAAAATTCCTAATTCAATTAACTAACCAACTATCCAAATATGAATTACATCGAGCACAATTTAATTCAATCACCTCATATAAACTACATTTCAGTCAATTCTAACTTAATGACTTGAATTCTAGCCCAAACCCGAAATTTGGCCTATTATTTTAGAAAACCTTGAAAATTCATAACTAATCCAATATACGTCCGAATGCAATGATTCAAGAGGCTATAGAAACCTTAGAACGTCTAGTTTTTAACATTGGAATCCATTTAATAAACTAACAACAACATCACAACCAAATTTCATCAAATCCGAAACTGCCCTGTTTCAAACTCAAATTTTTACTTTCATCAAAACCTTAACAAATCTCAACACTTGTTGCAAAACCACCAATAACATGCTTTTACAACCTAATCCAGCATCAATTAGAAGAATGAAATCTAACAAAGAATCAACATTTTCGTACAAGCATTAGGGTTTATAAAACATCTTCAAAGCTTAACAAGATCAACCCACTTATGCAAATAAAACCCTAACTTGTATACAGCAAAACCAATATGTAACTTACCTTGACAAAATCTTGAGAAGAAGTAGGGTTTGGCGTGAGGATCTTCAGAGCATGAAAAAGGGAGATGGAGCTTCCACGGAAGAGAGATGTTTTCAATAGAAATCTCAAATTTTACTTTACCAAAAGTGATCAATATCTAAAATATCTAAAGGATAATGAGATGGCAAAATCTCATTTGACCATCACATAATCTTATTCTCTCTCTTAATTTTAAATCTTCAGAATATCTATTCCTAAGTAAACCTCACGTGAGGATTTCAAATGTGCATCTAAAGTTTTGACTTAGTCAAAACTAAAATTTTCCTTTACTTCTTTTCCTTCCTTTCTATTTCCTTGACTTTTCAACTACTTTACACATTTCTTTTCTTCCATTCTCTTCATTTCATTTTCTATATTTACCCCAAGGTTTGACCTTTCACTTTATAACTTCCACTCTTCATTTTCCTTTTTATTACAACACCCTAATCTTACATAAAATCCTTCATAATTTACCCTTCTCAAATTCATTTAATCTTACTTAGCTATCGCTAAAATTTCACGCATGAAATCTGGTCTCTTGATAAATTCTCGGGTGCTACAAGGTGCATAAAAGGAAATTAAGCATGAAAATTTCGTTGCCAATTAGGATCTCTATTCCTTAGGAAATATAGCTCAATTCGGAAGGAAATTTGTGCATCCACTTTAAATAACTATCAAGTATACGAATAAGTGTACTAAATTTAGAAACAAAGGCTGTCAACAATTGAATGCCATTTGCTAAAAATAAAACACAATAATCGATTGACACAAGGTTCTACAAGTCTAAGGTTAACACCACCCTCGACTTTCTTGTAAATCCACTCGACTAGGTAAGAAAATTAATATGCTTTCAGATCATATTAGAGTAAGAAAAGGTGAACAATCTTGTTAAGTGTAAGCAAACAATAAGAATCACAAAAATGGCCTAGGGTGTAGATAAGCCTCCTCGGCTCGAAACAAAATCAAATTATCTGTAGATGATTAAATCAATTACGATATGAAATTAATACTCAAACTAATTTCAAAACTGATGCAAGGGAAATAACTTGGTGTAATAACCCGAAAATTTTGAATTTTTATTTTTATTTCTGAGATTTTTAAATTTAGTCTCGGTCGGAGTTTTGAAAAATATTTCAACGGGAAATTTAAATTTTAAGACTCGGAGCCTACTTTTGTGATGGTTTTTGAAATTTAAAGTCGGGAAGTGGAGAGATCAATGACATTACGGACGATTAAAACACGTGAGGGCATTTTGGTAATTTGTAATTAAATTAAAAAATAAAAAAAAATATATGTTAGATGGTGGAATGGCTTCGGGTGGAAGCCATTCCACCGTGTTGTCGCGCGGCCGAGGAGAGAGCGCCCGAGAGAGAGAACCAGCCGATCGAAGAGGGGGGTGCTGCCGACGAACGACGGCCGTGCGGAAGGGGTGCTGACGAGCTGGAGTGAGGAGCTGTTTTGCCTTCCCGCGCTGAGAAAGCGAAGGTGAGCTCTCCCCTATTTTTTTTCGGTTATGTCGACCGAGCGTGGAAGTTCGGTTGTGCTTGAACTCCCGACGGTTAGAGCTCGGTTGTTGGGGCATTTTAGAACCGAGTGTGTGTGTGTTCTGGAGCCAGTTTGTGTCTTGGGTCTCCCGCGACAAAACAGACCGGGAACAGGGAGTTTGCCTTCGGTTTTGCCTTGCTCTGATGGCCGAGCGTGGGGTTGTTTTGCCCTCGGCATTTCAGGGGATTATGTGATAAATTTGGAAGGAATGAGGGAAGGGTTCAGGGCTCAATGATCCGATTGAGAATTCCTCGGTTTTGGGGAGAAAACCGTGAAGGTTTTTTGGTGCTGCCATGCTGTTTTCTAATTAGGAACTCCCCAAATTGTTAATGTATGCATTGGTGGGTCGAAATGTGATTGTTCGGTGAAGGAATTGGCGAGATTGGATCGAAGTTGAATTTTTGGCTATTTTTCGTATAAAAAAAGGTTCTGTTTTTGGCCATTTTGGCTAGGGTTAGGTTGATTGTTTTAAATTCTGTTTTGTGGGTTAAAAATATACTGTTAGAGCAACGTATGACCGCTGGAATCGTTCGATTCTGACATCCAACGCGAAAGTTATGCGCGTCGGAAGTTTATGTCAGATTTTGGTCCAGGTCAAATTAGTGAGCGTTTTTTGTGGAATTTTGACGTGTAATAGTGGCTTGTCTGTTTTTGGTGCGTAAAGCCGAATTGAGTGAGTTTTGGTTGAAGAAAAACAAAGGTTGAAATTTTGTAAAAAATGGCAGATTCGGTATTTGGCATTTTTCGCCTATCTGCGACTTACCGTTTTAAAATCCATCTTAGTATGTTAGACTAGGTTCCTAAGGAACGTTTAGCCACTTGAATCGCTCGATTCCGTTAACGGACGCAAAAGTTATGCGCGTCCGAACTTTGGGCTGGTTTTCGGCCAAACCAAACCAACGACCCTTTTAGTTGGAATTTCATGCATGTAGTTGAGGAAGGTTATTTTAGCTATTTGGTGGATTTTGAGATAAATATTGATGAGTGGTTGTTTGTGTGGGCCTACACCGTAGAACTTTAGGATTTTATGTTGTTGATTGTAGTGTGCGTGCGTATTGTTTGACATGCATCATATTTTAAAAACGTGAACGAAAATGGTTTTGAGCATGTTTTGAGTATGTGGTGAGATGTGTGGTGGTGATACCGCGGATCCCCCTAGTGTGCGGGCCAATGCTTCACCAGTCGCGGATTCCACTCGAAGGGGTGCGCCGGCTGGGCCGTCATGCGGCATGAATGTGTTGATGGTGAGGGTGATGGGCAGTGGTACCGCGGGATCATACTAGTGTGTGGGCCGATGCAACACCAGTCGCGGATTCCACTCGAGGGGTGGGCGGTTAGGCTGTCGCGAAACGTGTATGTGTGGCAACTGTGGCCCCGTGCCGGGGAGGCTGGGACGGGGGCGACGTGTCAGGGTGTAGAGTGGCACGAGGTACACCCTTACCCTGACGTGGTTGCCGTATGGTGATGCGTGTGTGTAGCTTGTGGGTCTCGTTGCTGGGGAGTCTGCGACGGTGGCGACGTGTCAGGGTGTAAGGTGGTGTGAGATTCCTCCTTACCCTGGTGCGGCTGCACTACGCGTCACAGATGTGACAACACGTGTGTGAGTGTAGAGACTGCATGTGATAGGATTGCATTGACGGCTTTTACTTTCATATCGCATTCCTTACTGGGCGTTAGGCTTATGTTGTGTGTTCTGTGGTGTAGGTGCTGACAATCTTGCTGGTGAGCCTCGAGAGCCTAGTCCTGAGGCATAGGCTGGTTGGCGGCGTACGACCGAGGCACCGGATGGCAGATTTTGTTAGGGCAACCCGACCCGTCGAGATGGTAGGTGGTGGCCTGGTTGTTTGCGGGTATATTTCTTTTGTGGTGATTATGTACAATCGATGAGATTGAGTTGTATATGCGTCAGTGTATACGTGTATATGGAGTGCGTGTGATTTTGGCGGCGTATGCATATATATTACATGTAGGAGCTTGGAATTTGCTCTATACTGTGAATTTTCTTTGTTGCAATTGATGGATTTTGTTGTCTTCATACTCTGATTTGTGTTATGGTGATTTCTCTGGATGATGGATAGATAAATATTGTCAGTTTTGGTGAACTTTATGCAGGGTTTTAAATTTTTGGAATATCAAGTTTTTAGGCGTTACTCTGCCGAAATTTTGGGAGAGGAATTGGGAGTCGAGAGGATATGAAATAGGTTGAGCTGTGTACAGTGAATGCCAGAGAGGTATAGATGAGCGTGGGAGTGCGGCGTGATCGCAGATGTGCGGGGCACCCGGCCCTGCAGGTACTCACGGGTAGTACGGCGCTGGGTGAGGGTGTGTGCGCGGACGTGCTGTACAGCGGCAGGGTCCGTGGGGCACGCGGCGCTGTAAGCGTGTGCGAGACACAGTGACGTTGAGTTGGCACGTGCAGTACCGCGAGGGTGCGCGC
The DNA here is from genome assembly GCA_022433055.1 of Begonia peltatifolia. Classification (NCBI taxonomy): domain Eukaryota; kingdom Viridiplantae; phylum Streptophyta; class Magnoliopsida; order Cucurbitales; family Begoniaceae; genus Begonia; species Begonia peltatifolia. The sequence continues at coordinate 12,793,485 of CM039517.1, read as the reverse complement.
GGGGTGTCGAAGTGGGGACGTGAGTGCACGGTACCAGTTTGTGTAGTTCGAGGGGTGCGTTGGATTCTTTCCTAGGATTTCAAGTCTTATCGTTTTTTCTTAAACTGTTTTAAATGGTTTTCTTTTCCGCTGCGTAGTTTTTTTTATGTTGAGGATTTCGTGTTTCCTCTTTCGGAAGCGAGTTGTTTCGAATCGAGTCGAAAACTTATCATACTCACAAATGTTCTTTTGAAAATGTTTTGAAAACGAAAGGAGTATTAAATTAAGTGAGTTATGTTAAGTGTTAGTGTGTGTGTAGTGTGTAGATGCACTGTAGCGCACCAGGAACGCGGGGTTTCTCGGGGTGTTACACTTGGGCTCTGATACTAGATTATTCGAGTTGATGTTGCAAGGATAGGAGTTCGTGCACAAATCAACACAATGATTGGTATTCTCGGCTTAATTCGAGAACACCCCAAATGAACGAGTAATAAGTGATACAAATGAAACCCAAATGGAACGAAATTTTGAGGAATTCTAATATATTGTAATACTAAGTAGGCCTACAAATTGCAACAAAAAAAATAAGAAACATAAAAGTTATGAAGAAAAATATGTAACTGGCCCGTGAGGCAACTTAAAGAACCCCCGGGTGATGTAACCTTCCACAGAAGATTACAACGGCACGAGATTAGTTTGGCTCACTTTCTCCCTTATCTAAGGTCTTAGATAAGATGCAGAAGACATGAGGTTAAGAGCTTCCAAGAAATCGCAAACTTGGAAGACAATTGGAGGCATAACTCCACTAAGATGCAAGCAAACCGAGGCCTAATGTCAGGACCTAAAAATCCACCATGATTCTCGGTTCGTTGACCACTACTACTCACTACTCTTACTCATGATCCATTGATAAAATTTGTTGAAATTTTGAAACCTATTTTTCGACTTGAAACAACACTTTTAAATTCGACTGAAAACCTCGCAGCGGAAGACTTTTGGTTAAAAATCATTGTAAATAGAATATCAAGACTTTAAAACATTGAAAGACATCTTTGGTCGACCCCTTTCGTCACCGGTCGACACTTCGTTCGTCTCTGCCAGCACAGGGTCGACCTCCACCATCTTTAGCAGTTGAAACTTCAATCCTCTCTGTCACCATCGATCGACCCTCGCGGTCGACCTCCACCATCTCCTTCATTTCTTGTCAACACCAACAGCCGTAGATCGACACCTTGATTCTCTCTGTCTGCGCAGGTCAACCCTTGCGGTCGACACCACTGCCATTTTTCACACTACCAGTCGACACCTACAACCATAGGTTGATACTTACTTCAACTCTGCCCGCGCAAGTCAACCCTCGCAGTCGACACTTGCAAAGTCTGGTCGACCACGGAGCCTACCGGTCGACACTTCCTTTATACAACCTTAATAAAACCTCAATTTTTCCCAATACGATCAATTTGGACTCGACATTAAAACCAACAGAACCATCATTTTTGAAATCAACTAAAAATCATTAAATACATCAAGAATACTACTCACAACCTTTGAAATCTATTTTCTTTCCAAAATTACTCAAAACGTCTCCAACTCGACCTCTACACCCGTAACTATGAATATCGTATCAGAATTACCCTAACAGCCGGCCAGATCATCCACGAGTGTGCTCCTCCAACTGCCTCCTAATTATGGGCTCGCTCTTAGTACTCACCGGCTATCGCTTCGTCACCTACATCACAAAACTCAACTATTAGCCTAATGCTAAGTAAGTGGTGTATGAAAGCATAATACTGTAAACAAACACATCCTAACATATGCAGTTTTTATAGTTTCATCTATACTTTCGTTTTCATCTTTATCTTACATTTTCTTTATCTTTTTACTACTGAATTCTTCTTTACGTGCTAGACCAAGGTGACACACCTCGCGGTCCCCCTCTTAAGACAAGGCCAACCTCAGTGCAGTAAAGTAATTCACATCACGGTCCATCTCTCAGGACAAGGCCACCAGGTAAAGCTGGAGAAGAGTTATACACCTCACGATCCACCTCTAGGGACAAGACCACTCAACCCCACCTTTATTATCTTTTTACGTATCTTTTAAATTCATTCGTCTAATCTCATCCTATTGTTTGATTTCGTAAAAACATGTAAATTCACTTTCGTTTCGTTCTCATACTTCAAAACAATGATACATAACGTAAAAAAATAACATAATGTAAACGTGCATGCAACCTACTGAACTGTGTTGTAGGCCCGAAGGCAAACCTACTATATTACTTACCTGGCGTCCTTAGCAACTCTTATTTCGTAAACTACTTGCTAAACTAGAGAACCTATAAAATCACGCGTTTCATCAATTTTTCTCAGTCCAACTCAAAAATTTTTTAAGGAAAACAACAATAACAAGTAATCTAACTAACTCAAAATCCTACACAATTTTCGATCAAAATTCAAAATTGCATAACTTTTACAATACTCGTCTGATTTGGATGATTCGAAATGCAACGGCCATCTTAGGACGTCTAATTTGTAAGGGAGTAAACAAACTCCTAATCTAACATTGATGGTTTGGCCGAATGTGGCCGAACGGAAATCGTTCCCCAATTCAAGCATTCGGCTATCCAACCGCTCAATCTTTCCCACAAAATCTCGTAATCTAGTCTTACTTCTAGCTCAAACACCAGCACACGGATATAAATCAATTCTAACTTCAATTCCCCAAAGTTCCCTCCTAGGTTTTTTACTAAAACTACAAATACTCTTTCTAACCACTAAAGGACTAATTATCTACGTAAAACTAACTAAAACTTACCGTAAATCTGAAGGTTGACGGAGAATCGGAGAAGCTCGGCGCAGCTGGAAGGGAGAATGCAGAGAGGAGAGAAAAGGGAAAAGGAATTCGTGCAGGGGAAGGGAAAAACAAACACTCGAGGGTGTTTTACGTTTTCATTTTTTTAATAATAATAATAATCCTAATTACTAAATAGCCCTCAACCCTCAACTGTTTAATCAATCTGTTTTTCAGTCCGTCTGCAGTTGAATTCCTAAATTTCTTTCTTCTCTATTAGCTTCAAAATAATCTTTGACTTAATGGTAGAAATTTTCCGCTCTCAATTCTGACCAGAACTCCGCCGATTACAATTACGTAAATCTGAAATTAGGTTTAACAGAAAATTTCGGGTGTTACATTCCACACCCCTTACAAAAAATTTTGTCCTCAAAATTTGCTACCTAAACAACTCTAGATATTGGCTCATCATTTCCTGTTGCCGCTCCCTGGTTGCTTCTTCCACATCATGGTTGCGCCATAACACATTTACCAGTGGAATCTCCTTGATTTGTAAAATTTTCACTGCATAATCCAAAATCTCCACTGGCTTCTCTTCATACGTCAAAGTGGGTTGAACCTCCATATACTGCTGCTCTACGACGTGAGAGGGATCTTGCATACAATTGCTTGACATGGATACATTGAATACATTGTGAATTCCATCCATTGAGGCTGGCAGTTGCAGCTTGTAAGCTGTCATCCCTATTATCTTCGTAATAGGAAATGACCCAATATATCTAAGGTTTAACTTGCCCCTCTTTCCGAATCTTACAACTCCTTTAAATGACGAGTTCTTTAGGAAGACGTCGTCGTTCACTTCAAATTCTAGCTCTCTCCTCCGACGATTTGCATAACTCTTCTGTCGGCTTTGAGCTGTTAAAATCTGTTGTGTAATAAATGCAATCTTTTCTGTAGTTTGCTGCAACATTTCAGGACCAATTAACCGCGCTTCGCCAACCTCGTCCCAATGTAATGGAGATATGCACTTCCTCCCGTGCAAAGCCTCATATGAAGCCATACCTATCGTAGCCTGAAAGCTATTATTATAAGAAAACTCACCCAATGGTGGGTATCTGCTCCATGAACCCTGGAACTCTAGTACACAAGCTCGAAGCATATCCTCCAGTGTTTGAATGTTCCTCTTAGATTGACCGTCCGTCTGAGAATGAAATGTTGTACTAAAATTGAGCTGTGCACCCATGGCTTTGTGGAGGCTCTTCCAAAACTTCGATATAAATCTAGGGTCTCTTTCTGACATAATCGAAGTTGGAACTCCGTGCAACCGTACGATCTCTTGCACATATAATTCGGCGAATTGGTCTATAGAATATGTGATGTGCCCCATAGGCCCGTCACACGATCTCAAGTCCAAGCACACACTTTAATTAACCTACATTCTCACACATTTGATTCTTGTGCATGTTATGATTCAATGGAGCCGGAAGTTGCAAGCTTAAGGTGGGAAGTGGAGGCTCAAGACATGGAGCAACCGAGACACATCCTTGCATGGGAAGCCACCTTTGAAGATCATGAAGCTCTTAAGGGAATTTGTCTTTCCGAGCCAACTTTTATGTAATGTTTTATTTTGAACTTATTGGGCAAACATTGGCCTTCTTGTTTAACTTATTATTATGTGCATGCATTAGGCATTTAGGATTAGATTGAATGGTTAGGATAGATGATGGAAAGGGTTTCGGGATTGGCTTAAATTGAAGAAGCAATCGGGCATGCAAGACATGCCACTCTCGGCCGCAAATGCGCCAAGGAGGAAGTGCAGCAAGTGGTGGCCAACTTTACCCGATTTGGCCAGACCATTGGACTGCCATTTGAGATGCTTGTCCCCTTTACCTTTTGTGGAAGAAACATGGATCCATGACATGGCATTCAGCAAGCCATTGATCGACCACTTGGCTGCCATTATCTCGGCCGCACACTACAACACTTTGGAGCCGGTTACAAGCTTCTTTGCACCAAGTTTTTGAAGACCAAAGCATAGCCCTAAAACCCTCCATCCTAGGCCTATATAAGCATAGCATTGGTGTGTGTATTTTGGTTGGCAAAGTTAATGAGCATCGGCATATTTTCTAAGAGGAAACCGAGAGAGTTTTCCACCACCTTTCAAAGGTAAGTGCTCGGTTCCATGAACCGATTAGGAGTAGCCTCCTAGCTTGGCAACTCAAGGTTGTTGCTCGAGCTTGTGTTCCACTTTTCTCTCCTCCCTTTCAAGGGAAGGAAACAAGAAGGAAGTGGCCAAAACCGGTTCCCCAAGTTGAGAACCTTTCCATGGAAAGGTTGTGATTGCCGAGAACATAACATTGTCTCTTCGGCCGACTTGCGGGTTTGCTTGCACAAGTTTGTCATTTCTAATCAACCTGGACCACGACCATCACCATCACACACCTCACTCACTCCACTAATCTCACACCAAATTTCATTTCATTTCAAGCACATTTGGTCGTTCATTTTGTTGTTTTTCTCAAGGGTTTCTCGGCTTGGCCGAGATCCGAGGGCCTAACCGATCCTTTCATGCATTTTAGTGACCGAGCAGGGGCTTGACTGTAACAATATGTCATCTTCACTGGCAAAAAATGGGCTGATTTGGTTAACCGATCCACAATTACCCATATATCATCATAGCCCTTTTTTGTTCGAGGCAACCAAACAACAAAGTGCATCGATATTCGCTCCCATTTCCACTTAGGAACGAGTAGTGGCTGTAATTTCCCTGCTGGCCTTTGATGCTCAGCTTTAATCTGCTGGCAAATCGAGCACGTCTCAACGTACTTTGCTATAATTCTTTTAATTTTAGGCCACCAATAATGTTATTTACGGTCTCTGTACATCTTGGTACTCCCTTAATGCACAAAAAACCTCGAAGAGTGGGGTTCAGCCAGTATTTCTCTTTGTAATTCTTCATTACTCAGAACGAACAACCTATTTTGAAACATAAGAATTCTATCGTCCGAATAACTGAACTCCGACCTATCATTGGAAGCCATGCTGGATTTAATCCCCTCGCATTCAGCATTGTCCTTCTGGACCTGCTAAATCTTTTCCAAAATAGTGGACTGTAGAGACACAGCCGACAACATGGCCGATACGTTCGACACTACCTCTAAGTCGAATTTCTGAAACTCCGCATCCAAAGTTAATGGCATGCCTAAAGTCACAGCTAACGTGGATGTCGTCACTCTACTCAAAGCATCAGACACTACATTCGCCTTATCGGGGTGGTATTTAATTTCCCAATCATAGTCCTTCATAAACTCCAACCACCGCCGCTGCCTCATATTCAATTTCTTCTGATTGAAAATATACTTCAAACTTTTGTGGTTTGAATATATCTTGCACGACTATCCATACAGATAATGCCTCCAAATTTTAAGCGGGAAAATTACCGCGGCTAATTCCAGAACATGCGTAGGGTAGTTCTGCTCGTAAATCAACTGTCTAGAGGTATATGCTACTACCTTTCCTTCCTGCATTAGCATACATCAAAGACCTACCTTGGAAGCATTACAATAAATGATAAATCTTTCACTCTTAGCAGGAAGCATCAAAATCGGAGCAGTAGTTAACTTCTGCTTCAATGTCTGAAAACTGCGGTTGCAATCTTTAGACTAGAGATACTTCACATTTTTCCTCGTTAGACGGGTCAGAGATGCTGCAATCTTCGAAAACCCTTCAATAAACCTTCTGTAATAACCTGCTAACCCAAGGAAACTCCGTATCTTCGTGACATTCTTCGGCTGTGGCCACTCCTTTACTGCCTAGATTTTTGCTGGATCAACCCATATGCCGTCGTTCGAGATGACATGTCGCAGAAACTGAATCCTATCCAGCGAGAATTCACACTTTGAAAACTTCGCATAAAGCTGGTGTCACTTCAAAGTCTCCAACACCAACCTCAAGTGCTTTCTATGATCCTTCTCACTACGAGAGTACACCAATATATCATCGATAAACATGATAACAAATTTATTGAGATAGTCATGGAATACTCTGTTCATCAGGTCCATAAAGGCGGCTGGGGCATTCGTCAGTCCGAATGACATTACCAATAATTCAATATGCCTATATCGCATCCGAAAAGCCGTCTTCGAAATATCTTCTGGTCTGACCTTCAACTGGTAATAACCCGATCTCAGGTCAATCTTCGAGAACACTCGTGTACCTTGGAGTTGATCAAGCAGATCATCTATCCTTGGTAGAGGGTATTTGCTCTTAATCGTCAGCTTATTCAACTCCCTGTAGTAGATGCACATTCGTAACGACCCATACATTTTCTCGACGAAAAGGATCGGCGCACCCCACGATGAAAAGCTAGGGCCTATAAATCCTTTCTCCACATACTCTTCCAATTGCTTCTTTAACTCCTTCAGCTCCGTTGGTGCCAATCTATAAGGATTTTTCGACACCGGCTCAGCTCGCAGATACACATCTATAGCAAACTCTGTATCTCGATGCAGAGGCAAACCAGGTAAATCATCTAGGAAAACTTCAGGGAATTCTTGAACAATTAAAACATCTTGCGGTCTCAAATCCCTTGGAACTTGTATATCTATAATACTGGTGAGAAAACCAATCAAAACTTGGCGAGCACTAATAGGTGCCATGATAGATATCTTCCGGGCATTCCTCGCAGCCTGAAAGGTATGCTTCTCACCATCTAGGGGTTGAAAACTGACTGTCCCCGTCTGCAGTCCATTGTGGCGTAGTGCTTTAGCAGTCAATCCATTCCTAATATCGCATCATATCCAGTTATGCCCATAATAATAAGATCGGCTAATAAATTTTTGCTTCCCACCGACACTACACCATCTCGTACAACTTGATTAGAGTGCATACGCCCACTCGAAGGTAACATTACTTCGTAACTACAGTTTGTAGATACTGGCCATACGTCTAATCTGACCCCAAACGCAGTTGCAATGAAGGAATGCGTTGCACCAAAGTAAATCAAAGTATACGCAGGTACAGAATTTATCAATATGGTACCTGACACTACAGCTGACTGGTCATCATCACCTGACTCGATCATGGCAAATAATCTCGATGTTGTACGCTTCGGACCCTTCTCTAAAGCTGCGTAATCTCTGCTAACGTGGCCTATCTCATTACAATTGAAACACCGAGTCACCCTGGGCTTTGGGCAGCCTCTAGCCAAGTGTCCATCTTCGTTATAGTTGTAGCATTTTCTCGAATTTAGTCTGCACTCACCCGGGTGATATCTCAAGCACTTAGGGCACTGGGGGTACTGCACCGGCCCCTGAGGTCTTTTGCTACTGCCCTGGCTGCTTGATCCTTCGCTGAATCTCTTAGTACCCCTCTGTTGTTACTGCTGGGAGATACTTCTACTCTGTTGTGGGGCAACCTCCTTGAAGAATCTCCTTGAAGCCTTTCACTATTTAATACATTTCATCTCAGCTTCCTCCACTTCTAGCGCTTTAGCCACCATCTTCGAATAGGGCACCTCTTGAGTTCAAACTATTTTTACTCCCTTGTATATCTCTAGCTTTAGCCCTTGTACCTACTGAAACACCTTGTTCTCATTCCTGCTCACCAAGCTGCTGGCAAACAGAGATAATGACTCAAATTGTCGGTTGTACTCAGTTACCAACGCGGTCTGTTTCAATTATACGAACTCCATTATTTTAGTTGCTTGCACCGTGTTGTTGAAGTACTTGTCATAAAATATCTCCTTAAACTTTTCCCATGTCACATGCTGCACTTCAGCGGTGGCCTCCATGGATTCCCACCAAAATCAGGCATCCTTCGCTAGATGGAATGTGGCTAGCGAGACTTTATCTTCCTCTCCCACCTTCGCATACTTGAACATACTCTCCATGGTACGGACCCACTCCTCTGCAGTTGTCGAATCCGATGACTGTCCTTCATACGTTTGGGGTCATAACCTCTAAAATCTATCTCCTGACTGATCATGGCCTGAACTAGAGCCTTCACTTTCTTGCACTTACCGATTCAGTAAGATCCCTAACTGCTGAGACTGTCGATTTACTAACTCTGTCAACTGTCTGATTGTCATTGAATCATCCTCGCTTCTTGGTTCGGTTGGCTCTCTCGGTGCTCGTGGGCGTCCTGGTCGTCAGACATCTTAGCCAATTTCCTGGACACATTCAATTTCTCTCATAAATATCTAGTAACTACAGTTAAACTTAAACACTTACAGTTGTTGAAGTATGTCATACGTCGATTGGCGTTGTTAGGCAATCATTTGGACAGTTTGACTTACTGAATCTAACACTCATACCATCCCCTCCTACTACTGATTAACTATCCACTCTACTTTTTCCCAAGCGGTGTGTGAATTGTGACAGACCCTTATACCTTCACAATCCACCCCTCCTCATAGGGGCCTGACGTTCTCGTCAGCCATAATTCCGTTTGGGTAAAAGCTCTGATACCATCTCTGTCATGACCCGAAAGTCTACAACGATTTCCGTTTCGCTGACCACTACTACTCACTACTCTTACTTATGATCCACTGATAAAATTCGTTTGAAAATTGGAAACCCATTTTTTGACTTGAAACAACACTTTTAAAATCGACTGAAAACCTCACAGCGGAAGACTTTTGGTTAAAAATCATTTTAAATAGAATATCAAGTCTTTAAAACATTAAATGAAATCTTCGGTCAACCCCTATCGTTACCGGTCGACCCTTCGTTTGTCTCTACTGGCACAGGTCGACCCTCACGGTCGATCTCCTTCTACTCACCCTCAAATCGGTCGACACTCTTCTTTAGCGATCGACACTTCAATCCTCTCTGTCTTAATCGGTCGATCCTCGCGGTCGACCTCGCAACCATCTCCTTCCTTTCTGGTTGACACTTACAGCCGTAGGTCGACACCTTGATCCTCTTGGTCTACACAGGTCGACCCTCGCGGTAGACACCGCTGCATTTTTCACACTATCAGTTGACACCTACAACCATAGGTTGACACTTACTTCGGCTCTACTCGCGCAGGTTGACCCTCACGGTCGACACTTGCAGGGTCTGGTCGACTACTAAGCCTACCGATCGACACTTCCTTTACAGAACCTCAATAAAACATCATTTTTTTTCCAATACGATCAATTTCGATTCGACATTAAAAACAACAAAACCATCATTTTTGCAATCAACTAAAAATAACTGACATCCAGACTACTACTGAACCTTTGAAATCTATTTTCTTTACAAAATTACTCAAAACAACTCCAACTCGACCTTTACACCCGTACCTATGAATACCGCGTCAAAATTGCCCTAACAGCTGGCCGGATCATCCACGAGCGTGCTCCTCCAACAGTCTCCTAGTTCTGGGCTCACTCTGAGTACTCACCAGCTATCGCTTCGTCCCCTATATTATAGAACTCAACTATTAGCCTAAGTCTAAGTAAGTAATGCATTAAAACATAATATTGTAAACAAACACATCCTAACATATGCAGTTTCGTCTCTACTTTCGTTTTCATCTCTATCTTACATCTTCTTTATCTTCTTACTACTAGGTTCTTCTTTACGTGCTAGACCAAGGTGACACACCTCACGCTCTCCCTCATAGGTTAAGGCCAACCTCAGTCTAGTAAAGTGAATCACATTGCGGTCCACCTCTCTGAATAAGACCACCACGTAAAGCAGCAGAAGAGTGATACACCTCGCGGTGCACTCTTGGGACAAGACCACTCAACCCCACCTTTATTATCTTCTTAATTCATTCGTCACATCTCATTCTACTAGTAGAAATTTGCTTTCGTTTCGTTCTCATGCTTCAAAACAATGATGCGTAACGTAAAAGCATAACATAACTTTAACGTGCATGCAACCTACTGAACTGTCATGTAGCCCTGAAGGCAAAACACCTAGTACATTACTTACCTGGTGTCCTTAGCAACTCTTATTTTGTAAACTTCTTGCTAAACTGGAGAACCTATAAAACCATGCGTTTCATCAATTTTTCTCCGTCCAACTCATAAAATTCTAAGGAAAACAACACTAACAACTAATCTAACTGACCCAAAATCCTACACAATTTCCGATCAAAATTCAGAATTGCATAACTTATCCAATACTCGTCTGATTCTGACGATTCAAAATGCTACGTGCTTCTGAGGACGTCTAATTTCTAATGGTCTAAACAAACTCATAATCCAACACCTATAGTTTTGATGAATGTGGCCGAATGGAAACCGTTCCACAATTCGAGCATTCGGCTATCCAATCGCTCAATCTTTCTCACAAAATCCCGTAATCTACTCCTACTTCCAGCTCAAACACCAACATACAGATTGAAATCAATTCTAACTTCAATTCACCACAGTTCCTTCCTAGGTTTTTTTACTAAAACTATAAATACTCTTTCTAACCTTAGTTTTACCACTCAAAACGACTAAAAGACTAATTATTTAAGCAAAACTAACTAAAACTTAACGTAAATCTGAAGGTTGACGGAGAATCGGAGAGGATCGGCGCCGGCTGGAAGGGAGAATGTAGAGAGGAGAGAAAATGGGAGAGGAATTCGTGCGGGGGAGATGAAGAACAAACACCCGAGGGTGTTTTATGTTTTCATTTTTTTTAGTAATAATAATAATCCTAATTACTAAATCGCCCTCAACCTTCAATCGTTTAATCAATCTATTTTTCAATCCATCTGCGGTTGAATTCTTAAATTTCTTTCTTCTCCATTAGCCTCAAAATAATGTTTTACTTAATGGTAGAAATTCTCCGCTCTTAATTATAACCAAAACTTTGCCGATTACACTTACGTAAATCTAAAATTAGTTTAGACGAAAAATTTCAGGTGTGACACCGAACCTTGAGACAATCTCCTAGGCAAGGGAACTTTTGAAAATACATCTAAATTATAATAAAAAACTGAGTACAATGTCTGAAAATTATGCTTAAATATGCTAGGGCGATTAAGGGCTTAGTTAGCATAAAGAAAAAAGAAAGAAGAAACTCGGTTTGATCTATCCATTTGCTGTTGTGCTCACCTTCCTCTTAATCGTGGATGATGACTCCTTGTAAGGTGAGTATATTGTTCTTTGTGGGGAGGAGCAGGGTCCTAGATCTAAATTCCAAATGCAGAACAAAAAGTGGACTTCTCACTTGATGGGCCGGACCAAGATAAGGCTACTCTTTAGGAGCGCATGTGCGAGTTTGTTTGTGGTCGCTCGCAATCTTCTTCATTTCATGGTTCTCATCTTTGTGTGGCCCCCTTTAGATAACTCTTTGTGTGATATCTTCTCTCATGTTAAATTGATTTAGGGCCCTTCTTAATGACAATCGGGTCTCGAGTGGATTGGCCTTAGTGGTGCGCGAGATAGTGAGTCCGCATGCGCGATCAGTCTCCTTGAAATGTTCAAAAGCGTGACCCATGATTCGCCTTGTGTTGTTGTATGGTTAAATTAAAAATATCTTGGTTGCTTTGCCTTGGTGACCAACAACCCTTTAGCGCCAGCTTATGATAATGTAATGATAAAAAAAAGAATGCAAAATAAATAGGCCAAAAGTTTGCTTAACATTAGTGAAGGGAAAAAGATTAGATAACGTTGTCTTCGAGAAGACAAATTGTAACGCCCCAAATTTTAAATCACCAATTTGAAAATCTTATAATTTTTCTCAATTTGATTTATAAAATTTGAGCCTTAAAACTCTAATTTCATAATTAAAATTATTTTTTAATAATAATTGAAATTTAAATGTGCGGAATCCTTTAAACAAAATTCAAACATAAAATAACGTGGTCAAAATGGAACTAAATGCAGAATTAAAATCATCCATAATACTTTTATTTAATAAACTCAATATAATTTATTCGAAGTTCAACTTAAATGAAAACATGAAATATCTTTGAAAACTGAAATATACAAATTTAAATCCCTTCATTTAATACCAAAACATCTTCTTCTATATGCACATTTGCTTCTGGAAAGTTCTCGATCATAGCTAGTTCTTCGTCAGATAAAAACTCACCTACATTACAAAATTAATCAAAACATGAGAATTAACTAAACAAGCAAAAATACGGGCAAGGGTAAACATTTAACATTTACTTTTACTGAATCCTGATTACAGAACTAGTTGGTACTCATTTTCCAACCTTAAACTCAGCCGTCTCATTGTCGTTCAGGCCTAACTAATTGTCCCTCTAGCGGAATGACCAACTCGCTCTAGAGAAAGTAGAATGGCATATCTAACGGTCCCTCTAACGGAATCGGTTCCTCTAACGGAACTACCATACTCAGTTCCCTACTCACAATAACTATTTATGTATTTACTGTGTCATATTCTTTCTGTTCTGTTTACATGAAAATGTATGCATAAAAATCGTTTTCTATAATTTGGAAAACCATGATGCATGAATGTTTGTAACATACATATATTCTCAAGGTTTAACATAACATATAAAACACATCTATCCATAAACAAGGACCTATCATAATAAACTAACAACCTAAAATTTCTACCTATCCATAAACAAGGACCTATCATAATAAACTAACAACCTAAAATTTCTACCTAACCAAAACTCTTGAAGCTAGAGTCTCCAATTTCCTTTTTTAGCCATCAACCTCCTAACACTTTGTGATGTAGGCCAATTGGCCAAAATGCATGCAAACATACACTTACCTCGCGTTCTGAGCTCAAAATTAGGCAATTGATCAACTTCCTCTTTTATTTGCAGACCTAAAACATAAGAATCAAGCAACGTACGTCAAAACGTATCCAATAACCTAAATCTTGGAATCTCCTTCAAATTGGCTATAATTTAAAGGCTGCATAACTTTACCTATACATATCCAAATTCAAAATTTCCAAAAGCTATGGACTTCTTAAAGGGTTTACTTTAACTTGATTAATTTAATTTATCAAATAAAACCAATTCAATAGATCAAAATTAAAAAATACCAAATTGCCCTGTAATTCACTATTTTTTTTATCCAAATTGTAAAACTCTATAATTTCCTTTATTTAAGTCTGCTAACAAGTATTTAAATCAAATTAAACACCAAAATAACTCAAAAATAGAGAAACGCCAACAATTTTCACACATCACACGTTAGGTTCATCAAACTTCATAAAACCTAACTATTTCATCAAATATCAAGTACCTATCAAACAAGTTTACATCAATATAACCTAAATCAAACTGTTTTACCTTGAAGAAATATTGAGAAAGAAGAGGAGAAGAGTAGAGGAAATGATCAGCTATGGAGGAAAATAATAATGTTAAGAAAGCTTCAAATAATGATGCTTTTAAAGATAAGAATGAACAACCTAACCTAAAAGTGTTGTCTTCTTCCTAAATTACCCTTCAACATTCCAACATGAAGTCTTTCTCCTTTCTCATTTCTCTCTCTTCCATTTGACTTTTCAAACTCTCTTTTCCTTATTCTTCTTTCTTTTTTTTTCTTTCCAACGCCAACACCCCCACTTGCATTTCACTCTTCTTCCTTAATAGATAATTTCTCATGATATTTAATAACAATTTGACTAATATATATATATATATAGATATATACACACATAGAAATTACATCGATAAGATTTTCAGGTGTTACATTCCACCTCCTTAAATAAATTTTGTCCTCAAAATTTACGTAGCGAATAATTTCGAGTATCGGTTTAACATATCTTGTTGCCTTTCCCAAGTTGCCTCCTCAACATTGTGGTTGTGCCATAGAACTTTCACCAGGGGGATTTCCTTGTTACGTAGCACTTTCACAGTCAATTTGTGGATTTGCACTTCCCTTTCTTCGTAAGTTAAAGTTGGTTGAATTTCAATGTCCCTCTGCTCCACCAATTGAGAAGGGTCGCATATGCACTTCCTCAACATTGACACGTGGAAAACGTTATGAATTCCTTCCATAAAGGCTAGTAGCTGCAACTTATATGTCGTTCTTTCGACTCTTTCTGTGATTGTAAAACGTCTCATTTATCTCAGACTCAGCTTGCCTTTCCTTCAAAACCTCAGTACTCCTTTGAATTGCGAGATTTTAAAAAACATCTCATCATTCACATTAAACTTCAGTTCTCGTCTCCTTTGGTCTGTATAGCTTTTCTACTGACTCTGAGCTGTTAAAATCCGTTGTCCGATTATTGCAATCTTCTCTGCAGTTTATTACAAAATAACTGGACCAACTATCCTTGCTTCGCCGACTTTGTCCGAGTATAAAGCAGATCTGTATTTCCTGCCGTAGAGTGCTTCATAAGGGGCCATGCCAATAGTGGATTGGAAACTGTTGTTATAAGAGAATTCCACTAACAACAAATATTTGCCCTAGTACCCTTGAAACTCCAAAACACATGCTCTTAATATATCCTCAAGAATTTGAATTGCTCTCTCCGTTTGCCCGTCTATTTGAGGATGATATGCTGTACTAAAACTCAATTGAGTTCTCATAGCTTTATGAAGACATTTCCAGAAATTTTAAGTAAATCTGGGATCTCGGTGTGATACGATCGAGATTGCTACCACATGTAGTCTAACAATCTCTTGAATAAATAGTTCAGCAAACTGATTATTGTGAAAGTCATCTTCACCAGTAGAAAGTGGACAGATTTAGTTAAACGATCCACAATCACCCATATTCCATCATATCCCTTCACTATTCTTGGCAGCCCTTAAACGAAATCCATAGAAATTTGCTCTCATTTCCATTCTGGAATTGGTAGCTGCTATAAAGTCCCAACTGGCATAGAAAAATGGAATTGGTAGCAAGTGCAAGGGTTGATCCTTGTCCTTTGTGCTCGGGTCCCATTCCAAATCCGTGAATAGGCATTTGACACCTGTAATTCCTGCAAAAGAAGTGAACTTGTTAGTGAACAGGTTGGATAGAGCTCGTGCCTTGGTTTGTGATCGAGTGATGGCCCTCTGGCAGCTATATCATTGAAACCAACTCTTCTGAAGAGAATTAAAGAAGCTCAACAGAATGATCCAGAGTGTAAAAGCTACAAATCAAGCATACCATCTAATAATTCTTTGGATTTCAATTTTTCCAATGACGGAATATTAAAATTTAGGAGCCGATGGTATGTACCTAAAGACCACGGATTACGAACAGAAATTTTATCTGAGGCTCATTCGTCTACTTTCTCTGTACATCCTGGAAGTACAAAAATGTATAGAGACTTGAAGTAACACTTCTAGTGGCCAAACATGAAGACAGATGTAGCAAAGCACGTGGAAGGATGCATTATTTGTCAGCAAGTTAAGGCAGAACACTTCTAGCTACCAATTTCCATTTTTCAAGTGCAAGGATCAACCCTTGCACTTGAAATCTATAGAAATTTGCTCTCATTTCTATTTTGAATTTTGAATTGGAAGCTAAAGGTGGAAGCACTTGAAAAAGGGATTTGTCTCCCTCCGAATTAATTTGTAATTGAATTTTATTCGGCAAACATTCGCCTTTGTTTTTGTTGGCAAGCATTCACCTTCTTGTAATGTTTTATAATTGCATGCATCCTTAGGCATTAGGATTAGATGTATGTTAAGTTAGATGGTGGTTAGAAGAAACAATTGGGCCGGAGTTTAGCAGCCTACTGATGCAACAAATGGGCCAAAGCTTGAAGGTGATCTAGTGTGCAAGTGGACCAAGAATGGCTAAACCATGTGGCCCATTTCGAAGCTCAAGCCCAGTCTACCCTTCAGCCACCCTAGGTCTATAAATACATAGCTATTGGTGTGTGTAAAGGTTGATGAATATATGAGAAATAGCCATTTTGTGTTCAGCCCAAGTAGTTGAAGCTTGGTGAATGGTAAGGCTCGGTTCGGTCAAGAACCGAGAAGGAGTTCATCTCCTTGAGCTTTCAAGCTCCAGGTTGCTTGAATAGTCATCGTTCCATTCATCTTCCCTCTCTTTTCCAGAGAATGATACACGAAGAGAGTGGCCAAAAACCGGTCCCGTTTGCTGCCGTCTTCCTTTGGAAGATCGTTATGTCGAGAGCCTAATAGGTTGCTCATCAGACAATATTCGGTTTTTTGCTTATATTTTGTTTTTCTGTTTCATTTGTGGGTAAAACACGACTCATTCGAGGTAGAATCGTGTCATCAAATCTACAACGATCTCCATATAAAATCTTTGAATCTCCGATTTAAGCTCAACTGACATAGCTGACATTTCAGGTTGCTTCATCGTGGTTTTCTGACTCAAAGCATCAGCTACCTTGTTGGCCTTTCCTGGGTGGTACTTGATCTCAATATCATAGTCCTTTACGAATTCCAACCACCCCCTCTGTCTCAAATTCAAAATCCTTCTGCGTGAATATGTCTTTTAAACTTTTGTGATCCGAAAAGACTTCGCATTGCTGGCCATATATGTAACACAAAGAATTTTTCCATTTAAGTTAATTTCGAAAGTACGTGATTGTAATAGGCGGAGTAATACTCAGAATTGTTGGCCAAAAATTTCTACTCTTAGGTAAAAGATCATTTGAGACTAATGGAGAAGAGGAAAATTTAAGAATCCAGTCGGAGTTGGACGGTATAACAGATTTAGTAAGCGGTTAAGGGTTGAGGGCAAAATAGTAATTAGGAATGATTATATTTAATAATATAATTAATTTTATTAAAAAAAATAAAATAAAATAAAACAACAGGGGAAGATCGGAAATCCCCCCCCTCGATTTCTTTTTCATATCCCGCACGAGCAGCCCAATGCTTTATTCCGGCAGCGATTTCTTCCGTCCTCATCTGTTTCTTCAAATCTACGATAAGTTTTGGTTGGTTTTCACTAGATAACGAGTCCTCGGGTCGTTATGAACTGTAAAAGTAGAGTTAGAGAAAGTTTTGGGTGAGCTCTAGGAGTGAGATACGAAATTTAGAAGTTTTAGTCAATTTTTTACGTATGCTGATGTTTAAGCTAGGAATAGGAGTGGATTATAAGTCTTATGGAAAAGATTGATGGTGTAGATAACTGAATGACCTGGGTTACGGGACGAGTTCTGTTCGGCCAATCTATAGGTGAGGGATTGGAAAATTGTATAGATCGTTAGGAACTAGACATCCTGAGGAGCCCGTAGTATTTTGCATCGTCCAAATCGGAGGTGTATTGGTGGAGTTATGAAATTTTGAAGGTTAGTCGTAGCGTTAGTTAGAATTTTGGTTTAGGGTGAGTGGGGATTTAGTGGTTGATTCCTTTAAAGTTTTATGGAGTTAGTGGAAGGTAGAGCTCTAATAGATGTGCGGTTTTATAGATTTTCCAGACGCGTACGAGATTTGGATTACGAGTGCTAAGGATGCCAGGTAAGTAATGTAGTAAGAGTTTTGCCTTCTGGCCTACATCACAGTTCCGTAGGAGGCATTGCACGTTTACTTTATGTTATGCTTTGTAATATGCATCATGATTTTAAATTACGAAACAAAAATGAATTTTCATGTTTTTATGAAGTAAACCAGTAGGACGTTATGAGAAGAATGAAATGAGAAGATACGTAAGAAGATAATAAAGGTGAGGTTGAGTGGTCATGTCCAGTGAGGTGGACCGCGAGGTGTATCACTCTTCCTCCGCTTTACGTGGTAACCTTGTCCAGTGAGGTGGACCGTGAGGTGTGTCACTTTACTAAATCGAGTTTGGCCTTGTCTAATGAGGTGGACCGCGAGGTGTGTCATCACGATCTAGCACGTAAAGAAAAACCCAGTAGTAAGAAGATAAAGAAGATGTAAGAAAGAGACGAAAACGAAAGTAGAGACGAAACTGTAGAGACTGCATATGTTAAGATGTGAATGTTTTTCCGTGTTTAAATCTATATGCATTACTTACTTAGCATTATGCTAATAGTTGAGGTCTGTGGTGTAGGTGACGACGCTGCAGCTAGTTAGTATCCCGAGCATGCTTAGGACTAGGAGGCAGTTGGAGGATAACGCTCATGGGACGACTGGGTAAGTTGTTGAGGCGTTTTGACTATGGCATGTGTAAGTATGGGTGGTGGGGTATTTTGAGTCGCACGTAGTTATTTTAATGTAGAAGAGAGATTTCAATTTGGATTAAGTATTTTGGCGTGTGTAACAGGTTGTGAATTGAGTCGAGGAGTGCATTTATGTTTTTTTATAAAACGTTTAGTCAAAATTCGTGTTGTTTGTTGAATTCTGTTAAAGTTTCTGGGTGCAAATTGTCAACCGAAGTCAATAGGTGTCGACCGATCAGTGTTAAATAGAGGGTGAGTGTCGACCGCGAAACTTGACCTGTGCAGGGCAGAGTCGAAGTAGGTGTCGACCCCTAGCAACAGGTGTCGACCGGTCTGTGTAAAATTCACAGTGATGTCGACCGCGAGGGTCGACCTGCGCTGACAGAGAGGATTAAGGTGTCGACCTGCGACAGCGGGTGTCAACCCCTTTCTAAAATGGAGGTAGAAGTGTCGACCTGTGTCCCCAGTGTCAACTGATGAAAAGACCCGAGAGGTATGTAGTGTCGACCAGTGTTTGCCAGTGTCGACCGATGGAAACCCGAGACAATTTAAGTGTCGACCGGCTCTTGCAGGTGTCGATCTGTCTCTTTATTTTTATGTTTTAAAAACGAAGTTTCTTTAAATCTATTTTAAATGAGTTTCCACTACGGTATTTCTATGTATTTCCTTTGGAAGACATTTTGAAAAAAAAAAAAAAAAAAGATAGTCGTTTTGAGTCAAAAAATAAAGCTTCCCAAATTCTAGAAAATATTTAGTAGAGGGTATAAGAGATAGTGATGAGTGATAGTTGGTAGCGAACCGGGAATCACAGAGGATTTTCGGTGCGTACTCTGATCTCAAATCTATCTTCGAAAACACACGTACGCCTTGAAGTTGATCGAATAAATTGTCAATACGTGGCAAAGGATACTTGTTTTTTATCGTCAACTTGTTCAACTCTATATAATCTATGCACATTCGTAGGGACTCATCCTTCTTCTTCACAAATAACACTGGTGCACCCTAAGGTGAAAAACTAGAGCAAATGAAAACTTTGTTTGCCAAATCCGTCAACTGTGATTTTAATTCTTTCAATTCCATAGGAGCCATACGGTATGGGTTCTTTGATATTGGTGCAGCCCCAGGAATTACGTTAATTACAAACTCTATTTCCCGGTCTAGAGGTAACCCGGGCAAGTCGCAAAGGAAAACTTCTAGAAAATCCTTAACAATTGGTACTTCCTGAAGTTTCACTTCGTTCTGCCTCTCGGTATCCATCATACCCAGTGCATCTATTCTTCAATAATCGCTGAGCTCTGATGGAGGATATCACTGACTTAGTGCTGGTATTCTTCACTATTCGGAAAGAGTATTTTACACCATTCGGGGGTTGGAAACAGACTGTTCTTACTCTACAGTCAATAGTGAAAAAATGCCTAAACAACCAATCTATTCCCAATATAACATCGTATCCCTTCATGCTGATGATTATTAAATCAACAGGCATCATATAGTCGCCCACAGATATAA
Organism: Begonia peltatifolia; assembly: GCA_022433055.1. Taxonomy (NCBI): domain Eukaryota; kingdom Viridiplantae; phylum Streptophyta; class Magnoliopsida; order Cucurbitales; family Begoniaceae; genus Begonia; species Begonia peltatifolia. Next base: position 12,773,251 of record CM039517.1, on the reverse strand, counting down.
TACAATTACGGACTACTTGATATGAATGCAAGTTTTCTCTTACGGCAGCATAATATCGTAAAAGTGCTCAGCAGGAAGAGGCAATAAAGTGCTCAGCAGGAAGAGGCAATAAATTTAACTTGACCACGAAAGGCATAGAAATAAATGAGTGTGTAGCACCAGAGTCAATCAACGTGTAAGCAGCGACATTATTCAATAGAATTGTACCTGAAACAACTGAGGGTTGTTCATCATCGTCGGTTTCAATAAGAGCAAACACCCTAGGCGTTACGTTCAGGTTTGTTTGACTCTGGCTCTCCTTTGGGCAATTTCTCGCAAAATGACCGACCTCATTGCAATTGAAGCATCGGTTTGAACCGAGTCTACATTCACAAGGATGGCGTTTCTGGTACTTAAGGCACTGAGGATACTGTTTAGATGGAGGCCCTTGAAGCTGCTTTCCTTTGCCCTGCTCATTCTTCCCATCGTTTGGGCTCTTCACTCCTCTTTGGTGTTGTTGCTGCTGTTGCTGCTGTTGCTGTTGTTGCTGCTGTGGTGGTGGTTGCCATCCTCTATTTTGTTGTTGCTGGGGGTAGACTTCTCGAAAAATTTCCTAGTGGACTCCATTTGCTTATAAATTTTTGTTTTGCTTCTTCCACGTCCAAGGCCTTGGCTACAACCTTGAAATAGGGAACGTCTTCCGTCCCCGCTATCTTTACTCCCCTGTAAATTTCCATCTTTAGACCTTGAACAAACTGGTAAACTTTATTCTCGTGGTTGTTCACCAAATGTGCAGCAAATCTGGATAGGGACTCAAATTGGCAAACATAGTCATCTACGGAGCCAGTTTGTCGCAGCTGTACAAATTCCACCATTTTGCTTGTTCTGACGGCACGGCTGAAGTATTTTTCATAAAATGTCTCCTTGAACCGTTCCCACTCCATTCCTCTAACATTCGTTGTAGCCTTGAGGGTGTCCCACAAAATCTCGGCATCCTTAGCAAGATGGAACACAGCACACATGACTTTATTTGCTTCGTCCACCTTTGCATAGTGAAACATCCCTTCAATGGTCCGGATCCATTCCTCATCATAAGCCGGATATGAACCATGTCCGTCAAAGGTCGGAGGCCTGAGCCGCCTGAACCGATCTCCAGTCTGATCGCTTGAACCTCCATTATTATGATTTCCCCCTTGCTCTTCTCTATTTATATGTCTTTCCAACAACTGAGATTGGCGATCACACAATTCGGTTAGTCAGTTGATGGCATGATCTCTATTATCCATTTTTTTCTGTGCTTTCCTTCCTTGCATATTGTTAATCCTAAACAAATCTATAAAATATTAATTTCTAAAAAAATAATTAAATACATAACATACTTAAAATTGATGAAGAACATCCATGTTGTGACTCGTGCTGTTAGATAGTCTGCAGAAACAATTTTTAACCTGGGCTCTGTTACCACAACTGTAACGACCTCTGTTTCGGCCGTTACTAACTTGACTGTTCATAAACTTATAAGAAAATCCTTTGCAATTATGTTACATTTTTTTTAAAAGGTTGAAAACATAATGACCCGTAACTCAATCGTTACTGACTTAACTTTTTCAAAAAACTTCATAAGGAAGTCCTTTAAAATTTATTCATTTCCCTAAAATGGCATTACCCTGAATTTGAAACTTAACAGCTAAAACAGTTTGTGCATGGAAAGCTCGTTATACAAAATACTAAACAAACTCAAACTTCAAAGCAATAAAACGAACCTTCGATCGACACCTACAAGCGCCGGTCGACACCTTAAACTGTTTTGAATGAACCGATCAACACATACATACGTCGGTCGACACTTGCTTACTTTCTGCCCGAGTAGGTCGACCTGCGCAGTTGACACTCTGTTATCATTTTTCATGCAACGATCAACACTAGCAGACTTGCTAAGTTTGGTCGACTCTTAAGCATACTGGTCGACACTCTATTAAAATTTTTCATGCAGCAGTCGACACTTACCGACACAGGTCGACAACTGATTACTCTCTACCTGAGTAGGTCGACCCACGCGGTCGACACTTGTTACGTTTGGTCAACCCCTAAGCATACTTATCAACACTCTGTTATCATTTTTCATGTAGCGGTCGACACTAACAGACACAGGTCGACACTTCAAGGAAAAATGCCAATCTTGCTCAACTTCACTCTCTCTTCTCTTCTTTAATTTACACCTTATCTATCTCCTCATAAAATTACTAAAATAAAATGTTTCTCATACTAACACAATAAAGTAAATCCGTTCATTTAACAGTCTAACTATCCAAGTTCTTTGATAGAATTCTCAAACAATTCATACATACATTTTACCCCAAAACATCCGAAAACAACCTACAAGTCAAAATTGCCCCAACAGCTACAAGCACGCACCATGGACATCCTCCACTAACTGCTTCATCCATCATATTGAAGATCAACGTCCCCACCTATGACGATATCACCTATACCACCAAGTAAGTAATGAGCCTAATGCCCAGTAACTGATGTAGAATTAAATAAAATGCATGCTCATGACTATGCTATGCTTGTAGCGACCTGAAAACTCTCACGGTTCCCGATCCACTAATTACTGCTCTGAGGCATACACTCAGAGAAAATTCATGTAAAAATTTAAAACTTTCGTTGCTCAATTTAAAATGACCATTTTAGAAACGTTTAAAAATCGTCGCAGTGGAAGTCTTTGATTAAAATCATTTTAAATAATATGCCAAGTTTTTTTTAAAACATTAAAAGATAATTTCGATCGACCCTTGTAAGCACCGGTCGACACTTCATTTGCCTCTGTTATCATTGATCGACCCTAGCGGTCGATACTTCTCTACTCATCACACTAACCCGTCGACACCTGTGAACACATAACGACACTCTAATCTTCTCTACCCGCACAGGTCAAACCCCGTGGTCGACACTTCTACGCTCATCAAAGAGAGCGGTCAACACCTTCATCCTCTCTGTTTTCGTCAGTCGAACCTTACGACCGACACTTCTACCATCTTTACACTAACTAGTCGACACTTCCACACACAGGTCGACCCCTGGTATGGCTCTGTCTCCGTAGGTCAACCCTCGCGGTCAACACTTGCAGGGTTTGGTCGACCACTAAGTTTACTAGTCGACACTTCCTTCCCAAAATTTTGCTTAAAAACCTTAAAACTTCACAAAATCACTCGAACTTCGACTCAACGTTAAAAATAACTCAACGCGCACTTTTCCATCAACTCAAAATCAATATTTACATAAAGAAAATGACAACTAAAGTTTGAAATCCATGTATACATTCAATTGACTCAAAACCTGTAATAACCCGGAAATTTTGAATTTGTATTTTTAATTCCCGAAATTTTTACTTTAATCTCGGTCGGAGTTTTGAGAAAAATTTTTCAACGGGAAATTTGAATTATAAGACGCGGAGCCTACTTTTGCGATGGTTTTGCAGAATTTAAAGTCGGGTGGTCGGGAAATTTACGAAATTACGAACGATTAAAACACGTGAGGGCAGTTTTGTAATTTACAAATAAAAAAAAAAGAAGAAATCTAATATAACAACCGAATGGCTTCGGGAGGAAGCCATTCGGCTGTTACTCCTTGGTGTCGAGAGAGACGAGAGGGAGACGCGGGAAAGGGGAGAGCTTCGAGCTCCGACTACGGCCAATGACCGGAGGAGAAAATTGTGGCAGTCGGCGTGGATAAGGGGCTCCGACAAGCCGGGAACGACGTGTAGCTCAGCCATTCCCGTGCTGAAGACCCAAGGTAAACTACCCTACTCCTTTTCATTTTTTCCGCCAGCAAGTGGGAAGTTCGGTTACTTCCGAACTCTCGCCTGCTTTGAGCTCGGTTCTTGGTGTGAGGAGGCTGGGGTGGGCGCACTAGGGACTCGGCATTCCGCCCCAAACCCGACCAAGGACAGGTGGGAATGTCCCCTGCTCCTCCTCTAATTGTGGTGGCTGAAGATGTAGGCTACCTGTGTTCTTGCCTCGGCTTATTGTGCCAAGGTATGGAGGAGTTGCAGCAAGGAAAAAGGGGGGGGGGGGGCACCGGTGGTGCCCTGGTTTCGAGAAGAAAACCAGGGAGGGTTGTGCTGCCATTCAAACTTTTTGATCGAGAAGCTTTGAAATTGTTATGAGTTATGCATATTGGACTGTAATGTGGCCGCTTGGTGAAGGAATTTGCGAAGTTGGATCGAAGTTGAATTTTCGGCTATTTTTAGGATAGAAGCAGATTCTGTTTTTGGCCGTTTTGGCCTAGTTTCAGTTGATCATTTCAAATTCTGTCTTTGTGGGTTAAAATAGGTTGTTAGAAGAACACGTGGCCACTGGAATCGTTCGATTCCGATATCCGACATAAAAGTTATGCGCGTCGGAAGTTTATATCGGATTTTGGTCCAAGGCAAATTAGTGACTGTTTTTCGTGGAATTTCGACGTGTGAGAGTAGCATAGCCATTTTGATGCTTAACTAGTTGGGAGTGAGTTTTGGTTGAAGAGAAGTGAAAATGTGAAATTTTATTAAAGGTGGCAGATTCGGTTTTTAGTGTTCTTCACCTGTCTACGGCTTGCCATTTTAAAATCCATCTTACTATGTTAAACTAGGTTCTTAAAGGGGCGTTTAGCCACTTGAATCGTTGGATTCCGTTAACGGACGCAAAAGTTATACGCATCCGAACTTTGGGCTGGTTTTCGGCCAAACCAAACCAATGGACCGTTTTAGTTGGAATTTCATGAGTGTAGTTAAGGAAGGTTATTTTTAGCCATTTGGCAAATTTTGAGATAGGTACTGATGAGGGTTTGGTTGTGTTTTAGGTTGAGGCTTTCTTTTGGCGAAGCTGTGCATCGAGCGAGCGTAGGACGCCAGGTAAGTAGTGCATGCATGTGTTTTGCCCAAGTGGGCGTACACTGTAGAATCTTGAGGGTTTATGTGATTGATTGTGGTGTGCGTGCGTATTGTTTGACATGCATCATATTTTTTTTAAAAAAAGGGGAACAAAAATGATTTTTAGCATGTTTTGATGTATGAGGTGAGATGTGTGGCGGTGGTACCGTGGATCCCGCTAGTGTGCGGGCCGGTGCTTCACCCGTTGCGGATCCTACTCGAGGGGTAGGCCGGCTGGGCCGTCATGCGGCGTGAATGTGTTGACGGTGAGTATACGGGCAGTGGTACCGCGGATCCTACTAGTGTGTGGGCCGGTGCAACACCAGACGCGGATCCTGCTCCAGGGGTGGGCCGGCTGGGCTGTCGCGAAACGTGTGTGTATGGCAACTGTGGCCCCGTGCTGGGGAGGCTGGGACGGGGGCGACGTGTCAGGGTGTAAAGTGACGCGAGCTACACCCTTACCCTGATGTGGTTGCCGTGTGGTGATGCGTTTGTGTAACTTGTGGGCCTCGTTGCTGGGGAGTCCGGGACGGTGGCGACGTGTCAGGGTGTAGGGTGGCGTGAGGTTCCTCTTTACCCTGGTGCGGCTGCACTACGCGTCACAGATGTGACAACATGAGTATGAATGTAGAGACTACATGTGATAGGATTGCATTGTCGGCTTTTACTTTTATATCGTATTACTTACTGAGCGTTAAGCTTATGTTGTGTGTTCTGTGGTGTAGGTGCTGACGATACTACTGGTGAGCCTCGAGAGCCTAGTCTAGAGGCGTAGGATGGTTGGCGGCGTGCACCCGAGGTATCGGATGGCGAATTTTTGTTAGGGCGACTCGACCCGTGGTGGTGGTAGGTGATAGTGGATTTATCATTTCATGTTGGGTATTTGTGTAGATAGCGAGGTTGTATAGACATTGATCTTTTGGGATTGTATAGAGGGGTTGTAGTGTTTTGGGGGACTTTCTTCATTTGTATTTGATGGGTTCTTATTGTCTTCTTACTCTGATTTGGTTATGGTGATTTCTCTGGATGATGGATAAATAAACATTGTTGGATTATGGTGAATTGTGTGCAGGGTTTAAATTTTGGGATAGTCAGTTTTTAGCCGTTACTCTGTCGAAATTTCGGGAGAGAGGTTGGGAGTCGAGGAGATAAGAAATAGGTTGAGATGTGAACAGTAAATGCTAGAAAAAGGTAGATGAGCGTGGAAGTGCGGCGTGATCGCAGGTGCGCGGGGCACGCAGCCCTGCGGGTGCACACGGGTCATGCGGCGCCGGGTAAGGCGAGCGCGTGGACGTGCTGTACAGAGGCAGGGTGCGTGGGGCACGCGGCGCTGTGAGCGTGCGCGATATACAGTGACGTTGGGTTGGCACGTGCGGCACCGCAAGGGTGTACGCGGGGTGTCGGAGTGGGGACGTAAGTGCTTGGGACCGGACTGGGTAGTTCGTGGTGTGCGTGGGATTCTTTCCTAGGATTTCAAGTCTTACCGTTTTATCTTAAATTGTTTTAAATGGTTTTCTTTTCCGCTGCGTAGTTTTATGTTGAGGACTTCGTGTTTCCTCTTCGGGACGCGAGTTGTTTTTTTCGAATCGAGTCGAAAAAATTTTTTCATACTCACAAATGTTCATTTGAAAATAATTTGAAAACGAAAAGGGTATTGAATTGAGTTAATTATGTCAAGTGTTAGTGTGTGTGTGTGTAGTGTGTATATGAACTGTAGCGCACCGAGAACGCGGGGTTTCTCGGGGTGTTACAAAACCAATTAAAACAACTTAAAATCATTTCAATTACACTCCCAAAACCTGTATCTATGCCAACCATGGTCAAAACACCCTAACAGCAAGCCGGGTCGTCCACGGGTATCCTCCTCCAACTGCCTCCTAATCATGAGCTCACTCTGAACACCCACCAACTATCGCTTCGTCACCTACATCACAGAACTCATCTATTAGCCTAATGCTAAATAAGTAATGCATAAAAACATAATACTGTAAACAAACACATCCGAACATATGCAGTTTCTATAGTTTCGTCTCTACTTTCGTTTTCGTCTCTATCTTACATCTTTTTTATTTTCTTACTACTTGGTTCTTTTTTACGTACTAGACCAAGGTGACACACCTCACGGTTCCCCTCATAGTACAATGCCAACCTTAGTGTAATAACCCGAAAATTTCAAATTTTAACTTTTAATTTCCAGAATTTTAGTTTAATCCCGGTCGGAATTTTGAGAAATGTTTCAACGGGAAAAATTTAAAATGTAAG
>CM039517.1:12638547-12751098 GCA_022433055.1 Begonia peltatifolia | reverse complement strand
CACGCACTGTAGCGCACCGGGGACGTGTGGGTTCTCGGGGTGTTACACTTAGTCTAGTAAACTGACTCACCTCGCTGCCCATTTCTCATGACAAGGTCACTACGTAAAGCGGGAGAAGAGTGATACACCTCGCGGTCCACCTCTTGGGACAAGACCACTCAACCCCACCTTTCTTATCTTCTTACGTTTCTTCTCATTTCATTCGTCTCATCACATCCTACTATTTCACTTCTTAAAGACATGAAAATTCATTTTCGTTTCGTTCTCGTATTTTAAAACCATGATGCATAAGCAACTAAAACTTAACACAAAGTAAACGTGCATGCATCCTAACGAACTATGATCTAGGCTTGAAGACAAAACATCTACTGCTCTACTGCACTACTTACCTAGCGTTCTTAGCAACTCATATTTTGTAAACTGCTCGCTATACTGGAAAACCTATAAAACCACACATTCATCAATTCTTCTACGTCTAACTTATAAAACTCTAAGGAAAACAACACTAGCAACTAATCTAACTAATCCCAAAATCTTACACAATTTTCGATCAAAATTCAAAATTGCATAACTTATGCAATGCTCGTCCGATTTGGATGATTCGAAATGCTATGGGCTTCTGAGGATGTCTAATTTCAAACAACCTAATCAAATTCATAATCCAACACCTATAGCTTTACTGAATGTGTCCGAACTAAAATCGTTCTAAAATTAGAGCATTCAGCTATCCAACCACTCAATCCTTTCCATAAAATCCTATTATCTATTCCTACTTCTAGCTTAAACACTAACATACAGTTAAAAATTAACTATAACTTTGAAATCTCATTCCTCCAACTTAGATTTTACCGTAATATCCAATAAATTGCTCTAACTTTACATTTACCACTCGAAACAACTAGAGTATTAACTATCTATTAGAAACTTACCTTAAATTTGAAGAAATTGAGGAGAATCGTCAGCTGGAAGGAGAAATCACCAAGGGCTTCGCGCGGGAGAAGGGAGAACTGAAAGGGAGGGGGTTTTGGTGCTGGGGAGGAGAAACACCGTAAGGGTGTTTTGTTGTTTGTTGTTTTTTTAAATTATAATAATAATAATAACCTAATTACTAAATCGCCCTCAGGAAGACTTCGTCGTTCACTTCAAATTTTAGCTCTCTCCTCCGATGATCTGCATAACTCTTCTGCCGGCTTTAAGCTGTTAAAATTCGTTGTGTAATAAATGTTATCTTTTCTGCAGTTTGTTGCAGAATGTATAGACCAATTAATCGTGCTTTGCCGACTTCATCCCAATATAACGGAGATCTGCACTTCTTCCCGTACAGAGCCTTATATGGAGCCATACCTATCGTAGCCTGAAAGCTGTTATTATAAGAAAACTCGACCAATGGTAGGTATCTTCTCCATGAACCTCCAATATACACGCTCAAAGCATATCCTCCAGCATCTGAATGGTCCTCTCAGATTGACCGTCCGTCTGAGGATAAAATGTCGTACTAAAATCGAGCTGCGTACCCATGGCTTTGTGGAGGCTCTTCAAAAACTTCGATGTAAATCTAGGGTCTCTGTCTGATACAATCGAAGTTGGAACTCCGTGCAATCGTACGATCTCTTGTACATATAGTTATATAAATTGGTCCATAGAATATGTTATCTTCACTAGCAGAAAATGAGCTGATTTGGTTAACCGATCCACAATCTCCCATATATCATCATAGCCCTTTGTTGTCCAAGACAACCCGATAACAAAGTTCATCGATATTTGCTCCATTTCCACTCAGGAACAGGTAATGGCTGTAAATTCCCTACTGGCCTTTGATAATCAACTTTAATCTGCTGGCAAATCGGGCACGTCTCAATGTACTTTGCTACCCTTCTCTTCATATTAGGCCAACAGTAATGTTGTTTAAGCTCCCTGTACATCTTGGTACTCTCTAGATGCACAGAAAACCTCGAAGAGTGGGCTTCAGCAAGTATTTCTCTTTGTAATTCTTCATTACTCGGAACAAACAACCTATTTCCAAACTTAAGAATTCCATTCTCCTAATAACTGAACTCTGACCTGTCATTGGAAGCCATGGTGGATTTAATTCATTCTCATTCAACATCCTCATTCTGGGCCTGCTTAATCTTTTTCAAAATAGTGGGCTGTAGAGACATAGTCGACAACATGGCCGATACATTCGACACTATCTTAAAGTTGAAGTTCTGAAACTCCGCATCCAAAGTTAATGGCATGCCTGTAGTCACAGCTAAAGTGGATGCCGTCACTATGCTCAATGCATTGGCAACTACATTCGCCTTGCCGGGGTGGTATTTAATTTCAAAGTCATAGTCCTTCACAAACTCTAACCACTACCGTTGCCTCATATTCAATTCCTTCTAAGTGAAAATATACTTTAGACTTTTGTGGTCTGAATATATCTCACACGGCTGTCCATACAGATAATGCCTCCAAATTTTAAGCACGAAAACTACCGCGGCTACTTCTTGATCATTCGTTGGGTAGTTCTACTCGTAAGTTTTCAACTGCCTAGAGGCATATGCTACTACCTTTCCTTCTTACATCAACACACATCCCAGATCTACCTAGGAAGCATCGCAATAAATGCTAAATCTTCCATTCTCAGCAGGAAGCGTAAAAATCGAAGCAGCAGTTAACTTCTGCCTCAATGTTTAGAACCTGCGCTCGCAATCTTTAGACAATAGATACTTCACATTTTTCCTCATTAGACGGGTCAGAGGTGCTACAATCTTCGAAAACCCTTCAATAAACCTCCTGTAATAACCTGCTAACCCGAGGAAACACCGTATCTCCGTGACATTCTTCGGTTGCAGCCACTCCTTAACTGCGTGGATTTTTGTTGGATCAACCGATATGTCATCGCTCGAGATGACATGTTCTCCAGCCAGAATTCGCACCTAGAAAACTTCGCATAAAGCTAGTGTCGCTTCAAAGTCTCCAACACCAACGTCAAGTGGACTCTGTGATCCTTCTCACTACAAGAGTACACCAATATATCATCGATATACACGATAACGACTTTATTTAGATAGTCATGGAATACTATGTTCATCAGGTCCATAAAGGCGGCTGGGTTATTCTTCATTCCAAAAGACATTACCAATAATTCATAATGCTCATATCACGACCGAAAAGTCATCTTCGGAATATCTTCTGGTTTGACATTCAACTGGTAATAACCCGATCTTAGGTCAATCTTCGAAAACACTCGTGCACCTTGGAGTTGATCAAGCAGATCGTCTATCCTTGGTAAAGGATATTTGTTCTTAATCGTCAGCTTATTCAACTCCCTGTAGTCGATGCATATTCGTAACGACCCATCCTTATTTTTGATGAAAAGGATCGGCACGCCCCACGGCGAAAAGCTAGGGCATATAAATCCTTTCTCCACTAACTCATCTAACGGCTTCTTTAACTCCTTCAGCTCTGCTGGTGCCAATCTATAAGGATTTTTTTACTCCGGCTCAGCTCCCGGATACACATCTATAGCAAACTCTATTTCAGGATCCAGAGGCAAACCGGGTAAATCATCTAGGAAAATTTCAGGGAATTCTTGAAGAATTAAAACATGCTACGGCCTTGAATCCCTGGAAACTTGCATATCCATAATACTGACGAGAAAACCAAAGGACTCACCCATTAAAACTTGGCGAGCACTAGCAGGCGCCATGACAGATATCTTTCGGGCATTCCTCACGACCTAAAAGGTGTGCTTCTCACCATCTTGGGGTTAAAAACTCACTGTCCCCGTCCTGCAGTCGATTGTGGTGTAGTGCTTGAACAACCAATCCATTCCCAATATCGCATCATTATCTAGTTATGTCCATAATAATAAGATCGGCTAATAAATTTTTACTTCCCACCGACACTACACCATATCGTAACACTTGATTAGTATGCATATGCCCACCCGAAGACAACATCACTTCGTAACTACAGTCTGTTGATATCGGCCATACGTCTAATTTGACCGCAAACGCAGTTGCAATGAAAGAATGAGTATACGTAGGTACAGAATTTATCAGTATGGTACCTGACACTACAGCTGGCTTGTGTTCGTCGCCGGACTTGATCATGGCAAACACTCTCGGCGTTCTGCTCGTGGAACCCTTCTTTAGAGCTGGGTAATTTGTGTTGATGTGACCCACCTCGTTACAATTGAAACACCAAGTCACCCTAGGCTTCAGGCAATCTCTAGCCAAGTATCAAACTTTGTTACAGTTGTAGCATTTTCCCGAGTTTAGTCTACATTTGCCCGGGTGATATCTCAAGCACTTAGGGCACTGGGGGAACTGCACCGGGCCCTGAGGTCTTTTGCTACTGCCCTGGCTGCTTGATCCTTTGCTGAACCTGTTAATACCCCACTGTTGTTGCTGCTGGGAGACACTTCTACTACATCTTGACTAATTTCCTAGACAATGGTTAATTACTCTTATAAGCATCTACTAAATAACACTAAACTTAAACATTTGCAGTTGTCGATGCACGTCGTGCGGCGATCGGCGAAGTTAGGTAATTGTATAAATGGTTTGACCATTTAGCTCTGATACCATAACTGTAGCAACCTGAAAATTCTCAGGGTTCCTAGTCCGCTAATTATTGCTCTGATGCATACACTCGGGTAAAATTCATGTTAAAATTTAAAACTTTCGTTCCTCAACTTAAAACGACCATTTTAGAAACGTTTAAAAATTGTCGTAGTGGAAGTCTTTGATTAAAATCATTTTAGATAATATGTTAAGTTTTTTTTAAAACATTAAAAGATATTTTCGGTTGACCACTGTAAGCACCAGTTGACACTTCATTTGCCTCTGTTATCATCGGTCGACCCTAGCGGTCGACACCTCTCTGCTCATCACGATAACCGATCGACATCAGTGAACACAAGTCAACACTTCAATCTTCTCTACCTGCACAGGTCGAACCCCGTAGTCGACACTTTTACGCTCATCACAGAGAGCAGTCGACACCTATCTTCACAGGTCGACACCTTTAATTCTCTCTGTTTCCATCGATCGAACCTTGCGGCTGACACTTCTACCATCTTTACACTAACCGGTCGACACTTTCACACACAGGTTGACACCTAGTATTGCTCTGTCTTCGTTGGTTGACCCTCGCTCTCGACACTTGCTGGGTTTGGTCGACCACTAAGCCTATCGGTCGACACTTTTATCCTATAATTCTACTTAAAAACCTTAAAACTTCACAAAATCAATCGAACTTTGACTCAACGCTAAAAATAACCCAATGTGCACTTTTCCATCAACTCAAAATCATTATTTACATAAAAAAAACTACTACTAAAGTTTGAAATCCGTCTATACATTCAATTGACTCAAAACAACTTAAAACTACTTAAAACCATTTCGATTACACTCCCAAAATCTGTACCTATGCCCACCATGGTAAGAACGCCCTAACAGCTAGCCGGGTCATCCACGAGCGTCCTCCTCCAACTTCCTCCTAATCCTGGGCTCGCTTTGAATACTCACCAACTATTGCTTCGTCACCTACATCACAGAACTCATCTATTAGCCTAATGATAAGTAAGTAATGTATAACAACATAATACTCTAAAGAAACACATCCTAACAGATGTAGTATCTATAGTTTCGTCTCTACTTTTGTTTTCATCTCTATCTTACATCTTCTTTATCTTCTTACTACTGGTTTCGTCTTTAGGTGCTAGACCAAGGTGACACACCTCATGGTCCCCATCATAGGACAAGGCCAACCTCAGTCTAGTAAAGTGACTCACCTTGCAGTCCACCTCTCAGGACAAGGCCACCACGTAAAATAGGGGAAGAGTGATACACCTCGCGATCCACCTCTAGGGACAAGACCACTCAACCTCACCTTTCTTATCTTCTTACGTTTCTTCTCATTTCATTCATCTCATCACATCCTACTGTTTCACTTCGTAAAAACATAAAAATTCATTTTTGTTTCGTTCTCGTATTTTAAAACCATGATGCATAATCAACTAAAACATAACACAAAGTAAACGTGCATACATCCTAACGAACTATGATGTAGGCCCGAAGGCAAAACATCTATTGCTTTACTACACTATTTACCTGGCGTCCTTAGCAACTCGTATTTTGTAGACTGCTCGCAATACTGGAGAACCTATAAAATCACACATTCATCAATTCTTCTCCGTCCAACTCATAAAACTCTAATGAAAACAACACTAACAACTAATCTAACTAATCCCAAATTCTTACACAATTTCTGATCAAAACTCGAAATTGCATAACTTATCCAATACTCGTCCGATTTGGACGATTTGAAATGCTACGGGCTTCTGAGGACGTCTAATTTTTAGTAGCCTAATCAAATTCCTAATCCAACACCTATAGCTTGGCCGAATGTGGGCAAACAGAAATCGTTCTGAAATTTGAACATTCGGCTATCCAACCATTCAATTCTTCTCATACAATCCCGTAATCTATTCCTACTTCTAGCTTAAACACCAACATACGGTTAAAAATCGACTATAACTTTGAAATCTCATTCCTCCAACTTAGGTTTTACCGTAATATTTAATAAATTGCTCTAACTTTACATTTACCAGTCGAAACAACTAGAGGACTAGCTATCTATTAAAAATTTACCTTAAATTTGAAGAAACGGAGGAGAATCGTCGGCTGGAAGGAGAAATTTCCAAGGACTTTGCGTGAGAGAGCAAAGAACTAAAAGGGAGGGGGTTTTGGTGCGGGGGAAGAGAAACACCGTAAGGGCGTTTTGTTGTTTGTTGTTTATTGTTTTTTTTATAATAATAATAATAACCTAAATAATAAATCGCCCTCAACCTAATTGTTTACTCAAATTGTTACTCAGTCTGTCTTTGGTTGGATTCCTAAATTTCTTTCTTCTCCACTAACCTAGAAATAATCTTTCACTTAATGGTAGAAATTCTCCGCTCTCAATTCTAACCAAAACTCCGCCAAATATAATTACGTAAATCTGAATCATTAGTTTTAACAGAAAGTTCTTGGTGTTACAATGTTGTTCGTGAAACATGCAACTGAATATGTTCTTTATTTTCTTACATAACATGAGTTATTGGGGTACTGCTTATAGAGAAGAGATGGCCTAACTAATTGTCCCTCTAGCGGAACGACCAACTCACTCTAGGGAAAGTAGAATGACATATCTAACAGTTTCTCTAACGCAACCGGTTCCTCTAACGGAACTACCATACTCAGTTCCTTACCCATAATAACTATTTACGTATTTTACTGTATCATATTCTTTCTGTTCTGTTTAAATGAAAACGTATGCATAAAAATCATTTTTTATGATTTGGAAAACCATGATGCATGAATGTCTGTAACATACACATATCTTGAAGGTTTAAACGTAAGTAACATAACATATAAACACATCCATCCATAAACAAGGACCTATTGTAATAAACTCACAATCTAAAATTTCTACCCAACCATAACTCTCGAAACTAGAGTCTCCAAATTCTTTATTTAGCCATTAACCTCCTAACACTTTGTAGTGTAGGCCAATTGGCCAAAACACATGAAAACATGCACTTACCTCTCGTCCTGAGCTCAAAATTAGGCAATTGATCAACTTCCCCTTTTATTTGCAAACCTAAAACATAAAGATCAAGCAACATACGTGAAAACGTATCCAATAACCTAAATCTTGGAATCTCCTTCAAATTTGCTACAATTTCACGGTTGCATAAATTTATCTATACATATCAAAATTCAAAATTTCTAAAGGCTATAGACTTCTTAAAAGGTTTACTTTAACATGTTTAATTCAATTTATCAAATAAAACCAATTCAATAGATCAAAATTATAAAATGTCGAACTGCCCTGTAATTCACCATTTTTTTATCCAAATTGTAAAACTCCATAATTTCCTTTATTTAAGTCTACCAACAAGTACTCAAATCTAATTAAACACCAAAATAACCCAGAAATAGAGAAACTCCAACAATTTCCACACAACACGCGTTAGGGTTCATCAAACTCCATAAAACCTAACTATTTCATTAAATATCAAGTACCTATCAAACAAGCTTGCATCAATATAACATAAATCAAACTGTTTTACCTTGAAGAAATATTGAGAAAGAAGAGGAGAAGAACAGAGGAAACGATCGGCTATGGAGGAAGAGAATAACGTGAAGAGAGCTTTAAATAATGATGCTTTTAAAGATAAGAATAAACAACCTAACCTAAAAGTGTTGTCTTCTTCCTAAATTACCCTTCAACATTCAAATGTGAAGTCTTTCTCCTTTCGCATTTCTCTCTCTTCCATTTGACTTTTCAAACTCTCTTTTCCTTATTCTTCTTTCTTCTTTCCAACCCCATCATCCCCACTTGCATTTCACTTTTCTTCCTTAATAAGTAATTTCTCATGATATTTAATAATAATTTGACTAAATAATATGCATATATATAGATATGTATATATATATATACATATGTATGTATATAGATATGTATATGTATATCTATATACGTATCTAATACATATGTATATATATAGATACGTATATAGATATACGTATACATATCTATATACATATGTATATTTATAGATATGTATATAGATGTCTATATACATATTTGTATACATATGTATATCTATATACATACATAGAAATTATATCGATAAGATTTTTTGGTGTTACACTTGTGGTTGACACTATCATCTATTGTACACTACCAGTCGACACTTGTATACACCGGTCAACACCTTATTCCTCTCTGTCCTAGTAGGTCGACCCAAACAGTCGACACCTACAGAGTTTGGTCGACCCCCTTCCATGCAGGTCGACACTCTGTACTCATCTTTACACTAAACGGTCGACACTTTCTTGCATAGGTCGACATTTCATTTGCCTCTGTTGGCGACGGTTGATCCATGGAGTCGACACATGCAAGGTTCGGTCGACACTTTAACATGTAGGTCGACATTTTGCTTACTAGTAACATAACTTAAAACTCCTAATAACATTTCATACATTCCTCATCAAAATTCATCTTCCTTAGCCTATATCCCCAATGAAAAACCTTTTTAAATACACACCATTTTTACTCAAAACATGACTCCCATCATAATTTGTAAAATCCAAGAGAAGACTCATACCGGAAGCTTAACATAGACTGATAGAAAACCCATGTATTAGAACACGGTTCAAAATATATGTATCCCAAGCATTTTAGTGTTTCAAAATCATTTTCTACCGAACCATTACAAACAAAACTTAACTTGGTGCTCGGAGTACCACCCACGGGTCGTAATAGCCATGCCAAACACCTCCCGCCCCTCACGAGCCCCGTCCATCAACCGACCTATCCATTGACTTCTGGAGGACACTCCTCACCTTCAATATCGTCACCTATATCATAAGATTTTAAATTATAAGCCTAATGCTTAGTAAGGGTGCCACTAATATACACATTCACATGCATATACACAAATGCATGATTTCGTAAAACATGTTCCTTTTTATTTCTTTAACATTACATAACATGGGAAAAGGGGGCGTCTTCGTGGGAGTAGGCTCAAACATCACCCCGTCTACCCCGTAGACCACATAACTTGCCATGAGTTGTCATTTACTTAACATTGGGTGTCATTCACTTGCCATGAGTTGCCATTTACATGCCTTGTGCCATCCTCGGCCATTACCCGCACTTAACCGTTTACATACATTACATATTCATGTTCTTCTTTACTTAAAACTTGCATGTAAAATATTTGATATGCCACTTTAGGAAAAACATGATGAATGAGGGAGATCGTACATAATACAAACATAAATCCTTAATGATATTTGAATAAACATAAGTATCTCAAAAGGAAAACACATCACTTAATGACTTCCTAACTTCCTATCAATACCCAAGTCGCTCAAACTTCAAATCATTCATTATAATCATCAAAACATCATTATAATTCTAGCATCCTAATATCATTATAATGTAGGGTCTTTAGGGCTGGAAACCTAACACCCACTTACCTTGGGTTCTTAACGTTTTCGATTCACTTCCCCGTCGAGCAATCAAACCTAAAATAACGACTATCAAAATAACCATTAAACCTTCAATTTAAACATTCTACGGTTGAATTGTATTAACTAAGCAGTTATTGAAATTCTAAAACCTAACATGTTCCTCAATTCTCATCCTAACATCAATACTTGACATACATAGCAACCCTTTGATCCACATTCCCTAAATTTTCGTGCACTCCTCTTTCACACCAAACAATCCACAACTTCCTCAACCAATCTCTATACATTTAAGTCCTAGAATCAACTATTCACTAAAGGAGAGGGTTGCCTTACCTTCAAAGTTCCAAGGAATGGTGAAACTTGGCCACTTGAGAGAGAGGAAGAGGAAGTTCTTGAAACCCTAAGCAAAACACATAAAACCCTTATGAAAATCACTGTAAATCCAACCTTAATTTAGAACCCATCCTTAATTAACCTTAATCTTATCTTAAGATCTTCAAGAAGATGAAAGAACAAGAAGGAAATGGCGTGATGAAGGAAAAAAATAAAGGAGGATCGTGGCTGGTGAAGAGAGAAAAGAGAGGAAGAGTGAAAACATGAAAGAGTGGAAGAGAAGAAGTACAAGTGAAGGGTAAAAGCTGAAGAGAGATGGTTTTCACGTGGAGGGAGGAAGAAAAGAGAAAGAGAGAGAAAGAGTTGGAGTGTTTGGTTGCAAGTGAAGTGTAGCTTGTGGAAGAAGCTTCAATTTAATTCAATTTCAACCTTCTTTCAATGTCCACATTTGTCCTTCCTTTCATTCCAACTATCTAGTTACTCCTTAGTTGGCTCAATCCATTAATTTACTTCCTGAAGCCTTGTTTCTAAAGTTTCCGATACGAAATCCTAAATATATAATGTAAAAATCTCGAGTGTTACATCCTATCCTCCTTAATAAAATTTTGTCCTAAAAATTGCATACCTAAACAACTCGGGATACTTGTCCGTCATGTCTTGTTGTCGTTCCCACGTGGCTTCCTCTATATCATGATTTGTCCATAAAACCTTCACTAGAGGAATTGTGATGTGCCCCAAAGGGCCGTCACACGATCTCAAGTCCAAGCACACACTTTAACTAACTTACATTCTCACACGCTTGTCTCTTGTGTAGGTATTGATTCACGAGAAGGAATGGAGCCTGAAATTGAAATCTTAAAGTGGGAAGTGGAGACCCAAGACATGGAGCAACCAAGGTACGTCCTTGCTTGGAAAGCCACCATCGAAGACCATGATGCTCTTAAGGGAATTTGTCTTCCTGAGCAAAATTCTATGTAACGTTTTATTTTGAACTTATTGGGCAAACATTGGCTTTCTTGTTAAACTTATTATTGTATGCATGCATTAGGCATTTAGGACTAGATTAAATGGCTCGTATAGATGATGGAAAGGTTATGGGGTTGGCTTATTTGGAAGCACCAACCGAGCATGCATGGCATGCAATTCTCGGCTGCGCACGCCAAGGAGGAGAGCCGCATGATGGTTGCCATTCTTACCGATTGGCCACACCTTTGGGCTGTTGTTGGAGATTCTTGTCTCTTTTACCTTTTGTGGAAGAAACATGGACCCATGACTTGGCATTATCTAGCCATTGATCACATCTTGGCTGCCACTATCTCGGCCGCACATTGCTTCATCTTTGAGCTGGTTACAAGCCACATCTCTCTAAGTTTTGAAGACCAAAAGCTCAGTCCTAAACCACTCCATCATAGGTCTATATAAACATAGCATTGGTGTTTGTATTTTGGTTGGCAAATTGAATGAGCATCGGCATGTTTCTCTAGAGAAAACCGAAGGAGTTTTCCACCACCATCAAGATATGTGATCGGTTTCTTGAAACTGATTATGAGAAGCCTCCTAGCTTGACAACTCAAGGTTGTTGCTCAAGCTTGTGTTCCACTCTTCTCTCCTCCCTTTCAATGGAAAGAAACAAGGAGAGAGTGGCCAAAACCGGTTCCCCAAGCTGAGAATATTTCCATGGAAAGATTGTTATTGCCGAAAGCATTATCTTGACTTATCGGCAAACTTGCGGGTTTTGTGCATAAGTTTTTCATTTCTAATCAACTTCGACCACGACCATGACCATCACACACCTCATTCACTCCACTAATCCCTCACCAAATTTCGTTTCATTCCAAGAACATTTGGCTGTTCATTTTTCCAATTTTCTTGAGGGTTTCTCGGTTTGGCTGAGATCCAAGGGACTAACTGATCTTTTGAGTGTTTTAGTGACCGTGGAAGGGCTAGGCCGCAACAAATTGTCTTATTGCGTAGAACCTTTACCGCAAACTCCAATATCTGTACTGGTTTCTCCTCATGTGTTAAAGTGGGATGAATCTCGACATTCACCGGCTCAACTACATGTGTTGGATCACGTACACACTTACGCAGCATCGACACGTGGATTATATTGTGGACTCCTTCCATAGACGAAGGCAATTGTAGCTTGTATGTTGTAGTGCCTATTCTCTCCAAAATCTCAAATGGTCCAATGAACTGTGGATTCAATTTCCCCCTCTTACTGAACCGTACAACGCATCCCAATCCGGTCTTAGATGCATCGCAGTATATGCTAAACTTGTCACCTTCAACTGGCAGTGTCTTGACGGGTGCAGTAGTCAACTTCTATTTTAGCTGTTGCAAACTTTCTTTACAGTCTACCGACCAAACAAATTTTACATTTTTCCTCGTCAATCAAGATAGAGGCCCCGCAATGCTTGAAAATCCTTTGATGAATTTCTGATAGTATCCGACCAATCCAAGAAATCACGTATATCTCTCACATTTCTTGGTTGTTGCCAGTCTTTGACAGCTTGTATTTTAGCTGGATCAATAGGAATTCCTTCTTTTAAAATCACATGCCCCAGAAAATGAATTCTGTCCAGCCAGAAATCGCATTTTGAAAGCTTCACGTACAACTTACGCTACTTCAAAGTTGACAGAACAATTCTTATATGCTCCTTATGATCCTACTCCGTTTGCGAATATACGAAGATATCATCGATAAAGAAGATGACAAACTTGTCTAAATACTCCCAGAAGACACGATTCATAAAATCCATGAAGGCTGCAGGTGCATTTGTGAGTCCAAAAGACATTACTAAGAACTCAAAATGCCCATATCTAGTATGAAATGTAGTCTTCAGAACACCTTCAACTCTAACTTTCAACTGATAATAACCCGAGCGTAGGTCGATCTTTGAGAAAAATCGGGCACCTTGCAGTTGGTGGAACAAATCATCTATCCGAGGCAATGGATACTTGTTCTTTATTGTAAGCTTGTTCAACTCTCGATAATCGATGCACATTCTGAGTGTCCCATCCCATCCTTTTTCTTTACAAACAGAACAAAGGCACCCCAGGGAGAAAAACTCGGTCAAGCAAAGCCCTTGCTCACCAATTCTTCTAATTGAGACTTCAGTTCTTTCAATTTAATAGACGGCAGTCTATATGGATTCTTTGACACAGGCTCAGCTCTTGGATGCACGTCGATCACAAATTCAATTTCTCTGTCCGGAGGTAAAACAAGAAGATCGTCGAGAAAAACTTTTGAAAATTCTCAAACAAATGGAATATCACTTAACTTCACTTCATTTAGTACTCGCATATCAATCACACTGACTAAATGAACTGAGCGCCCATCCTTAAACGTTTCGCGAGCCATCATGGAATATGACTCAGGCATTTTGCTGGCCCTTTTTATAGCCTGAAAAATAAACTTTTCTTTATCCGGAGGCTAGAAAGACGCAATCCCCGATCTGCAGTTGATGGTAGCATAATGGCGAGATAGCCAATCCATTCCCAAAATAATGTCATAACCCTTCATGTCCATTACAATCAAACTAGCATAAATGGTATTATTTCCTACTGAAATAATATTGCCTTGAACTACTTGCTCTAAGTGTAAATGATCTTCTGATGGTAACATTACAATATAAAAGAAACTAGTTGAACTAGGCAGCAAACTAACTCTAATTACGTAGGCACAAACGATTGTGTAGCACCCGTATCAATTAATGTAAATGCAGATACACTAGCAATTAAAACTGTACCTGTGATCACTGAATGTTGCACATCATCTTCTTCCTTCTATGGCTCTATGAAGGCAAAAATCCTTGGCATTACTCTCTTCTGGTCTCTACCTGGCTTCGGACAATACTTAACAAAGTTGCCAGTCTCCCAACATCTTTGTATGTACCCATCCTGCAATCGCTAGAATGCTCCTTCTGGCATTTAGAACACAAAGGCTTTTGAGAAGTTCCTTGTACCTGTTTTCCTTTTCCCTGATCAGTTCTTCCATCAAATGGTCTTTTTACACCACGTTGTTGTTATGGTCATTTACCTCTCAGTTGCCATCCGCTGTTCTGGGGCTGGATTTCTCAAAAGAATCCTCTTGCAGGTTCCCTCAGTTTTATTATTTTTGTCTCGGCCTCCTCTACCTCTAAGGCTTTGGACCTGATATTCGCGTAAGGAACATCCAAAGTACCTGATATCTTTACACTCTTGTAAATTTCGGGCTTCAGACCATGAACGAACTGATGTACCTTGTTGTCATTGTCGCTTACCAGGTGAACAGCAAATCATGATAATGCTTCGAAACACCTGACATACTCTTTCACGGAGCCCGTCTGTCGTAACTGTGAAAACTCTACCATCTTGTTCGCTCGCACTGTGCAACTGAAATACTTGTCGTAAAATACCATTCTGAATCGCTCCCAAGTCATCACTGTTACATTCGTGGTGGCTTTGATGGTGTCCCACCAAAATCTTGCTTCCCGTGCAAACTGAAATGGGGCATATGCGACTTTTTCTTCATCGACCACCTTGGCATATCCGAGCATATCCTCCATCGTCTGAATCCACTCCTCTGCATATGTGGAATCTGTGGACTGCCCGTCGAATACGGGAGGTCGGAGTCGTTGGAATATCTCACTGTTGTGATTGTTAGGAACGTCCAATTCTCGGTCTCTTTGGTCCTCTTGGTTCATAAATCTCTTTAATTGCTGAGATTGTTGCTCCAGGTGTTGAGATTGTTGATCGAGTAGGTCTGTCAGTCAATCGATGGTATCCTTCTCAGTCCTACGTCTGACCATTTTGTTTATCCTATATAATCATATACACCTTAGAAAATAAACTTAAAACTCATAAACATACTTACAGTTGAGGAAGCATGTCCGTGTAGGGCTTGTGCTGTCGGGCAGTGTACAGAAACGATTTTCAACCCGGGCGCTCTGATACCATAACTTGTCACATCCCATAACATTATACATCTTTCACTTGTGACGTCCCTAGACACTATTCCTAAAAATCTCGTAAATATTTTTTTTTATTCGTAGTCTTAAAACAATATCGTGTAAGACATTAAACCGTTTACTGCGGAATAATAATCTTTTCGTGGAAGCTTAGTATAAGGTAAACTTAATTTCAAGTGTTGAAAACAGTAAATCAAGGGTTTCGGTCGACACTTGTGAGGACGAGTTGACCCCATTCCTCTCTGTTTTACACCAGTCGACACTTCAGAGACGGATCGACACCTCTTTCCTCTTTGTTTTACATCGGTCGACACCTTCAAAGACTGGTCGACACCTCTTACAAATTTGGTCGACCCTTACTAAGATAGGTTGACACTTCATTCCTCTCTGTTTGACATCGATCGACACCTGCAAAGACTGGTTGACATCTCTTACAAATTTGGTCGACCCTTATTAAGATAGGCCGACACTTCATTCCTCTCTGTTTGACATCGATCGACACCTGCAAAGACTAGTCGACACCTCTTACAAATTTGGTTGACCCTTACTAAGATAGGCCGATACTTTATTCCTCTCTGTTTGACATCAGTCGACTCCTACAAAGACTGGTTGACACCTCTTACAAATTTTGTCGACCCTTACTACGATAGGTCGACACTTCATCACCAGAGACTTAACTGAAACTTCTAAAAATGACCGTAACCATCGTAAACTTTCTAACGGACACTTATAGCATACTTAACTCCCAAATTCACATTTCTTTATAAAAAAACAAGCAGCATGCCCTTCCATTTCTTGTTAGGCCGGTTCACCTATTCAAAACATCCAATATGTATTTAAACATAAAACCATTTAATCCGACTTCTAAACTTCTTCTATCAACACATTTTAAAACAATTGAAACCTAAATACCTAACCATATTTCACAAACCTCTATACATTATCCCAAAACACATTCACATAGCCCACGGGTCAATCATGCTCCGACAGCCATAAGCGCTCTCCCATGGTCATCCTTCTTCAACTACGTCACTCGTCGGGTTTAGGTATAATGTCCTAACCTTCTTCTAAATCACCTACACCATAGAGACATCTATGAGCTAAAGGCTTAGCAAGTTAACGTAAATGTAAATGCATGTCGTGCATATGCAGTTCATATAACATGCAGTCATTTTATTTCATTTCGTTACATAGCAGGATGTCACCGGGGGTTTACTCTCACCAGATAGAGAAGGCACATCAAGCGGTTAGACAGCCTTCTCCATCTACCGGGGGGGGAAAACATACTCCACCTACAGGACAGCCATGTCTGAACCCCACCTCGATATGACCAAGATTACATGCATTCATTTCTTTTCATTAGTTCATTTCTTTTCATAAAACATGTGTAGAAATTCGTTTTCATGCCCTTTCAAAAAACGTCATGCATGAACAATTTGTAATGCTTAAACTTATAAAAAGCATAGAAAACAATCAATGGAAACATAAAAGACATTCTATAACATACACAACCTAACTACCCATCTAATTTACGCTAAAACTTACACTAAACAAGCTAAATCATCAAATCCTCAAAAACAGGAATTCTTGTGGGGTATACCAAATCGGCCAAGCAAATCACGAAGACTTACCTCGGGTCCTTTGCCATTTAACTTGGAGTCCATTTTCTTTAACCATGGAAATCAAATAACCTAACATACACACAAGAAACTTTCAAATTTTCTTATAACAGTTTTTTTTTTTTACAATTTCAAATGCTCATAACTTTCTCGATATAACTCGGAATTGAGTAATTCCAAATGCTATGGACTCCTCTAAAGGTCTACTTTCTAATGGTATAAGCCACTTACCAAAAAAGAACCAATCACTAGGCCAAACATCATAAGAACAGAACCTGTTCTTTTTTTCATAAAATTCAAACTCACCTCTAATTTTCACTTCTATTATGCATAATCTTCCGTTTTATTCCCTCCAAGATCTTTAGTACTTCTAAAATTAAGTTAGAACATCCAAAAGAAGAAAAAAGATTAACCCTAACTCTGAATTTTTGAAGGTTCAAAAACCATGCCTAAAAACTCTTCATAAACATCACTAAAACATGTATTTTTGCATGAAAAACTCAAGCCTATTTTAAATAATAATTTAATCCTTTGAAATGAAGGAAGTCTTGGCTAAAGAAAAGTTGAAAGAAGAGAGAATGGTTGCCGGAGAAATGGTGGAAATGAAAGAGAAGAATGTGGTTTTTATAAACTTCATTTAATAAAGTTGAACTTTAGCTTATTTGCTTGATTTACACATAACTTTTAATTTCATAAAAATTAACCTTATTTCTTATTTCCAACATTTTCCACTTTTTTCATTTCTTCTTTTCACTTATTTATTTTCCTTTTCTCTTTTACTAATTCTCATTTCTTTCTTTGTTGTTTCCATCTATCGTTTTAAAATAATTAATCGAATATTTATAGAACAAAATGTACAAATGTTGTTGAGTGTTATAGGTAGGTCTGGAGATATTACAACAAACTGTTGGCAAGATTGTTGTTATAAGGAAGAGAATCGAGGCAACTCAAAGTCGGTAGAAAAGTTATGTAGATCAGAGGCGACGAGAGTTGGAGTTCAATGAAGGCGACGAGGTGTTTTTGAAGATCTCCCCCTTAAAGGGAGTGGTCAAATATGGGAAAAGAGGGAAGCTTAACCTTTGTTACGTTGGGCCCTTTTCGAACATCAAGATGATAGGGAGAACCACGTACAAGCTTCAGTTGCCCCCATCAATGGATGTCATTCACGATGTCTTCTATGTTTCTATGCTAAGGAAGTACATGCATGATCCTTCTCAGGTGGTAGCACGGGAGGATATAGAGATTCAGCTGACACAGACTTACGAGAAGAAGCCAGTGAGAATTCTAGGGTTAGCTGTGAAGGTATTGTGTAATAAAGAGTTTCCCTTAGTCAAGGTTTTGTGGCGCAATCACAACGTGGAGGAGACCACTTGGGAAAGATGGCAGAACATGGAACAGCAGTACCCAAAGCTATTCGGTATTTCAATTTTGAGGACAAAATTCTTATAAGGTGGGAGGAATGTAGTAACTCAAAAATTTTACTAGAGTAATTAAGTTCCAACGCAAGTTTAGCGAGAAATTTTAACGGATTAAATTAATTAGAGAAAAGTTAGGAATGAACTCTAAAGAAAATTTCTGAATTTTAAAGACAAAAGGACGTGAATTGGCGAAATTTTCAAGGGATTAAAACGTGACGGTGTTAATGTAATTTACAAAAAAAAATTGTTAAAACACAAATGGCTTCGATGAGAAGCCATTCCTGTTTCTCTTCTCCCCAACCGAAGCCCGACAACAACTTCTCCTTTGGCGACGTTTCCTCGTCGGTTTTCGACCTCTTTCTCTCCAACAAACGAAGCTCACCATTTCTGATTTTTCCTCCTTCTGTCATACGTCAGGTAAGTAGTGTATGCATGTGCGTTGCCCTTATGGGCCTACACCATAGGACGGTAGGGATGAATTGTATGTGTTGTATGTTTTGCATGTTTTTTTTTAGTCATACATCATGTTTTGAAAAGTGTAACGAAAATTAATTTGAGCATGGTTTTAAGTACAAATATGACGTGTGATATGTGAACGGTGAGGATAACGATTACGCAGCCTCGAAGGAAGTGATTCCCCCTTTGACGCAGAAAGAGAATCAACTTGGGAAGACTAATCCATTTCCCAACTCAGTTAGAGGATTGTTGATATGAGATTCGTGTGCGGCTCTTGGTCCCCGTTGTTGGTTGAGCTCGGACAATGACAAGGTGTCAGGGGTAGTGTCACGTAAGAGCCAACCACCTGGGGCGGCTATACGACGTGGCCTTGAAGGAAGTGATTTGCCCTTTGACGCAATAAGAGAATCAACTTGGGAACTTGATCTGCTTCCCAACTCAGTATGAGGACCGTGTGATATGTGTTATGATATGACAACATGAGAGTGAGTGTGTAGAGACTGCATGTGTTAGGATTGCATTGATTGTTTTCATGTCCCTTTCTGCATTACTTACTAAGCCTTAGGCAGACATGTGTTCCGTGGTGTAAGTACCGTTGATCAGAAGGGGGAGTCTCCCCAACCTAGCCAAGAGTAGCGGACAGTTGGCGGCGCACTACCATGTACTGGCAGGTGGAGTTTATTAGGGTGACCCGACCCGCGGAGTTAGGCTGGTATAGTGGGTTTTTGAGGAATTTATTTTGAAAAGTTCATGTCAGGTGTATAGTACTCGCGTACAGATTCTGATGTATAAATGAGTTTTTAAACGCTAGTAGCCGTGATGATGTATAGTCATATTTTGAAACTATTCGGGAGATTATGGCATGAAAATTCAGGTTTTGGTTTTAAATGATTGAAATGTTTTGTTGTTCGTTTTCCTTGCTTGAGTTCGAAATTTTATTTAAAGATACTAGTGTAAAGTGTCGACCTGTATGTGTAGGTGTTGACTGAACTTGGTAAATGTCGGCCGCGAGGGTCGACCTACGAGAAAAGAACCAAACTAAGTGTCGACTCGTGTGTCTAGGTGTCGACCGGTTAGTGTAAAAATGGTAAAAGTATCCACCACAAGGTTTGACTGGTGCAAGCAGAGAGGATTAGGGTGTCGATCTATGCATACAGGTGTCGACCGGTTAGTGTAATGAAAATGGAAGTGTCGACCGCAAGGGTCGACCGATGCAAACAGAGGCAAATGAGGTGCCGACATATGTATATAGGTATGGACCCTTGTGTGCAGAATTGGTCAGATGTCGACTGAAGCTTACAGAGGTCGACTGGGATCCCTTTATTTGATTTTTTTTAACTATAAATTTGTTTGTCTAGTTTTCATATTATGAGTTCTCCATGCTAGTGTTCTTTTTCTGCTGTAAAAAGGGTTTAAATGTTTTAAAAGACGTCGTTTCAAGGCAAGGAATAAATTTTAAACATCTTTCGAAAGATATTTTTAGTCCGAGTACGTAGTCAGGTATCCATTCCGAGTTCAGACAACTCGGGTCGATACGAGTCAGTAGCTCAGATCTACAAATCGAGTTCAGATAACTCGCAGGCGCCACACGACTTATGCAAATAGAGAGGATTAGGATGTTGAGCTGTTAGTGAAATGAGCATAGAGGTGTCGACCGCAAGGTTCGACCGGGGCGAATAGAAAGGATTAGAGTGTCAACCGGTGCAAACAGGTGTCGACTTGTGCAAACAGCGGCAAACGAGGTGTCGACCTATGTATGTAGGTGGTGTCGACTCTTGTGTACAGAACGGGTCAAGTTTTGACCAAAGATTTCAAAGGTCGACCGAAATCCCTTTTATTGTATTAAAACTTAAAATTTGCCTAGTTTTTCATATAATGAGTCCTTCACGCAGGAGTTGTCTTCTGCTACAAAGGTTTAAATGTTTTAAACAAGGTCGTCTTAAGGCAATGAATAAATTTTAAACATTTTTCAAAATTTTTTTTAGTACGAGTACGTAGTCGAATGTCGATTCCAGGTTCAGACAATTCGGGTCGGTATGAGTCAATAGTTCAAAATCAGTTGACCCTAGTTCAAATAATTTAGGGCACTACAGAGTTGGTATCAGATCCATTAGTGAAATCGTTCATAAGATTACCTAACAGTGTCAATCGCCACGTGAAAGTGCTCCATCAAATGTAAGTGTATTCGTTTGTTATGTTTGAATGTTTTTAATTAGTTTAGTTATAATTGATGGTGTTAAAATAGTTAAGAAAACATCACTGTTCGAGGAGCTAGGAAAAGATGTCAAAATCTGGCTTATAGTTTAGTTTAAAAGTTCAATTAAGGATATCTAGGTATTTGAATGAATATGAATTTGGTGATTTAAGGAAGTAGAAGACAACAAAATAAGTTAGAAAAACAGATTTAGCATTCCATTAATCTTCATTTTCTCACTTGTTTAATCTTTTAATGCTCGAAAGTGTTACATGTATTTGTTGCAAGGAAACCAACACACAAAACCTCAAAAACAGTAACAACAGACGCTAACAAAAACTCAAAACTAAAAAGAGCAAAAGACAAACTCAATTTGGGCAAACACCGCTCCTTGAATTTATGCCAATTACTTGGTCTTGGAGATTCCAAATTCAGACCTAAAACTAACACAAACACAGCAAACAAAGATAAACAAATGGTCATAAACAAGTGCTATCCAAAACAAAGAAGAAAAAATCCAAAATATAACAGCAAACTGTGAGCTAATCATGTGATAAACATGCTGAATATATAATAGTTTGTAACGTTCAAGTGCGGCTCATTTCAGTTAATCTAAACAATATACTAGCATGAATAATTCACACAGACAGGAGACATTCTAAACAATAACAACAAAACATAAAACAACATAAATGAAAACACTCAAACAGAACAAGATGAAAAATAAAACATGCTGACACGAAACACTATCTATATAGAGATCAGAACAAAATAGGGATTTTGATAAAGAATTCGAATAGTCTAGTGGTTATTGCCCAAAAGAAAGGAATGAGAGGATAAACCAAGAAGACAACGATTTACGAAATATCAAGGTAAATATTCCACCTTTCCAAGGGAAGAACGACTCCGAGGGATATTTGGATTGGGAACGAAAAGTAAATTTTGTATTTGAATTTCAAAATTATTTGGAGGATAAGAAGCTTAAGTTGATCACTATGGAGTTCACGGACTATGCTTATAACACTTGTGATTTCTTATCATGTAATTGTCCCCAAAATATTATGTACAAATGCTTAATAATTTTGAAGTATATTTTGGATGAGATTTTAAAAAAACAAGTAAATGACTGAAATAACAAGAAGGGATTCAAATGTTAAGAAGAGAAAGTGATGTGGGTGAAATTTGAATTAAACAAAGATGAGGGGGGTTAAATCCAATTAATGTAAATTAAACCCATTATACTCTCTTTCTTCTTCCCCTTCTTCCTCACGTCTCACCATTCTCCTCCGCCTTTGTGGCTGATTCTCCACCTTTCAAGCTTTCTTTTCAAAGTTTTAAGGTAAGATTACTTTAGTTTATAAATTTTATAAGTTAAAGATTTAGTATTTGGTGTTTGAATGTAGCTTTTGACGTGGGTCTTGGTGATTCCAGAAATCAAAAATTTTTCCTCCTTAAATTGATGTTTAACCTTGATTTAAACTTATCTAATGATCTAATGATGGAGTAAATGAATAGAAATGCATGT
Source organism: Begonia peltatifolia (assembly GCA_022433055.1). Taxonomy (NCBI): domain Eukaryota; kingdom Viridiplantae; phylum Streptophyta; class Magnoliopsida; order Cucurbitales; family Begoniaceae; genus Begonia; species Begonia peltatifolia. The sequence continues at coordinate 12,728,579 of CM039517.1, read as the reverse complement.
TTAAATGCAAAAATAGGAAAAATTTTAGAGAAATCGGCAAGACAGAGGGCAATCTGTAATTTCAAATTTCTGGCCCTAATTTTGATTTCTTTTTTTTTATAAACGATTGATGTTATGATGTAGTAGATATCTTAAGGATTTCATAGCATTTTGAATCATCGAATTCGCACAAATATACGATTCGATATGAATTTTTGAAGTTGAATAAAAAGTTGTTAAGAGATTTCCAAGCAGATTCAGTTTTTTTATTATCAGCTATTTATTGAGTTTGCTTTTTGACCAATGGATTTCAACATTTGAAAGTAGACATTAGGAGGTTTCCGAAACACATTGAATCGTTAAGATCGAACAAGTATTGAGTTAGATATGACTTTCGAATTTGGTCAGCAAATGAGGCCATTTCGGGTTTTGGTTAATTAAGGCTTGCTTGTGGATTTTCTCTTGAATATCATGAAATTGGTTTTGTAGAAAGTGAAGTTGATGGAATATGTTGAATTGTTATGTTTAAGCTATTGTAAATTGATGGTTGAATGCATTGATTTAAACTTTGGATTTAATTAGAATTGTTGAAATTAAGGAATTTCTCATTTTGTTTGTGATGTACTAATATGATTTGTTTATTGATCAAGGAAAGTGAAACGATGATGCTTATGTTAATAGAACATCCAATTGCAAGGTTAAGTGAACAATCCGAATAAATAACTAAGGACGCCAGGTAAGTAGAGTATGCATGTTGCCTTTGGGCCTACATCACGAAATAGTAGGGTATATTGCATGTTTATCATATATTGTGTATGTCATGCATCATGCTTTGGAAAGAATACAAAAATGAATTTACATGTGTTTTACGAAACAGTATGCTATGATACAAAACGGGAACGCAACTAACAGTTATGATTCTTTGAGGGAAGTCATTCGCCCTTCAAATTAGCATGAGAATGTGAAGATTTGGAAAAAGTGATCCGCTTCCCATCTAGTATGAGGATCAGATCAGATAACAGAAACCCATTAAGTAGATTCTTTTAAGGAAGTAATTCGCCCCTCAAATGAGCATCAGAATTGATGATTTGAGAAAACTGGTCCACTTCCCATCTAGTATGAAGATCAGACCATGTAACGAAACAAGAATTAAATGTGTATGTAGAAACTGCATATTTCGGATTTATGTATTGTTTTCATTTCATACATTGCTCTACTTACTTAGCATTAGACTACTAAATGAATTATGTTATGTAGGTGACGATGAGATAGTTAGTGCGTTTGCGGATCAGGCTTAAGACCAAGAGACAGTTGGAGAAGTACGCTCATGCGATGATCAGGCCATCTGTTAGGGTGATTTAACCAAGGAGTGTATGTATAGGTTTGAGATACGTGTAGTTTTTGTTAAAAAATCCCTTTTGATTGTATAGTTAGGTTTTAAATGCTAGTTTTGAGTCGTCTTGATGTATAGACATATTTTGGAGTTATTTGGGGAAAATACAAGTCTCTAAGTTTCAGTTATTTAAACATATGTTGTCTGTTTTTTTTAAGTGGTAAATTTTCAATTAAGGATGCTGGTAAAGAAGTGTCAACCTATATGCATAGGTGTCGACCGAACTAGATAAATGTCGACCGCGAGCGTCGACCTACGGAAATAGAACCAAACTACGTGTCGACCTGTGTGTCTACGACCGGTTAGTGTAAAAATTGTAAAAGTATCGACCTCAAGGATCGACTGGTGCAAACAGAGAGGATTAGAGTGTCGACCTGTGTAAATAGGTGTCGACCTGTTAGTGAAATGAACATAGAGGTGTCGACCACAATGTTCGACCAGGGCAAACAGAGAGGATTATGGTGTTGACAATGCAAACAGGTGTCGATGTATGCAAACAGAGGCAAACGAGGTGCAGACCCTTGTGTGCAGAACGGGTCAATTATCAACCAAATACTTTAGAGGTCGACTGAGATCCCTTTTATTGTTTTAAAACTTGAAATTTGTCTAATTTTTCATATAATGAGTTCTCCACGCAGGAGTTGTCTTCTGCTGCAAAGCTTTAAATGTTTTAAACAAGATCGTCTTAAGGCAAGGAATAAATTTTAAACATTTTTCAAAAAAACTTTTAGTATGAGTACGTAGTCGAGTGTCGATTCCGGGTTCAGACAATTCGGGTTGGTACGAGTTAGTAGTTCAAAATTAGTGACCCTAGTTCAGATAATTTGGGGCGCCACAACGCTAGTATTTGGTGGGATCAATTAGTTAAGAACCGGAGGAGGAATGATGAAAAACACAAATCCGCACATGGGAAGACTTGAAGGCCAACATGAAAAAATGTATGTTCCATCATACTACTATAAAGATGAGTGTCGAAAGCTCCAAACCTTAACACAAGATTTCAAAAGTGTGGATGAATATCACAAAGAGGTGGAGGAAATAGTAAAAGGAGATCTTTTAGTCACAAGGCGAGTGTCGAATGTACATACCAAGGAAGATGGAGACAGGTACAACGTGAACGTACATTCCATACAAGATGTCATGTGCACAACAAAGTTTGTAGTTTGATCATTGATAGTGGGAGTTGCACCAATGTAGCAAGTACATTACTAGTCCAAAAGTTGAATTTGAAAACTGAACAAGATCCAAAGTTGTACAAGTCGCAATAGTTAAGCGATTGTGGAGAAATCAAGGTGACCAAACAAGTGGAAGTTCCTTTATCAATCGGAAGTTCCTTTATCAATTGGAAGGTACCAAGATAAAGTTTTATGTGATGTAGTGCTGATGCAAGCTACACACAAACTTTTGGTGAGGCTTTGGTAATTTGACTGAAACGTCAAATATAATGGTTACAAGAATGAGTATTCGTTAGTTTATAATGAAAAAACCATGATCCTCACACCATTAAAGCCATGAGAGGCAATTGTAGACTAAAAAATGATTGCAAAGGAATTCTAAAAGATTAGGCAGAAAAAGAAAAAGAAAGTGGTGAAAAGAAATTAGTTGAAAAGGAGGCCGAAAAAGAGAAAGAAAGGGGAGAAAGAAAAATAGTTAAAAAGAGTACAAAGAGGGATGAAACCCGAGGGAGAAAGAGAGAAAAACCGAGTAAAAAGAGAGAAAAATCGAGCGGAAGAGAGAACAAAAGTCTAGTGAGAAACAAATTGTGTTGATGAATAAAAGCGAGGATAAGTAAGAGATGCTTTGCTTTTATATAATGATGTTTCTTTATCATCTAACGACTTACTAAATTTTCTTTCAAATGTTATTTCTTTTCTTTTGCAGAAAAATAAACATGAAATTTCCATGGAGTTTCGAAGAGAAATTTCTTCATTGAGAGAGATTGAGAAGCAAAAAGATCTCGTACCAAGTACCCTACTTCCAAGTCAACTAAAAACATCAAATAGGTTTGAGTGGTTGGTAAGGTCATATGATTTATATATTTCATCTATTATGTTTATAAAGTTGATAAATAATATGTTGAAATACTTTATTGGAAAATTTGTTATTGATTACTTCGCACACAACTTGGTTTGCAAAAAAAATTTAGATACACATGTTGAGAACTTCAAATCTAGTTTTAGCGTTTTAAAGGATTTTAAATCTATTAGATATTATTCATCGTTTGATATTACTGATGATTTTAATTCATTAAATCTGTTAAATTTATTGACTTTGTTTACTAATAAGTTCGCCCTTGTGCATGAAAGTAAAAATGATGAATTTCTTAAGAAATTTCATGTAATGGTAAGATTTATTTTTTAATCTAGAAATTTGATTTGGCTATGTCTACAAAAAGAAAGATTTCCGAACAAATGGAACAACAAGTTACAACCTCAAAAAGATGGACCTTTCCAAGTTCTAGAGCGCATCAACGACATCGCTTACAAGATCGATCTATCGAGTGAATACAGTAATGTAAGCACATCTTTTAATTTTATTAACTTGCTCTTATATGATGCAGGAGATTCGAGGACGAATCTTTTCGAAGGGGGAGGGAATGATGTGAGCCGAGGAGCGATAAATTTCAAAGTCAAGGACCATGATCTATTAAAAAATAAAGGAGATCCAACAAACAAAGCTTCACATGGTTTAGTCGTGGAAACCTGAGAAAAAGAGTCATCACAACATGAGCAAAAAGCTATGAAAATGAAGATTTTCATAGCATGTGAGTGGGCCCCACAAAATTGGCGAAATAAGAGCTATACGACATGGATTTGGGCTCCATAAATCCCCATAGATTGGAGAGAGAAGGGTAAAAATCTACGCAAACTAGAAAGAGATAAAGATTCGCGTCGGTTGGAAGGAGATAAAAATCCACATAGGTTGGTTGATGATGTGATTCAAGTTGAGGTCAAGCCCAAGCCTAAGCCTAAGAGCAACGATCCAATTGAGGACATTGGCGGGCCAATGATGAGGTCTAAAGATAAGAAGATATTTGAGACCTTGCAAGGATTGATTTTAGAGATCCAAGAGACAGAGCAGTCGCGACAACTTGATCTCAAACTATTGAATGTATCGAGGATTGAAAACAATCAAATTGAAGTAAGGGAGGCCAAAGATACGTGAAGATTTGGAGAGGGTGCGACGCACATGCACACGTAATAATTAAAAGAGAGGGTGCGACGCACATGCATAAGCAAGAATTAAAAGTCACATGCGGTGCACATGCACATGTAAGAATTAAAAAGGCATGTGTCGAGCACATGCTCACACGAGGATTAAAAAATCACATGCAAAGCACATGCAAAAGCAAGCAATTTAAATCATATTCAAATGGAATTGAAACATGAGATGATATCCGATCAAGCAAAGGATCCTTATCCCAAGATTTTATTAGTTATTTTGTCTTTATTTTTGTTTTTTATTTAATTTAATTTTAATGTGTAGCCTATTTAATGGCAAAACTATTTCGATTTGGAAGGAAATTGAATTAAAAATTGGACTTTTCTTAAAGAGGATTTCTTTTTCATTCTTTGCGAAGAACAACGATCTTCGACAAGTTATGCTTAAAGAATCTCGTTTGGTAGCTTTGGTTCTTACCAACAAGTTTGGTCTGGGTCAAACTCCTGTTTTGATAGCTTTGGTTCCGCCCACAAATGTGGCTCGGGTCAAACTCCTGTTTTGATAACTACTGAGACGCCCCGAAAACCCTACCTGATTCCGGGTTCGTTCACTGCTCTGATACAAACTTCTGTGATGCCCCGGAAACCCTACCCGATTCTCGGTTCGTGCACTGCTCTGATACCAATTCTTGTACGTCTCGGTCCACCTTAGATCGGTTTGCCACTTACTCCCTATTTCACTCGTATCGTAAAATTTGCAAAAAATTTTAAAACTTTTATCCATCGGCTTAAAACGATATTTTGAAAAGATTTTAAACGGCATTGCAGCGGAAAAATCAATTAAAATAAGTTTGGATAAAACTTCATTTTATTAACGTACAACAAAGACACCCGGTCAACACCTATAATCGTCGGTCGACACTTTGATCGTCTCGGGTTTTTCATCGGTCGACAACGGGAACACTGGTCGACACTACGTTTCTCTCAGGTCTTTTCGTCGGTCGACATCGGGAACACCAATCGACACCTCTACACTCATCCCAGAGAGTGGTCGACACCTACTTTCGCTGGTCGACACCTTGATCCTCTCTGTCCGCGCAGGTGGACCCTCGCGGTCAAAACAGCTGCCATTTTTTTTCACTACCGATCGACACCTATAAGCAAGGGCCAACACTTACTTCGGCTATGCCAGTGCAGGTCGAGCCTCGCAGTCGACACTCGCCTTCCATTTTACACTGACCAGTCAACACATGTCGACTTTGGTCGACACCTTACACCGGTATACATAAAAATGACACTAGTTCAGAAAAAACACACGATAACATTCCCACATTTAAATCCACCAAGTAAAGACCCATATCTTTAATACATAATCCCTTCAAGTAATTTCAAAAAAAGACAAAATCTCTACTCCAATCCTGACTATAACCGTACCATACATCCTATATCCCGTCATGGTCGAGTCGCCCCAACAACTACCTACACCGGCATACAGGGTACGCCACAAACACCATCCTAGGCATGCCTGTCACCTATCAACTCACTAGAAAGCTCGTCGTCACCTACACCACGGAACACAAAATGTAAGCCTAATGCTTAGCAAGTGTGGAGCATGAATTAAAAATCAATGCACAACTCAACCCCTAACACATGCAGTTTCTATGCTCAGTTTCATTTTCGTTTCGTTTTCATTATTGTCATCTTCCAATTTCACATGTGAGTCAAGTAGGCACTCATCCTATCACACTTAGGACGACCAAACCATGACTCACGCAGCGAGATTAGAGGAACACATCATGTTCACATACGGGACGGCCAAACATAATCTCCTCCCAACAGCGATCATAGAACCCTCTAGTGCTTTCTCCCTAGCACGTTAACGACGAGGCATTGACAAACCGTGTCACCTTACACACTTTCATCCATAAGAACCTCCTAATGCTTTCTCACTAGCACGTTAACGACAAGTTGTTGCCTATGCGTGACATTTTTTCTTATCTGATTACATTTCATATGCACAGTTCAAAACATGCTCAAAACTTGTTCTTTCATAGTTCAAAATCATGATGCATGACAACACACATGCACGACCAAATGACCAAACAACAAAACAACAATCAAAGCAAACAAACAATCCTACCATTCCATGGTGTAGGCCCGAAGGCAAACCACAAACAATCTATCACTTACCTGGCGTCCTTGAAATTTGCTCGTACTTCGTAACTTCGTACTTTAACTAGGAATAGCTATAAAATTACACATTCATCAATACTAACTTTTTCAATTCATAAATCCCTAACTTGAAAGTCATAACTCATACCAAAACCAAAACTTTCAACTAAACCCGAAATCCCACTCAATTTCCTACCAACTTCAGAAATTCACAACTTCTCCAATACTCGTCCGAATTGGACGATCCAACGTGCTACAAATTCCACAGGACGTCTAGTTTCCAATTGCCAGATTCATTTCCTAATTGGACATCCACAACTTGGCCGAATGTGGCCGAACGGACACCGTTCCAAAATTCGTATATTCGGCCAATCATTCTCCCAATCATTCCTACCAAATCTCATAATATACTCCTATTTCTAGATTAAGCACCAACATGCAGATAAAAATCGACTCTACATTCAATTTCCCTTCTAGGTTTTCACCAAATCACCCAATACCCTCACTAACTCTATTTTTGTCATTAAAAACAACCAACACACTAACTATCTATTCAGAACTAACTAAAACTTACCGTAATATGAGGAAACGGAGAAACAATCGGTTGAACGTCGCGGAACCTCTCACAGGAGAGAAGAAGGAGCAGGGAGAGCTTATGGGAAAGAGAACACCGACGGTGTTCCTCTCCCCCCATCCCCCTCTTCTATTTATTTTATTTTATTTTTATTATATTAATAATAATACCTAATTATCAAACTCTCCTAAACTCTAATCCGTTTAATAAATCTGCTATACAGCAAGATTCCAGTTGGATTCTTAAATTTTTCTCTCCTCCATTAGCCTCTAAATAATCTTCTACTTCAAGGCAGAAATTCTCTGTTATCAATTCTGACCAAAACTCCACCGATTATAATTACAAAAATCTAAAATTAATTTAAACGAAAATTCTGGGTGCTACAACTACGGTTCCATCAAATTATTCAATTGGAGTATTAGTTCCTTCTTTATTCTTGAATTGGAAATGCATTCCTTTAAACTATCTCGCGTTGTTGTCGAGTTCCAAGTCCTTTCGATCTGAGGTTTGCATGAAGATCTTGGAATAGTTAAGAATCGTCGGATGCCATGAGCTTTAAAAAACTCATTAAACTCGTTAGAAGTAAACTAACCTCTATTAATTGATCTTATCGCTTTAATGAAATACTCGCTTTGTCGTTATATTTTGAATTTTCTAAAAACTCACAAAACTTGAGATTTGTCCTTCAAAAAATAAACGAAGTTTTTCTGCTAAAATCATCAATGAAGAAGAGAAAATATCGATTTTTACCAAATGGCAAAGGCTTAATCGGTCCACATACATCAGCATGAACAAGTTGAAGCAGTTTACTTGTTCTTCATGTTGTTTTCTTCGAAAAACTCTTTTAAAATTGTTTGCTGACAAGACAATTTTCACATAACTGGTATGGTTGATCTATGAAAAGTAAGCCCTTCAACATCCTTTTCTGGCTCAATAACTTCAAGCCATCGAAATTGAGATAACTAAGTCTCTGCCAAAGCCATGAGCCGTCCTTCTCACAAGCCTTTAGACATCGAGCAACATCAACTTGAATACTAGCAGGAACATTCTATTTTATGTAATCAGTACCTTTGCAATCACATTTCTTCTATCACTTGAAGTAGGAGACTACAATCTTTCATGTGAAATTCGTAGTTTTCTCTAAGAGTTGTTACAAGCTCCAAATGTTACTTTTCATACTCGGAACATAATAAAAATTTCTAATGAATTGGTTACTGTCATTTTTCATACGAATTAAAATTGTACCTTTGGGTTTGATTTGAACTTTGGAGTTATATCCAAACATGACTAATCTGGTCACTAACCTGTCGATCTTCATAAATTTGCTCTTGTCACCACACATGTGATTGTTTGCCGCGTTGTCAAGATAACATATTTTACTCTTGCTTCCTTCTCATCCTTTGCAAGCAAGAAACAAATTTTCCTCCACCTCTTAATTTTGAGCATAATTTGTCCTTTTTTTGACATTTTGAGGACTCCAGCAATCGCGAGCATAATGTTCGTACTTTTGGCAATTGTAGCATTGAATATTTGATTGATCATTTTCTCTTGAATGACTTCCTCTACCGTGTTCTTTTATGAAATGGCTCTTCTCTTCATTGTCGAGATTTTTTTATTTTCAACCTCTTCCTCTACATTGTCCACATTTGTGTCTGCATCCTCTTCCTCGTTACTCCCATGTTCATTTTCTTTCAGTGAGAGCTTAGTGGCAAAAAATTACTCGATCGACTCCTTCTTCCTATTGTTGATTCTCTCGTCATGAGTTTCTAAAGAACCCATGAGTTGTTCAACCATCATTGTAGCTAAATCCTTGGACTCCTCGATTGCTACAATCACATAATCGAACTTTGAATGCAATGAGTAAAGAACCTTTTCATTGACACGAACATCTTCCATTCTTTCTCTATATCTCTTCATTTAGTTCACGATTGCCAAAACTCTAGAAAAGAAATTTGCTATGAACTCGAATTCTCGCATTTGCAACGCTTCAAATTCTCCTCGTAGGATTTGAAGACGTAGCTTATTAAACTTGTCAACATTTTAATAAGAATTTTGTAGAATCTCTCATGCTTTCTTGGTAGTGGTCGCATTTGATAATCTCTTGAACATAACTTCATCTAGACATTGATGAATTAGGATAACAGCTTGTTGAGCTCTCTTATACATTTTTTGAAGAGTCTCTCTTTGGTTAGAAGTCATGGCAGAATCATAACAAGGCTCCTTGTAGCCTTTATAGACAATCTTCCATACATCTTGCAAGCCAATTTATTGGAATGATGAAGAAGGATTTTTGGAGAAGGAAAAATAAAGTGGAGAGAACTTGAGAGAACTTGGGAGAAACTATTTCGAAATGCTTTAGCTATAGGCTTGATTTTAAAATGCCTAGACTCACATTTTATTTATAAGATTATTTGATACATGCATAAAAAAGTATATGAACTGCCTATTTAATCTAAAACATGAACTAACACTTAATGAATCACTTAAGTACATGAATCAATGTACTTAAAAATACATTAATCTCAACCGTTAATGTTCTGCTGTTTTCTATCTGAGCATTTGTCGATATAATTTTGGCCTTGTAATTTCCTTGTTGTGAGAGAAGATTGTTTATTTCCTTGACAACTAGGGTAATCAATCATTTTAACCCGTTGTTTGGCCATCTATTTCCTTCTTCTACATTTTTCTTCCTAAGAATTTCTTAAAAAAAAAAAAAAAGAACTGCTTCCCCGTTGTCCATGGAGCCAACTTTGTGTAATCCGCTTGTTGAAAGATTGTAGCTGATGTAATTTTTGGGCACTTTTTGGGAACTTTAGACTCCAATAAATTTGAGTTCTTCTAAGCAATGTTCTACTTTTTACTAAATAAATTTGAACTCAAAAATACCCATGGACTCGGTGTTTGCATGCTGACTTCGTATCATTCATAAAAGAATCATGTATTGAAGTCTCCTTTTCATATCTGTCACCTTATAATAAAAAAAACCATCTCGTTTTTCTTGATTTGCAAAGATACATTTTAGGTGCTCCGTTTTAATGTTTAGAGAGTACATTAGAATTTACTAATCATGAACAGAAACATCAGAGATTTAGTCTTGAGTTTTGAGCAGTTTTACTTGATCATTCAACCATGTTCAATAATAAACCCTATAGCTCAAAAACAATTTGGTGCAAAAGCTTGGTTGAATCTCTCATAGGACCATAACAAAATAACTTTAGCATCTTTGCTTTGATCTATCTTGAGGACTTGGACCCCCATCTGCAATATTTAGCACCGCTATGCATTCATAAACTAGATGGATATCACGAGCTGGTATGGGTGAAACATGTTATTTGTTTTAGTGTTGATTTATCAAATTAGATTGTTACCTTTAATCTGTAAAAAAATAACTAATAAAACAAACTGAATTAATTAATTTGTCGGAAAATAATGTATCTTCTTTCATATTGTATCTTCACTTTTGTTTTCTAAAAGCAACTTCCAGAAGAACTATATTGAACATTGGTTAACTTCTAATAAATTGAAACTAATTTATATTGAATATAATTTGTTATACCAATGGGCCTCCATATATTATGTTAATGATATATTATCATTGTGATTATATTAGATTAATAAAGTAGTTAAACAGACATAAGCTAATAATCTTATAATGTCTAACATAATATGAATATGTGTGTTGACCACAGACCTAGATTTGATTCAATGATGGGCCAAATAAAAAACACCTCTCCAGCAACTCATTTATTTATTATAGAGGTTGTGGCTAGTTATGATCACACGATTGATTATATTCACTTTTGATATTCTCTTATAAGAGAAAATATAGCCGTGATGTTCTCTGGAAAGATGTTACGTTAATTTAGAAGATTACGAACAACCCAAAGATTATTCTTACAATCATTTCAATCGATTCAAGTATATTATTCTTAGTACAACTTAACGTTAAAAAAATAAAGAAATATAGATTGTAGAAAATTAAAGATTCTAATAGTATCTCGAAGAGGTTCTAGTATTTGGGTCTTTCTCCCAAGTAAAATATAAGAGAGGAATATAATAGTTATTATAATAAAAACAATATTAGAATAATAAAAGATTATTTCCAAAAAGTATTAACCAATGAAAATAACTATTGGATAAAGATTTTAAATTATTTTAAAAAATTTGCCTTTTTGACTTGAATTCTGAAACATTTTATAATGTCCTTATATATTCTTCGCGTGAAAGGCGAGAATACAAGTCTTATAATTAAACTGGACTTCCATAGTGGGTTTGGAACTAATAACTACAAAATTTTAAAAGATTATGTAAGCAGTTACATGGTGATAATAGATAAGTAAAGTACCTGTTTCATTCTATTTTCTTTAATGAAATTAAGTGTCCAAAAGTCCAAAACTTATAGGGTAAATCTCTAACGTCCACTAATGTAAACTAATAATCAATTATAATGTTTTCTTTTTCTTAAAGAAAATTTAAAATATTTAACATTGTTTAGGTGAATATCTTGCTCTTGACCAATATTTTGTCACAAGTGAACCTCTTGAACACCTTAGAGGAACAAAATTAAAATTGCACTATTTCTCAAATGGTCAGTGATAAATTCTTTCTCAACTTCTCTTTCTTTCATATGTTAAACATTATTATTCTTTTCCTTATCACATCTCTGGTGGTTACCCGTCTTTCGAAGGAAATAATGATTTTAAAACTAGTCAATACAAGTAGACTTGTGTGAACCCATCTCGAGTAGGAACTGTGGAGCAAAGCAGGACTACATGAACAATGTTAGAGCTGGAATCTAATTAAAGTGTTACCAATTAAGACCACAAGTTCTCTAGAAAAAAAATTAATAGCAGCTTGTCATGTGAAGACAAAAATAATATCGAGTAGAGATAATACCATCAGAGTTGCAATACGCCATATTATTTTGAAAAGATAAAAAGAATCAACACATAAATAGAATTCTTTATCTATGCTAACAAAAGGAATTTGAAACAAGATCAAGTAACAAATCTATGCTATTTTCTACTCAAAATGATAGTATTTTGTGGGAGAAAACATAATTCCATATCTTCTCACTTGAAAACTTTGATACAAAACTTAGAATTAAAGATAGTTATCAATTTAAAACCTGGTATTTTTAAAATAAATACAACTAATATCCTATACTTTAAATCTTTCAATTGAAACCCTATACGTAGAATCTATTACTGTAACAGTTAAGGTTTTCAATTCAAAAAATTCTAAATTTAAAATTTAGAAATTCTCAAATCAATTCAATATTTAGATTTCAAAATCAAAATTTCAAAATCAAACCTATTCTGTAAATTCAAATTCAAATTTTCTAAATCACAACCCGAATTTTAGGAAACAAATCCAATGAACCTAACCTAAAAATCATCTCAGTACAGAAGAAAATTGGATTTCTATTAAGATAATATCTTTGGAAATTCGATTTAGATATTGAATTGCTGATTTTCAGCAATAAATTCGGGATGAATCTAGACGTTCTGAGGAAAATGTTCAGAATCTAACTGAACAATCACTCCACCAAAAATCCAGCGCCAATCAGATGACAACGGGAAATCCGAGTGGAACTCGAAAATCTTGCAGGAGCGGGGCGTAAATCTCTCCTATAAATAGAGGTATTGGGTGATTAGGGAAACTCACACCACAACTCTTTCCCCTCTCGAGTTCAAAGAGCTTAACTCAATTTGCAGCATCCAACCACCGCTCAACCTCCGACGCGATAAAACTCCTCTCAATCGAAGTCGTTGCCGACACCGAGAACAACTCTTGGGTGTTATGGTCTGAAGGACACGAAGAACAGCCACCCATCGGCGTAAGTTCTGCTCCCTCGCTCTGTCTCCCTCTCAGTTTCACTCGCGCTCTCTCTGATTCTCTCTCTCTGTTCGTCTCATGGGAAGACGATGATGAAGGAGTTGGTTTTATTCAAAACTAGAAGGTCCAGTTGAACCAAACTGAATCGCCCCAGTTGACCCAGACCGACACAATTGACCCAGACTAGCCCAATTGACTCGGACCGGCCCAGTTGACCCCAATTGTCCCAGTTGACCTAGATCGACCCAGTTGGCCAGATCCGTCACTCTTCACTTGACCCGAACCCAAACCAAATTTCGACCTGAATCTAACCAAACTGATCCAACATTAAATTGGTAAGGATTTTCTGTCCAAATTCTTTTAAAGTTGGAATTAATTAAGTAGAATTTTAATATCGGCATTTAAATTAGGTAGGAAAGATCACGGAAGTCATCTGAATTGATCCAACCAACCCGATCCGACCCAAGAGAACAACGTAAGGAATTTCTGCTCAAATTTATTTGAAATTGGATTTATTAAGTAGAAATTTAATACCAATGAATATATTTGAACATAATATTATTTTGGAATAGCAAACGAACCCCGATAACCATACCGCTCAGAATCCAAGTAAGTAAAAATACAAATTTTTCCATGTTTTGGCTATGATCCTACATCACAAGATATTATAATATTATATTATAATTGTTTTATTACACGAGTTGATATTTGAGCACGCATTTTTGAGCATTGACTTAGAATAGTATAAAGATAAAATTGGTAGTACATATTGTATGTGCATGAAAACGATGGAATTGACGGCAAATATGAGATAGCAAAAGGTCTGAACGACAATAAGATGGTGAACTTGAATATTAATGGTACTAACGTTATAGCAAAAGCCTGAACGACAATGAGATGGTGAGTTTGACCGAAAGTAAGTTGACAAAACCTAAACGACAATGAGATGGCTGAGTCTAAGGTTAGAAAATAAGTATCAACTAGTTATGTAATCAAGATTCGGTAAAAATAAATATAAATTTTTGACCCTTTCACGTATTTTTACTTGCTGAGTTAATTATCATGTTTTGATTAATTTTTTATCTGATGAGGAACAAACTGCGATCAAGAATCTTCTAGTGAAAAACGAGCATACAGAAGAAGACATTAATTTTCTCGAAAAAAGAATTTAAAATATTATGTTTCCATTTTTAAAAGTATTTCAACTTTTATTTTAACTCTGAATAAATTATGTTGAATTTTATTATTAGAATTTTTTATGAATTGTTTATGATTCTACATTTATTTTGAATAAGTTTAATTAGAGTTTTAATTATAACTTCTGCGCATTTAATGATTTTTATTCAAGATTTAAAAAAAAAATAATTAAAAATTTAACGTTCGATTTTAAATAAAATTTTGAGAAAAATTTTTTAGGTTTCAAATTAAGATTACAAATTGAGGATTTTAAAATCGAGGCGTTACAATTACGATTTAAACCTCCAGGTGTTTTCTGCTAGTATTCAGTTAGTGTTGATGCAAGTTTTGGTCATTTTATACTTCCACTGCTTTGTTCAATTTCGAATTATAGAAATCGATGCAGAGAACCGTTGCAGAAAGAGATACCCTTAACTACGGATAAGAATCAAAGTTGCTTCTATGCAAGCCTCCCTCTCTACGAGTAATCAGAAGAGTCAAGTTGAGGGATCGTCAAAATCCCTCAACTTTCGAGAAAATTGATCACGGTCTCCATGTGCAGCTCCTCTACTTCAATTTGATAATTCCATGCCCTAAAATTGAACCAATTGGGGGAAGAATAAAACGATGAAAACTCATGTGCTTAATGGCAGAATATTGACGGAAACATACTGAGATTTAAATTGACAGTAGATTTAAAGTATATAGTTTAGATTAACAAAATTTAAAATGCAAGATATTGGTTGCATATAATCTTAAATTACTGAATTTAAATTGATAATTATCCTAAAATTAATTAAACTTTTTACAATCAACTGCAAAGAGTAACAATACTTAGTGACAACAAAATACTTTTTTTTTAGACTTGTTTTAAATTAGTTGATATGGTCTTAAAAGTTCCCGTTAACACGTTGAAATTTAATTGAATCAACTATCATGTAATGCTTACTTTGCCTTGTCATAGCCAAACAGGATAAATAATTAATGATTCAAAAAGTGGACAGAATCTTGAACCTTCTGACAAAGTTTGCGTGTTCCATAGGTCTGTATTACCTTAACAGATAGTGTTTCAATGTTGGTCAAATTTTCCTAACTTTTCCAACAAAGTCTGTGGACAACTCAGCTTCGAGTACTCAATCAAATCTAGATTTCCATGATATATAAGAAAAGCCCATTGATCATTCTAACATGTTTTTTGACCTTTTCAGGTTGGAAGAGCAAATCATATGCTGTCTAAAGATGTTTCTCATTCTAAGTTTTCATTGTATTGATTCATGCATCAGGCCAGCAACGAGAGATTTAGGCAATTCAAACTATTAATACAAATTGAATGCCTTTTACATGCATTCATCAAGAAACAAAAGCACAGACCATGTTGAAAAGTGGCTTCTAAAAGCAAGCTTCTTTTGAAGTTACTTTTGAGTCATTTCAAAGTGTTTTCCAAATAATATATATTAAAAGTATCAAATTGTAATTTTTACGTTGTGATTATCTCATCATTTATCTTACTTTTTGAAAAAGATGATAAATGTTGGCAAAAAGGTCTATAAATTGAATTATGCAAAGGATAAATTCTTTTTTTTCTATTTGTGTGATTAAATTATAATATTATATATATTAATAAAACACTACAAAATAAAGTAGAATATGAAAAATTGAATTTTCAATATGTTTTGGCAATATGCCTATGTCCACATTACAAAAAAATTTATCTAATCTTCTTTTATACAATAATTGTTTCTTTAATAAACTAGACAAAATTATAGTCAAAGTGACAAATATGAAGAATAATACTATCGACAAATAAAAAAAAATAGTGATCTTCCCAAACACAAACACGAGTTACTTAGGCTATTAGAATATTGAAATCAATAAAACTAAAAATCTCTTTGACATAAGAAATCTTTAAAATCTTTGTTGAAACGGAGAGAATTTGATCATTCCATTTTGCATCTAACAATTAACTCAAATAAAAAAAATTATTTTTATCTATTTCTTCTGGGCTTCTTTCTGTAGTGGGACCCACTTTAGTCTTTTATCTCTTTTAACACCACACCTTTGTCTCTTTCTTTTTTAAAATTTTTAAAAATAAAAATAATGATTTGAGGAGCCCAGCAGAAGTAATGAGCAGAACCCAATCGAATCTCCCTCTACGCTTGGGCTTTACAACTCCTACTTTTCACTCTACAATTCTTAATCTTTTCCTTGGGCACCAACGTAATCACATTAGAAGCATTCACGTGAATCTTGTAAACAAATAATTCTTGCTCTTGGACTTTACCTGTTTCAACCCGCCATACGTGGTGATGCTTGACATGACATTTAAATTTTCACATAAATTTTTTTTTAATTAAATATTAAAATATAGTCGAACATAAACTTTTGAACTCATTTTAAAATAATCAAAAACACATGTGGCATGTGGCGCCCTGTCACGCACTTGTCGTTCACCCAAGTCTGCGTGCAACACAACTATCGTGCAGGCACTGACTGGTCGCCCGTATGGCACATCGCTCAGGCGCTGACTGATCGATCGGCAATGCTTCTATTTTGTCACCCGAGTGCGGTTTCAATGGCCAATCGATCAGGTACCAAGCACTGATCGGTCTGCAAGCCCTCTACCCGCTACCTAGCCATGAGACGCCGATCAATCACGCCCGTGCGGCGATCGATTGGCTGGGCGCTGTGCCTTCTCAGCAGCAGTCACGCGACGCATTATTGCGCGAGCAGAATCTGTGCATACTCGCGCGCCCTCCGCACAAACCAACACCTCTTTTATTCTTTTTCTCCTTTTTCTTCACTTAAAACCTAAAAACACTTCATCAAATTCGTCAAAACCTCCTCCAAACTTCTTCACCCTATAAAACACTCAAAATTTTTCAAAACATAACAATTTTCACTAACTTTCAAACATCATAAAAATAAGGCACAGCGGGAGTCCTTACAATACAGAAGAAAATCCATATCAAAACACTTCTTATGAATCACAATTAAACCCCAAGCAAGTCCAGTATTTTAAAATGTAAATTCTTCTATACATAAACTTTAAATCATAACAACTTATAACAAAACATTTGAAATTTATCCACGGATCAAAAATCGCCTTGACAGCCATAAACCCTCCACCATGAGCTCACCCCTCCAAAATGTACCTATCTGTCAACTTGAGGTTCAAATTCCTCACATGTAAGATCGTCACCTACATCACAAAGTTTAAACTAATAAGCCTAACGCTCAGCAAGTGATGTATAATGTAATAATGTTCGTGAATGCATGTTTCGTAAAAACCTGTACATTATTTACTTTACTTATCACTTGATATGGCTTAAAGGGGCTCGATAGGAGAGTAGGTGCAGAGACGGTAGTCCTTGAGGAAGGATGGTTTTACATAGTCCCACTGAAGAACAAATACCATGGGTTCCCAGTTTTACATAGTCCTAGAGAAGGACAAAACACATATATCATACTAACCCTATCCCACAACTTAACCATTTACGTACTTTACATATTCTTGTCTTTCTTACATAAAACATTTTGTATGTTTTTATCAAAACATGATGCATTATCCATGGAGATGCACATAAAACATAACATAATCTCATGACATTTCATGAGAGTTAAACATAGACAAGTCCTTAATTTCTTAATGAAACAAAACACTTAACATATCACATTTCCTATGACTTAAACTACCGATAAAACATACCCCATTCAACACACATTTCACCAATTGAACTCATAATTTCTAGTACCTTTGTGATGTAGGCCAAAATATCAAACACATGCAACATACACTTACCTCAATTCCTTAGCAAATTAAGCACTTTGATCACTTTTTCTTAAGTTCCAAAAACTTAAATCATACAATTAAATCCAATCAATATCCAAATACATCCAAATTAAAACAATGCTTGTAACCAAATTCAACCAATTGAACCATGCATATCATTCAAATCCAATTCAAATTGCTTAAATATCATCAGACCAAAAATCTAATAATTCCATTCAAATTCTCAAATTTCCACCTAAATTTTGACTAAACTTCAGACATCCATAACTTGAGCTATCATTAACCGAATCCAATGATTCAAAAGCCAAACTTTAACTTAGAGAGTCTATTTTAACATGGTGAAATCCATTTATCACAAACTGAATTTAAAATGGGCAGAAAATCCAAAAACCGATACTGCCCTGTTAACCTAATTCAAAATTTTTTGAATTTTTTCAAACTTTAACCAATTTACAACTTCTTTCCATTTCAACCACATACATGTTCAGATAATGTGAATAAACATCATTTAAAGGAAGAATTTCAGCAACCTACTCAAGATTTCGTGCATCCATTTAGGGTTTTTCTTAAACCTTCATAAATCCCAATAAAATGTCAACTCTTTCAACATCTAGCAAATCTTTTTGTAAACGTAACATAAAATCCCATGTACCTTGAATTTCTTGCAAGAGGAGGAAGCTTTTTTGTGAGACGAAGCGTTGGCAATGGAGGGAGAAAGAAGAAACCACAAGAGAGAGAGATCAGGGAAAGTGTGAGAATGAGGGTTTTTGCTGGAGGAGAAAATGTGAGAGGAGAGAGAGTGAGGGAGAGTGTTTGGCAAGGAGGATTGTAGTGCCGCGGTCCACCTTGGACCCGGTTTGCCACTTATTTACTAATTGACTCGTATCATAAAATTTCACATAAAATTTAAAACTTTTATATCTTGATTTAAAACGAAAGTTTTGAAAATATTTTAAACAGCATCATAGCGGAAAACTTGATCAAAATCAGTTTAAATAAACTTCACTTTTTAAAAACATAAAAATAAAGAATTGGTCGACCCCTGTAAGCATTGGTCGACACTTGGTTGTCTCGCGTTTTTCATCGGTCGACACTGACAAACGCCGGACGACACTACGTTTCTCTCGGGTCTTTTCGTCGGTCGATACTGAGAACACCGGTCGACACTTCTATGCTCATCTCAGAGAGCGGTCGACACCTTCTTTCACATGTCGACACCTTAATCCTCTCTGCCCACGCAGGTCGAACCTCACGGTCGACACTCTCATTGATTTTTACACTAACCGGTCGACACCCACGGTCGCCGGTCGACACCTCATTTCTCTCTGCCTGTACAGGTCGAACCCTGCGGTCGACACTGGCCTTTCGTTTTACACTGACTGGTCGACACTTATGGATTTCGGACGACACTTTGCACCAGCAGTATATATATATATAAACAACACCAGTTCGAAAGAAAATGGACAACGAAAACTTCCATGATTAAAACCATGGAGTAAAAACCTGTATTTTTAAGACATAACCTCCTCAAGTATTTCCAAAACACAACCTTACACCAATCTCGACTATAATCATGTCACACAACCTATATCCTCAAAATCTATACACAGGTGTTTAACACAAAATGCTTACAAAATCCCACAACCTATCACTCCATGGTCGTGTCGCCCCAACAAGCTGCCTGCACCGGCATACCGCATGCATCACCTACCGTCATCCTAGTCATGCCCATGCTCAAACAACTCACCGGAGAGCTCGCCGTCACCTACACCATGGAGCACAAAACATTAACCTAACGCTTAGCAAGTATGGAATATGAGACGAAAAATCGACAATGCAATTCATAACTCAACCCCTAACACATGCAATTTCTACGCTCTGTTTTGTTTTCGTTATTATCATCTTTCACTTTCATGTGTGAGTCAAGTAGGCACCCATCTTATCACACTTAGGATGGCTAAACCATGACCCATGGAGCAAGACTAAAGGCACACATCGTGCTCACGCATGGGACGGCCACACAAAATCTCCTCCCAACATCGATCATAGAACCCTTTAGTGCTTTCTCACTAGCACGTTAACGACGAGAAGTTCACAAACCGTGTCATCTTACGTACTTTCATCAATGAGAACCTTCTAGTGTTTTCTCACTAGCACATTAACGACGAGGCATTCCCATACGTGGCAATCTTTTATTATCTTATTACATTTCATACGTACAATTCAAAACATGCTCAAAACTCATTCTTTCGTAATTCAAAATCATGATGCATGTCAACGCATATGTACAGTCAACTGACCAAACCACAAAACAAATAGTCAAAACAAACAAGCAACCCTACCGTTCCATGGCATAGGCCCGAAGGCAAATCACAAACAATCCAATACTTATGTGGCGTCCTAGAAATTCCTTGCACTTTGCAACTTCGTACGCTAACTGGGAATACCTATAAAATCACACATTCAGAAATTCTACCTTGTTTAATTCATATATTACTATTTTGAAAGTCATAACTTGTACAAAACCAAAACTCTTTACTAAACCTGAAATCCAGCTCGATTTCCGACCAACTTCAGAAATTCATAACTTCTCTTATCCTCGTCAGAATTTGACGATCCCAAGTACTACAGACTCTACAGGATGTCTAGTTTCCAATGGTTTCATCCATTTCCTAGTTCAACACCTACAACGTGGTCGGACGTTGCCGAGCAGAAACCATTCCACAATTCGAGCACTCGGCTATCCAACCGCTCAATCCTTCTCATAAAATCCCGTAATCTACTCCTACTTCTAGCTTAAACACTAACATACGGATAAAAATCAACCATAAGTTCAATTCCCCGTATCTCCCTCCTAGGTTTTCACCAAATCACTCAATACCCTTATTAACTTCATTTTTTGTCGCTAAAAACAACTAGCACACTAACTATCTAATAAGAACTAACTAAAACTTACCATAGCTTTGAAGATTGAGGGAAGATCGGAGAAGAACCGTGGCTTGAAGGAAGGTCGCTGAGCTTCACACGGGAAAGGGGAGAAAAATAAGGGGGGGTTTGCGCTGGGGAGGGAGAACACCGATAGTGTTCTATTTTTTTTTTAATTATTTAATAATAATAATAATAATAACTTAATTACTAAATCGCGCTTAACCCTTAACCATTTAATCAAACGGCTATTCAGTCCGTCTCCGGTTGGATTCTTAAAACTCTTTTTTCTCTATTAGCCTCAAAACAATTTTTTACTTAAGGGTAGAAATTCTTCGCACTCAATTCTGACCAAAACTCAACTGATTACAATTACGTACATCCGAATTTAGTTTTAACAAAAAATTTCTGGTGTTACATTGCACCCTCCTTATAAAAATTTTGTCCCCAAAATTTGCTACTGGATATCGCCTCATCATGTGTTGCTGCCGCTCCCAGGTTGCTTCTTCTACGTTATGGTTGCGCCATAATACTTTCACCAATGGAATCTCCTTATTGTGTAAGTTCTTCACTGCATAATCTAAAATCTCCACTGACTTTTCTTCTTACGCTAAGGTTGGCTGCACTTCAATCTCCTGCTAAACCACAACGTGCGACGGATCTTTGAGACACTTTCTTAGCATCGACACTGGAAAACATTGTGAACTCCTTTCATGGAAGCTGGTAGTTCTAGTTGGTACGCAGTTGTTCCAATTCTCTTCGTGATCGGGAATGGTCCAACGTATCTTGGGCTCAACTTAGCCCTTCTCCCGAACCTCATTACACCCTTGAATTCCAATTCTTTCCTTCTTCCATCGGCGTAGCTCTTTTGTTGACTTTGACCTGTCAATATCCGCTGTCGAATAATCTTGATCTTTTCCGTCGT
The DNA here is from genome assembly GCA_022433055.1 of Begonia peltatifolia. Classification (NCBI taxonomy): domain Eukaryota; kingdom Viridiplantae; phylum Streptophyta; class Magnoliopsida; order Cucurbitales; family Begoniaceae; genus Begonia; species Begonia peltatifolia. Next base: position 12,706,646 of record CM039517.1, on the reverse strand, counting down.
TTGCTGCACGATTTCTAGACCAATAAAACCAGCTTCATTGATTTCATCCCAATAGAGGGGCGATCTGCACTTTCTCCAGTATAAAGCTCCGTAAAGGGGCCATAGTTATCGTAGCCTGATAGCTGTTGTTGTACGAGAATTCCACCAAGGGTAAATACTTGCTCCTCGAACCCTGGAACTCTAGTACACAGGCTCAAAGCATATCCTCTAAAATCTAAATAGTCCATTCAGATTGTCCGTCGGTTTGAGGATGAAAGGTTGTACTGAAATTCAGTCGTGTCCTCATTGCTTTGTGCAGACTCTTCTAGAATTTTTATGTGAATCTTGAGTCCCTATCCTACATAATCGAAATTGGTACTCCGTGCAACCTCACTATCTCCCGAATGTATAGGTCCGCAAACTGGTCCATATTGAATGTCATCTTTATTGGTAGAAAATGAGCGGATTTGGTTAAACGATCCACAATCACCCACCCTGCATCAATTCCCTTTGTCGTCTGAGATAACCTGACAACAAAATCAATGGATATTTGGTCCCACTTCCATTCTGGAACCAGTAATGGTTGTAACTTTCCAGCCGGCCTCTAATGCTCAGCCTTGACTTGTTGGCAGATCAAACATGTCTCTACGTACCTTGCTATAGACTTCTTCATGCCAGGCCACCAATAATGTTGTCTAAGCTCTCTGTACATCTTGGAGCTTCCATGATGAACAGAAAACCTTGAGGAGTCCGCTTCATTCAAAATCTCATTCCGAAGTTGATGTGCCCTATAGTGATGTGCCACATAGGTCCGTCACACGATATCAAGTCCAAGCACACACTTTAATTAACTTACATTCTTACACGCTCGTTTCTTATGCAGGTAATGATTCAATGGAGTCAGAAATTGAAAGCTTAAAGTGGGAAGTGGACACTCAAGACACGGAGCAACCGAGATGCATCCATGCATGAGAAGCCGCCATTGAAGATCATGATGCTCTTAAGGGAATTTGTCTTCTCGAGCCAAATTCTATGTAATATGTTATTTTGAACTTATTGGGCAAATATTGGCCTTCTTGTTAAACTTATTATTATGTGCATGTCATTAGGCATTTAGGATTTGGTTGAATGGTTAGGATAGATGATGGAAATGGTTTTGGAATTTGCTTAATTTGAAGCATCATTCAGGCATGCAAAACATGCCATTCTCGGCCGCACACGCGCTAAAGAGGAGAGACGCAAGTGGTGGCCAACTTTACCCGATTTGGCCACACCATTGGGCTGCCATTTGAGATGCTTGTCCCCTTTACCTTTTGTGGAAGAAACATGGATCCATGACATGGCATTCAGTAAGCCATTGATCATCTCTTGGCTGCCACTATATTGGCCGCCCAATGCATCACTTTGGAGCCGGTTACAAGCTTCAATTCTCCAAGTTTTGAAGACCAAAAGCACAGCCCTAAACCCCTCCATCCTAGGCCTATATAAGCATAGCATTGGTGTTTGTATTTTGGTTGGCAAAGTTAATGAGCATCGACATATTTTCTAGATGAAACCGAGGAAGTTTTCCACCACCTTTTCAAGGTTAGTGCTCGGTTCCTTGAACCAATTAGGAGAAGCCTCCTAGCTTGGCAACTCAAGGTTGTTGCTTGAGCTTGTGTTCCACTTTTCTCTCCTCCCTTTCAACGGAAGGAAACAAGAAGAGAGTGGCCAAAACCAGTTCCCCAAGTTGAAAATCTTTCCATGGAAATGTTGTGATTGCCGAGAACATTACATTGTCTTTTCGACCGACTTACGGGTTTGTGTGCATAACTTTGTCATTTCTAATCAACTTTGACCACGACCACCATCATCAAACACCTCACTCACTCCACTAATCTCACACCAAATTTCGTTTCATTCCAAGGACATTTGGCTGTTCATTTTACTGTTCTTCTCAAGGGTTTCTCGGCTTGTCTGAGATCCGAGGGCCTAACCAATCTATTGTGTGTTCTAGCGACCGAGCAAGGGCGAGACCTCAACATTTGGTATCAGAGCATAGGAGGGCCCCATGGAGTGCTAGAAATCAAGTTAGTTTGGTTTTCCAAACTCATTTGGATGGCTGCACCTTAAAGCCTAAAACCAATTCCTTCCCCTTTTGGTTAAACAAATGCTAGCCACTTTAGTACTTGTTGTCTTCTTTTCTATTTCGGGAACAAATCTTTTTCTTGCTGTGTTTTAACACTTCCAGCACCTTACATGGCTTGTTAAGTACTTAAGCATGCATGTTTAGCTTTAAAATCATATGGTTAGCTTGATGGTTGCATCGGTTTAAAATGTTTAATGCACTTTGTTAGAAAACCGCATAGTCCAAAGTTTATTGTTTCTTTTGATGACCGGTTTGTGTGCACTTATATCCGAAACTTGCAGCCTATTTGGGTTATTGATTTGCTTGCGGTTTCTTTGTTTCATCTTCGATTTCTTTTGAGCTAAAATCATCTCCAGCATGTTTCTTGAGTTGTTAAACATCTAAGCATGAAGAAATATCAGCCCTTAAACTCCATTTTCGTGGTTGCAAATTCCTTTCCCTTTTGGTTAAACAAATGCTAGCCACTTTAGTACTTGTTGTCTTCTTTTCTATTTCGGGAACAACACTTTTTCTTGCTGTGTTTTAACACTTCCAGCACCTCACATGGCTTGTTAAGTACTTAAACATGCATGTTTAGCTTTAAAATCGTATGGTTAGCTTGATGGTTGCATCGGTTTAAAATGTTTAATGCACTCTGTTAGAAAACCGTATAGTCCAAAGTTTATTGTTTCTTTTGATGACCGGTTTGTGTGCACTTATATCCAAAACTTGCAGCTTGATTTAAATGAACATTTTTATGCATATTGCTGCTTATATCCTTTGCTAAGAATGAATGTTAGGCTTGTCAAATGTTACATGTGATTTGGTTTAGAGTTTGCCTAAAAACCGAGACACAATAGCATAAAAATTATATTTTTGACATTGCCGAGAATAGCAGGTTATTTTTTAGTAGTTGTGACCTGTTTTTTTTGCACAAGACCGAGCTTATAAGTCTTTAGACTTAAGTTAACATGTTATGTAGCTGAAGCATATGTTCGTTTTTGGTTTGTTGTGGTTTAAAATTCAAATAGATGGTGTTTTGGTTAAAGGAAAACATACTTTTGCAAAAAACAGTTTTGTGTGCACAAAAATGGCAAGTTTGATGTTGATAGTTAGGACCACTTTGTGCATGGCTGAGGGTTGTTCCAAGGCACGAAATTTGTGCTGCATATTAATTCTAATTTGATGTTTTATGTTGCTCATTTATTGATAAATCTCTTGGAGCAAACCGAGGTTAAGACTAGTGCCTCATTTTAGTGAACTTATTACACATCCGAGAGTTAGTGATCATTGTTTTAATTTTGATAATTTAATCAAATTGCATGATCCTTAAAGTGATGAATTCCTTTCCATTTGCTCATTAGTATTTGTTTTCTAGTATTGTTCCAAAAAAAAAACCAAATAAACAAAACAAAAGAAAGAGACGAAAACTTAAAGGGAGATTAAGTCAATTGCCTTAGTTAGGTCACCATTCATATTACCCTAGGATTTAAGGCTTAAATATGATTAAAGTCATCTTTTCCTAAGACTTAAACATGAAAACAAGAATTGGATTCAAAATTGGCCCAAACCCAAATATAACTCCAGAACCCAATCCACTGAGCCGGGGCAAGGACATTCTACAAAAGGAGACTCACACCCATCAAGAGGGAGAGTCAAGTATGCAAGGTCAACTAAATGGTTTAAGTGGAATGGTTGGAACACTAAGTAAACAACTTCATGACATGAACCTAAAATTTGAACAAGTTATGAGTGGACGTCGTCCTACCCACCGTAGAGATTCCTCCCAAGACACTATACGTAGGAGACGAAATGAAAATCTTAGGAGACGAGTTAGAGACCAAGAGCCCTTAGACGATGAAGCTGAGATTGAGTATTCTAGGGATAAGCACCGTAACTATGATTACGATGAGGATGATAAGTGGACCTTGGATGAAGAAGAAAACTTTCGTCCACCAATTCATCGGAATCATGATGAGTTTAGACGAGACCGACAATAATTTTAAGTCTGGTCTTTTTTTTTAAAACCTCCTTTAAACTATATTTTTCCACAGTGTATTTTATATTGAGGATTTGCGCGTTCCCTCTTCGGGGCGCGAGTGTGGCACCCTAGTTTTTTTGTTGAGTAATTTAGAAAATTCGTATCTGTAAATGGCGGAGTTGTGGTCGGAATCGAGAGCCTAGAATTTGTACTAGTAGATAAAAGATTATTTTTAGGTTAATGGGAAAAAGAAAATTTAGGACTCCGATCGGAAGCGGACCGAATATTAATTTTGTCACAATATTAAAGCGTGAGGGTGATATGATAATTAGATTTAATGATATTATATTACTATTATTAAAAATAAAAGATAACAAAGAGGGAGGAGGATCGTAAATCCTCTCCCTCTCTGCTTATTCTCCCCCCTCACCCGCGTGAAAAAAGATGAGAAAACTCTCCTCTCGGCGATCCCCTTTCAGCGATGTTCAGCCAAGGATTGTGCTCAGTTTTCTATTGTATTCCAACGGTGATGTAGATTTTAAGTAATTTATGGTTTAGTTTTGATTAGAGGTAGAGTTTTATTAGGAATTTACTGGATAGAGATTTAGAGTTTAAGGTTTGGGATGCTTATTAGGTTGTTATTGACTGTTGTGGCATTATTGATGGTAAATACGATGGAATGATGAGGAAGTAAGCGGTTTTGAATGAGAAATAGAGAATATAGGATTTTAAACACTAAAATGGAACTGATATTGAATTTTTGGAATGGGCTACGAGCGTCGAGTTCAGAACTTTTGGTATGTTAAATTAGGTTATAAGGGGGCATGTAGCCGCTAGAGTCGAGTAATTTGGATAACCGACGCAAAAGTTATGCACGTCCGATGCTTGGTTCAATTTTTGGCTAAACTGAATTAGTGACCCGTTTCAGTTTGATTTTATGAGTTTAGCTAGAAACCATGATTTTAGCATGAATAGTAAATCTTGAGGTGAAGGTTGACCAGTGAATGTTTATATTTTAGGTCGAGCCCCGGATTTACAGAAACGAGCACCCTGGAGAGTTAAGGACGCTAGGTAAGTAGTGCATGCATGTGTTCTGCTCAGGTGGCCCTACACTGAGGAACATTAGGATTGTGTTGTTTGATTGTGATGTGCGTGCGTATTGTTTGACATGCATCATGTTTTGAAAAGGGTATAAAAATGGTTTTAAGCATGTTTTGATTAAGTGGTGGTGAGACGCGTGGCAGTGGTACCACGAATCATTCTTTGACAGTGGGCCGGTGCATAACCAACTACGAATTCTACTCGGGAGTGGGCGGCCTGGGCTGTCACGCGGCCTGAATGTGTTGACGGTGAGGACAATGAACGGTGGCGCAACGGATCCTGCTCGATGAGTGGGCTGGTGCATCTCTAGTCGCGGATCCCACGGGGTGGGTCGGCTGCACTGTCGCGAAATGTCTGTGTGCGCTAACTGTGGCCTCGTTGCTGGGGAGATCGGGACGATGGCAACGCATCGGGGTGTAACATGGCACGAGGTTCACTCTCACTGTGGTTTGGTTGCTGTGAGGCAGCACGTGTGTGTGGCTTAAGAGCCTCATTTCTGGGGAGTCTACGACGGTGGCGACGTGTTAAGGTGTAGCGTGGCGCGATGTTCACCCTCACACTGGCACGGCTGCACTACGCATCACAGATTGTGACAACATGAGCGTGAGCATAAAGATTGCATGTGACAGGATTGCATTGTCGTTTTACTTTCATATTGCACTACTTACTGAGCGTTAGGCTTATGTTGTGTGTTGTGGTGTACGTGCAGAGATTCATGCATGTGAGTTACGAGAGTCTAGGCAGGATGAGTAGGCGGTCGGCGGCGTGCTACCATGTGCCGGCAGGTGGAGTGCATCAAGACGACCCGACCCGTGGAGTGAAGCCAGATGGTAGTTTGTGAGAGTAGTGTTTTTTAGAGCGTATGTCGAGTGTATAGATTTTGAGCCATAGGCGAGTTTGAATATTTATAGTCGGGATTGGTGTATAGTTGTGATTTTGAAACTACTTGTGGACATTTTGTCTTAAAAATACAGGACTTTACTTTCTGGTTTTGATAATGGAAGTTCTCACCGTTCGTTTTCCTTTTAAACTGGTGTTATTTTTAGGCTACTGGTGCAAGGTTTCGACTGGAGCCTTTAAGTGTAGACGTGTAGTGTAAAAGTGACGAGAATGTCAGCCGCGGGTATCGACCTTTTCGTTATAGTGTCGACCGGTAAGCATAGATGTCGACCAAACAAGGCAAGTGTCGACCGCGAGAGTCGACGTACATGGCGGGGGCGCAGAGAGAAACAAAGTGTCGACCGGTGTCTTTAGGTGTCGACCGGTTAATGTAACATGGTGAGAGTGGCGACTGTGGAGTTTGACCAGTGTAGGCAGAGAGAAATAAAGTGTCGATCAGTCAGTGTAAAATGGTGAGAGTGTTGACTGCGGGGTTCGACCGGGAGCGAACAGAGATAAATATAGTGTCGACCGATGAAGACAAGTGTCGACTGCTCCACGTAATGAACGTAGAGGTGTCAACCGCTGGGTTCGACCTAGGGCGGGCATAGAGAATTAAAGTGTCAACTAGCATTTAAAGGTGTCGACCGGTTTCTTTTTTTTTTATGTTTCAAAAAGTGAAGTTTTATTTAAACTGATTTTAATCGAGTCTTTCTCTGCGACATTTTTAAACATTTTCAAGGATATCGTTTTAAGTCGAGGAACCAAAGTTTTAAAATTTTGTAAGAAAGCTATTGAGGAAATGAGTAAGTATAAGGTTGGCGACTAGGGTCCGAGGACGACTTAGGGGCGCTACAGGGGTTGTGACAGAGCAGAGTGACTCAGAAATTGCGTGGGTTTTCGGGGCGTTACAGCGAGTCGTCTTCGAATCGGGTCAAAAAATTTTATACTTCCAAATATTCTTTTGAATATGATTTGAAAACGAGAGTGGTGTTAAATTTAGTGAGTTCACGTTTAGTTTCACGATGTCATAGTGTGGGGTCTTACAAGATGTATAGTTACGATATCAAAGCGACCCGAAATCGGTGGGTTTTTGAACGCTTCGGTTTGAGGTGTGTCAGAGAGAGAAGGAGAGCAGGGTTTTCGAGGATATTGTTGTCGGGGGAGTGACAGGTTATGGTATCAGAGCCACGGGGTCGACGTCGTTAAGAGGATTACCTAACACTGTCAGCCGCTGCACGGGAGCGCTCCACCAACTGTAAGTATTCTTAGAACCCTTGTCTTTTTTTAACTTATTAGATGTTGTGATGTACAGGATTAGCGTCATGGTTAGGGAGGCACGTAGAGTTGCAAGCGATATGGATGATGCCGTTAGGCAGCTTACAGAGTTAGTCAACTACCAGTCTTAACAACTAGAGCGGTTTATGAGTAGGGAGGACCAGGGTCAGTCTAGTGCCCAGGCTTTGGCAGATCGTTGGGGTGACAGGTTGCACAGGTTCAGACCCCTAGTATTCGAGGGGTTATCTCTGAATCGTCTCGATGCTAAAGAGTGGATACAGAGCATAAAGAGTATTATGGACTATGCCAAGGTAGATGACCATGACTAGGTAACCATTGCGGAATTCTATCTTGCCAAGGATGCTCGCCATTGGTAGGACACAGTCGAGACTACGATAGATGTGAAGGTCATGACCTGGGAAGAATTTAAGATGGTGTTCTTCAATAAGTACTTCAGCCATGCTATCAGGACTAGTAAGAAGGTGGAGTTTGAACAATTGAGGCAGATAGACACAATAGCTTAGAATGTGAGACAGTTTGAGGCGTTGTCCCGATTTGCAGGGCATTTGGTGAGCCTAAATGAAAACAAGGTACACCAGTTTGTGAAGGATCTGAAACTTGATATATTCATGGGCATGCGCATAGTTGGAACGCTAGGGGTGCCTTAGGAGGATGTGGTGGCGAAGGCTCTAGATATTGAGGAGGGTAGAACGAAGCTGCCCTGTTACAGAGAGCCGCCTAAAGAGCAGCCCAAAAGATTTTTCAGAAAGCTGTTGCCCCAATCTAGCGGGAAAGAGTCATCTTAGTTCAAGGGCCTGAAGAGGCCTAATGACAGCTCTAGCAGCTAGGGGAGCAACAAATGGCCGCAGGAGTTAGGGCAATTTCCACTACGCTCTAAGTGCCAGACGAGTCACCCCGGTGACTGCAGGGTGGGCTTGGGGCGGTGCTTCAACTGTGTCGAGGCGGGCCACATGCGTATAGATTGTCCGGAGCCGCGAAGGAATCGATGCTTCAACTGCAACGAATTAGGGCATTTTGCTAAGGATTGCCCTAATTTGAGTAAAGCTCCTGCGAGGGTGGTGCAAAGGGTTTTTGCCCTTATTATGCAAGACAATTCTTCCCAGCCATTAGTGATTTCATGTAACATTTTTATTTTAGGCATGGCGGCTTATACTCTTGTTGATATGGGTGCTACGCATTCATCTGTTTCTACTGCCTTCGTGGTAAAGGCAAACCTGGTGCCCAGCTCTTCCAGACAGTTTTATGACGTGTTGTTGCCGTCGGGGGGAGCGCCTATGTTTGGATTAGGCGGTGCAAGGTAATATTGTGATAGTGGGAGGAAAGTAGTGGTATGCCGATCTAATCATACTATACATGAAGGGGTATAAAGTCATTTTTGGAATGGATTGGTTGTTCAGATATAATGCTTCGATAGATTGCAGAACTAGAGAGATCCATTTTTGACTTCCGAGTAGGGAGAGCAGAATCCTAGCTGTGTCTGCTATGAAAGCTCAATAGTTGTTGTGGAGTGGGTGTATGTGTTTCCAGGCTAATGCGTGGACATACAATTGCAAGGCGAAGTTCAGCTTCGGGATATTTCCACTGTGTAGGAGTTCCAACAGGTATTTTTAAGGATCTGCCAGGTTTGCCCCCTAACCGGGAGATCGAGTTAGTTATTGATGTATTCCTGTAGCTGAACGGTTGTGTAAGAACCCGTACAGACTGTCACCTACTGAGCTGAAGGAGTTAAAGGTGCAGCTGGAGGAATTGATGGATAAGGGCTTTATGCACCCTAGTTTCTCAGCTTGGGGTGTGCCAGTACTTTTTGTCAAGAAGAAGGACAGGTCTTGACGTATGTGCGTTGATTACAGGGAGCTGAATAAGCTGACAGTGAAGATCAGGTACCCGTTACCAAGGATTGATGACTTGTTTGATCAGTTGCAAGGTGCACGGGTGTTCTCCAAGATTGATTTAAGGTCCGACTATTACTAGTTAAGGGTTAGGAAGGAAGACATCTAGAAGACTACCTTCCATACGAGATATGGGCACTATGAGTTTTGGGTGATGTCATTCAGGCTAACCAATGCCCTAACAGCCTTCATGGATCTGATGAAACGAGTATTCAGGGAGCACTTTGATAGATTTGTGATACTGTTCATCGACGACATCCTGATTTACTCACGGAGCGAGGAGGAGCATAGAGTGCACTTGAGGATTGTACTGACTACTTTGAGCAAGCACAGGCTATACACTAAGTTCTCTAAGTGTGAGTTTTGAATTGATAGGATCTACTTCTTGAGATATGTTATTTCCTCTGAAGGCATTTTAGTGGATCCAATGAAGGTTCAGGTTGTGAAGGAGTGGCCGCGATCGACCAATGTTAGCGAGATACGTAGTTTTCTGGGGTTGGCTGGATATTATCAGAAATTCATTGGATTTCAGCTCCTTTGACACAGTTGACAAGAAATAATGTAAGGTACGAATGGTCTGACAAGTGTGAAGACAGCTTCCAAACGCTGAAACACAGGTTGACTATAGGTCCTTTGTTGATACTGCCTTTAGAGGGAGAGAAGTTCAGCATTTATTGTGATGCTCAAGGATAGGCTTGGCATATGTTTTTATGCAAGGTGGGAAGGTGGTTTCCTATGATTCCAGGCAATTGAAGACCTACGAGCAGAACTATCCCACACACGACTTAGAGTTAGTGCCAGTAGTCTTTGCACTTAAGATTTGGAGACATTATTTGTATGGGCAACCGTGCGAGATCTTTTTAGACCATCAAAGTTTAAAGTACATTTTCACGCAGAATGAGTTGAATTTGAGACAGAGAAGATGATTTCAGCTGGTTAAGAATTACGATGTAAAGATCAAGTATCATCCTGGGAAGGTGAATGTCGTAGCGGATGCCTTGAGCTGAGTGTCAGCTTCGACGTCTGCCATGATTTCAACGGTGCCTACTGAGCTGAGGATTGAGATACAGGGGTTTGGCCAAGAGGTGGTGTCTGATTTAGCCGCCACACTTTCGGCGATGCAGTGCCCCAAAAACCTACCCGTTTCTGGTTCGTTCACTTCTACTACTCATTCACTATGCCCAAAAGAATTTGAATAAAATTTAAATTTTTGTTCCTCGGTTTAAAATGACGTTATTGAAAGTATTTTAAACGGCATCGTAGCGGAAAAATTAATTAAAATCAATTTGAATAAAACTTCATCTTATGAAACATAAAACAGAGACACTTGTCGACACTTGTGAACGCCGATCGACACTAGTATGTCTCGAGATTTTCATCGGTCGACACTAACAAATGCCGAATGACACTAAGCTTCTCTCGGGTCTTCTCGTCGGTCGACACCGGGAACACCGGTCGACACTTCTACGCTCATCGCACAGAGTGGTCGACACCCGCTATTACAGGTTGACAGCTTGATCCTCTCTGCCCGCGCAAGTCGAACCCCGCGGTCGACAACCTCTCTGATTTTACACTAACGGTTGACACCCACGGTCACCGGTCGACACTTCATTGCTCTCTGGCTGCACAGATCGAACCCTGCGGTCGACACTCACATTCCATTTTACACGGAACAGTCAAAATCCATGGAGTTTGGTCGACACTTTCCACCAGCAGCGTAAAAAAAAAACAGCAGTTCAAAAGAAAACGGACACTAAAACTTCCCCGATTAAAACCACCGATTCGAAACCTAAATCATTCAATCAAACTCTTTCAAATAGTTTAAAAATGCACCTATACATCAATCCTGACTATTAACATCCACACCTATCTATGCCTTAAAATCTATACACTCGACATAGACCTCCCATAAATAAAATTTCCATAACCTACCTCCCGGCATCACTACACGGATCAGGCCGCCGTGACAAACTCCACCTCCTGGCACATGGTAGCATGCCGCCAACTGCCTACCTATCCTTTCTAGGCTCTTGCAACTCAACCACTGAAATCTCTGCACCTACACCACGGAAGACTCAATATTAGCCTAACACTCAGTAAGTAGTGCAATATGAAACGTAAAATGACAATGCAATCCTATCACATGCAGTCTATACATTCTCGCTCATGTTGTCATAACTGGTGCCGCGTGGTACGGCGACACCATGTTGAGGCTGCACTCTTTCTCGCCACCTCACACCTTGACACGTCGCCAGTATCCCGGTTCCTTCAGGAACAAGGCCCTCAAACCATACCCACACGTCACTCCACACACTGCAACCATTCTAGGGTGAGCCTTGACACACACACCACACCACCCCCTGACACGTTGCCATCGTCCCGGTTCCTCCAGAAATGAGGCCGTAGTTGCCCACCACCACACACATCGCAGCAGGCATCCTAGGGTGAGGCTTGATGCACTAACCACACTGCCCCCTAGCACGTCACCACCGTCCCGGTTTCTCTAGGAACGGGGCCAAAGCTGCCCACACACGGATAATCCTCACCACCGCACATCGCACTTCATATTCGCTCATAAAACCATGTTCAAATTCATTTTCGTTACAGTTTTCAAAACATGATGCATGACTAAATGCAAACAAGCAAACCGCACAACAAATCCCTACCATCCCATGGTGTAGGCCCGTAAGGGCAATGCACATGCGCACACTACTCACACTACTTACCTGGCCTCCTAGCTTTTTGTGGCCCTCATTTCACCAAAAACTGGCTCAACCTACAACAAAACCATTTTCCCGTCAAAATTCATCCCACTACTTTACTTATGCACTAAAATCACCATACTAGCACAACACTTCACGAACTCGCCAAAATGGCTCACTAACCTATCTCGATTCCAAAATCAACCTAACTTCTGACGTGCATAACTTTTGCGTCGGTTATCGGAATCACTCAATTCCAGTGGCCAAACGCTCCAATCATAACCTAGTTTAACATACCCCAACAAAATTTAAAACAATTAACCATAGCTAAGGCAGAATTCTGAAAATGAAATAGGCCTTTGGGTAAAAAAATCCCCTTCTCTCTAGCCTTTCAGTAAAACTCAGTGCATTCCTCATCCTCTATAACATTTATCGTTAACAATTCTACAATGATCGATAATAACTCCAATGAACTTTCCAACCCTAAAACCTTAATTCCCTCTCCATCAAATCCCTCCACAAACTCTCATTTCAACCCCAAAACTAGACTATAACTAGACAACTTACTTGGAATTGCTGAAGAGTAGAAGGAATGGAGAGCACTATCGGCTAGAAGAACGATCGTCGTAGGAGAACTCACGCGCGAGAAGGAGAAACCGAAGGGGGTCACGTGGTGGGTGAGAAAAATAACAAAGAGGGGAGAGGGTTTTCTACAAATCCCTCTCCTCTCTATTAATATTTTATAAATAAAATAATAATAATAATAATAAACTAATTACTATTTCACATTTACACTTTAATCTTTTAATCAAACGACTAATCAATCCGTTTCCGGTCAAAATCCTAAAATTTTCTCCCCACCATTAGTCTCGAAATAATATTTCATGTAACCTTACAAATTTTTTGCTATCCATTCTTACCCGAATCCCATCGCTAATCACCCCGACAACTAGAAAACTGAAACGACGAAAATACGGGTTGTTACAAACGAAACCCAAGCGACTGACCTTGAGTGCAGTGGACTAAAGGCAGGCATAGAGGTCAATGCTAGTACTGAGATCAACTATTCGGAGGATAAGATTCTGAAGTTTCGAGATAGGTGGTATGTCCCGAAGAATGAGGAGGTGTGGAGGGAGATATTGACAGAGGCCCATTCGTCTTCTTTCTCTGTGCATCCCGGAAGCACTAAGATGTACAAAGATTCAAAGCAATACTTCTGGTGGCGTAATATGAAGTGGGAGGCAGCCAAGTACGTCGAGATCTGCATGATGTGCCGACAGGTAAAGGCTGAGCATCAGAGACCGTCGGGTACGCTTCAGCCACTATCCATAACAGAGTGGAAACAAGAGCGTATTACTATGGATTTTGTGTTAGGGTTGCCGAAGACTGCTATGGGCCACGATGCGATCTAGGTGATTGTGGATAGGTTGACGAAGTCATCGCACTTTTTTCCTGTGAGGATGACTTATTCCATGGACCAGTTTGCTCAGCTGTACATTCAAGAGGTGGTCAGACTGCATTGTCTAAGTTTTGGAAAAGTCTGCATAAGAGCATGGGTACCAGGTTGGATTTCATACGGCCTTTCACCCTCAGACTGACGGGTAGTAAGAGTGGACCATATAGATAATGGAAGATATGCTTATAGCCTGTGTGTTGGAGTTTTAGGTGGCTTGGAGGAGGTTCTTGCCGTTGGTTGAGTTTTTGTATAACTGTCATCAGGCCACCATTGGTATGGCGCCGTACGAGGCATTGTATGGGAGGAAGTACAGATCACCATTGTATTGGGATGAGGTTGGTGAGACAAGACTGATAGGCCCAGAGATACTGCACTAAAATGTAGACAAGATAGCTATTATAAGGAAGAGGATTGAAGCAGCTCAAAGTCAGCAGAAGAGCTATGCAGATCAGAGGCTGTGAGAGCTGGAGTTCGGCGTGGTTGATGAGGTTTTTCTGAAGATCTCCCCATTCAAGGGAGTGGTCAGGTTTGGGAAAAGAGGGAATCTCAAACCTCGATTCGTGGGGCCATTTCCAATTGTCAATAGGATTGGGAGGACCGCCTATAAGCTTCAATTGCCCCCTTCGATGGATGTCATACATGATGTTTTCCATGTCTCGATGCTGAGGAAGTTTATGTGGGATTCTTCTCAGGTAGTGCCACTACAGGATATAGAGATCCAGCCGACGCTGACTTCTGAAGAGGAGCCAGTGAGGAGTCTAGAGTCAACTGTTAAGGGGTTGCGCAACAAGGAGATTCTTTTGATTAAACTATTGTGGCACGATCGTGGAGTAGAGAAGACCACTTAGGAGCGGCGGTAGTACATGGAGCACCAGTCTACTAAGTTATTCGGTACGTAAATTTTGAGAACAAAATTCTTATGAGATAGGAAGGATGTAATAACTCTGAAATTTTTGGAATTTAAATTACTTTTTCCCCGTTAGAAGTTCGGGGAGATTTTGACGGGGGGTTTATTTATAAAAACTTGACATTTGATTCGTAGGAGAAACATTTGAATTTTTAAGTCGGGAGGACGCGAATTAACGAAGATACGGACGATTGAATCACGTGGGGGCGTTTTGATAAATTGTATTAATTTAAAATTTTATATATTTTTTATATAGGTGGAATGGCTTCGGGTGGAAGCCATTCCACCGCGCCTGAACCCGAGCCTAAGAGAGCGAAAGAAACCGGGAGAGAGAAAGCTGGAACCCGAGAGTGTTTCGCCGATGATCGACGAGAGAGAGATGTCGGTGTGTAGAGAACTCCGATGAGCTGAAGGGAGGAGCTGGTTTGACCTTCTCGTGCTGAAAAACTGAAGGTAAGCCTCCCTTGTTTTGGTTTCAATCGATCGAGTGTGGGAGTTCGGTTGTTTCCAAATTTTTGATAGTTTGACCTCGAATTTTTTTTTTGTTCTTTTAGGAGTTAGTTAGCTTGTGGCTCAGGCTTTTCGCGCCAAACCCAACCGGGAATGGGTGATGATTTTCCCCCTGTTCCTTCTCTGTTTTGGTGGTCGGGGGTGTAGTGTCGTCTGTGTTCCAACCTCACTTAGTTTGTGTTGAAATGTATATGGATTAGCAGTGGGGGAAAGGGATTTCATTAGTGGGTTGTGGTGCTCTTGTTTCGGGAAGAAAACCGAGAGTGGGTGGTGCTGTTTTGTCTCGGTTTTGTTCTGGATTGTTCAATTTTATTATATAGAGTTGGAATAAATGGAATATGGCTGATTGGGTGAAGAAATTGGTGAGATTGAATTCAAGTCAAAATTTTAGACATTTTAGTGTGAGACCCGATTCTGTTTTTGGGAGTTTTAACCTAACTACGGTTAATTGTTTGAAATTCTATTTTGGTATGTTAAAATTGCTTATTAGTGGAGTATTTAGCCGCTAGAATCCTGCGATTCTGATAACGGACAGAAAAGTTATGCGCGTCAGAAGGTTATGTCGGGTTTTGGATGGAGTCGGTTTAGTGATCGATTTTGGGTAGTTTGGGGTATGTTAAGCTAAGTGTTTAGACTACTTTTGACAGGAATTAATTTTATATTTAGGTGAACCAGATTTTGGTGAAGTCGTGCACCGGGAAAGTTTAGGACGCTAGGTAAGTAGTGCATGCATGTGTTTTATGAAGGTGGGCCTACACCGAGGAACATTAGGATTGTGTTGTTTGATTGTGATGTGCGTGCCTATTGTTTCACATGCAACATGTTTTGAAAAGGTCACGAAAATGGTTTTGAGCATGTTTTGAGTAAGTGGTTGTGGGACGCGTGGCGGTGGTATCCCAGATTATGCTCGGGGAGTAGGTTGGTGCATAACCAACTGCGAATTCCGCTCAGGGAGTGAGCCGACTGGGCCGTCACACGGCAGGTATGAGTTGACGGTGAGGATGATGGATGGTTAAGCCGAGGATACTGGTAGGGGAGTAGGCCGGTGCATCTCCAGTCGTGGATCCCATGGGGTGGGCTGGCTAGACTGTCGCGAAATGTGTGTGTGTGGCAACTGCGGCTCCGTTGATGCATCAGGGTGTAGTGTGGTGCGAGATTCACCCTCACCGTGTTGTGTTTGTGGCTTGTGGGCCTCGTTGCTTGGGAGTCAGGGACGGTGGCGATGTGTTAGGGTGTAGCATGGCGCGAGGTTCACCCTCACCCTGGCATGGCTGCACTACGCGCCCAGATTGTGACAACATGAGCGTGATCGTAGAGATTGCGTGTGATAGGATAGGATTTTCGATTTTACTTTCATATTGCACTACTTGCTAAGCATTAGGCTTATATTGTGTGTTATGTGGTATAGGTACAGAGATTTTCACTGGTGAGATTCGAGAGCCTAGTCCTGAGCATTAGGGCAGTTAATGGCGTGAGACTGACGCATCGGACGGCAAACTATTAGGGCGACCAAACCCGTGGAGGTGGTGAGTTTTCATGACATGTTCGGGGCTTCCCTTGTCGTATTTTGGGGACCAATTGATTTACATGGTGTATAGTGTATAAATGTGGATTTTTTTTCTGGTTGTTCGAGTGGTTTTGAGGACGCGTGTATATATTATATGTATTAGCATTGTGTTGCTCTATAATGTGGATTTTCTTTATCGATAATTGTCACATTAATTTCATTTCACTCAGTTTTACGTAGGGTAATTTCTTGATGGATTTTGTTGATGTACTTTGGGAGTTTATATGGTACATTGTGTGCAGGTTGGAATCAATAGGTACAGGTGTTATTCTGCTGAATTTTCACGGCAAAGGTGGAGGTCAGCTAGTCTAACCGAGCTCGCGGGGCGCACCAGCAGGCTGGTCGTGTGCACGGGGCATGCTGACCAGGTTAAGGGGGCTTGCTAAGAGCGCAACATGGCTACAGGGCAAGCAAGGGATGCGCACAACAAGAGCGCACGGGTTGTGTGGCGCGGAGGGTAAATGCGGGAGCACGGATGTGCAGCATGGAAATAGGGCGTGCGGGGCACTTGGCGTGGAAGCCATGTACGTGATGTGGGGCTATTGGGACGCTGTGCGTGCAGCTCTAGGAGGGCGTGCACGCAATGCCGAGGTATTGTAGTGTGCGTGTTTGGGGCGCATTGCCATGTCAGGCATGCGAGGGGGCCACGCAGTGCTGCGTCAGGAGGGGCGCGCAGTGCGGTGTCGGGCGGGGCGCACAGTGCTGTGTCGAGGGCACGCGAGGGGAACGCGTAGCGCTGCTGCTTTGGCACGTGGGGGTATGCTTTGGAGGTGCTACGCCGTGTTGGGGCACTCAAAGCTGGGACGTGAGCTCATGATGGGGCGTGCAACGTTGGGCCTCAGGCCCACTGCGCCAAACTTGGGTGGCGCACACGTGTCGAACTCCTTCCTGAAATTTTAAGTCGAGTAGTTTTTTTTAAACTCCTTTAAACTATACTTTTCTGCTCTGTATTTTTTATTGAGGATTTACGCGTTCCCTCTTTGGGGCGCTAGTCGTTTTCGAATCGGGTCATAAAATTTTATACTTACAAATGTTCTTTTGAATATGATTTAAAAAGGAGTGTGGTGTTAAATTTAGTGAGTTCACATTGAGTTTCTGGATGTCATAGCGTTGTGTCTTACAGGTTGTATAGTTATGGTATTTGAGCGACCCGAAACCGGTGGGTTTTGGAACGCTTCGGTCTAAGGTGTGTCTAAGAGAAAAGAAGAGCAAGGTTTTCGAGGATGTTGTTGTTGGGGGTGTGACAGAGTGCGTCCAGCCACACCCTGGGATGGTTGCTGTGTGTGGGGTGACAGGTGTGTACGGCTATTAGGCCCTATTGCTGGAGGAACAAGGATGGTGGCGACGTGCTAGGGAGTGATGTGGCCAGAGAGCCAAGCGTTACCATGGTGCGGCTATACAACACGGCTTAGGTTGCGACAACATGACTGCGAGTGTAGAGACTGCATGTGATAGGATTGCATTATCGATTTTACACTTCATTTTGCACTACTTACTGAGCATTAGACTTATGTTTTGTGTTATGTGGTGTAGGTGTTGAAGATACAACGGGTGAGTTTCCGAGACTAGCCAAGAGTAGAAGACAGTTGGCGGCGCACCATCATGCTTCGGCCGGTGGAGTACGTTAGGGCAACCCGACCCGTGAAATTATGGTGGTATGGTAGTGTTTTTCGAGGGACGTTTGTGTAATTTTAGTGGCGCTTGTGTATATTAATATATTTGGGCATTGTATTGCCTTATACTATCAATTTTCTTCACGTGTATAGATTTTGATGTATAGGTGGGTTTTGAACGTTAATAGTCGAGATGATGTGTAGTCGTATATTGAAACTATTTGGGAGATTATGATTTGAAAATCCAGGTTTTCTTCGTGGTTTAATTGATAGAAGGTTTTCGTCGTTTGTTTTCGTTTGAATTGAGATTTTTCATTAGGCTATTGGTGCAAGGTGTCGACCGGTATGCCTAGGTGTCGATCGAACTTGACAAATGTCGACCGCGGATGGGTGATCTATGGGAACAAAATCAAACTAGGTGTCGACCTGTGTCTTTGGGTGTCGACCGGTTAGTGTAAACATGGCAAGAGTGTCATCCACGAGGTTCGATCGGTGCGAGCAGAGATCATTAAGGTGTTGACCGCTCCGTGTGAATAGTGTAGAAGTATCCACCACAAGGTTCGACCGGTGTAGACAGAGAGGATTAAGGTGTCGACCTGTAAAGGCAGGCATCGAGCGAGTGGATCAGGGTGTCAATCGTTGCATGCAAGTGTCGACCAGTTCCTCTTTATAATGTTTTGAAAAGTGAAGTTTTATTTAAACTAACTTTTGATTGAGTCTTCCACTATGATGTTTTCAAACATTTTCTAAAATGTCATTTAAAGTTATTAAGCAAAGTTTTAAGCCTTTAAAAAAAAATTATACTCGGATTTTGAGTATGAATACGGTTGGCGACCCGAGTCGGGGGGCGACTCGGAGGTGTTACAGAGTTGGTATAAGAGCAGAGCGAACCAGAAACCGTGTGAGTTTTCGGGGTGTTACACTATCTAACCAAAACTCGCACTTGGAGAACTTAGCATATAGCTGGAGCCGTCCTAGAGTCGTCAGTACGATCCTCAAGTGCTCTCTGTGCTCCTCCTCGCTCTGTGAGTCAATCAGAATATTGTCAATGAATACTATCACAAAATTGGCCAGATCCTTTCAGAATACTTGGTTCATCAGATCTATGAAGGCTGCTAAGGCGTTGGTTAGCCCAAATGACATCACTAAAAACTCGTACTGCCTATACCGCGTTCGAAAAGCAGTCTTCGGGATGCCTCCTCCCTAACCTTCAACTGATAGTAGCCGGACCTCAGATCAATTTTAGAAAACATATGTGCACGTTGAAGTTGATCAAACAAGTCGTCTATTCTCGGTAACGGATACTTATTCTTCATTGTCAGCTTATTCAGATTCCTGTAATCAATGCACATGCATAGTGTCTCAACATTCTTCTTGACGAAAAGCACCGGCGCACCCCAAGGTGAGAAACTAGGGCATATAAAGCCCTTATCTGTCAACTTCTCCAGCTATGCCTTTAACTCCTTCAACTCAGTAGGTGTCCACCTGTACGGGTTCTTACATACTAGTTTTTCTCAAGGATACACATTGATAACAAACTCAATCTTTCTATCATGGGGCAGACCGGGCAAATACCCCTGGGAACTCCTTTACAATGGGAATGTTCTGAAGCTGAATCTCCGCTTGAAACTGCACATCCATAACAATAGCCAAGAAACCCATACACCCATCTCGCAATAACTGTTGTGCTCTCATAGAAGACACTGCCGAAATCCTGTTCAAACCCTTCCCTGTCCTAAAAGAGTGACTCTCCCCACTTGGGGGTCGGAAATGGATCTCTCTGGTCTTACAATCTATCGTGGCATAATGTCTAAACAATCAATCCATCCCCAAAACGGCCTAATACTCGTTCATGTTGAGTATGATAAGATCGGTACATAACTGCTTCTCTCCCACAGTCACTATATCACCACTGATAAGAAAATTTACGCTCCCCTGATGGCAACAACACCTCATACAGCTGTCATGTTGGCCTAGGCTCCAAATTCACCTTAGCTACGAAGGTTGTGGACACAAACAAATGCATAGCACCCGTATCAATAAAAGTGTAAGCCGCAACGCTCAAAATGAAGATGCTACATGAAATCATCAATGGATGGGACGCATCATCTGGCTCAATGAAGGCAAAGACACTCGGTGCTACCCTCGTTGGGGCCTTGCTCATGGCTGGGTAATTCTTGGCAAGGTGGCTTGGCTCGTTGCAGTTGTAACATCGACCCTGATTCGCCTTCAGGCAATCCCTGCCAAAGTGACTTATCTTATTGCACCTATAGCATCGACCCGAGTCCTGGTCGTGCGCTGCCAACTGCTCGCTACTCATGGCTGGGCTGTTGGTGCTCACCGTCCTGCTTGACCACAGCTACACCACAGAACACAAAGTAAGCATAATACTTAGTAAGTAATAAGTGATGAAACATAAAAACAATCAATGCAATCTTATCACATGCAATGTCTACACTGTCTCTCTCATGTTGTTGTTTTCCATCATCGTTTCGTACGATCGTCACACTGAGTTGGGAAGCAGATAAAGCCTCCAAAGTCGATTCTCTGTTTGCACCAAAGGATGAATCACTTTCTTCGACGCTCGTCATGAAACCGTCGCCAGATCAGTTGGCCTTTAAGCCACACTGCCACTGACACGTTGCTGCTATCCCCGCTTAACCAGCGACGGGGCCCAGAAGTTGCATATGAATCCTCTAACATCGAATACGAGTAAGGTGTTACCTGCGTAGGACTCGGCACAACCTAACGATGCATCCAATACCAATGATCTCTGCTCTAGAAAGCTATACAGGCAACAACAAACGCGGGGGGCTTCTCTTTCATTACTTCTTTCCGGTAGGGCGAGGGGTGTTTTTAGTTGAGGTCTGCATCAGTCGAAGTGGTGGAACGCCCTCCTGAGTCAAAGAGAGAGCTTCTGCACCTCTCTCCTCATGCTAAGTTTGGAAGCGGATCAGGTTTCCCAAGTTGATTCTCAGTCTACTTCGAAGAGGGAATCACTTATTTCAAGACCCATTTTTGCTATCCACACCGTTTACATGTCACCCCACTTGCTAAGTCTCAAAAACAATGGTCAAATTAATTTTCGTTGCACTTTTAAAAAATATGATGCATGACTGAAATAAAATATACAAAACATGCAAGTCATCCCTACAGTCCTATGGTGTAGGCCCATAAGGGCAACACACATGCAAATACTACTTACCTGACATCCTCAGCTTCTATGGTCCTCGGTTCTACCAATACCCGAGCTCAAACTAAAACAAAACCATTTTTCATTAAAATTCATCCCAAAACTCATGATACCAACGAAAACTACAATTACCAACTCGGCCCATGAAAATCCAACCAAAACTTCTCACCACCTTATTTCGGCCAAAAATCAACCTAAACTTCGGACGATCATAACTTTTCCTATGGTTATCTGAATCACTAGATTCTATCGGCTAAACGCTCCTCACGAAGCCTATTTTAACATGCTAAAAGAATTTCTAAAACGATTAACCGCAGCTAGGTGAAAAACATCAAAAATAAAATATGTTGTTGACCTATAATTCCACAATTTTTGTTTTCAACTCAAACCTACTCATTTTCCTCACCTTGCAGTCACATTCTAACCTATTAAGCATAATCTAACCAAAATACCCAGCTCAAACCCATCGGTTTCCTCAAATTTTTTTCCCCTACCATTTAACAACATAAACGCAGTCAATTGGCATTTTAAAACACTCTAATCACTTAACCATTTACAGAAAACGAAAACCACTCAACTCGCTAATCTGTCAGCCAAAACAGAGAAGGGAGGAAGGAGGCTCACAGATCAATTTGGGTATATTAACTAACAAACACGACAAGCACCATCAATTTAACGTTTGAACACCATAAACTCGTTATTCGTTTACAGGAAACGAGACCCAATCTCCTAGCCCTAAACCATCGGTCAACAGAGGAGAGGAGAGAAAATACTGACTAGAGAGAGACAGTGTTCTATGCGTGGACGGGATGAGGACAAACCAGAAATTGCGAGGTTTGTTCGCCAGAGACAAGGAAAAACGAAGCTGAGGTCTCTCTCTCTCTCTCTCTCTCTCTCTCCGATCGTTCTGCAGAAGAGGAAGCTGAGGCTCGGGCACTCTTCAACAGAAGAGATAACGAGAGAGGCTACTCACTGAAGCCACTCTTGTTTAAACTCTTTGTTTTTTCTAAATTACCTTAATGCCCTCACGCTTTAGATCCTCCAAATCTTTAAAAATTTACGTTATCTCATTTTCGAATAGAAAGTTTTCTCTAAAATTCTTTCCACTCGATTTTTATTTGATAATTTCCTTTAATATTTTCCTTGTAGACTTTACGCAGAAATTTAAGTTAGGGAAAAATTTTCTTTTTTAAAATTCTTTTGGTTAGAGGGGTGAGATTGTGAAGGCCGGGGGCTTGTCACAATTCCACATCGCTTGGGGGGAAGTAGAGAGGATTGTTCATAAGTGGATCACTTATCTGAGCCAATATCACGCGTTTTGGGCAAAATCCCGAAAAAAATTGGTGAGGGCAGAGGGCCTAAAGCGGACAATATCATACTGGGAAGAGGGGGAGCCTTCACCCAACCTGAAATGGGGCTGACGGAGACGTCGGCCACCTCGGGGAGGGATTGTGAAAGCCGGAAGCTTGTCACAATCTCAAATCGCTTGGGGAGAAGTAGATGGGAGGGTTCATAAGTAGATCGTCTCTCTGAGCCAGTATGACGCATTTTGGGAGAAGCCGAGAAACAAATCTGTGAGGGCTGGAGGCCCAAAGCGCACAATATCATACTAGGAAGAGGGGGATGCTACAAATCAAGTGTTTTAAGTGTTTTGGATTGAGGCACATTGCTTCTCAATATGTAACGACCCGAAAACCCACTTGTTTCTGGCTCGTTCTATGTTGTGATACCAACTCTATAAGGACCCCAAGTTATCCGAACCCAGGTCGCTAACCACACTCTACTCATAACATCTGAAAAAATTCGTGTAAAATTTAAAGTTTTGTTCTTGACTTAAAACGACATTTTTGAAAACATTTAAAATCGTTACAGCAGAAGACTCTGTCAAACATAAATTTAAATAAAGTTTAAATTTTAAGCGCAATAACAAAGGATACCGGTGGACCCCTCCATGCTGCGGTCGACACTTATATACAAAGGTCGGCATTTGATTTTCCTCTATTTGCATCGGTCGACTCTAGCCGTTGACACCTCTATGCTCATTGTAACACCCTAAAAACCCATATGGTTCTCGGTACGCTCACTACTACTACTCACTGCTCTGATACCCTAACCAATCACACCCCCTATACGACAGCGACTCTCTGACACCATAACTATCACGGAGTCGGAGGACCTCTCGACCATCCTGGGCGTGACGTGAATTCAATCATACTCATTACGAAAGCGACTCACCCCCCAAAAAAAGAACGCGTAAAATCCTCGATATAAATTGCGCAGGGGAAAGAAAGCATTAAAAAAAAGGTTTTATTCATGCGCCCATGCCTTACTCTACCTTACCCGCGCACCCACCGTGCTGCATGCGCACCTCCATTGCAACGTGGCCACCAACTCGACTCCGCCACATCACGCGCATGCCCACAGCGCTCCGAGCCCCATGCACCCTGCCTCGGCGCTGCACGCCATGCGAACGCCTCGCGACCCACGCGCACTTGCAGGGTCATGTGCCTTGCGCACCTTTGGTCACGCCACGCTCCCGCATGCATTGCCACTCCCTTCGTGCCTCACCCCGCGCACCCCGACCTATTCGGTCCCATCTCGACTCCCTGACTTTTTCTCCAAAAATTTGGCAGAGTAATGCTTAAAACTGGCTATCCCAAAAAAAAACTCTAACCTTGCACACAGTTCACTAGAAAATTCCAAAAGTATCCATTTATCGAACTATCCATAGATCCCCATAAAAATCGGAGTTTAAAGACAACAAAATTCATCTACTAACAATGAAGAAAATCCACAGTATAGAGCAATACCATGCTCCAACATATAAAAGCATACATGCGTCACCAAAATGCCACAAACACTCCATACAATCTTGTACAATCGACGCCTATACGAACTCATCTGATCATATAAATATCCCGACACACAGAAAAAACAACCTGAACAATCTCACCACCACTTACCATCTCCATGGGTCGGGTCACCCTAATAATCCACCATGCAGTGCCTCAATAGCGTGCGGCCAACCGTTCTACGGCTCAAGACTAGGCCCTCTAGGCTCACTAGCGACAATGTTGGCACCTACACCATAGAACATACATCATAAGCCTAACACTAAGTAAGTAATGAGATATGAGAAGTAAAATTGACAATGCAATCCTATAACATGCAGTCTTTACTCTCACGCTCATATTATCATTATCTGTGACGCATAGTGCAGCCGCACCAGGGTGAGAATGAACATAGCGTCACACTACACCTTAACACATCACCACCGTCCCAGACTCCCGAGCAACGAGGTCCACAAGGTACAGACCGGCATCACCACACAGCAACCACACCAGGTTGAGGGTGAATCTCGCGCCACGCTACACCCTGATCCGTTGCCCCGGTCTTGGCCTCCCCTGCAATGATGCCACAATTACCACACACACCCACATCCGCAGCAGCCACGTTAGAGTGAGTCTAAACCTCATAGCATACTACACCCCAACATGTCGCCAACGTTCTGGTCTCACCAGCAACGAGGCAAAAGCCGCCCATACATGCGTCATTTTCACCATCACATATCACAACACCACACAATTCAAAACCATGCTCAAATTCATTTTCGTACAATTTTTCAAAAAACATGATGCATGACTAAACTAAACACACATATCAACATGCAACAAATCCTATCGTTCCATAGTGTAGGCCCACCTGTGCAAAGCACATGCATGAACTACTTACCTGGCGTCCTAAGCCCACTCGATGCACAAATTTGTCAAAAATGCCTCGACCTAAAACAAAACCAAAATCCTTCAAAACTCATCTCAAAACTCGCCTTACGCACTAAACTCATCAACACTAACATCACATTTCATAATTCGACTAAAAATGCTCACTAATGCCAACTCAGCTAAAAACTCGACTTAACCTTCCGATGTGCATAACTTTTGCGTCGGTTATCAAAATCTAACGATTATAGCAGTTAAACGCCACTCTAATAACCTAGTTTAACATGTTAAAAGAGATTTTAAAAAGATAAACCAAAACCGAGCCAAAAACACCAAAACAGATTCTGTTTTCAAAACTCAAAAGTCCACATGCCTGGTTTAAACTCCAATTCACCAATTTCCTTCACCATTAAATCACATTTCCTCCATTTAGACTCAATCTAATCAAATTCTGGATTTTCAAACCCGAGAATCAGAGGTGGTTGACGGAAACTCCCCTCCCCCTCAGTTTTCATCCAATTCTCCCACCCCTTCTGCTTTCAGCATTTTCACCCCATCCCCTCATGCTCTGACAAAAATGTGATCATCTATCCACGACCTAACACACACATACTCACAGAGAGAGCTAAAAATCGAACAAACCAAGCTCAGCCCCTTGGTTTTTGTCCCTCCTTCTTAGACGTCTACTGTCCATCCACTAAATACAGATATTCTCACTTCCAATTCACTCAAATATTTCAGCTAAGTCCACAGAAAATTGAAGGAAACCGAGCACTAAGCTCGGCCAAACCAGAAAAATTGAAACAGGGCTCACCTTCAGTTTTGAGCTCGGAAACACCAAACCACGCCCGAGGCCTTGCCTCGTCAGAAGTGTCTGGCACGCCAGTGCTCAACTCCTCGTCGGCTGTCGGTGATCGGCAGCTCGGGGCTTGGTTTTCTCCTCGCAGGCACTCGATGATCAATAGCGGAATGGATTCTCTTCGAAGCCATTCGGTTGTTTTATATATATTTAATAAAAATTAATTTAATTAATTTTCTTTTTACATAACTAATTACCTAATTGCCCTTTCGCGTTCTTGTTTTTTCGAACCTCCATTATTTTGCGTCCTTTCGACTTAAAACTTCAAAAACTCTCCCCCAAATTTCAAAATCGAGTTCATAAATTAATTTACCCGTTAAAATATTCCTTGAAATTCTAACTGACATTTAATTTAAAATTTTAGAAATTAGATCTAGGATCTGAAATTTTTTTTTGAGTTATTACACTCATTACGCTAACCGGTCGACACTTGTAAACACAAGTCGACACTCCAATGTTCTTTGTCCTCCCCGATCGTACATTGCAGTCGACACCTCTACAATTTTTACACTACTGGTCGACACTTACAGACGTAGGTCGACACTTTGTTTGGCTCTGCCTTCGCAGGTCGACCATTGCTGTTGACATTTGCCAAGTTCGGTCGATCACTAAGCCTATCGGTCGACACTTCATTCCCAGATTTTGCATAAAAACTTTAAATCCTTGAAAACAAGCCGAATTTTAACTCAACCTTAAAAATAACAAAACAAGCCCTTTCCAATCTATTCAAAATCAACTTTATGCATCAAAACGACTACTACAGGTTTGACATTCGTCTATACATCCAAATGACTCAAAACAACTCCACAAAACTCAAAAATCTTACACACTCCCACCCTGGTTAAAACGCCATAACAGTCGGCCGGATCGTCCTATGAGCGCACCTCTCCAACTTCCACCTAACCCTGGGCATGCTCTGAGTACTCACCAGTTATCGATTCGTCACCTATATCACAGAACTCATTTATTAGCCTAATGCTAAGTAAGTAATGCACATAAAACGTAACAGTGAAAACAACACATATCCTATCATATGCAGTTTCTACAGTTTTGTCTCTACTTTCGTTTCCGTCTCTTTCTTACATCTTCTTTATCTTACTACTGGGTTCTTTTTTACGTGCTAGATCAAGGTGACACACCTCGCGGTCCAACTCACGGGACAAGACCAACCTCAATCTAGTTAAGTGACACACCTCGTGGCCCATCTCTCGGGACAAGGCCACCACCTAAAGTGGGGGAGGAAGTGACACACCTCTGGTCCACCTCACAGGACAAGGGCACTCAACTCCACCTTCATTATCTTCTTACGTACATTTTCATTTCCTTTCGTCACATCCTACTATTTCATTTCATAAAAACATGGAAATTAATTTTCATTTTGTTCTCGTACTTTAAAACCATAATGCATAATCAGCTAAAACATAACATAAAATAAACGTGCATGCGACCCACCGAACTGTGATGTAGGCCTGAAGGCAAAAACATCTACGTCTGAAATTCATAACCGACAAAATTCTTATCCAATTTCGACAATACAAATTGCTACAGTTTCTTTAGAACGTCTAGTTTCTAATGTCGTCATCCACTCCCCAATCCAACGTCTACAGCTTGGCTGAATGTGGCCGAACTGAAACCATTCCATAACCCAAGTTTTTCGGCCATCCAAACACCCAATCCTTTCCATAAAAACCTATAACCTAATCTTACTTCCAGATTAAACACCAATACACAAATAAAAATCAACTATAAATCTCAAAATTTTGTATCTCCTTCCTATGGTTTTTACCAAACTATTCAATACACTCTCTAACTTAATTTTTATCGCTCAAAACACTGAAGAACTACCTATCTACTCAAAAACTAACTAAAACGTATTGTAAATTTGAAGATTGATGGAGAATCGGAGAGGAACCACCGGCTGGAAGGAGAATTGCCGAAGAAAGAAAAAGAGAGGAAGGGTTTCGTGCGGGAGGAAGAAGAACCCTGGGGGGGGGGGGGTCTCTATCGTTCCCTCTTCTCTTTTTTTTTTATAATAATAATAATAATAATAAACCTAATTACCATATCACCCTCACCCTTTAATCTTTTAACCAAACGGTTATGCGGTCTTTTTCTTGGTAGATTTTTATTAATTCATCTTGTTCATCAGTTTTAAAATAATCTTTTATTTGAAGGTATAAATTTTTCACTCTCGATGCTAACTAAACTCTGCTGTTTACCAATATGTAAATTTAAAAATTATTTTAACAGAAATTGAAGACATTATACAATATCCCAATAAAAGAGTGATGATCCTTAGAGAGGGCATTGGGGAAATAGTCAATAAAGAGGAACTAGAGGAAGGTCCTTTTGAAGGCCTCGAGTCTTAAGAGGAGATTTTCCATGACCAAGAGGGGCCAGTCTTAATGGTTTTCAGTCAAGTTCTTGTATCACAAGCTAATGATAATGATTGCCAAAGGGAGAATATTTTTCACAGTCATTGCTTGATCAAAGGTGTAACACCCCGTATTTTCGTTGTATCAATTTTCGGGTGGTCGGGTTGATTAGCGGCGGAATTTCGGTCGGAATTGAGAGCGAAAAATTTGTAAGGTTAGGTGGAGAATTATTTCGAGACTATTGATATGGAGAAAAATTTAGAATTCTGATCGAAAACGGATTGATTAGTCATTTGATTAAAAGATTAAAGTGTAAGGGTGAAATAGTAATTAGTTTATTATTATTATTATTTTATTTACAAAATATTAATATAGAGGAGAGGGATTAGTAGAAAACCCTGTCCCCTCTCTTTTGTTTTTCTTCCTCACTGCGTGACCCCCTTCGATTTCTCCTTCCCGCATGTGAGTTCTCCGTCGACGATCATTCTTCCGGTCGATAGTGCTCTCCGTTCCTTCTCCTCTTCAGTAATTCCAAGTAAGTCGTGTAGTTATAGTCTACTTTTGGGGTTGAAGTGAGAGTTTCGGGAGGAATTTGTTGGATAGTGAATTAGGGTTTTAGGGTTGGAAAATTCGTTAGAGTTATTATCGTTCGTTGTAGAATTGTAGACGATAAATGTGATAGAGATTGAGGAATGCGCTAAATTTTGTAGAAAGGCCGAAGAGGGGGATTTTTCTACTAAAAGGCTTATTCCGTTTTTGAAATTCCGCCTTAGCTGCGGTTAATGGTTTTAAATTCTGTTGCCGTATGCTAAACTAAGTTATGATTGGAGCGTTTGGCCACTGGAATCAAGTGATTCCGTTTACCAAAGCAAAAGTTACATTTGTCGAAAGTTAGGTTGATTTTTGAACCGAGTTAGGTTAGTGAGCGATTTTGGCGAGTTCATGAAGTGTTGTATTAGTATGGTTATTTTAGTGCATAAGTAGAGTAGTGGGATGAATTTTGATAGGAAAACAGTTCGGTTGTAGGTTGAGCCGATTTTTGGTGAAACGAGTGCCACGGAGAGCTAGGACGCCAGGTAAGTAGTGTGAGTAGTGCGCGCATGTGCATTGCCCTTACGGGCCTACACCATGGGACGGTAGGGATGTATTGTGTGTTTTGCCTGTTTGCGTTCAGTCATGCATCATGTTTTTAAAAATATTACGAAAATGAATTTCAACATGGTTTTATGAGCGAATATGAAGTGCGATGTGCGGTGGTGAGGACAATGCGTGTATGGGCAGGTTTGGGCTCTGATGTGCCCCATAGGCCCGTCACACGATCTCAAGTCCAAGCACACACTTTAATTAACCTACATTCTCACACATTTTATTCTTGTGCAGGTTATGATTCAATGGAGCCGGAAGTTGCAAGCTTAAGGTGGGAAGTGGAGGCTAAAGACATGGAGCAACCGAGACACGTCATTGCATGGGAAGCGACCCTTGAAGATCTTGAAGCTCTTAAGGGAATTTGTCTTCCCGAACCAACTTTTATGTAATGTTTTATTTTGAACTTATTGGGCAAACATTGACCTTCTTGTTTAACTTATTATTATGTGCATGCATTAGACATTTAGGAGTAGATTGAATGGTTAGGATAGATGATGGAATGGGCTTCGGGCTTGGCTTAAATTGAAGAAGCATTCGGGCATACAAGGCATGCCACTCTCGGCCGCAAATGCACCAAGCAGAAAGTGCCGCAAGTGGTGGCCAACTTTACCCGATTTGGCCACACCATTGGGCTGCCATTTGAGATGCTTGTTCCTTTTACCTTTTGTGGAAGAAATATGGATCCATGACATGGCATTCAGCAAGCCATTGATCGACCACTTGGCTGCCATCATCTCGGCCGCACACTACAACACTTAGAGCCGGTTACAAGCTTCTTTGCACCACGTTTTTGAAGACCAAAGCACAGCCCTAAAACCCTCCATCCTAGGCCTATATAAGCATAGCATTGGTGTTTGTATTTTGGTTGGCAAAGTTAATGAGCATTGACATGTTTTCTAAGAGGAAGCCGAGAGAGTTTTCCCACCACCATCCAAGGTAAGTGCTCGGTTCCATGAACCGATTAGGAGTAGCCTCCTAGCTTGGCAACTCAAGGTTGTTGCTCGAGCTTGTGTTCCACTTTTCTCTCCTCCCTTTCAAGGGAAGGAAACAAGAAGGAAGTGGCCAAAACCGGTTCCCCAAGTTGAGAGCCTTTCCATGGAAAGGTTGTGATTGCCTAGAACATAACATTGTCTCTTCGGCCGACTTGCGGGTTTGTTTGCACAAGTTTGTCATTTCTAATCAATCTGGACCACGACCACCACCATCACACACCTCACTCACTCCACTAATCTCACACCAAATTTCATTTCATTTAAAGCACATTTGGTCGTTCATTTTGTTGTTTTTCTCAAGGGTTTCTCGGCTTGGCCGAGATCCAAGTGCCTAACAGATCCTTTCATGCATTTTAGTGACCGAGCAGGGGCTTGGCTATAACAGGCTCGTTGTTGGAAAAACCGTGACGATGGAGACGTACCATGGGGCGGTGTGGCGAGTGCGTCCAGCCTCACCCTGGGATGGCTGCTGCGGTGTGTGTGTGGTGGTGGGCAACTACGGCCTCGTTGCTGGAGGAACCACTACGATGGCGACGTGCCAGGGGGTTGTGTGGCAAGTGCGTCAGCCTCACCCTTCAATGGTTGCGGTGTGTGGAGTGACGCATGGGTACAGTTTGAGTGACTCGTTGCTAGAGGAACCAGGACGATGGCGACTTGCCAGGTTGTGAAGTGGCGAGAGAGAGTCTAGCCTCACCATGGTGTGGCCGTACCACGCGACACCAATTGTGACAACATGAGCGAGAATGTAGAGACTGCATATGATAGAATTGCATTATCGTTTTACGTTTCATATTGCACTACTTACTGAGCGTTAGACTTATCTTGTGTGTTCCGTGGTGTAGGTGCAGAGTTTTCAGCGGGTGAGTTGCAAGAGCCTAGACAGGATGGGTAGGCGGTTTGAGCGTGCTACTGTGTGCCAGCAGGTGGAGTTTGTCACAGCGGCCGACCCGTGGAGTGATCCCGGGAGCTAGGTTCCGAAAATTTTTTTTATGGGAGGTCTATGTCGAGTGTATAGATTTTGAGGCATATATGGGTATGGATGTTCATATTCGGGATTGATGCATAGGTGTATTTTTAAACTATTCAAAAGAGTTTGATTGAATGATTCAGGTTTCGAATTGGTGGTTTTAGTCGGGGAAGTTTACCTGTCCGCTTTCTTTTGAACTGCTGTTATTTTTTTTAAAATGCTGGTGCAAAGTGTCGACCGAGGTCTATAGGTGTCAACCGGTCCATGTAAAATGGAATGTTAGTGTCGACCGAGGGTTCGATCTATGCAGGCAAAGAGCAATGAGGTGTCGACCGGCGACCGTGGGTGTCGATCGATTAGTGTAAAATAAGTGAGAGTGCCGACCGCGGAGTTCGACTTGCGTGGGCAGAGAGGATAAAGGACTCGACTTGTGAAAGCGGGTATCGACCACTCTCTGAGGTGAGCACAGAAGTGTCGACCAGTGTTCTCGGTGTCAACCGACGAGAAGACCCAAGAGAAGAGTGGTGTTGTCCGGCGTTTGCCAGTGTCAACTGGCGTTCACAAGTGTCGACCGGTGTCTCTGTTTTATGTTTCATAAAATAGAGTTTTATTCAAACTCGTTTTAATTAATATTTCCACTATGATGCCATTTAAAATATTTTAAAAAATGTTGGTTTAAACTGAGGAACAAAAAATTTAAATTTTATTCAAATTCTTCTCGACATAGTGAATGAATAGTGGAAGTGAACGAACTGGAAACAAGTAGTTTTTCAGTGCTCTATAGCTATGATATCAAAGCCTTTACCCAACCAGAAGTATAGCCGACGAGGATGTCGGATCCCTCGGAGGAGAGGTAAGATTGTGAGGACAAGAGGGCATGTCACAATTCCCACAGTGCTTTGGGGAAGAGTAGGGGGGACGGTTAATAGGTGGGAAGATGGTATGTTATGAGCGTAAGAGCCACGGGGCCGACGACGTCTGATGGATCTCCTAATACCACCAGTCGCTGCATGGGAGTGCTTCGCCAACCGTAAGTATTTCCTAGAACTCTCGAAGTTGTCGTTTAAACTCACTAGATGTTGTGGTGAACAAGTTAACATTATGGTTAGAGAGACGCGTAGAGCTATAGGCTATATAGATGACGCCATTAGACAGCTTACTTAGTTGGTCAACTACCAGTCACAGTAGCTAGAGCGATTTATGAGTAGGGAAGACCAGGGTCAGTCTAGCGCCCAGACTTCGACGGATCGTGGGGGGGGATAGGTTGCACAGGCTCAGACCCCCAGTGTTCGACGCATTATCTTCAGACCCACTCAGTGATAAGGAGTGGATTCGAAGTATAGAAGACATGATGGAGTACACCAAAGTAGACTATCAGGACAGGGTGTCTAGTGCGGCATTCCAGCTAGATAAGGATGCCCGATTTTTGTTGCATTCGGTGATGGCGACCACCGATGTGAAGACCATGACTTGGGAGGAATTTCAGACGATGTTCTTTGACAAGTATTTTAGCCACTCGGTCAATAACCAGAAGATGGTGGAATTTGCTAAATTGAGGCAGACAGGTACTGTGGCCGAATACATGAGATAATTTAAGGCACTATCTCGATTTGCTAGTCATCTGGTGAGCCCGAATGAGAAGAAAGTACACAAACTTGTACAGAGCCTGAAACTAGATGCATACATGGGCATGTGGATAGCTGGAACACGAGGGGTGCCTTACGAGGATGTGGTGGCGAAGGCGCTAAACATTGAGGAGGCTGAGACAAAGCTTCCCAGTTATAGAGAGTTGCCTAAGGAACAGCCGAGGAGGTATTTCAAAGAGCTGTTGCCACAATCGAGCGGAGAAGAGTCGTCTAAGTGGAGGGGCCTGAAGAGGACTAATGACAGCTCTAGTAACCAGGGAAGCAACAAGCAACCTCAAGGACCGGGGCAGTTTCTGGTGTGACCAAAGTGTCAGAGGAGTCTTCCTAGCGAGTGCATGATAGGTGCAGGGCGATGCTATAACTCTGGCGACGCGGGCCCCATGTCTAGAGACTGTAAGAAGTCGCGATAGAATCGGTGCTTCAATTGCAATGAAGTTGGGCATTTTGCTAGGAGTTGCCCAAATTTGAGCAAAGCCCCAGCGATAGTGACACTAAGAATCTTCGCCCTCATTGAGCCTAACGATGCCGCCCAGCCATTAGTTATTTCAGGTAGTATTCTTATTTCGGGCATGGCGGCTCGTACTCTTATCGATACGGGTGCTACTCATTCATTTATGTCCACTGCCTTTGTGGTCAAGGCAAATCTAGTGCCCAGCTATTCTGGGCCATTCTATGATGTATTGTTGCCGTCGGGGGAGCGCCTATACTCAGATTAAGTGGTACAAGGTGATATGGTGACAATAGGAGAAAAACTGTTGTACGCCGATTTGATCATACTTAACATGAAGGAGTACGAGGCTATTTTAGGGATGGATTGGCTGTCTAGACACTATGCCACGATAGATTGCAGAACCATAGAGATCCACTTTCGACTCCCTAGTGGAGATAGTTGCTCCTTCAGGGCAGGACAAGGTTTGAGTAGGATTTCAGCAGTGTCATCTATGAGAGCCCAACGGTTGTTACGAGGTGGATGCATGGGTTTCTTTTCTCGTGTCATTGACCCGCAGTTTCCGGGCAAGGCTCAACTCTAGGACATCCCCATAGTACAGGATTTTCCCAGGGTATTTCTTGAGAATTTGCCAAGTCTGTCCCTTGACAGGGAAATTGAGTTCGTTATTGACGTGTACCCTGGAGCTGAGCCAGTGTGCAAGAACCCGTACAGGCTGGCGCCTACAGAGTTGGAAGAGTTAAAGGCACAATTAGAGGAGTTGACGGATAAGGGCTTTATACGCCC
This sequence comes from Begonia peltatifolia, assembly GCA_022433055.1. NCBI lineage: Eukaryota > Viridiplantae > Streptophyta > Magnoliopsida > Cucurbitales > Begoniaceae > Begonia > Begonia peltatifolia. The sequence goes on along the minus strand of CM039517.1, from coordinate 12,672,525 downwards.
TAGTTTTTTGCCATGGGGGTGCTTTTCGTTAAAAAGAAGACGGATCCCTGCGCATGTGAGTTGACTACACGGAACTTAACAAGTTGACGGTGAAGACTAAGTACCCATTGACAAAGATAGATGACCTGTTTGATCAGCTTCAGGGGGGCACGGGTGTTCTCTAAAACTAATTTGAGATCCGGTTACTATCAACTGAAGGTTAGGGAGGAAGATGTCCCGAAAACAGCTTTCAAGACACGGTACGGGCACTATGAGTTTTTAGTGATGTCGTTCGGACTGATTAATGCCCCTACAGCTTTTATGGACCTGATGAACCGAATATTCAGGGTGCAATTAGATAGATTCGTGATAGTATTCATTGATGACATCCTAATATACTCTTGGAGTGAAGATGAGCGCAGAGAGCACTTAAGGATCGGGCTGACGACTTTGGGGCAGCACCAACTATATGCTAAGTTCTCTAAGTGCGAATTTTGGCTGCATAGGATCTAATTTTTGAGGCACGTTATCTCTCGTGATGGTATTTCAGTGTACCCAAAAAAGGTTTAGTCTATGAAGTAATAGCCACGACTGACCAGTGCCAACCACATACGCACTTTTCTGGGCCTCGCAGGATATTACCAGAGGTTTATTGAGGTATTTTCCAAGGTTGTAGCCCCTTTGACTCGATTGACCAGGAAAAACATGATGTATAGTTGGTCCGATGAGTGCGAGGACAACTTACAGGCGTTGAAGCAGAGGTTGACTACAGCCCCTTTCCTAGTGTACTGCCATTAGAGGGGGAGAAGTTAAACATTTATTGCGACGCCTCAAAGGAAGGCTTGGGTTGCGTGCTAATGCAGAATGGAAAAGTGATTGCATATGCTTCAAGGCAACTGAAGCCCTACTAGCATAATTATCCCACGCATGACTTGGAGTTGGCAGCGGTGGTTTTCGTACTTAAGATCTAGAGGCATTATTTATATGGACAACAATGCAAAATTTTCTCGAACCACCAGAGTTTGAAGTACATCTTCACGCAGAAGGCGCTAAACTTGAGACAAAGGAGGTCACTTGAGCTGGTTAAAGACTACGGCCTAGAAATCAAGCATCATCTGGGGATGGCAAATGTGGTAGCAGACGCCTTGAGCTGAGTGTCAACTTCAATGTCTACTATGATTTTAGCAATGCCTACCGAGCTAAAGACTGAGGTACAAGAGTTCAGCCTAGAAGTTGTTTCTGATTTGGCAGCCACACTGTCGGCGATGTTGTTGAGGCCGACCATCCTAGACAGAATTAAGCGGACCCAAGAGACTGACCTCGAGTGCAATGAACTGAAGGCAAGAATGTAGGCCAATTCTAGCACTCAGCTATTCGGAGGATGGGATTCTGAAGTTTTGAGATAGGTGGTATGTCCCGAAGAATGAGGAAATGAAAAGGGACATATTGTCCGAAGCTCACTCGTCTCCCTTCTCTGTGCATCCTGCAAGCACTAAATGTACAGATATTTGAAACAACACTATTGGTGGCCCAATATGAAGCGGGAGATAGCCAAGCACGTTGAGACTTATATGGTATGCCAGCAAGTAAAGGCGGAGCATCAGAGACCGTTAGGGATGCTTTAGTCATTACCTATACTTGAGTGGAAGTGGGAGCGGGTCACTATGGATTTTGTGATCGGACTGCCAAAGACTGCTAAGGGCCACGATGCAATTTGGGTGATTGTAGACAGACTAAAGAAGTCGTCTCACTTTTTACCGGTGAGAATAACTTACTCGATGGATCATTTTGCTCAATTGAACATGCAGGAGATAGTTATACTATATGGGGTCCCGGTGTCGATAGTGTCAGATCGAGACCCACAGTTTATGTCTAAGTTTTGGAGGAGTCTGCATAAGACCATGGGTACCAAGCTGGAATTCAGCATGGCCTTTCACCCTCAGACCGACGAGCAATCAGAGCGAACGATACAGATACTAGAAGACATGCTCAAAGATTGTGTGTTGGAGTTTCAGCCTGCTTGGAGCAGGTTCTTGCCGTTGGTCGAATTCTCATATAATAACAATTACCAGTCTACTATTTGCATGGCACCGTACGAGGCTTTATATGGGAGAAAGTACAGGTCGCCATTATACTAGGACGAGGTTGGAGAAGCGAGGCTTATAGGCCCAGAAATACTGCAACAGACGGTCGACAAGATTGCTATTATAAATAAGAGGGTCAAGTGGCTCAGAGTCGGCAAAAGAGCTATGCCAATCAGAGGAGGCGAGAACTGGAGTTTGGCGTGGGTGATGAGCTATTCCTGAAAATCTCCCCGTTCAAGGGAGCGGTTAGGTTCAGAAAGTGAGGAAAGCTCAACCCTCGTTTTGTTCGACCGTTCCCTATTGTAGAGAGGATTGGAAAGACTGCCTACAAGCTTCAGCTGTCCTCCTCGATGAATGTCATACATAATGTTTTCCATGTCTCCATGCTGAGGATATAGAGGTACAGCCGACACTATCTTATGAGTGGAAGCCAGTGGCGATACTAGGATTAGCTGTGAAAGTGTTGCGTAACAAGGAGATTCCCTTGGTCAAAGTTTTATGGCGCAATCACAATGTCAAGGAGATCACTTGGAAAAGGCGGCAGGACATGGAGCAACCGTACCCGTAGTTGTTCGTTACGTAAATTTTGGGGAATAAATTATTTTAAGGAGGGGAGGATGTAACACCCCGTATTGTCATCATATCGGTTTTTGGGTGGTCAGGGTGATTAGCGGCAGGATTCGAGTCAGAATAGAGAGCAAACAATTTGTAAGGTTAGGTGGGGAATTATTTCAAGACTAATGGCGGGGAGAAAATTTTACGATTCTGACCAAAAACGGATTGATTAGCCATGTGATTAAAAGATTAAAGTGTGAGGGTGAAATAGTAATTAGTTTATTATTATTATTATTATTTATAAAATATTAACATAGAGGAGAGGGATTCGTAGAAAACCCTCTCCTCTCTCTGTTGTTTTTCTCTCCCACCACGTGACTCCCTTCGATTTCTCCTTCTTGCGTGTGAGTTCTCCTTTGACGATCGTTCTTTCGGCCGATAATGCTCTCCGTTCCTTCTCCTCTTCAGCAATTACAAGTTGTGTAGTTAAAGTTTAGTTTTGGGGTTGAAGTGAGAGTTTGGGGAGGGATTTGATGGATAGGGAATTAGCGTTTTAGGGTTGGAAAGTTCGTTGTAGTTATTATCGATCGTTGTAAAATTGTTGACGATAAATGTCATAGAGGATGAGAAATGTGCTTCGTTTTGCTGAAAGACCAGGGATGGGGGATTTTTTACCAAAAGGCCTATTTCGTTTTGAAAATTCTGCGTTAGCTGGGGCTAATGGTTTTAAATTCTGTTGCGGTATGTTAAACGGGGTTATGATTAGAGTGTTTGGTCACTGGAATCGAGTGATTCCAATAACTGACGCAAAAGTTATGCACGTTGGAAGTTAGGTTGATTTTGGAACCTAGATAGGTTAGTGAGCGATTTTAGCGAGTTCGTGAAGTGTTGTGCTAGTATGGTGATTTTAGTGCATAAGTAGAGTAGTGAGATGAATTTTGATGGGAAAATGGTTTTGTTGTAGGTTGAGCCGGTTTTTGGTGAAACGGGCACCACGGAAAGTGAGGACGCCACGTAAGTAGTGTGAGTAGTGTGCGCATGTGCATTGCCCTTACAAGCCTACACCATGGGACGGTAGGGATGTATTGTGTGTTTTGCCATTTTGCATTCAGACATGCATCATCTTTTTAAAAGTATAACGAAAATGAATTTGAACATGGTTTTATGAGCGAATATGAAGTGCGATGTGCAATGGTGAGAACGATGCATGTGTGGGCAGCTTTGGCCTTGTTGTTGGAGAAATCGGGACGGTGCGGACGTACCAGGGGATGGTGTAGTGAGTGCGTCCAGGCTCACCCTGGGATGATGCTGCGGTGTGTGTTTGGTGGTGGGCAACTACAGCCTATTTGCTAGAGGAAACAGGACGTTGGCGACGTGCTAGAGGGTGGTGTGGCGAGTGCGTCCAGCCTCACCGTTCAATGGTTGCGGTGTGTGGAGTGACACCTGGGTACGGTTTGAGGGCCTCGTTGCTGGAGAAATCGGGACGATGGCGACGTGCCAGGGTATGAAGTAGCGATAGAGAGTCCAACCTAACCATGGTGCAGCTGTACCATGCGGCACCAGTTGTGACAACATGAGCGAGAATGTAGAGACTGCATGTGATAGGATTGCATTGTCGTTTTACGTTTCATTTTGCACTACTTACTGAGCGTTAGGCTTATCTTGTGTGTTTCGTGGTGTAGGTGCAGAGATTTCAGCGAGTGAGTTGCAAGAGCCTAGACAAGATGGGTAGGCGGTTGGCAGCGTGCTACCATGTGCCGGCAGGTGGAGTGATGCCGGGAGGTAGGTTCTGGAAATTTTGTTTATGGGAGGTCTATGTTGAGTGTATAGATTTGAGGCTTAGATGGGTGTGGATGTTAATAGTCGGGATTGATGTATAGGTGCATTTTTAAACTATTCGAAAGAGTTTGATTGAATGATTTAGGTTTCGAATTGGTGGTTTGAATCGGGGAAGTTTTTGTGTTTGTTTTCTTTTAAACTGCTGTTATTATTTTTTAGGCTGCTGGTGCAAACTGTCGACCGGTCCGTATAAAATGGAATGTAAGTGTCAACCGCATGGGTTCGATCTGTGCTGGCAGAGAGCAATGATGTGTCGACCGCCGACCGTGCGTGTCGACCGGTTAGTGTAAAATCAGTGAGGGTGTCGACTGCGGGGTTCTACCTGCACGGGCAGAGAGGATAAAGGTGTCGACCTGTGAAAGTGGGTGTCGACCGCTCTCTGAGATGAGTATAGAAGTGTCGACCAGTGTTCCTGGTGTCGACTGACGCGAAGATCCAAGAGAAGCGTGGTGTCGTCCGGCGTTTGCCAGTGTCGACCGATGAAAAACCCGAGACATCTCGAGTGTCGACCGAAGTTCACAGGTGTCGACCGGTGTCTCTGTTTTATGTTTCATAAAATAGAGTTTTATTCAGATAGATTTTAATTAATTTTTCTGCTGTATGCCGTTTAAAATATTTTCAAAAACGTTGTTTTAAACCGAGGAACAAAAAATTTAAATTTTCTTCAAATTCTTTTGGGCATAGTGAATGAGTAGTAGAAGTGAACGAATCGGAAACGGCTACGTTTTCGGGGCGCTACAAAAGGCGAGAAATTAGGGTTGGAAACAACTCTACACCTAAACCCTTACAAATTGAGATGGTTAAATAATCGTGATGATATTAAAGTCACCAAGCAAGTGTATATTGACTTTGCGATTGGAAGTTATAAAGACAAAGTTCTTTGTGATGTGGTACCGATGAATGCTAACAACTTACTGTTGGGGAGGCCTTGGAAATACGATCAGAGGGTGTCCCATAATGGATACTCCAACTATTATTCATTTAAATTTGTGGAAAAATCAATCAAGTTGGTGCCACTCACACCGGAACAAAAGGTGAAAGATGAAGGGAGGGAAGGGAACTCAAATTCCACTCTTTTCAAGTCAAAGAAAGAGTTGAAGAAATTCTTCCTATGTGGGGACTTGTTATTTTGTTGATGTTTCCAAAAAGGGTTGAAGAGTTGGAAGAAATCTCTAGGGAGATTCGAGCACTCTTGAATAACTACCAAGATGTATTCCAAGAATAGCTACCTCAAGGGTTCTCACTCACTAGAGGAATTGAGCATCAAATTGATCTACAACCGGTGTTGGTGCTTCCAAAGTGCTCCGCTTTTAGAAATGACATGCCTACGATCCCGATCCGTCAAGCACAAGTCAAGGTAAGTACTTTATCTATTTTGTCTTCTAATTGGTTTGTGAAATCTTGTAGGTAAATGACTTATCAAAGTTTGAAGTGAATCAAATAAAAAGGAATTTTTTTTCCTTACTTCAAACTACGTAACCAATCTTTGTATTTAATTTACATATTTTAAGAAACTCTATTTTTATTTAAACTACGTTATAGGCAAAATTGTAGTCTTGTTTTCTTTAATTTGCACGTTTGCAATAGTTCTGAGAAAGGTTAGGACGAATACAAGGCGTGGAACAAAGGAGGGCATTGAAGATTTAGTTGGTACATTTTTGAGGCATTTCAGCGAACAGCCGACAGGCATAACAAGTTGCTTGTCAAGAAAGGCGTGTAGCAGATGAGATAAGTCACGACAAGGCGAGCTGGGGTGCAGCAAGCAGCACGCATGAGCGAGTAGATGCGTGCTACTGAAGGCGTACATGAGGAGTAGCCGCCACATCAGCCCGCACAGACGAGCACAAGAACAAGGTCCACGGGCGAGACACTAGCTTCGCGCATCACGTGACTGTGCACGAGGAAGGGTAGCGACCACCATCAGCGCGGATAGACAAGCAACAGAACAAGGTGCGCGAGCGCAAGACAGTAGCTTTGCCCATCACGTGATCGACCGTACCACCAATGGCTATTTTTAGCCGCCAACGACAATATTTTTTCAGATGCATTTTTCTTGTTTTCAACACACAATTCTTCTTCCTCTTCTATTTAAGCTTCTTCTTCCATAACATATGCAAAAGACTTTTGTTGAAATATTAGAAATCCAGTGAAGTTTTCTCTTCATTTGTCAGAGGGTTCTCTGTTAGTTTCAACTGGGTGTCTGATGATCACTGAGTATGGCCTGAGTCACAGCACCATGGTGCTTCTCATTCTGGTGCGTCATATCCAGAAAGGAAGCACTTCGATGCATCTTCCTCTTGGTGCGTCATATCCAACGGGAAAGCATCATAGTGATCTTTTGTTCGTTGTGTAACATCCAAACTCAAGGAACCCAATTGTACCCCAGGTTAGGATTGCTTGCGGGTACTCTTAGTTATCTCTATCTCTCCTTGCTCTTGCTGGCGCTGGAAGGAAAAAGAGGCTGGCAAAAATTCTAGTTCCAGAAATCTACCACTTCCTTCAAGAAGGAGTGATTACCAAGAGCTTCAATCATAGCTCATCGAACAGCTGAGGGCCCCTCACTCCCATTCCCATTTTCATCATCTTATCAGCCTCCTCTGTGGCAAGGAAACTTGTTTGTTGACTCACCCATCTCCCATAACATCTTCTTCCAATTTTTGTCTCTATTTTTGTTGTTCTTGTGTCTGTTTTTAGGGTGTTCATTGAGCACCAATCATTGTATTTTCTTTAAGTCTTCCACATGGACATTTCCACTCCATTTGTAGATCCGTACTCTGTCAAGAAAATCTGCAGGAAACTAAAGAATTGCAGAGTCAAGTGGAAGAATTGCTAGAGAAGGGCTACATTCGAAAATCAATGAGCCTGTGTGTCGTGCCCAACCTTCTAGTGCCAAAGAAGGATGGCTTAATAAGAATGTCTGTCGATAGTTAAGTCATCAACTAAATCACCATCAAATACTGTTTTCCTATTCCAAGGCGCGAAGAAATGCTAGATGAGCACTAGAGCTTCCTATTTTTCTAAGGTGGATTTGAAAATTGGCTACCACCAAATTTGAATGAAGAAAAGTGATGAATGGAAGGCGGCTGTGAAGACCAAGTATGGGTTATTCGAATGGTTAGTCATGCCTTTCAGCCTTTCCAATGATTCTAGCACCTTTATGAGGCTCATGCACGACGTCCTCAAGGAGTTTTTGAGCAGGTTTATTCTGGTCTAATTCAACGATAGTTCAAACCTTACAACACATATAGAGCATCTTAGAACCCTCTTTGAAAGTCTCACAAGCATCAAGATCTTTGGCAATTTCAATAAGTGTACTTTTGCTCAAGAGATGGTGTATTTTCTTAGTTTCATGATCACAAATGATGATATGGGTTGGATGAGTTTAAGATAAAGACCATAAAGAAATAGCTTGAGGTTCATCAAAGATTTTAGTTCGATTATGGTACCTATTATGGATTGTACCAAGAAAGAAAAGCTTGCCCAAAAAGCTTTGAGTTGATAAAAGAGAAATTATGTCATGCACCCGTTGTTATGCTCCCTCTTTGAAAGTCTCAGAAGCCATTCAAAATTAATAGACTTCCTTGAATGATACTCCTACATCATCAAGTATAAGAAGGGAGAGACTAATGTGGTGGCCATCGTCGAGGTAGAGATTTTGTGCATTCTGCTTTTGCATTTAATTGTTTTCAAAATACTATTTTGGTGAGTTGTCACATGTAAAAGTATGATTGGCCTGGTCGCTAGGATGTCAGTTTTCTACATATATGTACATATGGTTTTCTCATAATAATTTTCAAGATACGTGATATTTGGAGAAGATGAACCATTTTCATACTTTCTATCGTTTTGGTGTCAACATATCACGAGACTATCCTATTACACCTTTTCTTAAGTGAAAGTTGTATTGTTTGTACGTACTATAAATGGAAATAGGGCAGTTATGACGCGCCTCTTGGGTCGCGAATCTCAAAACCTGATATGGTGTTTAATGTTTGGGTTGGTGTCATGGCTAAATGTCGATTGTCGACCTTTCAGGTGATGAGCTTGATATTTGGATCGTTATCACAGATTTGTTTGTTTGGTCTCATGACATTGTTGGGTCTTTGGATCACCATCTTTTTGTGATAGTGTGCCGAAGAGATTCTCGTGACACCCTCTTTTATCATTGATGAGGTTTTCTGTAAAAAATGATTAGATTTATTTTCATTCATGTGACATATTTTATAATTACCTCACTGAGGGCTCGTTGAGTCGATTTTGATAAAAAAAAAAAAGAAAGATATTTCTTAAACAGATTTGTAAAATCATGCATAGATTTGAAATGCTACACATTTGAAGTAAAAATAAAAACACGTTTTTAAATCGAGATGCATTAAGTATAACAACGGGTATCAATCATTGAGTGTCACTTATATATGATTTTTGCAATGAAATAAGTAACAAAGCCAAACTATCATGCTTCTTAAAAAGTGATAATAATACTAGGCTTCTTGTTTAAAAATACTTCCAAGAGAATAAGACAAACAACAAGTGAATCACGTAGTTGTGCCCTTAACTGTCACAACTCAGCATGGACATATAATATCACAATTGAGTGTCAACCTTGACATCTTATTAAGAAAATATTAAGACGCTCAACTTAATTTGATAACATCGGATCTTATCTCACCATCACAAAGTCACCAACAATAGTAAAAATACTCCAATAATGATCCAACTGCTTGGACCTGACATTACAAGTTCATAAAATAAATAATAGGAATCATCTTTTTTTTTAAATCATTGTGTTAATAAATATTTATCAACTTACTAATTGAAGAGTCACTCTTCAACACATTTAGGATTTATTCTCACTTAACCAACAATAGTAAATATTACATCAAATAATCCATCAATAAAAAATTTAATTGTACTGTCATCTAAGTCCTTTTATGATGGTACGAGGGTAACATCTAATGAGGTGTTTTCATTATTTACATATACAATATTACCCCACTAAGGTGAGTGAATTGTTTTACAACTAACTCTAGGGAGACAAACACAATGGGAAATAAAGGAATGTCACATCCTAATGTCCAACAATGTGTATAAAGTAAAAAGAAAAAGAATAGTTGCGCTAACAGGGAAGGCTTGTTCAATCCAACCACAAGCATTAGAGCATTTAACCACATAAAGTTGTACAATAGTCCTTCTTTGGCTCATTCTATTAAGCTTACTTATGCTCGGTTCCTCTTTACAAACATTTACAATACTCACTCAAACACTTATCAAAATTAATGTCAACATGTTAAAAATATAATAAAAATTTCATAAATAGAGCTGAACTTGTATGTTTGAAGAAGTTGTTAGCTTTCTAGCGCTTTACAAACTTACAAATCTATCAATCGCAACCTATCACTTAAATATAATATGCCAATTGCATAATAGGACATTTGATTTTGAGCTCATCTTAAACCAAATCATAATATGCACCATTCATGATCTATTAATGTCTAATGCTACACATACAACTCTGCCTCCAGTTCCCTCTATTTCATACCCTCAAGCAACTAATCAACTATTTAGAATTTCCCATCATTACCTTCAAATAAAATGTTGCAAAGCCAATCTAGTGCTCTATCCACATAAAAATGCCATTTAGATTCTTTATCATGTAACACTTAGAAATTTTACTGTATATTTTAGTTATCTGTATAGAATTAGCATGAAATCCTAGAGATTTACCAAATGAAAGTAAAGAGGAATAGAGAAGCCAAAAATTTGAGATTTAAAAGATAAATTAATTAAAGGGGAGATTAAAATGTATATCGTTATCAATTAGGAAATTGGATTAAGTGGATTGGAAATAGATTTTCTTAAATATAAAGCTTCTTCAAGAGGCTACTCACTATGCCTCCAACCAAACACTCTTTTCCTCTCTTATTCCTCTCTCTCACCTTCCACGGCTTCAGCTCTCTCTCCCCCGCAATTTTCTCTCTTCTCCCTCACGAAACCCCTCTCTCGCAACTCACTCTCTTTCTCTCGAAAAGCACTCTCTCACGCCAGATCTGCCTTCTTCTCAGAAAAGTTCTCTCTCTTGTGGGCTTTTAGAAAAAAAAAAAAACCCATAAAGGTTTCTTCTTCCCCTGCCCTTGGTATTGGTTGAATGATGAAGGAGCCACGAAAATCCCTCCTCCTCTCCCTAGATTTTATAAGGTAAGAAGAAATTTCTTAGGGTTATGAAGTTTTGGTCATGGTTTTTGGAATTTATGGGTTAGGAGTAGAATTTGTTGAGTTTTGTTGGCAAATGAAGAATGTTAGTGTGGATGCACGAAAATGAAACCTTTTGTTATATTGCTCGGATTCCTTGATGCCTCTTTATGTTGAAATATTATTCATGTGAGTAGAAATGAAATGGGAAAGAGTATGGATTGACATATGTTGAATTAGAAGTCGAATTACTCAAAACTTAAAATTCTGGACATGTTTCGGTATTTTGGTTTTTAGCCTAATCTACCGATTTTCATTTTATGAATTGTTTCAATGTGTGAAACTAGACCCTTTGGGTGAACTTGTGGCTTTAGAATTAAGGCATTTGGATAAGTATGTAATAAAATATGGATTTTTGAAGTTGATGTAAATTATGGGTCATGATACGAGTTTGAAGTCATGTAATGATTTAATTGGTTTAATTTGGGTTTAGGCCACTTTGAGTTGGATGTTTTTGTGTAATAACTTGGGATTTTTTTCCAAAATTTTTTTAAATCCTGCGAGAAATTCTTAGGAGATTTTCACGAGTTTATTAATTTTAGGAAAAAATTAGGATTTTATTTGTAATAGGATTTTCGAATTTTTAGGCAGAAGGACGCGAACTTAACAAAAATATAGAGTTTCAAACATGTGAGGGTGATTTAGTAATTTAGTTAAATAAAAAAATAAAATAATATAAAAAAATTGATATATTAAAACAACTTAACGGCTTCACGAGGAAGCCACTCAGTTGTTATGCCTTCGACGAACGCCCGAGAGCGAAGGAGCGAGGGAGGGCGTGGAATCGAGCCAGGCATTGGCCGACGACCGATGAAAGAGAGGGACGCCGGTGCTCAGACTTCTCACGCGAGCAGAGGTGAAGTGCGGCTCATCTTTTCCCGTGCTAAAAATCGAAGGTAAACCTTCCCTGATTCGGTTTCTTTCGATCGAGTGTGGGAGTTTGGTTGTTTACGAATTCCTAATGGTTTGAGCTCTGTTTTTGGGTGTTTTAGAAGATAGTTTGTGTGCGCTTGAGCCAGCTTATGGCTTGGCCTTTCCGCGTCAAACCCGACCGAGAATAGATGAGTTTTTCCCCTGTCTTTACTCTGTTGGCAAACGGTTGTGGGTGGATAGTGAGGGTTTAAATTAGTATTGATTTCTGAAGCACTTACGCTAGAATTCAGGCTAATTAGAAGGTAGAATTAATGGTGTGCTGGCTGAGAGTGATGAACTTCAAATTTTGAGGAGAATCGAGAGGATTGAATTGTAACTTTGAGTTTTCTGAAATGGAAATCTCCAATTGGTTTTAGATTATGGCTAATAGGTTGTTATGTGACTGAATTGTGAGGGAAATGGGTCGGTTTTACTTAAAGAACGAAAATTTGGAATGTTGGGCATAAAACAGATTATGCTTTTGGGGATTTTGACTTAGCTACGGTTGATCATTTTAAATTCTCTTTTGGTATATTGAACTAGGTTATTAGTGGAGCGTTTAACCGCTGGAATCGTGCGATTCTGATATTCGACGCAAAAGTTATGTGTATCCAAAGTTTAGGAAGTTTTTTGGCTGAACCAAGTTAGCGATCCGGTTTAGTTGGGTTTTCATGGGCTTAGCTGGGAGATGTGATATTTAGCAAGTTTAGTGAATTTTGGTGCAAATGTTGATAAGTGATTGTTTGTGTTTTAGGTTGAGCCGAGGGATTGATAGAAATGAGCACCACAGAAAGTTAGGACGCCAGGTAAGTAGTGTTTGCATGTGCTTTGTTCATGTGGGCCTACACTACAGAACTTTAGGATTGGTTATGTGGTGTGATGTGCGTGTTTACTATTTTGTCATGCATCATGTTTAGAAAATGGTACGAAAATGAATTTGAGCATGTTTTGAGTTATGGAGTGGAGTGGCTATGTGATGGTAAGGAAGATACATGCGTGGGAAGCTTTGGCCGTGTTATTGGGGAGACCAGGGCGGTGTTGACTTGTTAGGTGTAGGTTGGTGCGAGGTTCATCCTCACCTTGTGACGCCTGTTGCGGTACAAATGTTTGTTGGTAACTAGGCCTTGTTGCTGGGGAGTCCAAGACGATGGCTGGCATCAGGGTGTATCCTGGCGCGAGGTCCATCCTCACCCTGGGGTGGTTGCTGTGTGTAGCTCGTGAGCTTCGTTGCTGGGAAGTCTGGGACAATACTATGGGGTGAGGGGAGTTTACCTCTCTAATCCGAGGACAATTTAGTAGAAGGGAGTACAAGGGCATTACGACCAGAGCCTATAACGAGCTAGTCCAGGGGTCCATGACTATGACGGACTACTACAACAGATTTATCCCACTGGTGCTCTACTGCGGAGGAGTCAGCGTGTAGGCATAGGTTATCAAGTTTGTTCAAGGCGTGAATTTTAATATCAAACAGGCTGTGACTGTAAAGCAGTATGATAACCTGCTTGGGGCGTATGAGGTCGCCTTGAGAATAGAGACGATGTACACCTTAGGCGATGACACTTTCCAACACGGGTCAGGTAGCCAGTTTTCAGGGAGAAAAATGACCAACAATAACTTGTGGTAGGTGTCAAACAAGGCTTTCTGTGCGAGCCGCTCTTTCGGGTCTAGTGGTATCTCGTCTAGGAGCAACAGATACTCCCCTTGCACCTGCCATTCCTGTGGCCAGTCGGGTCATCTCAGGAAGAACTGCTCGTTGAACCAAGCTCAGGGGCAGCAGCCGCGACCCCCCTTCCTTACTCCCTCAGCTACCGAGTCGTTCTCCCAGCTGGGTAAGAAGTAGGGATAGTCTCGACCCCCTCTCCAATAGACTTGGGTGTAGACTCAGTTCTAGATGACCCAGTGCCGAGAGAAGATATGTCTTTCGGTGATACTCCTGGATTTTGCATCGATCTCGTTCTGGGGGCCACATCAGTTCTATTCCCACATACAGGATGGCACCCACAGAATTAGTTAAACTGTGTTGGTAGCGTTGGATGAACTGAAGAACAAAGGATTTATATGGGAGAGTATGTCGCCATGGAGCTATCTCATCTTGTTTACAAAGAAAGCAGATGGGTCGTTGAGGTTTTGTGTTGATTATCGAAGGTTGAATCGGGTTACTATTAGGAACAAGTATCCACTACCACGCATGGAAGACCTTCTTCGATCAATTTAGGGGTTCACGATATTTCTCGAACATTAATTAGAGGACACGACATCATCAGGTGAAGATCCACTAGGAAGATATACCCAAAACCACTTTTTAAACAAGATATGGACATTTCAAGTTCTTAGTCCAACCTTTCGGGGTAACTAACGCTGCAGCGATGTTTATGAACCTTATGAATTGGATCTTTCAGCCATATTTGGACCAGTTTGTAGTAGTCTTCATTGATGACATCCTGGTATATTCAAGGAACCACCGTGAACGTGTTGAACACCTTCATATTTTCCTGCAAACTTTAAGGGAGCACGGGTTATATGCCAAGCAAAGCAAGTGTGGCTTTTGGATGATTGAGGTGAAGTTCTTGGGTCATGTGGTTTTGCAGGAGGGTATTTTGGTAGACCCTTTGAAGATAGAGGCTGTAGTGGACTAGCAACAACCTAAGAATGTCTTTAAGATTTGCAGCTTCATAAGCTTAGCAGGATATTACTGGCGTTTTGTGGAGAACTTCTCTTCCATTGTAGTGCCGCTTATCAAACTTACCCATAAGGATGTGCGGTTTGTTTGGGATGAAAACTATCCCAAGGCATTTGAATAACTAAAACGAGGATTAACTAGTGCTCTGATTTTGACATTTCCCAATGGAAACACGTTCTATGTCGTGTATATCGACGCCTTATGGGTTGATTTGAGTTGCGTTTTGATGCCACAAGGTTAGGTAGTAGCGTATGCCTCTCGGCAATTGAAACCTCACGAGTCGAACTACCTCACCCATGATTTAAAACTCGCCTCCATTGTCTCTGCTTTAAAGATATGTAGGGCCTATTTATATGGACCCAACTTCAAGGTTTCTCCGATCATAAGAGTCTGAATTACTTACTCACTCAAATAGAGCTCAACTTGCAGTAGCGCAGGTGGATGGAATATTTGGAGAATTATGATTTTACCTTGGAGTATCATCTTAGCAAGGCTAATGCCATTGCAGATGCATTGAGCCTGTATCCCCGTGGTTCACTATCTTGCTTGATTCTTGACGAATGGAAGAAATATGTGACAATCAAAGATTTTGAGTTAAACTATCATTATACTCAAAGCATGTCATATGTCTATCATGTTTTGGCTATACCTTCGATGCTCACAAGGGTGAAAATACTACAGCATTAAGATGAGGAGCTCGTAGCAATGGTGGGACAGCTCTAAAATAGGGAACAACTTGAGGCTTGGTCAGTGAACGCTGATGGTGATCTGTTCTACCATGGTAAGTTAGAAGTTCTCAACCTCGCCAATTTGAGACAAGCCATCCTATATGAAGCTCACATATCCAGTTTTGCCATTCATCCGGGCAGTACAAAGATGTATAAGGATCTAAAGTGTCAGTAATTCTGAGCTGACATGAAGAGAGAAGTAGTAGAATTTGTTGCCAGAGTATGACCTGCTAGTGGGTTAAAGTCGAACACCAGCGACTGGCAGGTTTAGTCCAGCCTTATCTATTTTATAATAGAAGTGGGAGAAGGTCACCATGGACTTCGTTACCCATCTCCCTTTGACTCCCAAGAGGTGGGATGCTATGTGGGTTATTGTGGATTGGCTGACAAAGTTGACACATTTCATCCCCGTTCGGATGACTTTCTCTGTTGCCAAGCTCAGCCGATTATATGTGCAGGATATTGTTCATCTTCATGGGGTACCCTTGACCATAGTGTCTGATTGTGATCCTCGTTTTACCTTGGAGTTGTGGAAAGAATTGCACAAAGAGCTCGGTACGAAGACAAAGTTCAGCACTGCACATCATCCCTATAGAGATGAGTTGTCCGAGAGGACCATTCAGATATTTGAAGACATGCTGAAGTCTTGTGTTCTGATTTTGGTAACAATTGGATCAAGCACTCCCCACTGGTGGAGTTTGTATACAATAACAGCTTCTAGCCCAGCATTGGAGTCTCTTCGTATACTGTATAGCCAGCCATGTCATTCCCCTTTGTGTTAGGCTGAAAAAGAGGAACGACTTATGCTTAGGCCTGAAATCATTGAACAGACCACTGAGAAGATCCACTAGATCCATGAAAGATTGAAAGTAGTGCAGAGCAGGCAAAAGAGTTATGTCGTCCTTAATAGATGCGAGGTGGAGTTCGAAGCTAGTGACTTTGTCTTTGTGAAGGTTCATCCTACTCGTTGTGTTAGCTGGTTTGAGGTGAAAGGAAAGTTAGCCTCGAGGTATATTGGGTTATTTCAGATTGTTGAAAGGATTAGAGTTGTAGCTGACAAGCTGAATTTGCCGCCTCAGTTGGGACATGTGCATAATGTTTTCTATATATCCCAACTAAGGAAGTGCATTCTAGATCTGTCTCACAATGTTTCATGGAATGAAGTGCCCGTCCTGACTAACACGATGTACGATGAGGAGCCATAAATGATTTTGGGCCGCGAGCTTTGGCTGCTATATCGCCAGGAAGCTCCATACGTTATGGTGGTATGAAAGAACAATAGAGAAAAAGAAGCCACTTGCAAACTTGAGCCCGAGATGGTGGAGAGATACACTTAGAACTTGATTACTAATGACTTTATTTCTTTTGTAGGTGATGGAAACTTTGAAGGCTTAGAGTAGGTACCTAACCGTGAATGTAATAACCAGGAAAATTTCAGATTTTAAGGCTAATTTCTGAAATTTTTAATTTAATATCGGTTGTAGTTATGAGAAATATTTTAACGGGTAGACTAAATTATAATACTCGGAGTCTAGTTTGTGATGGTTTTCAAAAAATTTAAAGTCGGGAGGGCGAGAATTTAGCGAAGTCACGGACGATAAAAACATGTGAGGGCATTTTGGTAAATTTATTATTTAAATTATTTTATAAAATTAAAATTTTATAAAACAACTGAACGGCTTTCGCGAAGCCGTTCACTGTTTGGTTCTGCTTCGCCAGAGCCGAGAGCTAACGCGCGAGAGAGGGCGATCGAGAACTAGGTTTTGGTCTTCTATCGATGGACAACGAGCGCGAATTTGTGAGCGGAACCGCAGCTGAGTATTTCTTCTCCGACAAACTGAGGTCGTTCACTTTCAGGAGCTCGAACTCCCGAATTGAGAGCCCGAGTGTGTTCTGCCGACGACTGTGAGGAAGGGCCCTATTCGGTTCTGTTGCCGGCAGCCGAGCGCTCGAATTTTTGTCTTCTTCCATTCCCCAACCCGAGTGTAGAGCGACACCACCCTGTAAGTCCCTCTCTCCCACTGCTGTCCTGTCCCTTTTGGGCGAGATTAATGTTCGGCTTCCCTCCGTCTCTGTGAATTTTGCTGCAATATTTCACTGGATTAGGAGGGTGAATGTGTGTGTTAGTGGATGTACAATAGATGTCCGGTGAGAGCCAAAATTTAGATTTTGTGCGTGAATTTATGATTTCCAGTTGGATTATGCTAATAAGTGAAATTGGATCGAAGTTGAGATTTCAAATTTTTTTTTCGTATAAAAACAATTATGTTTTTGGAGACTTCGACAGGGCTACGGTTAATTATTTTAAATTCTGTTGCAGTGGGTTAAAATAAGTGGTTAGAGGAACGTATGGCCGTTGGAATCGTTCGATTCCGATATCCGACGCAAAAGTTATGCGCGTTGGAAGTTTATGTCGGATTTTAGTCCGAGTGAAATTAGTAAGCGTTTTTCAAAGGATTGTGACGTGTGATAGTAGCATGGCCGTTTTTGATGCGATGACTAGTTTTGAGTGAGTTTTTGTTGAAGAAAAGAAAAATGTGAAATTTGATAAAAAGGGGCAGATTCTGTTTCTAGATTTTTTGACCTAGCTGTCGTTTACCGTTTTAAAATCCGTCCTAGAATGTTAAACTAGGTTCCCAAGGGGACGTTTTGCCATTTGAATCGTTCGATTCCGTTGACAGATGCAAAAGCTATGCACATCCAAACTTTAAGCTGGTTTTCAGCCGAACTACGTTGGTGACCCGTTTTAACTGGAATTTCATGGGTTTAGTTAAGGGATATTATTTTTAGCTTATTTGGTGAATTTTGAAGCGAAGATTGATGAGTGATTGTTTGTGTTTTAGGTTAAGAAACGTTTTGGCGAAACTGTGCGTCGAGTGACCATAGGACGCCAGGTAAGTAGTCCATGCATGCGTTTTGCCCAAGTAGGCCTACATCGTAGAACTTTAGGATTTATGTGATTGATTGGGGGGTGCGTGCGTATTGTTTGACATGCATCATTTTTTTTTTTTAAAAAGGGAACGAAAATGATTTTGAGCATATTTTGAGTAAGTGGTAAGACGCGTGGCGGAGGTACCACGGATCCTGCTAGTGTGTGGGCCAGTGCATAACCAACCGCGGATTTCGCTCGAGGAGTGGGCCAGCTGGGCCGTCACGTGGCGTGAATGTTTTGACAGTGAGGGAGATGGGCAGTGGTATCGCGGATCCTACTAGTGTGTGGGCAGATGCAACACCAGTCGCGGATTCCGCTCGAGGAGTGGGCCGGCTGGGCTATCGCGAAACGTGTGTGTGTGTGGCAACTGTGGCCCCGTGGTGGGGAGGCAGTGACGGGGGCAACCTATCAGGGTGTAGTGTGGCGCGAAGTACACCCTTACCCTGATGTGGTTGCTATATGGTAATGCGTGTGTGTAGATTGTGGGCCTTGTTGCTGGGGAGTCCGGGACGGTGGTGACGTGTCAGGGTGTAGGGTGGCGTTAGGTTCCTCCTTACCATGGGGCGGCTACACTACGCGTCACAGATGTGACAACATGAGTGTGAGTGTAGAGACTGCATGTGAAAGGATTACATTGTCGGCTTTTACTTTCATATTGTACTACTTACTGAGCGTTAGGCTTATGATGTGTGTTCTATGGTGTAGGTGCTGACGATTTTGTTGGTGGGCCTCGAGAGCCTAGTCCTGAGGCATAGGACGGTTGGCGGCGTGCGACCGAGACACCGGACGGCGGATTTTGTTAGGGCGACCCGACCTGTGGTGGTGGTAGGTGATGGTGAGATTCGTTGGATTGTTATTTTGTGTCGGGTATTTATGCAGATAGAGGAGTTCGTATAGACGTCGGTTGTACAGGATTCTATAGTGTGGTTGTAGTGTTTCAGGAACGCGTACGTATTTTTATATGTCAAAGTATGATATTGCTCTATACTGTGGACTTTCTTTATTTGTATTTGATGGATTTTCGTTGTCCTTCAACTCTGATTTTTGTTATGTAGATTCTCTGGATGGTTGATAGCTAAATACTGATAGTTTTTGGTGAACTATGTACAAGGTTTAAATTTTGGGATAGCAAGTTTTTAGGTGTTACTCTTCCAAAATTTCAGGAGAGAGGTTTGGAGTCGAGAGGATATGGAATAGGTCGGGATACGTATAGTGAGCGAAAGTGCGGCATGGTTGCAAGTGCGTGGGGCACGCGGTCCTGCGAGTACTCACGGGTCGTACGGCGTCGGGTAAGGCCGTGCGTGCGGACGTGTGGTACAGAGGCGGGTGCGTGGGGCACACGGCGCTGTGAGCGTACGCGTGATGAGGTGATCTTGAGTTGGCACGCGCGGCACCGCTAGGGTGCGCGCGGGGCATCGAAGTGGGGACGTGAGTGTGCGACACCGATTTTGTGTAGTTCAAGGGGATTGAGGATTTCGTGTTCCCTCTTCGGGGCACGAGTTGTTTTCGAATTGAGTCAAAGTTTTCATACTCACAAATGTTCTTTTAAAGATGATTTGAAAGCGAAAGTACTATTAAACTAAGTGAATTGTGTCAAGTTTTAGTGTGTCATAGTGTGTAGATGTACTATAGCGCACCGGGAACGTGGGGTTTCTCTGGGTGTTATAGTTGAGACATGGATCAACCTCTTCATGTGCTCATCTTTGATAAACAGAATGAAGATAGTAAAGAGGGAATTTGTCTTCCCTACATCCCAACCGTGTAATCAGTTTCAATGTTCAGTTAGCATACATTAGCCTTTTTCTTATATTGGCAAACATTAGCCATTTATGCATGTTTTAAATTGCGTGGTTAGGAGTAGGTGATTGCAAGGGCTAGATGTATGATTGGTGGCTAATTTGGGTTAAGAATGTGGAGTGTGGTGTGGCCATGGAGAAAGGCCACATACATGCCCCAACTAATTGCACCAATGAAGATTAAACTCAAATCAATTAAACTCCCTTACATACCCCCGCCTTTGTCAAAATGCCTCAACAGTCGGCTGGATCATCCACGAGCGCACTCCTCCTACTGCCTCCTAGTCTTGGACACTCTCTGAGTACTCACCAGCTATAGATTCGTCACCTACATCACAAAACTCATCTATTAACCTAATGCTAAGTAAGTAAAGCGCATAAAAAAGCATAAACACTGTAACAATCATATCCCAACATATGTAGTTTCTACCGTTTCGTCTCTACTTTCGTTTGTCTTTTTCTTACATCTTCTTTATCTTCTTACTACTGGGTTCCACTTTACGTGCTAGATCAAGGTGACACACCTCGCGGTCCACCTCACAATACAAGGCCAAACTCAATCTAGTAAAGTGACACACTTCGCTGTCCAACTCTCGGGACAAGGCCACTACGTAAAGCGAGGGAAGAAGTGATACACCTCGTGGTCCATTTCTAGGGACAAGAGCACTTATTCCCCCACCTTTATTATCTTCTTTCGTATCTTCTTATTTCCTTCATCTCATCACATCCTACTGTTTCACTTCGTAAAAATATGGAAATTCATTTTCGTTTTGTTCTCGTACTTTAAAAACATGATGCATAATTACTAAAGCATAACAGAAAATAAACGTCCATGCATCCTACCGAGCTGTGATGTAGGCCCAAAGGCGAAACACCTACTGCACTACTCACACTACTTACCTGGCGTGCTTAGCAACTCGTACTTTGTATATGGCTCGCAAACTGGAGAACCTATAAAACCACACGCCTATTAATTTTACTTCGTCTAACTCATAAAATTCTAAGGGGAAATAACACTCTAACAACTAATCTAACTAAAACAAAAATCCGACTCAGTTTCTGATCAACCTTCAGAAATGTACAACTTATCCAATACTGATCCGATTTGGACGATTCGAAATGCTACGGACCCCTGGGGATGTCTAATTCCAAACATGCTAATCCAATTTCTAATCCAACACTTATAGCTTGACCGAATGTGGTCGAACGAAAATTGTTCCATAATCCGAGTATTCGGCTATCCAAATGCTCAATAGTTTCTATAAAAAACCATAATCTACTCCTACTTCCAGATTAAACACCAACATATGGATAAAAATCAACTCTAACTTCAATTTCTCGTATCTCCCTCATAGGTTTTACCAAAACAACCCAATACTCTCTTTAACTTCACTTTTATCGCTCAAAACAACTAAGGAACTAACTATCTATTCAAAAACTAACTAAAACATACCTTAGATTTGAAGAAATGAAAGGGAACTGAGAAAGATCGTCGCTGGAAGGAAGAACTTGCTGAAGAAGGTTGGTTTGTCGCGTCGGAAAGAAGGAGAATACACAAAGAAGGGGAGGAGGTTTCTGCTTCCTTCACTAATTATATATATATAATTATACTATTAATATAATTAATCATAATTACTATTTCGCCCTCAACCTCTAAGCTTTTAACCGAACGGTTAGTTGGTTCATTTCTGATGGGATTATTAGAATTTTCTTTTCTCCATTAAGCTCAAAATAACCTTATATTTAATGTTAGAAATTCTCCGCTCTTAATTCTGACCAAAACTCCGCCGATTACAATTAATGTAAATCTGAAAATTAACTTAGCGAAAAATTCTGGGCGCTACATTGCACCATCCTCAAAAAAATATTTTTACTCAATATTTGTTACCTGAAAAATTCTTGTTATCGGCTCATCATGTCCTGCTGCAGCTCCAAGGTTGTTTCTTCCACGTTGTGGTGGCACCATAGGACCTTCACCAGTGGTATCTCCTTGTTGCGTAGAATCTTCACTACATATTCAAAACTTCCACAGGCTCCTCCTCGTAGGTCAATTTTGGCAGGATCTCTATTTTCTGTTGCTCCACAACATCAGAAGGATCTCGTATACACTTCCTGAACATAGACACATGTAATACATTGTGAATCCCACCCATTGAGTCTGGTAGTGGTAGCTGATAAGCTGTCTTCCCTATTCTCTTCGTAATAGGAAATGACCCAATGTATCTAGGGTTTAACTTGCCTCTTTTTATGAATCTTACAACTCTTTTTAATGGAGAGATCCTCATAAAGACTTCATCATCCACTTCAAATTCTAGATCTATCCTCCGACGATCTGCATAAGTCTTATGTCGGCTTTGAGCTGTTAAGATCCGTTGTCTAATAAATGCAACCTTTTCTGCAATTTGTTGTAGAATATCTGGACCAATCAATCGAGTTTCCCCGACTTCGTCTCAATATAATGGACACCCGCACTCCTCATAAGGAGTCATACCTATCGTAGTCTGAAAGCTGTTATTATAAGAAAACTCTACCAATGATAGATATTTGCTCCATGAACCTTCGAATTCCAATACGCAAGCTCGAAACATATCCTCGAGTGTCTGAATAATCCTCTCGGATTGATCGTCCGTCTGAGGATGAAATGTCGTACTAAAATTGAGCTGCATACCTATTGCCTTATGAAGTATTTTCTATAACTTTGAGGTGAATCTCGGGTCTCTATCTGACACAATCGAAGTCGAAACTATGTGCAACAGTACGATCTCCTGAATATACAGCTCAGTGAACTGATCCATAGAGTACATCATCTTTACAAGTAGAAAATAGAATGACTTGGTTAATCAATCCACAATCACCCATATGCTATCATAAGCCTTTGTTCTCCTAGGCAATCCGACAACAAAGTTCATAGATATCTGCTCTCATTTTCATTCAGGAATGGGCAATGGCCAAAGCTTTCCTGCTAGCCTCTGGTGTTCAGCCTTAATATGCTTTCAAATCAAACACATCTCCATATACTTTGCCACGGTCTTCTTCATATTAGGCCACCAGTAATGCTGCTTAAGATCCCTGTATATCTTGGTGCTTCCTGGATGTATAGAAAGTTTAGAAGAGCGAGCTTAACATAATATCTCCCTTTGTAGCTCATCATTATTCGGAACGAACCATCTATTTCGAAACTTAAGAATTTCGTCATCTGAATTATTGAACTCTGACCTGCCATTAGAAGCCAGTCTTGATTTGATTTCATTACATTCAGCATCGTCCCTTTGGGCTTGCTTAATCTTTTACAAAATAGTGGGCTTTAGAGACATAGCTGACAGCATGGCCGACACATTCGATATCACTTCTAAGTTGAATTTCTGAAACTCTGCATCCAAAGCTAGCGGTATACTTGGAGTCATGGCCAAAGTGGATACCGTCACCCTGCTCAATGCATCGGGCACTATGTTCGGTTTACCGCGGTGTTACTTAATTTCTACGTCATAATCTTTCACAAATCTCTAACCACCGCCGTTGCCTCGTATTCAGCTTCTTCTGAGTAAAAATATACTTTTGACTTTTGTGATCAGAATATATTTCACACGGATGTCCATACAAATAATGTCTCCAAATTTTTTGTGCAAAAACTACGGCAGCTAACTTTATGTCGTCTGTTGGGTAATTCTGCTCCTGGGTTTTTAACTGCCGAGAGGCATAGGCTATCATCTTTCCTTCCTGCATCAACACACACACCTAAGACCTATTTTGGAAGCATCACAGTAAAAGCTAAATTTTCTGTCCTCAGTAAGAAGCGTCAGAATCCGAGCAATAGTGAGTTTCTGTTTTAATGTCTGGAAATTGTGTTCTCAATATTCTGACCACAGATACTTCACATTTTTCCTTATCAAACGGGTCAGGAGCACCGCAATCTTTGAAAATCTTTCAACAAATCTTCTATAATAACCCACTAACCCTAGGAAACTTTGTATTTCAGTGACATTTTTTGGCTGTGGCCACTCTTTAACTGCCTGGATTTTCACTACATCAATAGATATCCCATCACTCAAGATGACATGTCCCAGAAAATGGGTCCTATCATGCCAAAACTCGCACATAGAAAATTTTCCGTAGAGTTGGTGCCACTTCAAAGTCTCCAACACCAACCTTAAGTGCTCTTTATGATCCTGCTCATTACGAGAGTACACAAATATATCATCGATAAACACTATAACGAATTTATCGAGATAATCATGGAATACTCTGTTCATCAGGTTCATGAAGGCGGCTGGAGCATTCATCAATCCGAAAGACATCACCAAGAATTCATAATGTCCATATCTCGTCCGAAAAGCTGTCTTTGGAACATCTTGTGACCTGACCTTCAGCTAGTAACAGCCTGATCTCAGGTCCATCTTAGAAAAGACTCGCGCTCCCTTCATGTATCCTTGGTAGAGGGTACTTGTTCTTAATCGTCAGCTTATTCAACTCTCTGTAGTCGATGTACATCCATAACAACCCATCATTCTTCTTGATGAAAAGGATCGGCGTGCCCCATGACGACAAGCTAGGGCGTATGAATCATTTCTCCACCAATTCTTCTAGTTGCTTCTTTAACTCTTTCAGCTCCCTTGGTGCCAATTTATAAGGATTCTTCGACACTATCTCGGCCTCTAGATATACATCGATAGAAAACTCTATCTCCCAGTCCGGAGGCAGACCAGGTAGATCATATAGAAAAACTTCTTGGAAGTCTTGAACAATGAAAACATTTTAGGGCCTTGAATACCTGGGAATTTGCATATCTATAATACTGGCGAGAAAACCAAAAGACTCACCAACTAAAACTTGACGAGCACTAATGGGCACCATGATGAATATCTTTCGAGCATTCCTCGTGACCTAAAAGGTGTACTTCTCACCATCTTGGGGTTGAAAATTCACTGTCCCCGTCCTGTAGTCGATCGTAGCGTAGTACTTGAACAACCAATCTATTCCTAATACCGCATCATACCCAGTTATACCCATAATAATAAGATCGACTAATAAACTTCAGCTCCCCACAAACACTGCACTATCTCGTACGACTTGATTTGAGTACATACCTCCATTAGAGGGTAACATCACTTCATAATTACAGTTCGTTGCTACAGGCCACACATCTAATATTACTACGAAAGCGGTTGCAATAAACGAGTGCATTGCACTAGAGTCAATCAAAGTATACGCAGGTACATAATTTATCAATATGCTATCTGACACTACAGATCGCTTGTCATCATCGCCCAACTGGATCATGGCAAATACCCTTGGTGTTGTGCGCGTCGGACCTTTCTTCAGAGCTAGGCAATCTCTGCTAACATGACCCACCTCGTTGCAATTGAAACACCGAGTCACTCTGAGCTTCGGGCAATCTCTAGTTAAATGTCCATCTTCGTTGCAATTATAGCAGTTTCCCAAGTTAAATTTGCATTCTCCCGGGTGATATCTCAAGCACTTCGGATACTGGGGGTACTCTACTGACCCCTGAGGCCTTTTACTGCTTCCCTGGGTACTCGAGCCTCGCTGAATCTCTTAGTGCTCCTCTGTTGTTGCTACTGGAAAGCACTTCTACTATGTGGGACAATTTCCTTGAAAAATCTCTTGGAAGCTTCTCACTCTTTAACACATTTAATTTCCACTTCCTCCACCTCTAGTGTCTTTGCCACAACTTTTGAATACGGTACCTGTTGAGTTCCTGCTATCTTTACCCCTTTGTATATCTCCAGTTTTAATCCCTGTACAAATTGAAACGCTTTATCCTCATTCTGGCTCACCAAATTACTGGCAAACCAGGACAAGGACTCAGACTACCGGTTGTACTCGGTTACCGATCTGGTTTGCTTCAACTGTAGGAACTTCATGCTCTTAGCTGCCTGCACGGTAATATTAAAATACTTGTCATAAAAGGCATCTTTAAACTTTTCCTATGTCATGTGTTGTGCATCGATGGTGGTCTTCACAAACTCCTAGGAAAATCTAGCGTCATTCGCTAGATGAAATGTGACTAGCGAAACTTTATCTTCCTCTTCTATCTTTGCATACTTGAACATACTTTCAATGGTACGGACCCACTACTCTGCAGCTGTTGAGTCTGCTAACTACCCTTCAAACGTCGGTGGTCATAACCTCCAAAATCTGTCACCCGATTAATCATGGCTAGAGCTACAGCCTGCACTTCCTTCAATGTCTCGAATAAAAAAAATCCCTAATTGCTGAGACTGTCTGTTTACCAACTCGGTCAACTGTCTAATTGTCATCGAGTCATCCTCGCTCATTGAGTCAGTTGTCTCTTTCAATAATCTGGGACGTCCTGATTGTCGAGACATAATGACTAATTTTTTGTAAAATGGTTAATTACTCTCCTAACTATTTAATAACTAAAACTAAACTTAAACACTTAACGTTGTCGAAGAACATTATACGGTGATTGGGCTGTTAGGTAATAATTTGAACGGTTTGACCATTTGGCTCAGATACCACAATTATAATGGCCCAAACACCGACTCGCCAATTTTTGGTCCGCTCTCTCTGTCACACCCTGATAGCAACATCCTCGAAAACCCCCGCTCTCTTTCTCTCTCTGACACACCTTGAACGAAAGCGTATCAAAACCCACCAGTTTTGGGTCCCTCCGATACCGTAACTGTACATCTAGAACATCTAGAAAACGACTCAAAATTTAACACCACTCTCGTTTTGAAATCGTATTTAAAAGGACAATTGTAATTATAAAATTTTTTCGACCCAATTCGAAAACGACTCAGGCCCCGAAGAGGAATGCATCAATCCTCAATACAAAAATACATAGCGAGAAAAGTATAATTTAAAAGAGTTTTAAAAGCGACAATACTTAAAATTTTAGGAAGGAGTCCGACACGCGCTGCGCGCGCCACCTCAGTATGCCGCCACGCGGCCCATCGCATGCCCACGGATTAGAGTTGCACGCACCCGCCACGGCACAGTGATGCCAAAGCATACCCAACGCGTGCCCTTGCAACAGCGCCGCGCATCACACGCCCCCCACGTGGCGCCGCGCGCCCCGTATGCAAGCCCCGCACACACGTTCGACACTGTGCCGCGCGCACACCATCCCGGCACCCCCATATCACGCTCACGGCTTCAGCGCCGCATGCCCCGTGCGCCCTACCTCTGCGCCGTACGTCTGTGCTCGCACACCAACTTTCGGCGCCAGTCAACCCGTGCGCGCTTGTAGTGTTACACGCCCTATAGCCATGATGCGCTCTCCGCAAGCACCCTCGACCTGGTAAGCACGCTCTGCGAGCACGACCGGCTTACCGGCGCACCCGGTTCGGCTACCTGACACTCCACCTTTCTCTTGAAATTTTTGCAGAGTAACATCTGTACTTACTGACCCCAACCTTCAAACAATACACCACATAAATTCTCATAGTGCATCAACCAATCCATCCAGAAATCACCGAAGGAAAAACAGAGTAGAAAGAAAAAAATCTGACAATTATCGATGAAGAAAATTCACAGTATAGAGCAACACAATGCTCAAACATATATAATATATACACGCATCATCAAAAAAACCCAGACTACTAGGAAAAATCCACATCTATACAATATCCATCATGTAAATCAAATTGTCCCCAAAATACGAAAAGGGAAGCCCCGAAAACCTCACCAAAACTCACCACCTGCACGGGTCGGGTCGCCCTAGCAGTCGGCTATCTGGTGCCTCGGTCGCACGCCGCCAACGGCCTTAATGCTCTAGACTGGGCTTTCGAATCTCACCAGTGAAAATCTCTGCACATACACCATAAAATATACAACATAAGACTAACGGTTAGCAAATAATGGAATATGAAAGTATAACCGACAATGCAATTCTATCACATACAATTTCTATGCTCACACTCATGCTGTCACAATCTGTGATGCGTAGTGCAGTCGTGCCAGGGTGAGAGTGAAACTCGTAACACGCTACACCCTAACATGTCACCACCATACCAGACTCCCTAGTAACGAGACCCATAAGCCACACACACACGCCACCTCATAACAACTACACCATGATGAGGGTGAACATTGCGCCACACTACACCTTGATGCGTCGCCACCGTCCCGGTCTCTCCAGTAACTGGGCCACAATTGCCCTACACACATTTTGCGACGGCCCACCCCATGGGATCTGCAACTTGAGATGTATCGGCCCACTCCCCCAGCAAGATCCGCAGTCCCACCATCCATCATCCTCACCGTCAACACATACACGCCTCGTGACGGCCCACAACTTATGCGTAGGTTATCGGAATCGTACAATTCCAGTGGCTAAATGCTCCTTTAACAACCTAATTTAACACACTAAAACCGAATTTGAAAAAATTAATCGTAGCTAAGTTAAAAGTCCCAAAAACAGAACGAGATTTTTGCACTAAAATGCCCGAAATCTCAACTTCGACCCATCTCAACAAATTTCTTTACCAAGCAACCACATTTCACTCATTGCCAGATATTCTAAATAGAAATTGGAAATTAAAACACCAAAACCCAAACTTTTGCTCATATTTCCCTTCGGTTTTTAGTAAAATCACGGGCAAAATCTTGCCTTTAATCCACTCCAATTTCTCCACATAATCGACCAAAAGCCGTCCCCCAACAGAGCCTCACACTCGGCCATCAAAACAAAGAGGGAGAGAAGGGAATGCTCACCTGTTCCCTGCCGAAATTGGTCTGGAAAAGCCAATCCCCTAGCTGGCTCCAACACACACACACTAGTTTCTAAACACACTTAAACCGAGCTCAGCAATCGGGAATTCGGAAGCAACCAAACTCCCAAAATTGGTTGACTGAGGCCGAAACTGGTGGGGTTTACCTTCGGCCTTTAGCACAGGAAAAACACCGAGCCGCACTTCACCTCAGCTCGGTGGAAAAGCCCGAACACCGCGTCTCACTCTCTCGATTGTCGGCAGCTCACTCTCTGCTTCTTTCCCTCCTGGTTTCTCTTACTCTCTCTCGCTCTCTCGGGCTCGAGATCAAACGAGGTGGAATGGCTTCCACCCAAAGCAATTCCACCTATATAAAAAAAAATTTTAAATTAATGCAAATTAACAAAACACCGTCACGTGATTTAATCATTCGTATTTTCGTTAAATTTGCGTCCTCTCGACTTTAAAATTCACAAATTCTTCAACAAATTAAATTTCAAGTTTTATAAAGTAAACTTCCAGTTAAAATCTCCCAAAAAAATCTAACAGGGAAAATTAATTTAAATTCCATAATTTCTGGGTTATTACATTCTCTCTCTAATACCATCTTAGTGGCGACCAGAAAACCCTCACGGTTCCCATTACGCTCACTACTACCACTTCCACAAATTTGCTCAGAAAAATTTGTGTAAAAATTTAAAACATTCGTTACTCGACTTAAAATGACCTTTTTGAAAACGTTTAAAAACGTCGCAGCGGAAGAGTTGGATTAAAATTAGTTTAAATAAAATCAAGTTTTCGAAAACATAAAAATCATTTTTGGTCGACCCCGGTAAATACAGGTCGACACTTCCATCTATTTTTCACTATCAGTTGACACTTGTATGCACCGGTCGACACTACATTTCTCTCTATTTGTGTTGCTTGATCCGTGAGGTCAACACTCCCGTTTATTTTACACTACCGGTCGACACTTGCATGCACTGGTCGACACTTCCATCAAATTTTTCACTACCAGTCGACACTTGCATGCACTAGTTAACACTACATTTCTCTCTGTCTGCGTCGGTCGATCCCTTAAGTTGACACTTCCGTTTATTTTACACTACCGGTTGACACTTGCATATACCGGTCGAAACCTTCTCCCTCTTTGTCTGACTAGGTCGACCCAAGCGGTCGACAACTACAGAGTTTAGTCGACTCCTTTACATACAGATCGACACTGCACACTCGTTTTTACACCGAGTGGTCGAGACTTTCTTGCAGAGGTCGACACTTCATTCACAAAATCTGTTTTAAAACTTCAAATCCTTTAAAAATAGTTGAACTTCTGACTTAACGCCAAAATAACACAACTTACACTTTTCCATCAGCTCAAAATCATTATTTACATAGAAAAATGACTACTAACGTTGGAAACCTGTCTATACATCCACAAGATTTCAATTGACTCAAAACAACTTGAAACGACTCAGAACAAATTCGACTAAACTCAAATCAACTAAACTGCCTTACATACCCTCGCCGTAGTCAAAACGCCCAAACAGCTGACCGAACCGTCTACGAGCGCACTCCTCTAACTACCTGCTAGTTCTGGGCACGCTCTGTGTACTCACCAGCGATAGCTTTGTCAGCTACATCAAAGAATTCATCTATTAGCCTAATGCTAAGTAAGTAATTCGCATAAAAAAAACAGAAATACTATAACAATCACATCCTAACATATGTAGTTTCTATAGTTTCGTCTCTACTTTTATTTTCGTCTCTTTCTTATATCTTCTTTACCTTCTTACTACTGGGTTCCTCTTTACGTGTTAGATCATGGTGAGACAACTCGCGGTCCACCTTACGGGGCAAGGCCAACCTTAATCTAGTAAAGTGACACATCTCGCGGTCCATCTCTTGTGACAAGGCCACCACGTAAAGCGAGGGAAGAAGTGATACACCTCGCCATCCACCTCTTGGGACAAGACCACTCAACCCCACCTTTATTATTTTGTTACGTATCTTATAATTTTATTCATCTCATCACTTACTACTTTTTCACTTCGGAAAAACATGTAAATTCATTTTAATTTAATTTTCGTAGTTTAAAACCATGATGCATAATTACTAAAGCATAACGTAAAATAAATGTGCATGCATCCTACAAAACACTTACTGCACTACTCACACTACTTACCGGGAGTCCTTATGTAACACTTAGAATATTTCGTTTGAATTAATTTTGGATTTAATTTCAATCGGTGGAGTTTTACTCAAAATTGATAACGGAGAATTTTTGCCCTTAAGTAAAAGATTATTGTGAGGCTAATTGAGGAAAGAAAAATCTAATAATCCAACCGAAATTGGACTGTATAACATATTTGTTGAACGGTTAAGAGTTGAGGGCAGTTTAGTAATTAGTTATTATTATTAAAAAAAAATAAAAAAATAAAAAAGAAAAATAACACCATCGGTTTTCTCCTTCCCAGAAAAACCCCCCCTGTTCTTCTCCTCTCCCTCGCAAAGTTTGGCAACCCTCTTCCTGCGATGTTTAGCCAATTTCTTTTCTGTTTCTTCATATTACGGTAAGTTTTAGTTAGTTCTGAGGAGATAGTTAGTGTATTAGTTGTTTTTAGCGATAAAAACGAAGTTAGTGAGGGTATCAGGTGAATTGTTGAAGACCTATGAGGGAGATACAGGAAATTGAACGTAGATTTGATTTTTATCCGCATGTTGATATTTAAGCTATAAGTGGGAGTAGACTACGGGATTTTATGAGAATGATTGAGTGGTTGGATAGCCGATTGCTCGAATTGTGGAGCGGTTTTCGCTCGGCCATGTCCAGCCAAGCTATATGTGTTGAATGGGGAAATGGATAAGACCATAGGATACTAGACACCCTAAGGAACATATAGCACTTTAGATCGTCCAATTCGGATGAGTGTTGGAAAAGTTGTGAATTTTCGAAGTTGGTAGGAAATATAGTGCGCTTGCGGGTTTAGTGGAGAGTTTTGGTTTTGTTACGAGTTATGACTTTCAAGCTAGGACTTTATCAATTTAACGAGTTAGAATTGATCGATGTGGGATTTTATAGGTATTCCCAGTTAGCGTACAAAGTACGAGGAATTTCAACGATGCCAAGTAAGTGATGGATTGTTTGTGATTTGCCTTAGGGCCTACACCATGGAATGGTAGGATTGTTTGTTTGTTTGATTATTTTTTTGTTGTTTGGTCGACTGGTTATGCATATGGGTTGACATGGATTAAGGTTTTGAACTACGAAATAACGAGTTTTGAGCATACTTTGAATTGTGCATATGAAATATAATCAGATAAGAAAAGATGCCATGCATGGGCTATGCCTCGTCGTTAACGTGCTAGTGAGAAAGCACTAGGGTGTTCCCATGGATGAAAGCATATAAGATGACACGGTTTGTGAACGCCTTGTCGTTAATGTGCTAGTGTAAAAGCACTAGAGGGTTCTATGATCGATGTTGGAAGGAGATTATGTTTGGTTGTCCTGCGTGTGAACATGATGTGTGTCTCTAATCTCGCTCCATAGGTCATGGTTTGGCCGTCGTGAGTGTGATAGGATGGTAGCCTACTTGACTCACACGTGAAAGTGGAAGATGATAATAATGAAAACAAAACCGAGCATAGAAACTGCATGTGATAGGTGTTGAGTTGTGCATTTATTTTTAATTCATATTCCATACTTGCTAAGTATTAGGCTTATGTTTTGTATTCCGTGGTGTAGGTGACGACAAGCTTTCCAGTTAATTGTTAGGTGACGGGCATGCCTAGGATGGTGGTAGGTGACGCACGCCGTATGCTGGTGCAGGCAATTTGTTAGGGCGACATGACTATGGTAGGATAGTGTAATACCCAGAAATTTTCCGTTGAAAATTTATGTTGGATTTCCGTAAATTTTAATCGGCGGAGTTTTGGTCCCAATTAATAACGAAAATTTCAGCCTCTAAGTGAAAGATTATTTTAAGGCTAATGGTGGAAAGAGAAATTAAAGAATTTAACCGGATTCGGACGAAATTACGGAATTGTGAAACGGTTTAAGGAGGAGGGCAATTTGGTAAATATAATAAAATAATATAAAAAAATAAAATAAAATAAAAGAGGGAGAGCACCGTCGGTGCCCTCCCCTTCCTCCGCTAGCATTTCCTCTCCTCTCTCGCGTTCTCCTCTCCATCGAGCGGTGTCTTCCTTTTCCTCTGTGCTGCAATCTTCTTCCGTTCTTCTTCGAATCTTCGAAGCTATGGTAAGTTCTTGTTAGCTTTGCGTAGTTAGTTAATGTGTTGGGGTTATTAGTGGCGAAACCGGGTTTGGCAAGGGTATAGGTCGAATTAATTAAAACCTAGGAGGGTAATGTGAGAAATTGAGCGTAACGTTGGATTCTATCCATGTAATGATGCGTAGGATAGAAATAGGAGTAGATTAGGAGAATTAGTGAGGAAGATTGGGAGATTTATTGGACGTGTACGTGAGATTTGGAACAGTGTTCGTTCGGCCAGGTTCGGTTAAGTTGTGGACATCTGAATGGGAAATGGATGCAACCACGGGAAATTAGACATCCTCAGGAACCCATAGTATTTGGTAACGTCGAATTCGGACGAGTAATGGAGAAGTTGTGAATTTCTGGAGTAGGACGGAAATTGTGTAGAATTTCAGGATTTTTTTATAGTTTCGATTTTGATGTGAATTAGGACTTGTAAGTTAGGGAGTTATGAATTCGATGAATTAAAATTGACGGATGTACAATTTTATAGGTATTCCAGTTAGAGCACCAAGTCACGAAACGCGAAAGAATTTCGAGAACGCCAGGTAAGTGGTGGAATGTATGTGATTGGCCTTCGGGCCTACACCATGGAATGGTAGGATTGTTTGGTTGCTTGTTTGCTTTGATCGTCATTTGGTTGTTTTGTTATGGAGTCGTGCATCATGGTTTTGGACTACGAATTACGAGTTTTAAGCATGTTTTGAAATGTGTATGTGAAATGTAACCAGATAAGAAAAAACTTGCAACGCATGGGTGAACGCCTCGTCGTTAACGTGCTAGTGAGAAAGCACTAGGGGGTTACCATGGATGAAAGTACGTAATGTGACACGGTTAGCGAATGCCTCGTCGTTAACGTACTATTGAGAGCACTAGGGGGTTCAACGATCGTTGTTAGGAGGAGGTTACGTAGGGCCGTCCATGTGCGAACATGATGTGTGCCTCTAA
Source organism: Begonia peltatifolia (assembly GCA_022433055.1). Classification (NCBI taxonomy): domain Eukaryota; kingdom Viridiplantae; phylum Streptophyta; class Magnoliopsida; order Cucurbitales; family Begoniaceae; genus Begonia; species Begonia peltatifolia. The sequence goes on along the minus strand of CM039517.1, from coordinate 12,638,854 downwards.
TCCTCGCTCAGTGGGTTATGGAATGGCCGTGCCGAGTGTTGAAGGGATGGGTGTTAGCCTGAATCACACCGGAAAGTGAAAGATGAAAATAACGAAATGAAAAGAAAACGGAGTTGAGTATAGAAACTGCATGAGTAGGGGTTGAGTTTTGCATTGGTTTTCGAGTTCATGTTTCCATACTTGCTAAGCATTAGGCTTACGTTTTGTGTTCCTTGGTGTAGGTGACGATGCGCTGTCAGGTGAGTTGCTAGGTGACGAGAAGGCCTAGGTCGGAGTTGGCGGGAGGTGTCGCATGCCGGTGCAAGGA
>CM039517.1:12544935-12638147 GCA_022433055.1 Begonia peltatifolia | reverse complement strand
GGGTAAAGAGAGTATAATTTTGTAAGTGTTTTGAGTTGAATAGAGTTATAAGGGTTTTTGAGGAATTTAGGTGGTGTACCAAGGGTACCATAGATTATTGGGATATGAATGTTTTGAAATTATGTTATCAGAATCTAAGCTTTTACTTCCTGGATTTAGTCGAGGAGTATTCGTCGTGTGTCGTTTTGAAACTTGCATGAAGAAATTTCGTGTCAAAATATGGGTTTTTATTTTGTGGTTGTGATAGGGTTATGGTTTTTGTGCGTATTTGAACGAACTGGTGTGATTTTACTGATACTGGTGTGAAGTGTCGACCGAAGTCCAGAGGTGTCGACCGGTCAGTGTAAGTGTAAGGTAAGTGTCGACCGCGAGGCTCGACCTGTGGTAGACAGAGCTGAAGCAGGTGTCGACCCCTGTTTACAGGTGTCGACCGGTCATGTAAAAATGGTAGCGGTGTTGACCGCGGGGAACGACCTGCGCGGGCAGAGAGGTTTAAGGTGTCGACCAGTGGTAATGGGTGTCGACCCCTCTCTGTGTAGAGCATAAAAGTATCGACCGATGGAAAAATTCGAGAAGACTTAGGTGTCGACCGGTACTTACAAGTGTCGACTGGTTTCTGCGTCTCTGTGTTTTAAAATGGTGAAGTTTACTTACACTGAATTTAAATGAGTTTCTGTTGTAGCATTTATATGTATTTCTTTTGAAAGTCGTTTAAGGTAAAAAAAAAAAAAGAGTCTTTTTGAGAGCTTTTCAATTTCTAAGAAATATTTGATAGAGGATATGAGGGACGGTGACGAGTAGTAGTTGGTAGCGAACCGGGAATCACGGAAGATTTTCGGGTCGCCACAGATAGGTTGTGGAATTTTATAAGCGTTTTGTGTTAAGCACCTGTGTATAGACCTTTGAGGATATAGGTTGTGTGGTACGGTTATAGTTGAGATTGGAGTACGGATTATGTTTTTCTTAATCACTTGGAGAGATTATGTTTTAAAAATATAAGTTTTACTTCGTGGATTTAATCGTGGTAATGTTCGTCGTGTGTTTTCTCTAAACTGTTGTTATTTTTATATATACTGGTGCAAGATTTTGACTGAAGTCGATATGTGTCGACCGGTCAGTGTAAAATAGAAGGTGAGTGTCGACCGCAGGGTTCATCCTGCGCAGGCAGAACTGAAGTAAGTGTCGACCCATGGTTATATGTGTTGACCGGTCAATGTAAAAATGGCAGTGGTGTCCACTGCGAGGGTCGACCTGCGCGGACAGAGAGGATCAAGGTGTCGACCTGTTAAAGCAGGTGTCAACCACTCTCTGAGATGAGCGTAGAAGTGTCGATCGGTGTTCCCAATGTCGACCGACGAAAAGACCTGAGAGAAACGTAGTGTCGACCGGTGTTACCAGTGTCGACCGATGAAAAACCAGAGACAACTCAAGTGTCGACCGACGCTTGCAGGTGTTGACCAGGTGTCTCTGTGTTACGTTTCATAAAATAAAGTTTTATCCAAACTAATTTTAATTTAGTTTTCCGCTACAATGTCGTTTAAAATATTTTTAAAAATGTCGTTTTAGTTCGAGGAACAAAAGTTTTAAATTTTATGCGAATATTTACAATACGAGTGGAATAGGGAGTAAGTAGCAAACTAATCCAAGGTGGACCGGGGACGCACAAGAGTTGGTATCAGTGTAGTGAACGAACTGGGAATCGTGTAGGGTTTCCTGGGCGTCACACCTTAGTAACTCGTACTTCGTATATGGCTCGCCAACTGGAGAATCTATAAAACCACACGCCCATTAATTCTACTTCGTCCAACTCATAAAACTCTAAGGGGAAATAACAGTCTAACAACTAATCTAACTAAATCCAAAATCCGGCTTAATTTCCGATCAACCTTTGGAAAAGCACAACTTATCCAATACTTGTCTAATTTGGACGATTCGAAATGCTACGGACCACTAAGGACGTCTAATTCTTAACAGTCTAATCCAATTCCTAATATAACACTTACAACTTGACCGAATGTGGTGGAACAGAAACCGTTCCGTAATCCGAGTACTCGGCCATTCAAACACTCAATCGTTTCTATAATCTACTCCTACTTGCAGCGTAAATACTAATATACGGATAAAAATCAACTTTTACTTCAAATTCTCGTATCTCCCTCCTAGATTTCACCAAAACTACCAAATACTCTCTTTAACTTCACTTTTATCGCTCAAAACACCTAAGCAACTAACTATCTATTCAAAAACTTACTAAAATATACCTTAGATTTGAAGAAATGAAGGGGAACTGAGAAAGACCGTCGCTGGAAGGAAGAACTTGCTGAAGAAGGTGGGTTTCTCGCGTGGGAAAGAAGGAGAATACACGTAGAGGGGGAGGGGGTTTCTGCTTCCTTAACTAATTTTGTACATAAAATTATTTTATTAATATAATTAATTATAATTACTATTTCGCCATCAACCCTTAAGTTTTTAACCGAACGGTTACTTGGTTCGTTCCCGGTTAGATCCTTATAATTTTCTCTTTTCCATTAACATCAAAATAATCTTGTACTTAATGCTATAAATTCTCCGCTCTTATTTCTGACAAAAATTCATCCGATTATAATTACATAAATCCAAAAATTAACTTAGAAGAAAATTCTGGGCAGTACACAACTCACAAAAACCCAACCAAAATGGCTCACTAACTCATCTCGGCCAAAAATTGACCGAAACTTCAAACGCACATAACGTTTTCTACGGTTATTGAAATTGCTCGATTTTAGTGGCTGAACGCTCCTCAAGGAAGCTATTTTAATATAATAAAAGGATTTCTAGAAGGATTATCATAGCTATGTTAAAAGGGACCAAAACTGGACCAGTTTTATGTCTAAAAATTTCATATTTTTAGCTTCTACTCAAATTCAACTAATTCTCCCTACTTTCAATCATATTCTAATCCATTTAAGCATAAACTAACTAAATTGGAGGTTTTCAAATTCAAAAACCCAAAATCACAGCCTCAGTATTCTCGAATTTTCATGAATCCAAAGCCTTCCTCCTACAACAAGTTAAACACCATTTATTTCCCTTATAAACACTCTTATTTCTAGCATGTAATCCTCTGAATTCAGAACCTAATCCAACCCCCACCTTTGGTCATCAAAACACAAAGGGCAAATAACTCACTGATATTTTTCTGCGCGTTTCTGTGCGAGACGGAAAACTAGAGGAAGGCTCAGTCGCCAGCGAGGAGTTTGGCAAGGTGAAGGCCGAAAAACGACAAAGGTTGTCACCAGGGAAGGGATCGTCGTCGTCGGGTCTCTCCTAGCTTGCGCGTTTTCTTCTGCCAAAGAGGAGTTTGCATGTAGGTGGCTTTCGTGAGAAGCCACCCACATCAAATACAATTTTTTTTTAAATTACCTTAATGCCCTTATATTTTAAATTATCCAAATTTTCATCAAATTTTATCCTTCTTTCGTTTTCTGATTAAGAAAAATTTCTCTTACGTTTGAGCAAGAATTTTAATTCGCCCGAAAGCTTTTCGAGTATTATAGATGGGTTACGCGGCACTTTGGTGGGCCAACCTTAAAACCCAATGGATGCAAATGAGAGAAGAACCAATTGCCACATGGTGGAGCTTGAAAGCACACAGAACACACAACATAAGCCTAACGCTCAGTAAGTAATATGATATGAAAGTAAAAGCCGAAAATGCAATCCTATCACATGCAGTCTCTACACTCACACTCATGTTGTCACATTTGTGACGCGTAGTTTAGCCGTACCAGGGTAAGGAGGAACCTAACACCACCCTACACCTTGACACGTCGCCACCATCCCGGACTCCCCAGCAACGAGGCCCACAAGCTATACACACGCATCACTACACGGCAACCACATCAGGGTAAGGGTGTTCCTCACGCCACACTACACCCTGACACGTTGCCCCCGTCCCAGCCTACCCAACACGGGGCCACAGTTGCCACACACACGTTTCGCGACAGCCAAGCCGGCCCACTCCTCGAGCAAAATCCTCCACTGGTGTTGCACCGGCCACAAACTAGTAGGATCCACGGTACCATTACCCATCACCCTCACCGTCAACACATTCACGCTGCATGACGACCCAGCTGGCCCACTCCTCGAGCGGAATCCGCGACTGGTAAAGCACCGGCCCGCACACTAGCGGGATCCGCGGTACCACCGCCACACGTCTCACCACATACTCAAAACATGCTCAAAACCATTTTCGTTCACGTTTTTAAAATATGATGCATGTCAAACAATACGCACGCATACTACAATCAATCTCATAAACCCTAAAGTTCTACAGTGTAGGCCCACTTGGAAAAAACGCATGCATGCACTACTTATCTGGTTTCCTAAGCTCGCTCGACGCACAACTTCGCCAAAAAGTGTCTCAACCTAAAATGCAAACATTTCACTCATCAATCTTTACTTCAAAACTCACCAAATAATTTAAAATGACATTCCTTAACCAAATCCGTGAAAATTTCAGTTAAAACGGATCACCATTGTGGTTCGTCCGAAAACTAGCCAAAAGTTTGGACGCGCATAACTTTTACGTCCGTTAACGGAATGGAGTGATTCAAGTGGCTAAACGTCCCCTTAGGACCCTAATTTAACATACCAGGACGGATTTTAAAACAGTGAGCCACAGCTAGGTGGAAAATCCCAAAACCGAATTTGCCCTTTTTTTCTAATTTTCACATTTTTGTTTCCTTCCATGAAAACTCACTCAAAACTAATTTTACGCATAAAAAATGGCTATGCTACTATCACACGTCGCAATTCTATAAAAAACGCTCGCTAATTTTACTTGGACCAAAATCCGACATAAACTTCTGACGCACATAACTTTTGCGTTGGATATCGGAATCGAACGATTCCAGTGGCCATACGTCCCTCTAACAACCTATTTTAACCTACAAAAACAGAATTGGAAACGATCAACCAAAGCCAGGCCGAAACGGCCAAAAAGAAAATCTATTTTTATACGAAAAATAGCCGAAAATTCAACTTCAATCCAATCCCGCCAATTCCCTCGCCGAACAATCACATTTCAACCTATTAAGCACAATCTGGACAAAACCAAGTATATCGAACTCAAAATCCGAACCCCACAGCCAACAAGCTTCGGGTTTTTCCCCCTCCCTCCCGAGCATTCACTGTCCGCTCACTACACCCACATTCACAGCCCATAACCGACTCCTATACCGAGCTAAATCGTCAGAAAACAAGAAAGAATCAAGCCCTCAGGCTTGGTCGACAGGAGCCGAAACAGGGGAGGAGTTACCTGCGGTTTTCAGCTCGAGAAGAATCCACTCACGCTGACTTTCTGCCTCGTCGGAACCACCCAGCGCGTCGCGTCTCTTCCTCGATGGTCGATCATTGGCAGCTCGTCCCCGATCACCCTCTCGCTCGCACGTTTGCTCTTGACTCCGGCGAAGCAAAAACCAAACACTGAACGGCTTGCAAAAGCCATTAAGTTGTTTTTAAAATTTTTTTTAATGTTATAAAATAATTTAAATAATAAATTTACCAAAACGTCCTTACGTGTTTTTATCGTCCGTAAATTCAAAAAATTCTCATCCTTCCGACTTAAAATCCCGAAAACCACCACAAACTAGACTCCGTGTTTTATAATTTAATTCCCCCGTTAAATATTTTTCTGAAACTCCAACCGAACTTAAATTAAAAGTTTCGAAAATTAAATCTAAAAAAATGCAAAATTTCCGGGTTATTATATTTGCTACCACTTTTGAATATGGCACCTCTTAAGTTCCTGTTGTTTTTACTCCTTTATATATATTCGGCTTTAATCTTTGCACAAATTGAAACATCTTAACCTCATTGCAGTTCACCAAATTGCTGGCAAATTGGGACAAGGACTCAAATTGTCGGTTGTACTCGGTCACCGATCTGGATTGCTTCAACTGTAGGAACACCATCCTCTTAGTTACCAGCACTATACTGTTGAAATACTTGTCATAAAAGGCATCTTTAAACTTCTCCCATGTCAAGTGTTGTGCATCGATGGTGGTCTCCACAGACTCCCACCATAACCTGGCGTCTCTCACTAGATAAAATGTGGCTAGCGAGACATTGTCCTCCTCGTCTACCTTCACATACTTAAACATACTTTCCATGGTAGGGACCCATTCCTCTGTAACTGTCGAATCTGCTCACTGCCCCTCAAACGTGGGTGGTCGTAACATCCAAAATCTATCACCTGACTTATCATGGCTAGAGCTAGAACCTGCACTTCCTTGAACCTCTCGATTCAGCAGAATTCCTAATTGCTGAGACTATCTGTTTACCAGCTCCGTCAACTGTCTTATCGTCGTCGAGTCATCCTCGCTCGTCGAGTCAGTTTTCTCCCTCGGTACTCTCGGACGTCCTGGTCGTCTAGGCATCTTGACTAATTTCCTAGACGAGGGTTAATTACTCTCGTAAGCATCTAATAACTAAAGCTAAACTTAAACACTTACAGTTGTCGAAGTACGTCGTGCGGTTGTTGGCGCTCTTAGGTAATCGTTTGAATGGTTTGATCATTGGGCTCTGATACCAAAACTGTAGCGACCCAAAAACCCAAGCAGTTTCCAGTATGCTGACTACTGCTACTCACTTAAATATGCTCGAGTAAAATTCGTAAAAATTTAAAACTTTCGTTCCTTGACTTAAAATGATATTTTTAAAAATGTTTAAAATCATCACAGCGTTTATTAAAAATTAATTTAAATAAAATTCAAGTTTTCTACTGTAACACCCCAAAAACCCACACGTTCCCGGTGCGCTACAGTGCATCTACACACACACACTAACACTTAACATAATTCACTCAATTTAATACCCTTTTGTTTCCAATTTACTCTCCCCCTTTTTTTTTTTGACTCGATTCGAAAACAACTCGCGTCTCCCCGTAGACACCTCACGCAGACTCTCACGGCGCCGCACATACCACTCAACGTTACTGTGTTTCGCGCACGCTCACAGCGCCGCGTGCCACACGCACCCTGCCGCTGTACAGCACGTCCGCGCGCACACCCTCACCCAGTGTTGCACGACCCGTGGGTACCCAACAGGGCCGCATGCCCCGCACACCTGCGATCACGCCGCACATCCACACTCATCTAAACTCCTCTAGCATTCATCATACACACACCTTGACCTATTTCGTATCCTCTCGAATCTCAACCCCTCTCCCAAAATTTCGGCAGAGTACCGCCTAAAAACTGGCTACCCCAAAATTTAACCCTTCACACCATTCACCAGAATCCAACAATATTTACCTATCCATCATCTAGAGAAATCATCCCAACCCAAATCAGAGTAATAAGACGACGAAAATCCATCAAATACAAATGAAGAAAGCCTCCAGTATAGAGAAATAACATACTCTAACATGAAAAATATCTGCGTACGTCACCAAAATCACACGCACTCCATATACACCTATACACTGACGCATATACAACAATCAATCCCATCCTCCGTACATAATCACCGCAAAAGAAAGAAAATCCACAAACCGACCAGGCCACAACCTACCATATCCACGGGTCGGGTCGCCCTAACAAAAGTCCGCCATCCGGTGCCGCAGTCGCACGCCGCCAACCATCCTACGCCTCAGGACTAGGCACTCGAGGCTCACCAGCGGTATCGTCAGCACCTACACCACAGAACACACAACATAAGCCTAACGCTCAGTAAGTAATGCGATATAAAAGTAAAAGCCGACAATGCAATCCTATCACATGCAGTCTCTACCCTCACACTCATGTTGGCACATCTGTGACGCGTAGTGCAGCCGCACCAGGGTAAGGAGGAACCTCACGCCACCCTACACCCTGACACGTCGCCACCGTCCCGGACTCCCCAGCAACGAGGCCCACAAGCTACACCCACGCATCACCACACAGCAACCACATCAGGGTAAGGGTGTACCTCGCGCCACTCTACACCCTGACACGCCGCCCCCGTCCCAGCCTCCCCAGAACGGGGCCACAGTTGCCACACACACACGTTTTGCGACAGCCCAGCCGGCCCACCCCTCGAGTAAGATCCGCGACTGGTGTTGCACCGGCCCACACACTAGTAGGATCCGCGGTACCACTGCCCATATTCTCACCGTCAACACTTTCACGCCGCATGACGGCCCAGCCGGCCCACCCCTCGAGTAGGATCCGCGACTGGTGAAGCACCGGCCCGCACACTAGCGGGATCCGCGGTACCACCGCCACACGTCTCACCTCACACATCAAAGCATGCTAAAAATCATTTTCGTTCCCGTTTTAAAAAAAATATGATGCATGTCACACAATAGGCACACACACCGCAATCAATCACATAAACACTAAAGTTCTACAGTGTAGGCCCACTTGGGCAAAACACATGCATGCACTACTTACCTGGCGTCCTAAGCTCGCTCGACGCACAGCTTCGCCAAAAGAAAGCCTCAACCTAAAACACAACCAATTTCTCATCAGTATTTCTCCCAACATTTACCAATTAGCTAAAAATAACCTTATCTAACTACACTCATTAAATTCCAACTAAAACGGTCCATTGGCTTGGTTTCGCTGAATACTAGCTCAACGTTCGGATGCGCATAACTTTTACGTCCGTCAACGGAATCAAACGATTCAAGTGGCTAAACGTTCCCTTAGGAACCTAGTTTAACAAGACGGATTTTAAATCGGTAGGCCGCAGATAGGCGAAAAAACGCCAATAACCGAATCTGCCATTTTTATTAAAATTTCACATTTTCACTTCCCTTCAACCAAAACTCACTCCCAACTAATTATATGCATCAAAATGGCTATGCTACTCACACACATCGAATTTTCACGAAAAACGGTCGCTAATTTGACTTAAACAAAAATTTCGCATAAACTTCCGACGCGCATAACTTTTGCGTCGAATATCGGAATCGAACGATTCCAGCGGCCATACGTTCCTCTAACAACCTATTTTAACCCACAAAAATAGAATTTAAAACGATTAACCAAAACTAGGCCAAAATGGTTAAAAACCGAATCTGTTTCTACACAAAATAGACAAATTTCCGTCATCCACCCAATTTCTACAAGTCTCTTCACTAAACATCCACATTCCAGCCAACTAAGCATAAACAGAGCAAAAACCGGTGGTTTCAGACTCGACCAGAACCCCGCAGTCAACACAACTTCTGGGATTTTCCTCTCAACCCGAGCACTCGGCCAAGCCAACCATTTAACACAGTTGAGGCCCCCCTTCCAGACTCCCTGGTTACACGCTCGGACCTCGGGAGTCTGGCTCAGAGTATGCCGACCATAATCGGTCGCAAAACCGAAGATAAACAGGAGAAGGTTACCTGTTTCTCGGTCAAGTTTTCGGCCCAGAAAAATTAAGCCGCCAGCTGACCACAGTTCGCCGGAGTACCCTGCGCGCCGGCTTCCCACCCACGGCAGCTGATCGTCGACGTCAACTCCCGATTCCCACTCTCTCTCTCGGTCGTTTGCCCTCGCTCTTCTCCTCGTCGGTAAACAGCCGAATGGCTTCAAAATTGAAGCCATTCGGTTGTTGTTTATTTTATTTTATTTTATATATATATATATACCAAATTACAAAACTGCCCTCACGTGTTTAAATCTTCCGTGATTTTGTTAATTTCTCGACCTCCTGACTTTAAATTCCGAAACTAATTGCAAAAGTAGGCCTCGAGCCTTATAATGTAAATATTTCCCGTTGAACTATTTGTCAAAGCTCCGACCGGGATTAAGTTAAAAATTTCAAGAAATTAAAAATAAAATTTGAAATTCCCAGGTTATTACATCCCCCCCCACCTTATAAGAATTTTGTCCCCAAAATTTACGTACCGAATAAGTCGGGATACTGCCGCTCCATGTCATCACGCCGCTCCCAAGTAGTCTCTTCTACACCATGGTTGCGCCACCTCACCTTGACCAGCGGAATCTCCTTGTTGCGCAACACCTTCACAGTTGATTCTAAAATCCTCACTGGCTTTTCCTCGTACGACAACGTCGGCTGGATCTCTATATCCTGTTGTGGCACTACCTGAGAGGGATCGCGCATACACTTCCTCAGCATCGAGACATGAAAAACATAATGGATTGCATCCATCGACGCAGGCAACTGAAGCTGATATGCAGTTCTCCCGATCCGCTTGACAATCGGGAATGGTCCCACAAATCGAGGGTTGAGTTTCCCCCGCTTTCCGAACCTTACCACTCCCTTGAACGGCGAGACCTTCAGAAAAACCTCATCGCCCTCATTAAACTCCAACTCTCGGTGTCTCTGATCAGCATAACTCTTCTGTCGACTCTGGGCCGCTTCAATTCTCTTCCGTATCACAGCAATTTTGTCGACAGTCTGCTGCAAAATCTCAGGGCCTATCAATCGGGCCTCCCCAACCTCATCCCAATATAATGGCGACCTGCATTTCCTTCCATAGAGGGCCTCGTATGGTGCCATACCAATAGTAGACTGAAAACTGTTATTATACGAGAACTCCACAAGTGGTAAAAACTTGCTCCAAGTCGCCTGAAACTCCAATACACAAGCCCTGAGCATGTCCTCCAGAATCTGTATAGTCCGCTCCGACTGCCCATCGGTCTGAGGATGAAAGGCCGTACTGAAATCCAATCTGGTGCCCATAGCCTTATGCAGACTCCTCCAAAACTTAGACGTGAATCTGGGGTCTCGATCAGAAACAATCGACACCGGAATCCCATGGAGTCTGACTATCTCCTGAACATACAACTGGGCAAACTGATCCATCGTATAAGTCATCCTCACAGGCAAAAAGTGAGACGACTTCGTCAACCTGTCTACAATCACCCAAATCGCGTCATGACCCTTGGCAGTCCTCGGTAACCCCACCACAAAATCCATGGTGATTCGCTCCCACTTCCACTCCGGTATAGGCAATGGTTGGAGCATCCCAGACGGTCGCTGATGCTCCGCCTTCACCTGCTGGCAGACTACGCAGGCCTCAACATACTCAGCCACTGCTCGTTTCATGTTAGGCCACCAATAGTGCTGCTTCAAATCTCTGTACATCTTAGTGCTTCCCGGATGCACAGAGAAAGAAGATGAATGGGCCTCTGATAATATATCCCTCCTCAGCTCCTCATCCTTCGGGACGTACCACCTATCCCGAAATTTCAGAATCCCGTCCTCTGAATAGCTGAACTCAGAATCAGGCCTGGCCTCCATACTCGCCTTCAGCTCGCTACACTCTGAATCAGTCTCCTGAGTCTGCCTGATCCTGTCCAGAATAGTCGGCCTCAACGACAAGGCAGAAAGGGTGGCTGCCAGATCAGAAACTACCTCCAAGCCAAAACTCTGCATCTCTGTAACTAACTCAACAGGCTGTACCGTAATCATGGCAGAAGTCGAGGCTGTCACTCTACTCAAGGCATCTGCCACCACATTCGCCTTTCCAGGGTGGTACCTGATCTCCACGTCGTAGTCCTTGACCAGTTCGAGCCATCTTCTCTGTCTCAAATTCAGCTCCTTCTGCATGAAAATATACCTCAAGCTCTGATGGTCCGAGTAAACCTCGCACTGCTGCCCATACAGATAATGCCTCCAAATCTTGAGTGCAAATACAACCGCCGCCAGCTCCAAGTCGTGAGTGGGATAATTCTGCTCGTAAGCCTTCAACTGCCTAGAAGCATAGGCAATGACTCTCCCACTCTACATCAAAACACACCCGAAACCGATCCTGGAGGCATCGCAATAAATGCAGAACTTCTCTCCTTCCACGGGCAGCGTCAGTACAGAAGCTATAGTCAACCTCTGCTTCAATGTCTGGAAGCTGTCCTCACACCGGTCGGTCCATTCATACTTTGCATTCTTCCTGGTCAGCCGGGTCAAGGGGGCCGAAATCTTAGAGAACCCCTCAATAAATCTCCGATAATATCCAGCCAACCCTAGAAAACTGCGTATCTCGCTAGCACTGGTCGGTCGCGGCCACTCCTTTACAGCCTGAACCTTTCCCGGATCAACTGAAATACCCTCATAGGAGATCACATGCCCCAAGAAATGAATCCTGTCCAACCAAAACTCGCACTTTGAGAATTTAGCATATAGCTGATGCTGGCTCAAAATAGTCAGTACAATCCTCAGGTGCTCCCTGTGCTCCTCCTCACTCTGCGAGTAGATTAGAATGTCGTCGATAAATACAATCACGAACTTGTCCAGGTACTCCCTGAACACTCTGTGCATCAGGTCCATGAATGCTGCCGGGGCATTGGTCAACCCGAAAGACATCACCAGAAACTCGAAATGCCCATACCTCGTCCTGAAGGCCGTCTTCGGTACATCTTTCTCCTTCACCTTCAACTGGTGATAACCGGACCTCAGGTCGATCTTAGAAAACACTCGGGCACCCTGCAGCTGATCGAACAAATCATCAATCCTAGGCAATGGATACCTGTTTTTCACTGTCAACTTGTTCAGCTCCCGGTAGTCAATACACATACGTAAGGATCCATCCTTCTTCTTGACGAATAGAACTGGCGTTCCCCAGGGTGAAAAACTAGGGGGTATAAATCCCTTATCTGTCAGCTCCTCCAATTGGGCCTTTAGCTCCTTAAGTTCAGTAGGTGCCAATCTGTAAAGGTTCTTGCACACCGGCTCGGCACCTGGGAAGACATCTATCTCGAACTCAATCTCCCTATCAAGGGGCAACCCAGGCAATTCATCACGAAACACTCCCGGGAACTCCTGCACAATAAGAATATCCTGTACCCGAGCATCGCCCAGTGACTGCGCATCCTCAACACTTGCCAAAAATCCCTGGCAACCCATGCCCAACACCTGTGGTGCCTGACGAGAAAGTATAGCAGAAATCATGGCAAGACCCTTACCTGCTTTAAATGTGTATCTCTCCACGCCTGGGGGCCGGAAATGAAGCTCTCTGGTCCTGCAGTCAATCTCCGCATGATGTCTGAACAGCCAGTCCATTCCCAAGATCACCTCATAACCACTCATATGGAGAATGACTAGCTCGGCATATAACTGCTTCCTCCCTACTGTCACAATATTGCCCCGCACCACTTGTTCTGAATACAAATGCTCCCCGGATGGCAAGGTCACATCATAGTGTCGCTCAGCGGGGCTGAACTCCAAGTTGGCCTTAACCACAAAACTCGTCGACACAAACGAGTGCGTAGCGCCCGTATCAATCAAAGTATATGCTGCCACACTAGAAACAAAAATGTTACCTGCTATCACTGATGGCTGGACAACATCATCTGGCTCAAACAGGGCAAAGACCCTCGGTGTAACTCTGGTTGACGACCTGCTCGCCACTGGGCATCTACTGGCAAAGTGTCCCACCTCATTGCAGTTGAAGCAGCGGTTCTGTCGCGGCTTCTGGCACTCTCTGGACATGTGGCCCACCTCGCCACAGTTATAGCACCTCACTGGGCCCGGCCTGCACTCGCCCGGGTGGCTCTTCTGACATTTCGGGCACACTGGAAACTGCCCCGACCCCTGCGGCCTCTTAGTACTCCCCTGGCTGCTAGAACTGTCACTAGGCCTCTTCAGGCCCCTCTGCACGGATACCTCCCCACTGGCCTGTGGCAGCGACTCTCTGAATGATCTGCGAGGCTGCTCTCTGGGTATCTCCCGATAACTAGGAAGCTTCGTCCGAGCCTCCTCAATGTCAAGGGCCTTCGCCACCGCCTCCTCGTACGGCATGCCCCGGGTCCCCGCAATCCGCATGCCCATATAAATATCCGGCTTCAGGCCCTGCACGAACTGATGTACCTTATTCTCATCGAGGCTCACCAAATGTCTTGCAAACCTCGACAAGGCCTCGAACTGTCGCAAATACTCAGCCACAGTGCCGGTCTGCTTCAACTGTGCAAACTCTACCATCTTCTGCGACCTGACTGAATGACTGAAATACTTGCCGAAAAACACCGACCTGAACTCCTCCCAGGTCATGGCCCCCACATCTCTCGTGGCCACCACAGTATCCCACCAATGGCTCGCGTCCTTGGCAAGATAGAACGCCGCACTAGAAACTCTGTCCTGCTCCTCTACCTTGGCAAAACTCATCATCCTCTCCATATTCCGTATCCACTCCTCAGCACTGAGAGGATCCGGAGATGATTCGTCAAAAGTCGGAGGTCTAAGTCTGTGCAGTCTGTCACCTCCTCAGTCGGACGAACCCTGGGCGCTAGACTGACCCTGATCATCCCTGCTTATAAACCTCTCCAACTGCTGAGACTGACGGTGGACCAACTCGGTAAGCTGCCGGACGGTATCATCCATGTCGCCAACAGCTCTAGGAGGCGCCTCTCGTCGTGGCCGCCCTCTACCCCTACCTCTCGCCTCTCCTGACATGTTCTACCTTTAACAAAAGTATAAAGCTCACATTAGTACTACAATAAGTTCAAATCTAAAAACTTACAGTTGGTGGAGTGCTCCCGTGCAGCGGCTGGCGGTGTTAGGTAATCCTCTGAACGACGTCGACCCCGTGGCTCTGATACCATAACTGTAACACCCCGAAAACCCACACGTTCCCAGTGCGCTACAGTGCATATACACACACACACTAACACTTAACATAATTCACTCAATTTAATACCCTTTTGTTTCCAATTTACTCTCCCCATTTTTTTTTGACTCGATTCGAAAACAACTAGCGTCTCCCCTTCGACACCTCACGCACACTCTCACGGTGCCGCACATACCACTCAACGTTACTGTGTTTCGCGCACGCTCACAGCGCCGCGTGCCACACGCACCCTGCCACTGTACAGCACGTCCGCGCGCACACCCTCACCCGGTGTCGCACGACCCGTGGGTACCCAACAGGGCCGCATGCCCCGCACACCTGCGACCACGCCGCACATCCACACTCATCTAAACTCCTCTAGCATTCATCATACACACACCTTGACCTATTTCGTATCCTCTCGAATCTCAACCCCTCTCCCGAAATTTCGGCAGAGTACCGCCTAAAAACTGGCTACCCCAAAATTTAACCCTGCACACAATTCACCAGAATCCAACAATATTTACTTATCTATCATCCAAAGAAATCATCCCAACCCAAATCAGAGTAATAAGACGACGAAAATCCATCAAATACAAATGAAGAAAGTCTCCAGTATAGAGAAATAACATACTCTAACATGAAAAATATCCGCGTACGTCACCAAAATCACACGCACTCCATATACACCTATACACTGACGCATATACAACAATCAATCTCATCCTCCGTACTTAATCACCGCAAAAGAAAGAAAACCCACAAACCGACCAGGCTACAACCTACCATATCCACGGGTCGGGTCGCCCTAACAAAAGTCCGCCATCCGGTGCTACAGTCGGATGCCGCCAACCATCCTACGCCTCAAGACTAGGCACTCGAGGCTCACCAGCGGTATCGTCAGCGCCTACACCACAGAACACACAACATAAGCCTAACGCTCAGTAAGTAATGAGATATGAAAGTAAAAGCCGACAATGCAATCCTATCACATGCAGTCTCTACACTCACACTCATGTTGTCACATCTGTGACGCGTAGTGCAGCCGCACCAGGGTAAGGAGGAACCTCACGCCACCCTACACCCTGACACGTCGCCACCGTCCCGGACTCCCCAGCAACGAGGCCCACAAGCTACACCCACGCATCACCACACGGCAACCACATCAGGGTAAGGGTGTACCTCGCGCCACTTTACACCCTGACACGTCGCCCCCGTCCCAGCCTCCCCAGCACGGGGCCACAGTTGCCATATACACACGTTTCGCGACAGCCCAGCCGGCCCATCCCTCGAGTGGGATCCGCGACTGGTGTTGCATCGGCCCACACACTAGTAGGATCCGCGGTACCACTGCCATATCTTCACCGTCAACACTTTCACGCCGCATGACGGCCCAGCCGGCGCACCCCTCGAGTAGGATCCGCGACTGGTGAAGCACCGGCCCGCACACTAGCGGGACCCGCGGTACGACCACCACACGGCTCACCTTATACATCAAAGCATGCTAAAAATCATTTTCGTCCCCGTTTTGAAAAAAATATGATGCATGTCACACAATACGCACACACACCGGAATCAATCACATAAACACTAAAGTTCTACAGTGTAGGCCCACTTGGGCAAAACACATGCATGCACTACTTACCTGGCGTCCTAAGCTCGCTCGACGCACAGCTTCGCCAAAAGAAAGCCTCAACCTAAAATACAACCAATTTCTCATCAGTATTTCTCCCAACATTTACCAATTAGCTAAAAATAACCTTATCTAACTACACTCATTAAATTCCAACTAAAACGGTCCATTGGTTTGGTTTGGCCGAATACCAGCTCAATGTTCGGATGCGCATAACTTTTGCGTCCGTCAACGGAATCAAACGATTCAAGTGGCTAAACATTCCCTTAGGAACCTAGTTTAACATCCCAAGACGGATTTTAAATCGGTAGGCCGCAGATAGGCAAAAAAATGCCAATAACCGAGTTTGCCATTTTTATTAAAATTTCACATTTTCACTTCCCTTCAACCAAAACTCACTCCCAACTAGTTATATGCATAAAAATGGCTATGCTACTCACACACGTCGAATTTTCACGAAAAACGGTCGCTAATTTGACTTAAACAAAAATCTCGCATAAACTTCCGACGCGCATAACTTTTGCGTCGGATATCGGAATCGAACGATTCCAGCGGCCATACGTTCTTCTAACAACCTATTTTAACCCACAAAAACAGAATTTAAAACGATTAACCAAAACTAGGCCAAAATGGTTAAAAACCGAATCTGTTTCTACACAAAATAGACAAATTTCCGTCATCCACCCGATTTCTACAATTCTCTTCACTAAACATCCACATTCCAGCCAACTAAGCATAAACAGAGCAAAAACCGGTGGTTTCAGACTCGACCCCAACCCTGCAGTCAACACAACTTCTGGGATTTTCCTCTCAACCCGAGCACTCGGCTAAGCCAACCATTTAACACGGTTGAGGCCCCCCTTCCAGACTCCCTGGTTACACGCTCAGACCTCGGGAGTCTGGCTCAGAGTATGCCGACCATAATCGGTCGCAAAACCGAAGATAAACAGGGGAAGGTTACCTGTTTCTCGGTCAAGTTTTCGGGCGAGAAAAATTGAGCCGCCAGCTAACCACAGTTCGCCAGAGTACCCTGCGCGCCGGCTTCCCACCCACGGCAGCTGATCGTCGACGCCAACTCCCGATTCCCACTCTCCCTCTCGGTCGTTCGCCCTCGCTCTTCTCCTCGTCGGTAAACAGCCGAATGGCTTCAAAATTGAAGCCATTCGGTTGTTGTTTATTTTATTTTATTTTATATATATATATACCAAATTACAAAACTGCCCTCACGTGTTTAAATCTTCCGTGATTTCGTTAATTTCTTGACCTCCCGACTTTAAATTTCGAAACTAATCGCAAAAGTAGGCCTCGAGCCTTATAATGTAAATCTTTCCCGTTGAACTATTTCTCAAAGCTCCGACCGGGATTAAGTTAAAAATTTCCAGAAATTAAAAATAAAATTCGAAATTCCCGGGTTATTACATCTACAACATAAAAAAGTCTTTTTCGGTCCACCCCGGTAAGCATCGGTCGACACCTTATTCGTCTCTGTTTTCATCGGTCGACTCTAACAGTCAACACTTCTGCGCTCCATACATCGACCGGTCGACACTTGTGAATACTAGTCGACACTTCATTTCTCTATGTCCACGTCGGTCGATCCATGAGCTCGACACTTCCGTTTATTTTTACACTACCGGTCGACACCTGCATGTACTGGTCGACACCTTCTCCCTCTCTGTCCAAGTAGGTTGATCCTTGAGGTTAACACTCACGTCCATTTTGCACTACCGGTCCACACTTGCGTGCACCGGTCGACACTAAGTTTTTCTCTGTCCGTGTCGGTCGATCCTTGAGGTCGACTCTCCCATCAATTTTTATACTACCAGTCGACACTTACATGCCCCGATTGACACTACGTTTCTCTGTGTCTTCATCAGTCGATCCGTGTAGTCGACATCGATAGAGTTTGGTCGACCCTTTTACATGCAGGTTGACAGTCTATACGTATTTTCCCACTAAGCGGTTGACGCCTTCTAAAGACTGGTTGACACTTGCTAGGCCTAGTCGAGCACTCAGGCTATAGGTCAACACTTTACTAAAATCATGCCTAAAAACCTTAATCTTTCAAAGAAAACACTAAAATTCGACTTAACGATAAAAACAACGAAAAGTACATTTTTCCATCAACTCAAAATCATATTTACATCGAAAATGACTCCAATCGACTCATAACGTTTGAAAACTGTCTGCACACCTACATGACTCCAATCGATTCATAACAACTGAAAACGACTCCAAACGATTTCGACAAAACTCAAATAATCTAACTCCCTCACATACCCCTGCCCTGGTGAAAACGCCCCAACTGCTGACCAGACCGCCCACGAGCACACTCCTCCAACCGCCTCCAAGTCCTGGGCTTGCTCTGAGTACTCACTAGCTATAGCGTAATCACCTACATCACATAACTCATCTATTAGACTAATGCTAAGTAAGTAATGTACATAAAAACTTAAACGCTGAAATCAAACACATCCTAACATATGTAGTTTCTACGACTTCGTCACTACTTTCGTTTCGGCTCTTTCTTACATCTTCTTTATCTTTTTACTACCGGGTTCTTATTTACGTGCTAGATCGAGGTGACACACTTCGTGGTCCACCTCACGAGACAAAGCCAACCTTGATCTAGTAAAGTGACACACCTCGCGGTGCACCTCTCGGGACAAAGCCACCACGTAAACTGGGGGAATAGTGACACACCTCACGGTCCACCTCTGGGCACAAGACCACTCAACCCCACCTTTATTATCTTCTTATGTATCTTCTCATTTTGTTAATCACATCTCATCCTACTGTTTCATTCCGTAAAAACATGAAAATTCATTTTCGTTTCGTTCTCGTATTCTAAAACCATGATGCATAATTACTAAAGCATAACATAAAGTAAACGTGCATATATCCTACCGAACTGTGATGTAGGCCCGAAGCCAAAACACCTACTGCTTTACTACACCACTTACCTAGCATCCTAGCAATTTGTACTCCGTATACGGGTCGCTAATTGTAGAACCTATAAAACTACAAATTCATTAATTCTACTTTGTTCAACTCATAAAACTCTAATACAGAAAATATTAAACTCATACTAACTCGAAACTCCCAACAAAACCCAAAATCCTACACAATTTCTAACAAAATTCGAAATTTCATAACTTATCCAATACTAGTCCAATTTGGACGATTTGAAATGCTACGGACTTCTGAGGACGTCTAATTTCTACTGCTCTAATCAAATTCCTAATTCCTAATCCCAGTGCGCTACAGTATATCTACACACTACACACAATAACACTTGACATAACTTACTCAATTTAATACCCCTTTCGTTTTCAAATCATTTTCAAAAGAACATTTGTGAGTATGAAAAATTTTTGACTCAATCCGAAAACAATTCACGTCCCGAAGAGGGAACACGAAGTCCTCAACACAAAAACTACGTAGCAGAAAAGAAAACCATTTAAAACAGTTTAAGATAAAATGGTAAGACCTGAAATCCTAAGAAAGAATCCAACGCACCCCTCGAACTACACAATCCAGTGTCGCGCACTCACGTCCCCACTTCGACACCCCGCGCGAACCCTTGCGGTGCCGCACGTGCCAGCTCAACGTCCTTGTGTCTCGCACACGCTCACAGAACCGCATGCCCCACGCACCCTGCCGCTGTACAGCACGTCCGCACGCACGCCTCACCCGGCGCCGCACGACCCGTGAGTACCCGCAGGGCCGCGCACCTGCGATCACGCCGCACTCCCACGCTCATCCACACTTCTCTCGCATTCACTGTACACACCTCAACCTATTCCATATCCTTTCGACTCCCAACCCCTCTCCCGAAATTTTGATAGAGTAATGCCTAAAAACTGGCTATCCCAAAAATTTAAAACCCTACACACAATTCACCAAAGACTAACAATATTTATCTATCCATCATCCAGATAAATCACCAAAACAAAATCAGAGTATGAAGACAACGAAAATCCATCAAATGCGAACGAAGAAAATTCACAGTATAGAGCAATTCCAAGCTCCTACATGTAAAATATATGCGTACGTCGCCAAAATCACTCGCACTCCATATACATCTATACATTGACGCATACACAACTCATCTCATTGACTATACATAATCACCACAAAAGAAAATACTCGCAAACAAACCAGACCACCACCTACCATCTCCACGGGTCGGGTCGCCCTAACAAAATCCGCCATCCGGTGCCTCGGTCGCAAGCCGCCAAGCATCCTATACCTCAGGACTAGGCTCTCGAGGCTCACCAGCAAGGTCGTCAGCACCTACACCACAGAACACACAACATAAGCCTAACGCTCAGTAAGTAATACGATATGAAAGTAAAAGCCGACAATGCAATCCTACCACATGTAGTCTCTACGCTCACACTCATGTTGTCACATCTGTGACGCGTAGTGTAGCCGCACCAGGGTAAGGAGGAATCTAACGTCACCCTACACCCTCACACGTCGCCACCATCTCGGACTCCCCAGCAACGAGGCCCACAAGCTACACACACGCATCACCACACGGCAACCACATCAGGGTAAGGCTGTACCTCGCGCCACACTACACCTTGACACGTCGCCCCCGTCCCAGCCTCTCCAACACGGGGTCACAATTACCACACACACACGTTTCACGACAGCCCAGCCGGCCCATTCCTCGAGCAGAATCCGCGATTGGTGTTGCACCGGCCCACACACTAGTAGGATTCGCGGTACCACTGCCCATCACCCTCACTGTCAACACATTCACGCCGCATGACTGCTTAGCCGGCCCACTCGTCGAGCAGAATCCGCGACTGGTGAAGCACCGGCCCGGACATTAGCGGGATCCGCAGTACCATCGCCACACGTCTCACCAGCTACTAAAAATATGCTCAAAACCATTTTCGTTCACGTTTTTAAAATATAATGCATGACAAACAATACGCACGCACATAAACCCTAAAGTTCTACAATGTAAGCCGACTTGGGCAAAACACACGCATGCACTACCTACCTGGCGTCCTAAGCTTGCTCGACGCACAACTTCGGCAAAAATTGTCTCAACCTAAAACACAAACAACCACTCATCAATATTTATCTCAAAATCCATGAAATAGCTAAAACTAGCTATCCTTAACAACACTCATGAAATTCCAACTAAAACGGGCCATTGGTTTGGTTCGGCTGAAAAGTAGCCCAAAGTTCGGAAGCGCATAACTTTTGCGTCCGTTAACGGAATTGAGCGATTTAAGTGGCTAAACGTCTCCTTAGGAACGTAGTCTAATATACTAAGACGGATTTTAAAACGTTAAGCCGTAAACACCGAATCTGCCATTTTTATCAAATTTCACATTTTCACTTCTCTTCAACCAATACTCACTCGCAACTAGTCTTACGCATCGAAAACGGCTATGCTACTATCACACGTCAAATTTCTATGAAAAACGCTTGCTAATTTAACTCGGACCAAAATCTGCCATAAACATTCGACGCGCATAACTTTTGCGTCGGATTTTGGAATCGAACGATTCCAGTGGCCATACGTTCCTCTAACAACGTATTTTAACCCACAAAAACATAATTTAAAACGATCAACCCAAGCCTAGCCAAAACAGTCAAAAATAGATATGTTTTTATACGAAAAATAGCCAAAAATTCAACTTCGATCCAATCTCGCCAATTCCTTCAGTGAACAATCTCATTTCGATCTACCAATGCATACTTTAACAATTTGGGGAGTTCCTAATTAGAAAATAGCATGGCAGCACCGAAAATCCTCACGGTTCTCTTCACCAAAATCGTGCATTTCTCAACCCGCCCATTGCACCATGAAATTCACTTCTGTTCCTCTTAAATTCTAGCATGAAATTTCAGAGACTTAGAGGTAAGAACAATTTCACGCTCGACCATCTAAGTAGGACAAAACCAAAAGGGAAAACTCCATGTTCTCAGTCGTGTTTCATCGCGGGAGGGCCGAGCCACACACTGGCTCAAGAACTCACGCACACTCGGTTCTAAAATGCCCCAACAACCAAGCTCTAACCGTCGGGAGTTCAAGAACAACCGAACTTCTCTCGTGCGCTCAGTTCTCTCAGCCGCGCGACAACACGGTGGAATGGCTTCCACCCGAAGCCATTCCACCTTATAAATTTTTTATTTTTTTAAATTATAAAACTTTTAATTTAATTACAAATTACCAAAATGCCCTCACATGTTTTAATCGTCCGTAATTTCGTTAATTTCAGTTACACCCGACTTAAAAATTTCCAAACCCACCACAAAACCAAACTCCAAGTTTTATAATTTAATTTCCCCTTAAAACATTTTTCGAAACTCCAACTGAACTTAAATTAAAAGTTTCGTGAATAAAATTTAAAAATCCAAAATTTTCGGGTTATTACATCCCCCCCCTCCCCCTTATAAGAATTTTGTCCCCAAAATTTACGTATCGAATAAGTTGGGATACTGTCGCTCCATGTCTTCACGCCGCTCCCAAGTAGTTTCCTCCACACCATGATTACGCCACAACACTTTGACCAAAGGAATCTCCTTATTTTGCAGCACCTTTACAGCTGATCCTCCTCACTGGCTTCTCCTCATAGGACAGCATCGGCTGCATCTCTATATCCCGTTGTGGCACTACCTGAGAGGGGTCGCGGATACATTTCCTCAGCATCGTGACATGGAAGACGTCATGGATGGCATCCATCGACGCAGGCAACTGAAGCTAGTACGCAGCTCTCCTAATCTGCTTGACAATCGGGAATGGTCCCACAAACCGAGGGTTGAGCTTCCCCTGCTTTTCGAACCTTACCACTCCTTTGAACGGCGAGACTTTCAGAAAAACCTCATCGCCCTCATTAAACTCCAACTCCCGACACCTCTGATCAGCATAACTCTTCTGTCGACTTTGAGCCGCTTCAACCCTCTTCCGTATCACAGAAATCTGGTCGACAGTTTGCTGTAAAATCTCAGGAGCTATCAACCGAGCCTCCCCAACCTCATCCCAATATAGTGGCGACCTGCACTTCCTTCCATAGAGGGCCTCGTATGGCGCCATACCAATGGTGGACTGATAGCTGTTATTATACTAGAGAATTCCACTAGCGGTAATAATTTGCTCTAAGTCGCCTAAAACTCCAACACATAAGCTCTGAGCATATCCTCCAAAATCTGTATAGTCTACTCTAACTGCCCGTCGGTCTGATAATGAAAGGCCGTACTGAAATCTAATCTGGTGCCCATAGCCTTATGCAAACTCCTCCAAAACTTGGACGTGAACCTGGGGTCTCGGTCTGAAACAATCGACATCGGAATCCCATGAAGTCTTACTATCTATTGAATATACAACTGGGCAAATTGATCCATCGTATAAGTCATCCTCACAGGCAAAAAGTGAGACGACTTCGTCAACCTGTCCACAATCACCCAGATTGCGTCATGGCCCTTGGCAGTTCTCGGCAGTCCCACCATGAAATCCATGGTGATTTGCTCCCATTTCCACTCCGGTATAGGCAATGGTTGGAGCATCCCAAACGGTCGCTGATGCTCAGCCTTCACCTGCTGACAGACTATGCAGGTCTCAACATACTCAGCCACTGCTCGTTTCATGTTAGGCCACCAATAATGCTACTTCAAATCCCTGTACATCTTAGTGCTTCCCAGATGCACAGAGAAAGTGGATGAATGGACCTCTGATAGTATATCCCTCCTCAACTCCTCATCCTTTGGGACATACCACCTATCCCGAAATTTTAGAATCTCGTCCTCTGAATAGCTGAACTAATAATCAGGCTTGGCCTCCCTACTCGCCTTCAGCTCGCTACACTCAGAATTAGTCTCCTGAGTCTGCCTGATCTTGTCCAGAATAGTGGGCCTCAACGACAAGGCAGAAAGAGTGGCCGCCAGATCAGAAACTACCTTCAGACCAAAACTCTGCATCTCTGTCACCAACTCAGCAGGTAGTATCGTAGTAATGGCAGAAGTCGAAGCCGTCACCCTACTCAAGGCATCCGCCACCACGTTCGCCTTCCCCGGGTGGTATCTGATCTCTACATCGTAGTCCTTGACCAGCTCGAGCCATCTTCTCTGTCTCAAATTTAGCTCCTTCTGCGTGAAAATGTACCTCAAGCATTGATGGTCTGAGTAAATCTCGTACTGCTGCCCATACAGATAATGCCTCTAAATCTTGAGTGCAAATACAACTGCCGCCAATTCCAAATCATGAGTGGGATAATTCTGCTCGTAGCCTTCAACTCCATAGAGGCATAGGCAATGACTCTCCCACTCTGCATCAAAACACACCCCAAACCGATCCTGGAGGCGTCACAATAAATGCAGAACTTCTCTCCTTCCACGGGCAGTGTCAGTACAGGAGCCGTAGTCAACCTCTGCTTCAATGTCTGGAAGATGTCCTCACACCTGTCGGTCCATTCATACTTCGCATTCTTTCTGGTCAGCCGAGTCAAGGGGGCCGAGATCTTAGAGAACCCCTCAATGAATCTTCGATAATATCCAGCCAACCCTAGAAAACTGCGTATCTCGCTAGCACTGGTCGGCCGCTCCTTTACAGCCTGAACCTTCACCAGATCAACGGAAATACCCTTAGAGGAGATAACATGCCCCAAGAAGTGAATCCTGTCTAACCAAAACTCGCACTTCGAGAACTTAGCATACAGCTGATGTTGGCTCAAAATATTCAATACAATCCTCAGGTGCTCCCTGTGCTCCTCCTCACTCCGCGAGTAGATCCGGATGTCGTCAATAAACACAATCACAAACTTGTCCAGGTACTCCCTGAACACTCTATGCATCAGGTCCATGAATGCTGCATGGGCATTGGTCAACCCGAAAGACATAACCAGGAACTCGAAGTGCCCATACCTCATCCTAAAGGCCGTCTTCGGTACATCTTTCTCCTTCACCTTTAACTGATGATAGTCGAACCTCAGGTCGATCTTAAAAAACACTCGGGCACCTTGTAGCTGATCAAACAAATCGTCAATCCTCGGCAATGGATACCTATTCTTCACCGTCAACTTATCCAGCTCCCGGTAGTGAATACAGATGCGTAGGGATCCGTCCTTCTTCTTGACGAATAGAACTGGCGCTCCCTAAGGTGAAAAACTAGGGCGTTTAAAGCCCTTATCTGTCAGTTCCTCCAACTGAGCCTTCAGCTCCTTAAGTTCAGTAGGTACTAATCTGTAGGGGTTCTTGCACACTGGCTCAGCACCTGGGAAAACATTTATCTCAAATTCAATCTCCCTGTCAAGGGGCAACCCTAGCAAATCATCACGAAACACTTCTGGGAACTCCTGCACAACAAGAATATCCTGTATCCGAGTATCACCCTGTGACTGTGCATCCCGACACTTACCAAAAACCCTGGCAACCCATGCCCAACACCCGTGGAGCCTGACGAGAAAATATAGCAGAAATCCTAGCAAGACCTTTACCTGCTTTAAATGTGTAGCTCTCCCCGCTGGGGGGCCGGAAATGAACCTCTCTGGTCCTGCAGTCAATCTCCGCATGATGTCTGAACACGTAGTCCGTTCCCAAGATCACCTCATAACCGCTCATATGGAGTATAACTAGCTCGGCATATAACTGCTTCCTCCCCACTATCACAACATTGCTCCGCACCACCTGTTCTGAATACAAATGCTCCACGGATGGCAACGTCACATCATAATGTCGCTCGGCGGGACTGAACTCCAAGTTGGCCATAACCACAAAGCTCGTCGACACAAACGAGTGCGTAGATTCCGTATCAATCAAGGTATAAGCTGCCACACCAGAAAAAAAATGTTACCTGCAATCACTGATGGTTGGGCAGCATCATCTGGCTCAAAAAGGGTAAAGACCCTCGGTGTAACTCTGGCTAACGCCCTGCTTGCCGCTGGGCATCTACTGGCAAAGTGTCCCACCTCATTGCAGCTGAACCAGTGGTTCAGACACAGCTTCTTGTACTCTCTGGACATGTGGCCCACCTTGCCACAGTTATAACACCGCACTGGGCCCGTTCTGCACTCGCCCGGGTC
Source organism: Begonia peltatifolia (assembly GCA_022433055.1). NCBI lineage: Eukaryota > Viridiplantae > Streptophyta > Magnoliopsida > Cucurbitales > Begoniaceae > Begonia > Begonia peltatifolia. The sequence continues at coordinate 12,611,950 of CM039517.1, read as the reverse complement.
GCTCCTCTGACACTTCGGGCACACGGAAAACTGTCCCGACCCCTGTGGCCTCTTGGTACTCCCCTGACTGCAGGAACTGTCACTAGGCCTCTTCAGGCCTTTCTGCACGGACACCTCCCCATTTGCCTGTGGCAGCGACTCTCTAAATGATCTCCGAGGCTGCTCTCTGGGTACCTTCCGATAAATAGGAAGCTTCGCCCGAGCCTCCTCAATGTCAAGGGCCTTTGCTACCACCTCCTCGTATGGCATGCCTGGGGTTCCGCAATCCGCATGCCCATATAAATATCCGGCTTCAGGCCCTTCACAAACTGATGTACCTTATTCTCATCGGGGCTCACCAAATGTCCTGCAAACCGCAACAAGGCCTCGAACTGTCGTACGTACTCGGCCACAGTGCCGGTCTGTTTCAACTGTGCAAACTCCACCATCTTCTGTGTCCTGACTGAATGATTGAAATACTTGCCGAAAAACACCGACCTAAACTCCTCCCAGGTCATGGCCTTCACATCCCTCGTGGCCGCCACAGTATCCCACCAATGGCTCGTATCCTTGGCAAGATAGAATGCCGCACTAGAAACTCTGTTCTGCTCCTCTACCTTGGCAAAACTCATCATCCTCTCCATGCTCCGTATCCACTCCTCAGCACTAAGAGGATCCGGAGATGATCCGTCAAAGATCGGGGGTCTAAGTCTATGCAGCCTGTCACCCCCTCTGTCGGACGAACCCTGGGCGCTAGACAGACCCTGGTCGTCCCTACTGATAAACCTCTCCAACTGCTAAGACTGACGGTGGACCAACTCGGTAAGCTGCCGGACGGTATCATCCATGTCGACCAAAGCTCTAGGAGGCACCTCTCGTCGTGGGCGCTCTCTACCTTTACCTCTCGCCTCTCTTGACATTTTCTACCTTTAACATAAATATAAAGCTCACGTTAGTACTACAATATATTCAAATATAAACACTTATAGTTGGTGGAGTGCTCCTGTGCAGCGGCTGGCGGTGTTAGGTAATCCTATGAACGACGTCGACCCCGTGGCTCTGATACCATAACTGTAACACCCTCGCATTCCCAGTGCGCTACAGTACATCTACACACTACACACACTAACACTTGACATAACTTACTCAATTTAATACCTTATTGGTTTTCAAATCATTTTCAAAAGAACATTTGTGAGTATGAAAAATTTTCCGCTCGATTCGAAAACAATTCACGTCCCGAAGAGGGAACACGAAGTCCTCAACGCAAATACTACGCAGTAAGATCAAATGGTAAGACTTGAAATCCTAGGAAAGAATCCAACGCACCCCTGGAACTACACAATCTAGTGCCGCGCACTCGCGTCCCCACTTCCACCCCCCGCGCGCCCCCTCGCGGTGCCGCACGTGCCAACTCAATGTCACTGTCTCTCGCGCACGCTCACAGCACCTGCCGCTGTACAGCACGTCCACGCGCACGCCCTCACCCAGCGCCGCACGACCCGTGAGTACCCGCAGGGCCGCTTGCCCTGCGCACCTACGATCACGCCGCACTCCCACGCTCATCTACACTTCTCTCGCATTCACTGTACACACCTCAACCTATTCCATATCTTTTCGACTCCCAACCCCACTCCCGAAATTTCGACAGAGTAACGCCTAAAAACTGGCTATCCCAAAAATTTAAAACCCTACACACAATTCACCAAAGACTAACAATATTTATCTATCCATCATCCAGAGAAATCATCATAACAAAATCAGAGTATGAAGACAACAAAAATCCATCAAATGCAAACAAAGAAAATTCACTATATAGAGTAATTCCAAGCTCCTACATGTAAAATATATGCGTACGTCTCCAAAATCACTCGTACTCCATATACATCTATACACTGACGCATATACAACTCATCTCATCGACTGTACATAATCACCACAAAAGAAAATACTCGCAAACAAACCAGACCACCACCTACCATCTCCACGGGTCGGGTCGCCCTAACAAAATCCGCCATCCGGTGCCTCGGTCGCACGCCGCCAAGCATCCTATACCTCAGGACTAGGCTTTCGACGCTCACCAGCAAAGTCGTCAGCACCTACACCACAGAATACACAACATAAGCCTAACGCTCAGTAAGTAATACGATATGAAAGTAAAAGCCGACAATGCAATCCTACCACATGTAGTCTCTACGCTCACACTCATGTTGTCACATCTGTGACGCGTAGTGTAGCCGCACCAGAGTAAGGAGGAATCTAACGTCACCCTACACCCTCACACGTCGCCACCATCTCGGACTCCCCAGCAACGAGGCCCACAAGCTACACACACGCATCACCACACGGCAACCACATCAGGGTAAGGGTGTATCTCGCGCCACACTACACCTTGAAACGTTGCCCCCATCCCAGCCTCCCAAGCACGGGGCCATAGTTGCCACACACACACGTTTTACGACAGCCCAGCCGGCCCACTCCTGGAGCAGAATCCGCGACTGGTGTTATACCAGCCCACACACTAGTAGAATCCGCGGTACCACTGCCCATCACCCTCAACGTCAACACATTCACGCCGCATGACGGCCCAGCCGGCCCACTCCTCGAGCAGAATTCGCAACTGGTGAAACACCGGCCCGCACACTAGCGGGATCCGAGGTACCACCGCCACACGTCTCACCACATACTCAAAACATGCTCAAAACCATTTTCGTCACGTTTTTTTAAATATGATGCATGACAAACAATACGCACACTACAATCAATCACATAAACCCTAAAGTTTTACAGTGTAGGCCCACTTGGACAAAACACATGCATGCACTACTTACCTGGTGTCCTAAGCTCGCTCGACGCACAACTTCGCCAAAAAGTGTCTCAACCTAAAACACAAACAACCACTCATCAATATTTATCTCAAAATCAACCAAATAGCTAAAAATAACCTTCCTTAACAATACTCATGAAATTCCAAGTAAAATGGGCAATTGGTTTGGTTCGGCTGAAACCCGCCCAAAGTTCAGACGCGCATAACTTTTGCGTCCGTTAACAGAATCGAGCGATTCAAGTGGCTAAACGTCCCCTTAGGAACCTAGTCTAACATACTAAGACGGATTTTAAAACGGTAAGCCGCAGATGGGCAAAAATGCTAAAAAACCAAATCTGCCAATTTTATCAAATTTCACATTTTCACTTCTCTTCAACCAATACTCACTCGCAGCTAATCTTCCGCATCGAAATGGCTATGCTACTATCACATGTCGAATTTCTATGAAAAACGCTCGCTAATTTGATTCGGACTAAAATCTGCCATAAACTTCCGACGCGCATAACTTTTGCGTCGGATTTTGGAATCGAACGATTCCAGTGACAATACGTTCCTCTAACAATCTATTTTAACCCACAAAAACAGAATTTAAAACGATCAACTCAAGCCTAGCCAAAACGGCCAAAAATAGAATCTGTTTTTATACGAAAAATAGCCAAAAATTCAACTTCGATCCAATCTCGCCAATTCCTTCACCGAATAATCACATTTCGATCTACCAATGCATACATTAACAATTTCGGTTACACCCGACTTTAAAATTTCCAAACCCACCACAAAACCAAACTCCAAGTCTTATAATTTAATTTTCCCCTTAAAATATTTTTCGAAACTCCAACTGAACTTAAATTAAATGTTTCGGGAATAAAATTTAAAAATCCAAAATTTTTGGGTTATTACACAACTTGGCCCGAATGTGGCCAAACAGAAACCGTTCACAATTCGAGTATTCGGCTATCGAGACCCTTAATCTTTCCGATAAAATCCCGTAATCTACTCCTACTCCTAGCTTGAACATCAACATATGGATAAAAATCAACTCTAACTCTAATTTCTCGCATCTACCTCCTAGGTTTTCACCAAACTACCTAATATCGTCACTAACTTTATTTTTGTCGCTAAAAATAACTGAAAAAGTAACTACCCACTCAAAAACTAACTGAAACATACCTTAGATTTGAAGGAAGGAGAATGTGCTGAAGAAAAGGGGAAAACCTCGGTGGGGTAGAGGAAACACACGATGTGCTTATGTTCTGTTGTCTTTTTTTTATATAATAATAATAATAATAACCTAATTACTAAACCGCCCTCAACCTTTAATCTTTAATAAATCTGATATTTGGTTAGATTCTGGTTGGATTTTTAAAATATTCTATTCTCTATTAGTCTCAAAATAATATTTTACTTAATAGAAGAAATTTTTCGCTCCCAATTCCGACCAAAACTCCGCCGATTACTATTTCGTAAATCCAAAATTAGTTTAACAGAAAATTCTTGGTGTTACAGAAAATTGATACTGTTAAGTAAAAGATAATTTTGAAACTAATGGACAGAAGTGGGGTGGGATTTATAAAAATCCAACCCGAAAATGGACTAAATAACCGTTTAGTTAAACGATTAAAGGTTGATGGCGAAAAAGTAATTAAGATTAATTATATTAAATTAAAAAAATTTAATGAAACAAACTCCCCCCCCCCTTTCACCCCGTGTTTTCTCCCCTCCCCCAGCACAACCCTACCCTTCTCTTCTACTTCGGCGTTTCTTCCTTCAAGCGACGGTTCCTCTCCGTTTCTTCCTCTAATCTTCAAATTTAAGATAAGTTTTGATTAGAAAGTTAGTACTTTAGCTGTTTTGAACATTAAAAGTGACATTAAAGGGAGTTATTGAATAGTTCAGTAAACCCTAAGTGGGGTGTACGAGATTTTTAGTTGATTTTTATTCGTTCATTAGTGTTTAAATTTAAGGAAATATTAGTTTATAGGTAGCTCGGGAGAACGACGAAGAAGAAGAAAGAAAGAGGGTTGGTTTTATTAAAACTAGAAAGAGTTTATTTTAAGGATGACCAACGAAACCAAACCAATCCAATCGAACCGAATTGGCTTAATCGAACCGAACCAAATCGTTCTAGCCAAACTAATTCTGGTCCAACTAAATCAGACCCGACTCAAATTCTATCCTAAATTATACTAAACCGATCTAAGATATTATCGATGAGGAATTTCTTCCTAAATCGTTATGAAATGTATTTATCGAAGTAGGAAATTAATATCTTAAATTTTTTTTAGGCTGGAAAATTATGAAAGTAATCCTAATCGATCCAATCCGACCTAAGAATATACGTAAGGAAACTCAGCCCTAGTTATTCTGAAAGTTGGATTTCTTTAAGTAGGAATTTAATACCGAGTATTTATTCACACAGGAAATTATTGGAATATTAGAAAATCCTTATAAACCCCAACCGATTTTTTACACGTTACTGATATTTGAACACGTATGTTTAGACATTGACTTAGAATAGTGTAAAGATAAAATTGGTAGGACATACTGTACGCGTATGAATATGATGGAATTGACAGAAAATATGTGATAGCAAAAGCATGAATGATAATGAGATAGTGAGCTTGAACATATGATTACAATTGTACTGACTGATAGCAAAAGTCTGAATGACAATGAGATGTTGAGCTTGATCGAAAGTAAGATGACAAAAACCTGAATGAAAATGAGGTGGCTAAGTCTAAGGTTGGGGAATGAGTGCCAACTACTCTATAATCAAGATTCGGTAAAAGTAAACATTAAATTTTGACACTTGTACGTATTATCACTTAGTGAGTTTTCTCATAGTTTATATTTTGTAATGTAGGTGAATTTTTGTCTGAGGAAGAAATGCATGTGATCGAGAACCCTCTAGAGACAAGCAAGCATACAGTAGAAGAAGAAAATGATTTTGGAAGGGAATTGAATTAATATGTCTTTCGAAAGTATTTAAGGTTTTATTAAAATATGTTGAATTTTATTGAATAAATTTTTATGAATTGTTTTAAATTCTGCATTTATTTCAAGTTTCCTACAAAGTTATTTAATTATGAAAATTTTGAAAAAGTTTCCGCGCATTTAAGGTTTTAGTTATTATTTAAAAAGATTTATAATATTTTTAATTAGGGTTTTTAACGCTCGAATCAATTTAAGAAATTTTAAGAATTTTCAAATTAGGATTTCAAATTGAAAATTTTAAAATTGGGCGTTACAAGAACTGAAACTAGTATTTCACGGGTCCATGCATCATAGGAGAGCCGAACTTAAATGCCAATAACCTATGCACAGGAGGAAAGCTGAACCTCCTAGGGAAAAGTTTCAAAAGCAAGAAAACTATGACAAAGAATGGATTGAAGGGGAAGAAGTGTAACGACCCGAAAATCTTCCGCGATCCCCGGTTCGCTACCACCTACTACTCGTCACTGTTCCTCATATCTTCTACCAAATATTTCTTAGAAATTGGAAAGCTTCTTTTTTTTTCTTGACTCAAAAAAGATTTTTTTTTTCTTTTTACTTTAAACGACTTTCAAAAGAAATACATATAAATGCCGCAGCGGAAACTCGTTTAAATTCAGTTTAAATAAACTTAACCATTTTAAAACACAGAATTATAGAGACCGGTCGACACTTGTAAACGCCGGTCGACACTTTGTTCCTCTCAGGTCATTCCAGCAGTCGACACCAGAATAAATCGCTCGACACTTCTATGCTCAACTAGGAGAGCGGTTGACACTTCCTATTGCAGGTCGACACTTTGGCCCTCTCTGCCGACGCAGGTCGATCCCTGCAGTCGACACTCGCGCAGACTTTACATGGACCGGTCGACACCTGTAACCAGGGGTCGACACCTGCTTCGGCTCTGCCTGTCACAGGTCGAGGCTCGCGGTCAACACTCCCTTTACATTTACACTGACCAGTCGACACCTGTAACTAGGGACCGACACGTGCTTTGGCTCTGCCTGTCAAAGGTCGAAGCTCGCGGTCGACACTCCCTTTACATTGACACTGACCGGTCGACACCTTACACCAGAATCAGTGAAATCACACCAGTTTGTTTGAATACGCACGACAACCATTGCCCTATCACAACCACAAAATAAAAACTCATATTTTGACAACCAAATTTCTTTATGAAAGTTTCAAAATGACACACGAAGAATACTCCTCGACTAAATCCATGATGTAATAACACAAAAAATTTTGGATTTTAAATCTAATTTATGAAACTTTTTTCGTATAAGACCAGTTCTATTTTTGGGGATTTTGATGGGGTTACGATTAATTGTTTTCAATTCTGTTTTTGTGGATAAAATTAGTTTGTTAGAGGGATGTATGGCCGCTGGAATCGATCGATTCCGGTATCCGATGCAAAGGTTATGCGCGTCGGAAGTTTATGTCGGATTTTTGTCCAAGTCAAATTAGCGAGCGTTTTTCATAGAATTTTGATGTGTGATAGTGGCATGGTTGTTTTTGGTGCGTAAAGATAGATTTAAGTGAGTTTTGGTTGAAGAAAAACAAAATGTGAAATTTAATAAAAAGGGGCAGATTTGGTTTCAGAGTTTTTCCACCTAGTTGCGGCTTACTGTTTTAAAATCCATCTTAGTATGTTAAACTAGGTTTCTAAGGGGACGTTTATCCACTTGAATCGTTCGATTCCGTTAACGGACGTAAAAGTTATGCGCGTTCGGACTTTAGGCTGGTTTTCGGCCGAACCAAACCAGTGAACCGTTTTAGTTGGGATTTCATGAGTGTAATTAAGGAAGGTTATTTTTAGTTTATTTGGTGAACTTTGAGACGAAGATTGATGTGTGATTATTTGTGCTTTAGGTTGAGACACTTTTTGGCGAAGACGTGCGTCGAGCGAGCTTACGACGCTAGGAAAGTAGTGCATGCATATGTTTTTCCCAAATGAGACTACACTGTAGAACTTTAGGGTTATGTGATTGATTGTGGTGTGCGTGCGTATTGTATGACATGCATCATATTTTAAAAACGTGAACGAAAATGGTTTTGAGCTTGTTTTGAGTATGTAGCGAGACGTGTGGCGGTGGTACCGCGGATCCTACTAATGTGCGGGCCGGTGCTTCACCAGTCGCGGATTTCACTCGAGGAAAGGGCCGACTGGGCCGTCATGCGTCGTGAATTTGTTGGCGGTGAGGGTGATAGGCAATGGCACCGCGGATCCTACTAGTGTGGTGGCCGGTGCAACACCAGCCGCGGATTCTGCTCGAGGAGTGGGCGGGCTGGGCTATCACAAAACGCGTGCGTGTGGCAACTGTGGTCCCGTCCTAGGGAGGCTGGGACGGGGCAATGTGTCAGGGTGTAGTGTGGCGCGAGGTACACCCTTACCCTGATGTGGTTGCCGTGTGGTGATGCATGTGTGTAGCTTGTAGGCCTCGTTGCTGGGGAGTCTGGGACGGTGGCGACGTGTCAGGGTGTAGGGTGGCGTTAGCTTTCTCCTTACCCTGGTGCGGCTACACTACGCGACCCAAATGTGACAACATGAGTGTGAGTGTAGAGACTGCATGTGATAGGATTGCATTGTCGGCTTTTATTTTCATATTGCATTACTTACTGAGCGTTAGGCTTATGTTGTGTGTTCTATGGTGTAGGTGCTGACGATATTGGTAGTGAGAATCGATGAGCCTAGTCCTGAGGCATAGGATGGTTGGCGGCATGCGACCGAGCACCGGATGGCGGATTTTGTTTGGGTGACCCGACCCGTGGTGGTTGTAGGTGACGGTAAGATGCATTGGGTTGTTATTTTTTTGTCGGGTATTTATGCAGATAGAAGAGTTTGTATAGACGTCGGTTGTACAGGATTGTATAGAGTGGTTATAGTGTTTTGGGGATGCGTATGTATTTTTATATGTTAGAGTATAGTATTGCTCTATACTGTGAATTTTCTTCATTTGTATTTGATGGATTTTTGTTGTCTTCATACTCTGATTTTGTTATGGTGATTTCTCTGGATGGTAGATAGATAAATACTGTTAGTTTTTGGTGAATTGTGTTCAGGGTTTTAAATTTTTGAGATAGCCAGTTTTTAGGCGTTACTCTGCCAAATTTTTGAGAGAGGAGTTGGGAGTCGAAAGGATATGGAATAGGTGGAGGTGTGCACAGTGAATGCTAGAGAAGTGTAGATAAGCGTGGGAGTGCGGCGTGATCGCAGGTGCGCGGGACACGCGGCCCTGCGGGTAGTCACAGGTCGTTTGGCGCCAGTTGAGGGTATATGCGCGGACGCGGCAGGGTGCGTGTGGCACGCGGCGCTATGAGCATGCGCGAGACACAGTTACGTTGAGTTGGAATGTGTGGCACCGCGAGGGTGTGCGCGGGGCATCGAAGTTAGGACGTGAGTGCGCGGCACCGGATTGTGTAGTTCGAAGGGTGCGTTGAATTCTTTCATAGGATTTTGAGTCTTACCGTTTTATCTTAAAGTATTTTAAATGGTTTTCTTTTCCGCTGCGTAGTTTTTATGTTGAGGACTTCGTGTTCTCTCTTCGGGACGCGAGTTGTTTTCGAATCGAGTTGAAAATTTTTCATACTCACAAATGTTCTTTTGAAAATTATTTGAAAACGAAAGGGGTATTAAATAAAGTGAGTTATGTCAAGTGTTAGTGTGTGTAGTGTGTAGATGCACTGTAGGGCACCAGTATCGCGGGGTTTCTCGGGGCGTTACAGTTATGGTATCAGAGCCACGGGGTCGACGTCGTTCAGAGGATTACCTAACACCGCTAGCCGTTGCACGGGAGCACCCCACCAACTGTAAGAGTTTAGATTTGAATTTATTGTAGTACTAATGTGAGTTTTATATTTATGTTAAAGGTAGAAAATGTCAGGAGAGGCGAGGGGTAGAGGTAGAGGGCGGCCACGACAAGAGGCGCCTTCTAGAGCTGTAGGCGACATGGATGATACCGTCTGGTAGCTTACCGAGTTAGTCCACCGTCAGTCTCAGCAGTTGGAGAGGTTTATGAGCAGGGACGACCAGGGTCAGTCTAGCGCGGGCGAGTGTAGAACAGGCCCAGTGCGGTGTTATAACTGTGGCGAGGTGGGCCACATGTCCAGAGAGTGCCAGAAGCCGTGTCAGAACCGCTGCTTCAACTGCAATGAGGTGGGACACTTTGCCAACAGATGCCCAACGGCGAGCAGGGCGTCAACCAGAGTTACACTGAGGGTCTTTGCCTTTTTTGAGCCAGATGATGCGGCCCAGCCATCAGTGATTGCAGGTAACATTTTTGTTTCTGGTGTGACAGCTTATACCTTGATTGATACGGGGACTACGCACTCGTTTGTGTCGACGGGCTTTGTGGTTAAAGCCAACTTGGAGTTCAGTCCCGCCTAGCGACATTACGATGTGACCTTGCCATCTGGGGAGCATTTGTATTCAGAACAGGTGTTACAGGGCAATGTTGTGACAGTGGAGAGGAAGCAGTTATAGGCCGAGCTAGTCAAACTCCAAATGAGCGGTTATGAGGTGATCTTGGGAATGGACTGGTTGTTCAGATATCATGCGGAGATTGACTGCAGGACCAGAGAGGTTCACTTCCGGCCCCCGGGTGGGGAAAGCTACACATTTAAAGCAGGTAAAGGTCTTGCTAGGATTTCTGCTATCTTTTCTCGTCAGTCTCCACAGTTGTTGGGCAATGGTTGCCAGGGGTTTTTGGCAAGTGTCGGGGATGCCCAGTCATAGGGTGATACTCGGATACAGGATATTCTTGTTGTGCAGGAGTTCCCGGAGGTGTTTCGTGATGATTTGCCAGGGTTGCCCCCTGACAGGGAGATTGAATTTGAGATAGATGTTTTCCCAGGTGCCGAGCTGGCGAGCAAGAACCCATACAGATTAGCACCTACTGAACTAAAGGAGCTGAAGGCTCAGTTAGAGGAACTTACAGATAAGGGCTTTATACGCCCTAGTTTTTCACCTTGGGGAGCGCCAGTTCTATTCGTCAAGAAGAAGGATGGATCTCTATGTATGTGTATTGACTATCGGGAGCTGAATAAGTTGACTGTGAAGAACAGGTATCCATTGCCAAGGATTGACGATTTGTTTGATCAGCTACAGGGTGCCCGAGTGTCTTCTAAGATCGACCTAAGGTCCTGCTATCATCAGTTAAAGGTGAAGGAGAAAGATGTACCGAAGATGGCCTTCAGGACGAGGTATGGGCACTTCGAGTTTCTGGTTATGTCTTTTGGGTTGACCAATGCCCCTACAGCATTCATGGATCTGATGCACCGGGTGTTCAGGAAGTACCTGGACAAGTTTGTGAATGTGTTTATCGACGACATTCTGATCTACTCGCGTAGTTAGGAGGAGCACAGGGAGCACCTGAGGATCGTATTGACTATTTTGAGCCAGCATCTGCTGTATGCTAAGTTCTTGAAGTGCGAGTTTTGGTTGGACAGGATTCACTTCTTGGGCATGTTATCTCCTCTGAGGGTATTTCAGTTGATCCGGGGAAGGTTCAGGCTGTAAAGGAGTGGCGGCGGCCATCCAGTGCTAGCGAGATACGCAGTTTTCTAGGGTTAGCTGGATATTATCGGAGATTCATTGAGGGGTTCTCTAAGATCTCGGGCCCCTTGACCCAGCTGACCAGAAAGAATGTAAAGTATGAATAGACCGACAGGTATGAGGACAGCTTCCAGACATTGAAGCAGAGGTTGACTACGGCTCCTGTACTGACGCTGCCCGTGGAAGGAGAGAAGTTCTGCATTTATTGTGACACCTCTAGGATTGGTTTGGGGTGTGTTTTAATGCAAAGTGGGAGAGTCATTACATATGCCTCTAGGCAGTTGAAGGCATTATCCCACTCACGATTTAGAACTGGCGGCGGTTGTATTTGCACTCAAGATTTGGAGGCATTATCTGTATGGACAGCAGTGTGAGATTTACTCAGACCATCAGAGTTTGAGGTACATTTTCACGCAGAAGGAGCTGAATTTGAGACAAAGAAGATGGCTCGAGCTGGTCAAGGACTACGATGTGGAGATCAGGTACCACCTGGGAAAGGTGAATGTAGTGGCAGATGCCTTGAGTCGGGTGACGGCTTCGACTTCTGCCATGACTACGATAGTGCCTGTTGAGTTGGTGACAGAGATGCAGAGTTTTGGTCTAGAGGTAGTTTCTGATCTGCCAGCCACTCTTTCTGCCTTGTCGTTGAGGCTGACTATTCTGGATAGGATCAAGCAGACTCGAGAGACTGATTCGGAATGTAGAGAGCTGAAGGCGAGTATGGAGGCCAGGCCTGATTATGAGTTCAGCTATTTAGAGGACGGGATTCTAAAATTTCGGGATAGGTGGTACGTCCCAAAAAATGAGGAGCTGAGGAGGGATATATTATCAGAGGCCCATTCATCTGCTTTCTCTGTGCATCCAGAAAGCACTAAGATGTACAGGGATTTGAAGCAACACTATTGGTGGCCTAACATGACGAGCAGTGGCTGAGTATGTTAAGACCTGCTTAATCTGTCAGCAGGTGAAGGCGGAGCATCAGTGACCGTCTGCGATGCTCCAACCATTGCTTATACCGGAGTGGAAGTGAGAGTGAATCACCATGGATTTTGTGGTGGGACTGCCGAGGACTGCTAAAGGCCATGACGCGATCTGGGTGATTGTGGACAGGTTGATGAAGTTGTCTCACTTTTTGCCCATGAGGATGACTTATACGATGGATCAGTTTGCCCAGTTGTATATTCAAGAGATAGTCAGACTTCATGGGATTGCTGTGTCGATTGTTTCAGACCAAAACCCTAGGTTCACGTCCAAGTTTTGGAGGAGTTTGCATAAGGCTACAGGCACCAAGTTAGATTTCAGTACGGCCTTTCATCCTCAGACCGACGGGCAATCAGATCGGACTATAAAGATTCTGGAGGATATGCTCAGGGCCTGTGTGTTGGAGTTTCAGGCGACTTGGAGCAAGTTCTTACCACTAGTGGAATTCTCGTATAATAACAGCTATCAGTCCACCATTGGTATGGCGCCAAACGAGGCCCTTTATGGAAGGAAGTGCAGGTCGCCATTATATTGGGATGAGGTTGGGGAGGCTCGATTGATAGGTTCTGAGATTTTACAGCAGACTGTCGACCAGATTTATGTGATACGGAAGGGGATTGAAGTGGCTCAGAGTCGACAGAAGAGTTATGCTGATCAGAGGCGTCGGGAGTTGGAGTTTAATGAGGGTGACAAGGTTTTTCTAAAGGTCTCGCCGTTCAAGGGAGTGGTCAGGTTCGGAAAGCGGGGGAAGCTCAACCCTCGGTTTGTGGGACCATTCCCGATTGTCAAACAGATTGGGAGAACTGCGTACCAGCTTCAGTTGCCTACGTCGATGGATGCCATCCATGATGTTTTCCTTGTCTCGATGCTGAGTAAGTGTATGCGCGATCCCTCTGAGGTAGTCCGACAACAGAATATAGAGATCCGACTGACGCTGTCTTGCGCAACCTTGGTGTGGAGGAAACTACTTGGGAGCGGCGTGATGATATGGAGTGGCAGTATTACAACTTATTCGGTACGTAAACTTTGGGGACAAAATTTATTACAAGATGGGGTTGGGAGGGGGGGGGGTGTAATAACCTGGAAAATTTCATATTTTAAATCTAATTTTTGAAACTTTTAATTTAATTTCGGTTGGGGTTTCAGAAAATATTTTAAGGGAAAAATTAAAATTATAAGACTTAGAGTCAAGTTTCGTGGTGGTTTTCGAGATTTTAAGTTAGGAGGATAAGAATTTTACGAATTTACAGACGATGAAAACACGTGAGGGCATTTTGATAATTTGGAATTAAATTAAATTAATTTTTTTTTTAAAAGAGTGGAATGGCTTCGAGTGGAAGCCATTCCACCCTATTTTACCCCGCGGCCGAGGGTAGAGGGAGACGGGAGAGAGGGAGGGAGCAATCGGGGAATAGGACGAACTGCCGGCGATCAACCACCGGAGGAGAGACGCGACACGCTAGGCGATTACGGCAAGGCATAAGTCGGCGGGAGTGGATTCTTCCTGAGCTAAAAACACAGGTGAGTTCTCCCCTGTTTCGGTTTCTGTCGACCGAACTTGGAAGCTCAATCCTTCTTGAAATTTTCGTCGATCTGAGCTCGTTTTGTGGGGTGTTTTAGGACCTAGCGAGTGTGTGTGTGTGTGGCTCGACCTTCTCGCGACAGAACTGAATGAGAAACAGGGAATTCTCTCTTTCGGTCCTGCCCTGCTTTGATGGCCGAGCGTGGAGTTGTTTTGCTCTCTACATTTCAGGGATTTTGTGATAAAATTTAGAAGGAATGAGGGGGGATTTCAGGGCTCAATGAACCGATGGAGAATTTCTCAGTTTTGAGACGAAAACCATGGGAAATTTTGTGCTGTCATGCTATTTTCTAATTAGGAACCACCAAATTATTAATGTATGCATTGGTAGACCGAAATGTGGATGTTCGGTGAAGAAGTTGGCGAAATTGGACCAAAGTTGAGATTTCACACATTTTTCGTATAAGACCAGTTCTGTTTTTGGGGATTTTGATGGGGTTACGGTTATTTGTTTTAAATTCTGTTTTTGTGGTTTAAATTAGGTTGTTAGAGGGACGTATGGCCGCTGGAATCGATCGATTATGGTATCTGACACAAAAGTTATGCGTGTCGGAAGTTTATGTCGGATTTTTGTCCAAGTCAAATTAGTGAGCGTTTTTCATAGAATTTTGACGTGTGATAGTGGCATGCCTTTTTTTGGTGCGTAAAGCTAAATTTGAGTGAGTTTTAGTTGAAGAAAAACAAAATATGAAATTTAATAAAAATGGGCAGATTTGGTTTTGGGGTTTTTCCACCTAGTTGCGGCTTACCGTTTTAAAATCTATCTTAGTATGTTAAAATAGGTTTCTAAGGGGACGTCTAACCACTTGAATCGTTCGATTCTGTTAACGGACGCAAAGGGTATGCGCGTCCGGACTTTAGGCTGGTTTTCGGCAGAACCAAACCAGTGAACCGTTTTAGTTGGGATTTCATGAGTGTAATTAAGGAAGGTTATTTTTAGTTTATTTGGTGAATTTTGAGACGAAGATTGATGGGCGATTATTTGTGTTTTAGGTTGAGACACTTTTTGGCGAAGTTGTGCGTCGAGCGAGCTTAGGACGCCAGGTAAGTAGTGCATGCATGCGTTTTCCCCAAGTGGGCCTACACTGTAGAACTTTAGGGTTATGTGATTGATTGTGGTGTGCGTGCGTATTGTTTGACATGCATCATATTTTAAAAACGTGAACGAAAATGGTTTTGAGCATGTTTTGAGTATGTGGTGAGACTTGTCACGGTGGTACCGCGGATCCTGCTAGTGTGCGGGCCGGTGCTTCACCAGTCGCGGATTCGGCTCGAGGAGTGGGCCGGCTGGGCCGTCATCCGGCGTGAATTTGTTGACGGTGAGGGTGACGGGCAGTGGTACCGTAGATCCTACTAGTGTATGGGCCGGCTGGGCTGTCGCGAAACGCGTGTGTGTGGCAACTGTGGCCCTGCACTGGGAAGGCTGGGACACGGTCAACGTATCAGGGTATAGTGTGGCGCGAGGTACACGCTTACCCTGAAATGCTTGTCGTGTGGTGATGCGTGTATGTAGCTTGTAGGCCTCGTTGCTGGGGAATCCGGGACGGTGGCGACGTGTCACGGTGTAGGGTGGTGTTAGGTTCCTCCTTACCCTGGTGCGGCTACACTACGCGTCACAGATGTGACAACATGAGTGTGAGTGTAGAGACTGCATGTGATATGATTGCATTGTCAGTTTTTACTTTCATATCGCATTATTTACTGAGCGTTAGGCTTATGTTGTGTGTTCTGTGGTGTAGGTGCTGACGATATTGCTACTGAGCGTCGAGAGCTTAGTCCTGAGGCATACGATGGTTGGGGACGTGCGACCGGGCACCGGATGACAGATTTTGTTAGGGCGACCCGACCCGTGCTGGTGGTAGGTGACGGTGAGATGCATTGGGTTGTTATTTTTTTGTCAGGTATTTATGCAGATAAAGGAGTTTGTATAGACGTTGGTGGTACAGGATTGTATAGAGTGGTTGTAGTGTTATGGGGATGCGTATGTATTTTTATATATTAGAGTATAGTATTGCTCTGTACTGTGAATTTTCTTCATTTGCATTTGATGGATTTTTGTTGTCTTTATACTCTGATTTTGTTATGGGGATTTCTCTAGATGGTGGATAGATAAATACTGTTAGTTTTTGGTGGATTGTGTGCAGGGTTTTAAATTTTTGGGATATCCAGTTTTTAGGCGTTACTTTGCCAAAATTATGGGAGAGGGGTTGGGAGTCGTAAGGATATGGAATAGGTTGAGGTGTGTACAGTGAATACTAGAGAAGTGTAGATGAGCATGGGAGTGCGGCTTGATCACACGTGCGCGGGGCACGTGGCCATGCGGGTACTCAAGGGTCGTGCGGCGCCGGGTGAGGGCGTGCGCGCGGACGTGCTGTACAGCGGCAGGGTGCGTCGGGCACGCGGCGCTATGAGCGTGCACGAGATACAATGACGTTGAGTTGGCACGTGCGGCACTACGAGGGTGCGCGCGGGGTGTCGAAGTGGGGACTTGAGTGCGCGGCTCCGGATTGTGTAGTTCGAGGGGTGCGTTGGATTCTTTCCTAGGATTTCGAGTCTTACCGTTTTATCTTAAACTATTTTAAATGGTTTTCTTTTCCGTTGCGTAGTTTTTATATTGAGGACTTCGTGTTCCCTCTTCGGGACGCAAGTTGTTTTCGAATCGAGTCGAAAATTTTTCATACTCACAAATGTTCTTTTGAAAATGATTTGAAAACGAAAGGGGTATTAAATTGAGTGAGCTATGTCAAGTGTTGGTGCGTGTAGTGTGTAGATGCACTGTAACGCATCAGGAACGCGGGGTTTCTCGGGGCGTTACACATGAAGTAAAAGCTTAGATTCTGAAAATATAATTTCAAAACATTCATATCCCAATAATCCATGGTACCCTTGGTACACCACCTAAATTCCTCAAAAACCTATACAAATCTATTAAACTCAAAACACTTACAAAATTATACTCTCTTTACCAGCCATGGTCGCGTCGCCCCCAACATTTTCCTGCACCGGCATGCGACACCTCCCGACAACTCCGACCTATGCCTGCTCGTCATCTAGCAACTCACCTGACAGCGTATCGTCACCTACACCAAGAAACACAAAACGTAAGCTTAATGCTTAGCAAGTATGGAAACATGGACTCGAAAATCAATGCATAACTCAACTCCTACTCATGCAATTTCTATACTCAACTCCGTTTTCTTTTCGTTTCGTTATTTTCATCTTTCACTTTCCGGTGTGAGTCAGGCCGGCACCCATCCCTTCAACAATCGGGACGGCCATTCCATAACCCACGGAGCGAAGTTAGAGGCACACATCATGTTCGTACATGGAACGGCCCTACGTAACCTCCTCCTAACATCAATCATTGAACCCTCTAGTGCTTTCTATAGCACGTTAACGACGAGGCATTCGCAAACCGTGTCACTTTACGTATTTTCATCAATGGGAACCCCCTAGTGCTTTCTCACTAGCACGTTAACGACGAGGCGTTCATCTATGCGTTGCAAATCTTTTCTTATCTGGTTACGTTTTATATACATATTTCAAAACATGCTCAAAACTCGTGTTTCGTAGTTCAAAAACATGATGCCTGACAATTACAATGCACGACTCAATAACCAAACAACCAAACAACAACCAAAGCAAACAAACAAGCAAACAAGCAACCAAACAACCAAACAATCCTACCGTTCCATGGCGTAGGCCCGAAGGCAAATCACAAGCAGTCCATCACTTACCTGGCATTCTCGAAATCCTTTCGTGTCTTACGACTTGGAGCTTTAACTATAATACCTATAAAATTATATCTCTGTCAATTCTAACTCATTTAATTCATAATTTCCTTTCCTGAAAATCCTAACTTATACCAAAACTGACACTCTTCACTAAACCCGAAATCCCTCGCAAAATTTCTATCCAACTTCGAAAATTCACAAATTCTTCAATACGTGCCCGAATTGGACAATACAAAATACTACGAGTTCCTAAGGATGCCTAGTTGCCTGTGGTCGTATCCATTTCCCATTCAGATATCAACAACTTAACCGAGCATAGCCAAACGGACACCGTTTCAAAATCTCACGTACATGGCCAATAAATCTCTCAATCTTCCTCACTAATTCTCGTAATCTACTCCTATTTCTATCATAAGCAGCATTACACGAACATAAATCAGCTCTACGCTCCATTTTTCGTATCACTCTCTTAGGTTTCCACCAATTTGCCCTATACCCTTGCCAAACCCGGTTTCGCCACTAATAACGCTAACACACCAACTAACTATACAAAACTAACGAGAACTTACCGCATATTCGAAGACTCGCGGACGAACGGAAGATACCGCAGCGCAGAGGAGAGGAAGATGCCGATCACGGGAGAGAAAAGCAAGAGAGGAGAGGAAATGCTAGGGGAGGAAGGGAGGGCACCGACGGTGCTCTCCCTCTTTTAATTTAATTTTATATTATTTTATTATATTTACCAAATTGCCCTCCTCCTTAAACCGTTTCACAATTCCGTGATTTCGTCCGAATCCGGTTAAATTCTTAAATCTCTCTCTCTACCATTAGCCTTAAAATAATCTTTCACTTAGGGGCTGAAATTTTTCATTATTAGTTCGGACAAAAACTCCGTGGATTAAATTTTACGGAAATCCGACTTAAATTTCGAACGGAATTTTTTGGGTATTACAAGAAGACTTTATTCCCAACTGATGAAGAGATAACAAAGCTTTCATACATGCTAAGTTACCCATACCCTCGTTTAATGGAGCATGCAATGGGGACGCATTTTTAGATAGGGTAGATAAGGTTGAAAAGGTGTTTGACTACTATGAATACTCTGAAAAAGTGAAGTTGCAACAAGTGGATATTGAACTTACAGGTTATGCCAGCTTATAGTGGGAAAATGTAGAAGCTCAAAGAAGAAAGGACGAAGATGAAGCCATTACTACAAGGAGAGCTATGAAAATCTTCATGCGAAAGAGGTTCATTCCCAGCTACTACAAGCAGGAAATTTTCTATATATACAAAGAGTAAAGCAAAAAAGTCAGTCTGTAAAGGAATATGTCACCAAGTTTGAGATGCTCAAAATCAGAGGTGGAATGGATGGGCTTGAGGAACAGATGATAGCCAGGTTCATTACAGGATTGAACCGGGATATCGGCCACATGGTTGAGCTACAACCACTAAATTAAATGGACATAATGGTTCAATTAGCTATAAAAGTAAAGAGACATCAAAAGAGGAAGTTAAAACTACCACAAATAGATTAAATGCTAAAGTTTTAGGATATACTAAAACTTCCACCAAGGTAGAAGAGAAGAAACCGTTTACTAGGAGTTGGCCAGTTAAGGACGCCAACAACAAGCCTTTGATAACCGATACAAACCCTAGCAAAGCTCATGAGATTAAATGTTTCAAATGTCTTGGCCTAGGACATATGGCCAAGCAATGCCTAAATCAACGAGTAATGATACTCAAAGAAGTCCATGGAAAAGTGGAAAGTGAAGACGAACAAGTAGAGAAGACCATGGAAGAAGTTGAATTAGAGGACAAAGTATTCCATGCCCAAGAAAAACCTCTACTAATGGTCATTCAACGAGTTCTCGTATCAAAACCCACAGAAGAAAATTGCCAGTACGAGAATATTTTTCATAGTCGCGGCTCGATCAAAATCGGGCTTGTTCATTCATTATCAATTGAGGGAGTTGTGCTAACATGGTGTCTAAAGATATGCTGGAAAAATTAGAGTTGGAAACTCGTTTACATGCAACCCCTACAAATTACAGTGGATAGATAACAAAGATGATGTGAAGATCACAAAACAAGTTACTATAGATTTTACCATCGAAAAATATAAGGATTCTATCGTTTGTGACATCGTACCTATGAGCGTCAATCATTTACTATTAGGATGCCCGTGGCAACATGATAGACAAGTGACTCAGAATGGGTTTACAAACTATTTGTAACATCCCCTAACGTTGTTCCTAAAAATCTCATAAAAATTTTTCTTTTATTCTGTTTTATTTATTCAAAACCCTTAAAACAACATCGTATAAAACATTGAACGGTTTACAGTGGAATAGCATTGGAAGTCTAGTATAAGGTAATCTTGATTTCAAGTGTGGAAAACAAGAAAACAGAGATTTTGGTCGACACTTGTAAAGACACGTCGACACCTAGTTCCTCTCTGTTTTATATCGGTCGACACATGCAAAGACTGGCCGACACCTCCTTCCTCTCTGTTCTATATTGGTCGACACCTTCAAAGACTGGTCAACATCTTTTACAAATTTGGTCGACCCTTACTAAGATAGGCTGACACTTCATTGCTCTCAGTTTGACATCGGCCGATACCTGCAAAGACATGTCGACACCTTTTACAAAATTAGTCGACCTTAAATTTGTCGACTTTACTAAGATAGGTCGACACTTTATTGCTCTCTTTTTGACATCGGTCGACACCTGCAAAGATAGGTCGACACTTATAAAATTGGTTGACCTTACTAAGATAGGTCGACACTTCATGACCAGAAAACTTAACAGAAATTCTCTAAGAATGACCGTAACCATCATAAACTTTCTAACAGACACCTATAACATACTTAACTCCCAATTTCACATTTCTTTATAAAAACGGGTAAGCATGCCCTACCATTTACCGTTAAACCGGTTCACCTATTCAAAACACCCAACATGTATTTAAACATAAAACCATTTAATCCGGTTCCTAAACGTCTTCTATCAACACATTTTAAAACAATTTAAAACCTAAACACTTAACCATACTTTGCAATCCTCTATACATTATCCCAAAACATCTTCACATGGCCCATGGGTCAATCACGCTCTGACAGCCACAAGCGCTCTCCCACGGCCATCCTTCTTTAACTGCGTCACTCGTCGGGTTTAGGTAGAATCTCCTCACCTTCTTCTAAATCACCTATATCACAGAGATATCTATAAGCCAAAAGGCTCAGTAAGGCAACGTAAATGTAAATATATGCTGTGCATATGCAATTCATAAAAACATGCAGTCATTTCATTTCAGTTCGTTACATAGTAGGATGTCATCAGGGGTTTACTCTCACAAGATAAAGAAGGCACATCAAGTGGTTAGACAGCCTTCTCCATCTATCGGGGGAAAAACATGTTCCACCTACGAGACAGTCATGTCTGAACCCCACCCCGACATGACAAGGATTACATACATTCATTTCTTTTTATTAGTTTATTTCTTTTCATAAAACATGTGCAGAAAATTCCATTTCATGACATTTTTAAACAAACATGATGCATGAAAAGGTCATAATGCTCAAAGTTATAAAAACATATAAAATAATAAATAGAAACATAAAAGACATTTTATAACTTAAACAACCTAACCACCCATCCAATTTACACTAAGAAAATCTAAATCCTCAAATAATTGAAAACAAAATCTCTTGTAGTGTAAGCCAAATCGGCCAAGCAAATCATGAAAACTTACCTCGGGTCCTTTGCAATTTAACTTGGAGTTCGTTTTCTTTAACCATTGAAATCAATCAACCAAACAAAACATGAAATTGAAACACTTGACATACACATAATAAACTTTCAGATTTTAATAGTTTTTTGTCTAATTTCGAACGCTCGTAACTTTCTCGATATAACTCGGAATCAAATAGATCCAAGTGCTATGGACTCCCCTAAGACTATACTTTCTAATGGTGCAAGCCAATTACCAAAAGAGAACCAATAATTAGGCCAAATCATGAAAACTCACCTCTAACTTTTACTTCTTTTATGCATAATTTTCCATTTTACTCCGTCCAAGATATTTACGACCTCTAAACTTAAATTAGAACATCCAAAAGAAAAAGAAATACAAACCCTAACTCTGAATTTTCGGAGGTTCAAAACCCATGCTTAAAACACTTCACAAAACCACTAAAACATGTAGTTTCTTGCATGAAAACGCGAGCCTATTATAAAGCTTATCTTAATCCTTAGAGATAAAGGGAGTCTTGGCTGAGGAAAAATTAGACGAAGAGAGAAATGTTGGTTGGAGCTAATCGTGGAATGAAGACGGGAAATGAATTTTTATTTTTTTTATAAACTTTATTTAACTTTATCTTAATTACTTAATTTACTCATAACCTTTTATTTCATCAAAATTGACCATATTTCTTATTTTCCAACATTTTCCACTCTTTTCATTCCTTATTTTTCACTTATTTAATTTTCCTTTTCTCCTTTACTAATTTTTATTCTTCCTTTGTTGTTTTCATCTATCGTTTTAAAACAACGAATATTATTGGCACAAAATGTACAAAAGTTTTAGGTGTTACATTCCACCGTCCTTAAACAAAATTTTGTCCCCAAAATTTGATTACCCAAAAAGTTCAGGATATCTACTCATCATATCCTGTTGTCTTTCCCACATGATGTGCCCTAGAGGGCCATTACTCGATCACAAACCAAGGCACGAGCTTTATCAAACATTTTCACTAACAAGTTCAATTCTTTTGCAGGAATTACTTGTTTCAAATGCCTCTTTGCGGACTTGGAATGGGACTTGAACATAAAGGACAAAGATCAACCCTTGCACTTGCTATGGTGGGAGCTAAAGGTGGAAGCATATGAGAAGAGATTTGTCTCCCTCGGAGTTAATTTGTAATTGAATTTTATTTGGCTAACATTCGCCCTTATGTTTTTGTTGGCAAACATTCGCCTTCTTGTAATGTTTTATAGTTGCATGCTTCCTTAGACATTAGGATTATATGGATATTAAGTTAGATGGTGGTTAGAAACAATAATTGGGCTGGAGTTTAGCAGCACATTGATGCAACAAATGGGCCAAAGCTCGAAGAGTGCTCTGGTGTACAAGTGGACCAAGAATGGCCAACCATGTGGCTCATTTCGAAGCCGAAGCCCATTCTAACATTCAGCCACCCTAAATCTATAAATACATGTCTATTGGTGTTTGTAAAGGTTGTTGAATCTATGAGAATAGCCACTTTTATGTTCAGCCGAAGTATCTAAAGTTTGGTGAACGGTAAGACTCGGTTCGGTCAAGAACCGAGAAGGAGTGCATCTTCTTCGAGCTTTCAAGCCCGAGGTTGCTTGAATAGCCGTTGTTCCACTTTTCTTCCCTCTCTTTCCAGAGAAGGATACACGAAGAGAGTATCAAGTAACCGGTTCCGTTTGCTGCTGTCTTCCTTTTGAAGATTGTTATGCCAAGAGCCTAAAATGTTGCTTATCGGACATCATTCGATTTTTCTGTTCCTTTTGTTTTCTGTTTCGTTTGTGGGTAAAACACGACTCATTCGAGTGTGGAATCGTGTCATGTGGTATCAGAGCAATGGATAGCTTCCCCTGAATGTCAGCAAATGAGTGGATTGATCTTTGATACACAATTTGTTTGCTGCAAAAATTTTAATTTCTTCTCTACTTCGTTGGTTTTGGAAAAAGCAGAAACCGGTTCTGTTATTACTGTGTCTAACATATAAGGATCTGTTTAAGCTTGAACACTACCTTTGATATGTTATTACTGGACAAAATTTAAAAATCAGAACTTATGTTTAAGTGGTAAACCCAACAACTCGAAACCATTTTTTATTTAAACTCGGAACTTATGTTTGATCTGTTAGCTGTTATTATTCATATTTGTGTTTTCTACACAACCTCTATTCAACTGCTCGGCTGATGTTTGAGGGGAGGTGCAGGTGAAAACTGAACACACCCTACAACTTAGCTGCTGTTTGAGGGGAGGTGCAGGCTATAGGTGCAGGCGGTAGGTGCAGGTGGTAAGTGTCTGTTGCTGGACCACTGGTATTGTGCGTTTGTGTTATTATGCATATGGGTGTGCTATGTAGCAGCTAATGTTATTACCTTATTCGAAAAAACCATTTTGTTGCTGCTCTGTACTTGGTAATTTAATTCTGCTTTTGTGCTGATATTGTTGTCTACTGCATCATTCCATGTCTGCTAACATCTTGACATAACTACTTTGGCAGAATACTATGTTAATTTCTATTTTACTTGCCTAATCGGATATCTTATATGATTTGCACACACTGTAGAATCAGTGTGATTATGTTATTGTATTCTTACCATCTGATTTTAATGATAAATGAGTTGATGCGTGATATGTGCATTAAATGAAATACATGTTTATCGGAATGTGTTAATGCCCTGGTAAAATTTTATGCTGAGTTCACTAGTTGCCCTCATGAACTTAAAACGGTCATAATTTTTGCTACAGGTGTCAGATTTTCACCCGTAAGATATCGAATCAAAGTTCTCTCAGAGCTCTACGACAATGTCATATGCTCTGCCTATGACAACCACATTCCATTTCCACAAAAAGCTGTTTAAGCCCTCAAACTTGACTTTGAAGTTTTAGGCACCCGAGATCTACTACTTTTTCCCTCCTTCCTAACACCTAGGGTTCAATTTAGTATAAGTACACATGTCTCCCCTACATCCTTAGGAACTCATATAAAGACTAGAAGTGGACTAAACCGAGATTTAAATCCCAATATTATGACTCAAGAACTAAACCGGGGTAAAGACATTCCCAAACCTGAGACTCATACCCATCAAGAGGGAGAGTCCAGCCTTCAAGGAAAACTAAATGGCCTTAATGGAGAAGTTAGTACTCTAGGCCAACAACTCAAAGACTTAACCCTTGGTATGAAATTCATAATGGAGAACCTCAACAAGATTAACTTTAGAGAGTCCTCTCGAGATGACCTCCCTAGGATGAGCCTGAGAACCCTAGAAGAACTGAATACCCTCCTAGGAGATTCCCCAACTAGGACCCTTCCCCGAGGAGTGAGAGGCCAACAAACCCAAGATGGAGGTTCCAAGACTTTGACTATCATGATGAGGATGAGTGGACCCTAGACGAAAAAGAGAATTTTTGATCCAGCCGTTGAAAGGACTTAGACGATCTTAAGAACATTAAGTTGCATATTCCGTCATTTAATGGCACATGCGATAGTAACACCTTTCTAGATTGGATAGATAAGGTGGAGAAATTTTTTAACTACTATGAATATTCGGATAAGGTTAAGATCCAACTACTTTCGGTCGATCTCACTGGAAACGCAGCCCTCTGGTGGACCAACATTAAATCCCAAAGATAGAACATAGGAGACAACCCTGTCACCATTTGGAGAGTGATGAAGTCCCTCATGATCAAGAGATTCATACCTAGCAATTACTGATAATAGCTCTTCTTACAAATCCAAAACCTAAGACAAGTAGGTCGATCTATTGAAGAATACCTTACTGAGTTTGAGACTCTTAAGATTCGTATAGATATGGATAGCAAGTGCTTGCACGAATTATTCGAGGATTGCACCAAGATATAGGAGACACTGTTGAGCTGCATCTCCTAGAATCCCTTGACTTGGTAGTACAGATGGCTATGAAGGTAGAGTGCTAACTTAGTAGGAAGAGAAAAACTAGTTTCACCAAGAAATTTCTGCTCAAGACTACTCCTAAGATCACCCCTCCGCAACCAGAACCAAACAAAACTTTCACCAAAGCTGAGGCAAAGAAACCGTTTTCACGTAGTTTGCCACCCAAAGAATCAAGTAATAAAACCCTAGTAGAAAGTGTCAATCCCCCTAGATCGGGAGATCTCAAATGCTATAAGTGTCATGGCTTGGGTCATTTCATGGCTCAGTGTCTTAATAGACGAGTGATGATCCTCCAGGAGGACACTTGAGAGTTTACGATTGAAGACGATTGAGAAGATGTAAAAGAAGATGAATAGGAGAGTGACTCGCAAGAGGAAGTTTTCCATGCCCCTGAAGGACCAATGCTTATGGTCAGAAGACGTGTTCTCGTAACTAAGAATTCTGGAGAAAACTGTTACCGTGAGAACATCTTCCATAGTAGGTGTTTCATCAAGGAGAAGTTATGTTCCATGATTATAGACGGAGGTAGTTGGACTAACGTATCCTCCACAGAGTTAGTGACCAAGTTAGGCTTAGAGACCAACACTCACCCCCACCCTTACAAGCTACGTTGGCTAGATGAGAGGGATGATGTCAAGGTTACCAAGCAAGTGAAAGTTGAATTCGCCCTTGGGAAGTACAAGGACACGGTCGTCTGCGATGTTATACCTATGAGTGCAAGTCAATTACTCCTAGGCCGACCCTGGCAGTTTGACCGAAGGGTAAACCACGATGGCTACACTAACTACTATTACCTTAAGTTTGAAGGAAAAACCTTTAAGTTTGCTCCCATGATCCCTGAACAAATATCTAAAGGAAGCTAAGGACTGGGATACCTTGTTCGTGACTAAGAAGGAGATATAAAACCTATGTGCGTAGAGGAGATCCCCTGATTTTGGTACTTTTTCGAGACAGAGTTACGCTACTAGGAGTTATTCCTCAAGCCGTTAAAACATTACTTAACCAGTTCCAAGATGTGTTCCCAGAAGACTTGGCCCAAGGTCTACCACCCTTGCGTGACATTGAACACCAAATTGATCTACTACCGAGAGCCGTACTGCCTAATAGACCAGCATACCGAATGAACCTCGAAGAAACCAAGAAATTGCAAGACCAACTATAAGAACTTTTGGATAAAGGTTACATAAGAGAGTCCATGAGCCCCTATACAGTACCCTCCTTATTAGTTCCTAAAAGAGACGACACCATTAGGATGTGTATCGATTGCTGAGCCGTGAACCAAATTACTGTCAAGTATAGATTTACCATCCCCAGGCTCGAGGACATGTTGGATGAGCTCGGTGGAGCCTCCATTTTCTCTAAAATAGATCTTAACAACAGCTACCATCATATCTAGATGAGGGAAGGGGACGACTGGAAGACAACCTTTAAGACAAAATGTTGATTATTCGAATGGATGGTAATGCCTTTTGGTTTATCTAACGCCCCAACTACGTTCACGAAACTCATGCACCATGTGCTTTAAGAGTACTTAGGAAAATTTATCGTGGTATATTTTGATGACATCTTAGTGTATAGCGTGGATCGTACTCAACACCTCTCCCACCTTAACTCATTCTTCTAGCCCTTAGAAAAGCTAAACTATTTGGTAACTTAGGAAAGTGCTCTTTCGCACATGACAAGGTGTACTTTCTGGGATTTGTAATCTCAAAAGACGGGATGAAAGCGGACGAAGAAAAAATAAACACCATTAAGGATTGGCCTATACCGAATTCTATCACAGAAATACGCAGCTTTCACAAGCTAGCCTCATTTTATAGAAGATTCATCAAAGACTTCAGTTCGATAGTTGCTCCACTTACTGATTGCACTAAGAAAGGGAAAGAGTTCTCTTGGACCCCGTCGTGTCAAAAGAGCTTTGACCTCATCGAAGACAGATTATGTCATTCTACTGTACTTGCCCTACTAGATTTCAACAAGGCCTATGAGGTTAAAAGTGATGCATCTGGTGTAACACCCCGTATTTTCGTGGTACCAATTTTCAGGTTGTCAGGACGATAAACGGTGGGATTCTGGTCGGAATGGAGAGTGGAAAATTTGTAAAGTTAGGTGAGGAATTATTTCGGGACTATTGGTGAAGAGAAAATTGTAGGAATCCGACTAAAAACGGATTGATTAGCTATTGGATTAAAAGATTAAAGTGTGAGGGCGAAATAGTAATTAGTTATTTTTATTATTAATATTTTTTATAAATAAATAAATGTAACAGGGAGGGGGAACCGTAGCTCTCCCCTCCTCTATTGTTTATTTTTCCTCGTAGCCGCGCGAAGAGGAACGGAGAGCGAAGCCCTCCCTCTGGCGACCTTTGCTGCATCGACGTCATTCCTCTGTTTTGCCCTCCATTTCATCAGTTCAAAGTAAGTTTAACTAGTTTACGATTAAATGTTGGTTTAGTGTTGGAATTGAGGGGAAATGTGGTGAATAGATAATTGGGGTTTTAGGGTTAGAGTCTTTATTGAGTGTAATGTTGATTGTTGTAGGTTGTTGAGGATAAATGAGATAGAGTGGTGAAGGATATACTGAGTTTTTGCTGAATGACCGTGGGAAGGGGATTTTAACCATATGGCCTTCTTTGTTTTTGGGTTTCTGCCCTAGCTACTATTAACGGTTTTAGACTCCGTTATGGTGGGTTAAACTAGGATACGATAGGAGCGTTTAGCTGCTGGAATCGTGTGATTCTGATAACCGACGCAAAAGTTATGCACGTAGGAAGTTAGGTGGATTTCGGAGCCGAGATAGGTTGGTGTGAGATTTTGGTGAGTTTGCAAAGTGTTGAGCTAGTGTGGTGATTTTAGTGCATAAGTAGAGTAGTGTGATGAGTTTTGAGGGGAAGATGGTTTTTCTTGTAGGTTGAGAAGGTTTTCGGTGAGACGAGCACCACGGAAAGATAAGACGCCAAGTAAGTAGTGCATGCATGCGTTTTGCCCAGGAGGGCCTACATCAAGGAATTTTAGGTTGTGTGGGTTGATTGTGATGTGTGTGTATATTGTTTGACATGCATCATGTTTTTTTTTTAACGGGAACGAAAATGAATTTGTGCATGGATTTATATGCGAGTGTGAAGTTCGAGGTGTGGTGAGGACGATGTGTGTGTGGGTACCTAAGCCCATTTGCAAGAGAAACGGTGGACGGTGACGACGTGCCAGGGCGTGGTGTGGCGAGTGCGTCAAGCCTCACCCTGGTATTGCTGTCGCAGTGTCCGTGTGGTGATGTGCAACTATGGCCTTGTTGCTAGAGGAACCGGGACGATGGCGACGTGCCAGGGGGTGGTGTGGCGAGTGCGTCCAACCTCACCTTGAAATGGTTGCGATGCACAAAAGTGACCCGTGGGTACTGATTGAGGGCCTCATTGCTGGAGAAACTGGGACAATGGTGACCTGTCAAGGTGTGAGGTGGCGAGAGAGTCTAGCCTCACCATGGTGCGGCCGTGCCACGAGGCACGGGTTGTGACAACATGAGTGAAAATGTAGAAATTGCATGTGACAGGATTGCATTGTCGTTTTACGTTTCATATTGCACTACTTACTGAGTGTTAGGCTTATGTTGTGTGTTCCTTGGTGTAGGTGCAGAGATCCCTCAAGGTGAGTTGTTGTAGCCTAGACAGGAAGAGTAGGCAGTTGGCGGCGTACTACCGGTTAGTGTAAATTGGAAGGTGAGTGTCGACCACGGGGTTCGACCTGTGCAGGTAGAAATAAATTAGGAGTCGACCGGCAACCTTGGGTATCGACCGGTTAGAGTAAAATTAGTGAGAGTGTCGACCGCGGGGTTAGACATGCTCGGGTAGAAAGCATCAAGGTGTCAACCTGTGAAAGCCGGTGTCGACCGCTCTCTGAGATGACTGTAGAAGTGTTGACCGGTGTTCTCATGGTAAACGTAGTGTCGACTGGCCTTTACCAGTGTCGACCGATGAAAAATCCGAGACGACACAAGTGTCGATCTGCGTTTGTAGGTGTCGACTGGTCGCTTTATTTTTATGTTTTAAAAAAGTGAAGTTATTTAAACAAGTTTTAAATTGAGTTTTCTGCTGTGCTGTCCTTAAATAGTTTTCAAAGAGTACTGATTTAAGTCGAGTAACTTAAGTTTTAAATTTTATACGAATTTTTTCTCGGTGGGAAGCGAGTGTATGGTTGACGACGTGGGTTCGGAGATGACTCGGGGGCGTTACAAACGTGGAGTCCGAGTAGTGAACGAACCAAAAATTGGTAGGTTTTCGGGGTGTTACATGCCAAGCCTACAGAATGAATCCTGAAAAATCTAAACAACTGCAGAACCAAGTACAAGAGTTATTGGAAAAAGGGCAATACTAGAGAATCTATGAGCCCTTAGGTGGTTTCTACACTGCTAGTTCCAAAGAAGTATGGTTCGTTAAGGATGTGTGTAGACAGTAGGGCTACAAATCATATGACTATAAAATATAGATTTCCAATACCTCGACTTGAAGATATGATGGACGACCTCAGCGGAGCTTCAATATTTTCCTA
This sequence comes from Begonia peltatifolia, assembly GCA_022433055.1. Lineage (NCBI taxonomy): Eukaryota > Viridiplantae > Streptophyta > Magnoliopsida > Cucurbitales > Begoniaceae > Begonia > Begonia peltatifolia. The sequence goes on along the minus strand of CM039517.1, from coordinate 12,582,085 downwards.
GGTCGATTTAAAGAGCAGATACAATCAAATCCTCATGAAAGAAGGCAACGAGTTGAAAATCGTCTTTAAAACCAAGTAGGGGCTATTTGAGTTGATAGTCATGTCTTTCGAATTAACCAATACCCTAGTATGTTCATGCGGTTAATGCACCATGTTTTAAACGACTTTCTTGGTATGTTTATAGTCATTTACTTCAATGACATCATCGTCTATAATTTGTAATTAGCATCACATTTGGAATACCTGAGCATCCTATTCCAAACCCTTATAGCTGCAAATTAGTTTGGAAACCTTAAGAAATGTTCATTTCCTTAAGAGAAGTTTCTAGGATTCATCGTAACCAAAGACGGAATGGAAGTTGATGAATCTAATATTGAAGACATCAAAGAAGGGCCCAGTCCTACTGGAATATCAGAAGTGTGTAGCTTTAACGGATTAGCTTTGTTCTATCGAAGATTTATTAAGGATTTTACCACAATTATGACTCCCATTATGAACTGTACTAAGAAAGGAAAGAACTTCTTATAGACTCTTGCTTGTCAGCATAGATTTGAGTAGATTAAAGAGAAGTTATGCCAATCACCAGTTCTAGCACTCTCAGGTTTTAGCTAAGTATTTGAGATTGAGAGTGTTGCATCAATAGTAGGGGTCAGAGCAGTCCTAATGCAAGAGGAAAGACCCCTTGCATTTTTTGGTGAAAAACTAAAAGGGCTAGCCCTCAACTAATCAACATATGACAAGGAGTTCTATAAAGTCATACGAGCTCTCGACCAATGGCAGCATTACCTGTTAACCAAAGAGTTTGTCATACACACAGACCACCAGGTGCTTAAGCATATAAAGAGTCAAGGTAAGTTGAATAAACGACATGCAAAATGGGTGGAATTTTTATAAAGATACCAATACATACTTAGGTATAAAAAAGGAGAAACAAGCGTGATAGCATATGCGCTATCAAGAAGACGTATTCTATTGACTAAGCTGGGAATAATATTTTTTGGATTTGAATGGATTAAGAAAAACTACAAGTTAGATACTGATTTTGGATTTTATTATCTTAAGTGTAAGGATAAGGCAGAGGGGGGATAACATATCATGGATGGATATTTGTTCAAGAGCGGCAAATTGTGTTCCCAGCGGGAGTATAAAAAAATGCCTCATCAAGAAAGCCTACAGTGATGGTTTATCTAGTCACTTTGGGGAGAAAAGAACTCAGGATCTGTTAAGAGAATCATTTTACTGGCCTAATCTCTCGCTTCAAGCACATAAGGTCATTGAGTAGTGTATTATTTGTGAAAGAGCAAAGAGTAAAGTCCTATCTCAAGGATTATACCTACCACTCTTGGTACGTACACATCCTTGGTTTGAAATTAGCCTTGATTTCATCCTAGGTTTCCACGAACAGCTAGAGCTAAAGATTATATTATGGTTGTTGTGGATAGATTTTCCTAGATGGCACACTTAATTGCCTGTACGAAGACTAATGATTCAATAATTACTGCCAACATTTTTTTTAAAGAAATAGTTAGGTTACATGGATGATGCGTGCCAAACCTCGCTAAGGCTGCATTTCACCCACAAAATAGAATGAGTTAAAAACAAAGAGCCCGGCCAAGTTGAGGAAGTAACAAAATGAACGGAGAAAATGAATGAGCAAATGCACTCCAAATGATACGAAATTTTAAGGGTAACTCTATTTAAGAGTTAGGTGGATCTCCTTAAAATGTCAAAGAAAATTATGCAGTAGAAATGAAGTTATGCAAATAAAGCTGAATGTTGTTCGATGAGCAAGCATTAGAGCTTTGGACAAACAATCTTCCATGGAATACTCACAACAAGGGGGAATCGGTTCATGGCTGCTTTCTCTTGCCACAAACTCTTCATGAGTTAAGAGAAAAGTGGAACAACAACTCAACAAGCAACCTTGATGTGTCCTATATGCCAATTACTAGGGCCCAAACCACGACCCATGTCACTTATAACTTGTTTACTAATGACTTTATTTCTTTTGTAGGTGATGGAAACTTTGAAGGCTTAGAGTACGTACCTAACCGTGAATGTAATAACCAAGAAAATTTTGGATTTTAAAGCTACATTTTGAAATTTTTAATTTAATCTCGGTTGTAGTTCCAAGAAATATTTTAACGGGTAGATTAAATTATAAAACTCGGAGTCTAGTTTGTTATGGTTTTCAAAAATTTTAAAGTCAGGAGAGCGAGAATTTAGGGAAGTGATGGACGATAAAAACACGTGAGGGCATTTTAGTAATTTTATTATATAAATTATTTTATAAAAATAAAATTTTATAAAACAACTGAACGGCTTTCGCAAAGCCTTTAAATGTTTGGTTCTGCTTCGCCATAACAGAGAGCGAACGCGTGAGAGAGGGCAATCAGGAGCTCAGTTTTGGTCTTCGATCGGTGGACGACGAGCGCACGTTTGTGAGTAGAACCGCAGCCGAGTATTTCTTCTCCGACAAACTGAGGTCGTTCAGTTTCAGCAGCACGAACTCCCGAAGTGAGAGCTCGAATGTCTTCTGCCGACGACCCCGAGGAAGGGCCCCATTCAGGTCTGTTGCCGGCAGCCGAGTACTCAGATTTTTGTCTTCTTCCATTCCCCCCCCCTGAGTGAAGAGCGACACCACCCTGTAAGTCCTTCTCTCCCTCTACTGTCCTGTCCCATTTTGCCGAGATCAATGTTCGGCTTCCCTCCATTTCTGTGAATTTTGCTACAATGTTTGAGTGGATTAGGAGGGTGAATATGTGTGTTAGTGGATGGACAGTAGATGTCCAGTGACAGGGAGAGAAATTGAGGGAGAAAGGGTGAGCCAAAATTTGGATTTTGTGCTTAAATTTTTTATTTCCGGTTGGATTATACTAATAAGTGAAATGTGGTTGTTCGGTGAAGAAATTGGCGAAATTGGATCGAAGTTGAGATTTTGGATTTTTTTCGTATAAAAACAGTTCTGTTTTTGGGGACTTTGACAGAGCTACAGTCAATTGTCTTAAATTATGTTTTAGTGGGTTAAAATAGGTGGTTAGAGGAACGTATAGCCGCTGGAATCATTCGATTGCGATATCAGATGCAAATGTTATGCGCGTCGGAAGTTTATGTCGAATTTTGGTCCGAGTAAAATTAGTAAGCGTTTTTTGTAGGATTGTGACGTGTGATAGTAGCATGGCCGTCTTTGATGCGTAAGACTAGTTTTGATTGAGTTTTGGTTGAAGAAAACATAAATGTGAAATTTGATAAAAAGGGGCAGATTCGGTTTTGGGATTTTTCCACCTAGCTGCGGTTTACCGTTTTAAAATCCGTCTTAGTATGTTAAACTAAGTTATAAGGGGACGTTTAGCCACTTGAATCGTTCGATTCCATTGACGGACACAAAAGTTATGTGCGCTCGAACTTTAGGCTAGTTTTCGGCCGAACCACATTGGCGACCCGTTTTAATGGGAATTTCATGGGTTTAGTTAAGGGATATTATTTTTAGCTTATTTGGTGAATTTTGAAGCGAAGATTGATGAGTGATTGTTTGTGTTTTAGGTTGAGACACTTTTTGGCGAAGATGTGCGTCGAGTGAGCATTGGACGCAAGGTAAGTAGTGTATGCATGCGTTTTGCCCAAGTGAGCCTACACCGTAGAACTTTAGGATTTATGTGATTGATTGTGATGTGTGTGCATATTGTTTGACATGCATCATTTAAAAAAAAAAAGAGAACGAAAATGATTTTGTGCATATTTTAAGTAAGTGGTGAGACGCGTGGCGGAGGTACCGCGAATCGTGCTAATTTGTGGGTCGGTGTGTAACCAACCACGGATTTCGCTCGAGGAGTGGGCTGGCTGGGTCGTCACATGGCATGAATGTGTTGACGGTGAGGGTGATGGGCAGTGGCACCGCGGATACTACTAGTGTGTGGGTCGGTGCAACACCAGTCGCGAATTCCACTCGAGGAGTGGGCCGGCTGGGCTGTCGTGAAACGTGTATGTGTGGCAACTAAGGCCCAGTGCTGGGGAGGCTGGGACGGGGACGACATGTCAGGGTATAGTGTGGCGCGAGGTACTCCCTCACCCTGATGTGGTTGCTGTGTGGTGATGCGTGTGTGTAGCTTGTGGGCCTTGTTGCTGAGGAGTCTGGGACGGTGACGACGTGTCAGGGTGTAGGGTGGCGTTAGGTTCCTCCTTACCCAGGTGCGGCTACACTACGCGTCACAGATGTGACAACGTGAGTGTGAGTGTAGAGACTGCATGTGATAGGATTGCATTGTCAGCTTTTATTTCATATTGTACTACTTACTGAGTGTTAGGCTAATGATTTGTGTTCTATGGTGTAGGTACTGACGATTTTGCAGGTGAGCCTCGAGAGCCTAGTCCTGAGGCATAGGACGGTTGATGGCGTGCGACTTAGGCACCGGATTAGTTGGATTGTTATTTTGTTAGGGCGACCTGACCCGTGGTGGTGGTAGGTGATGGTGAGTTTCGTTGGATTGTTATTTTGTGTCGGGTATTATGAGGATAGAGGAGTTTGTATAGATGTCAGTTGTACAGGATTGCGTACGTATTTTTATATGTCAGATTATGATATTGCTCTATACTGTGGACTTTTTTCATTTGTATTTGATGGATTTTCGTTGTCCTTGAACTTTGATTTCTGTTATGCAAATTCTCTGGATGGTTGATAGTTAAATACTATTAGTTTTTGGTGAACTGTGTGCAGGGTTTAAATTTTGGGATAGCAAGTTTTTAGGTGTTACTCTGCCGAAATTTTGGGAAAGAGGTTGGGGGTCGAGAGGATATGGAATAGGTCGGGATACGTACAGTGAGCGGAAGTGCGGCGTAGTCGTAGGTGCGCGGGGCACGCGGCCCTACTGGTGCTCACGGGTCATGCGGCGTCGGGTGAGGGCATGCGTGCGGACGTGTGGTACGGAGGCACGGTGCGTGGGGCACGCGGTGCTGTGATCGTGCGCGTGACGAGGTGATGTTGAGTTGGCACGCGCAGCACCGCGAGGGTGCGCGCGGGGCATCGAAGTGGGGACGTGAGCGTGCGACACCGATTTTGTGTAGTTTGAGGGGTACGTTGGACTCCTTCCTAGGATTTCGAGTTTTATCGTTCTATCTTAAAACTATTTTAAATTGTTTTCTTTTCAACTGCGTATTTTTACATTGAGAATTTCGTGTTCCCTCTTTGGGGCACGGGTTGTTTTCGAATCGAGTCAAAGTTTTCATATTCACAAATGTTCTTTTGAAGATGATTTGAAAGCGAAAGTACTTGTGTCAAGTTTTAGTGTGCGTAGTGTGTAGATGTACTGTAGCAGACCGGGAACGTGGGGTTTCTTGGGGTGTTACAGTTATGGTATCAGAGCCACGGGGTCGACGTCGTTTCAGAGGATTACCTAACATCACCAGCCGCTGCACAGGAGCACTCTACCAACTGTATGTGTTTATATTTAAATTTATTGTAGGACTAAAGGTAAGAAATGTCAGGAGAGGCGAGAGGCAGAGGTAGCAGCCAACCACGACCAGAGGCGCCTAGCGCTGTGATTGATGATACCGTGCGGCAGCTTACCGATTTAGTCCACCGTCAGTCTCAGCAGTTGGAGAGATTTATGAGCAGGGACGACCAGGGTTAGTCTAGCGCCCAGAGTTTGTCTGACATAGGGGGTGACAAGCTGCATAGACTTAGGCCCCCGACTTTTGACGGGTCATCTCCGGATCCTCTCAGTGCTGAGGAGTGGATACGGAGCATGAAGAGGATGATGGGTTTTGCCAAGGTAGAGGAGCAGGACAAGGTTTCTAGTGCGACATTCTATCTGGCCAAGGATGCGAGCCATTGGTGGGATACAGTAGTCGCCACTAGAGATGTAGAGACCATGGCCTATAGGATTTCAGGTCGTTGTTTTTCGGTAAGTATTTCAGCTATTCTGTCAGGACATAGAAGATGGTGGAGTTTGCGCAGTTGAGGCAGACCGGCACTATGGCCGAGTATGTATGATAGTTTGAGGCCTTGTCGTAGTTTGTAGGGCATTTGGTGAGCCTCGATGAGAATAAGGTACATCAATTTGTGGAGGGCCTGAAGCAAGATATCTATATGGGCATGTGGATTGCGGGGACCCAAGGCATGCCGTACGAGGAGGTGGTAGCGAAGGCCCTGGACATTGAGGAGGCTCGGGCAAAGCTTCCTAGTTATCGGGAAGTACCCAAAGAGGAGCCTCGGAGATCATTCAGAGAGTCGCTACCACAAGCGAGCAGGGAGGCATTCATGCAGAAAGGCCTGAAGAGGCCTAGTGACAGTTCCAGTAGCCAGGGGAGCACCAAGAGACCACAGGGGTCGGGACAGTTTCCAGTGTGCCTGAAGTGTCATAGGAGCCACCCGGGCAAATACAGAGCGTGCCCAATGCAGTGTTATAACTATGGCGAGGTGGGCCACATGTCTAGAGAGTCCCAGAAGTCGCGTTAGAACCGCTGCTTCAATTGCAATGAGGTGGGACACTTTGCCAATAGATGCCCAGCTGCGAGCAAGACGTCAGCCAGAGTTACACCGAGGGTCTTTGCCCTTTTTTAGCCAGATGATGCTGCCCAGCCATCAGTGATTGCAGGTAACATTTTTGTTTCTAGTGTGGCAGCTTATACTTTGATTGATATGGGCACTAGGCACTCGTTTGTGTCGACAGGTTTTGTTGTTAAGGCAAACTTGGAGTTCAGTTCCACCGAGTGACATTATGATGTGACCTTGCCATTAGGGGAACATTTGTATTCAGAACAGGTGGTGCGGGGCAATGTTGTGATAGTGAGGGAGAATCAGTTATATGCCAAGCTAGTCATACTCCATATGAGCGGTTATGAGGTGATCTTTGGAATGGACTTGTTGTTCAGACATCATGCGAAGATCGACTGCAGGACCAGAGAGGTTCATTTTCTGCCCCGGGCAGGGAGAGTTACACATTTAAAGCAGGTAAAGGTCTTGCCAGGATTTCTCCTATCTTTTCTCGTCAGACTCCATGGTTGTTGGGCAAGGGTTGCCAGGGGTTTTTGGTAAGTTTCGGGGGGTGCGCAATCACAGCGTGGTACTCGGAAACAGGATATTCATGTTGTGTAGGAGTTTCCGGAAGTGTTTCATGATGAATTACAAGAGTTGTCCCCTGACAGGGAGATTGAATTTGAGATAGTTGTTTTCCCAGGTACCGAGCCGGTGTGCAAGAACCCATACAGGTTATCACCTATCAAACTTAAGGAGCTGAAGGCTCAGTTGGAGGAGCTGATCGATAAGGGCTTTATACGCCCTAGTTTTTTACCTTGGGGCGCGCCAGTTCTATTCGTCGAGAAGGACGGATTCCTACGAATGTGTATCAACTATAGGGAGCTGAATAAGTTGACGGTGAAGAACAGGTATCCATTGCCGAGGATTGATGATTTGTTTGATCAGCTACAGGATGCCCGAGTGTTTTCTAAGATCGACCAGAGGTCTAGCTATCATCAGTTGAAGGTAAAGGGAGAGGATGTACCGAAGACGACCTTCAGGACAAGGTACGGGCATTTTGAGTTCCTGGTTATGACCTTCGGGTTGACCAATGCTCCTGCAGCATTTATGGATCTGATGCACCGAGTGTTGAGGGAGTACCTGGACAAGTTTGTGATTGTGTTTATCGACGACATTTTGATTTATTCACGAAGTGAGAAGGAGCACAGGGAGCACTTGAGGAACTTATTGACTATTCTGAGCTAGCATCAGCGGTTTGCTAAGTTCTCCAAGTATGAGTTTTGGTTGGACATGATTCACTTCTTGGGGCATGTTATTTCCTCTGAGGGTATTTCAGTCGATCCGGTGAAAGTTCAGGCTGTAAAGGAGTGGCTGCGGTCGACCAGTGCTAGTGAGATACGCAGTTTTCTAGGGTTGGCTGGATATTATTGGAGATTCATTGAGGGATTCTCTAAGATCTCGGCCCCCTTGACCCGGTTGACCAGGAAGAATGCGAAGTATGAATGGATCAACAGGTGTGAGGACAGCTTTCAGACATTGAAGCAAAGATTGACTACGGTTCCTATATTGACGCTGCCCGTGTAAGGAGAGAAGTTCTGCATTTATTGTGATCCCTCCAGGATTGGTTTGGTGTGTGTTTTGATGCAGGGTGGGTGACACGATTCCACCTCGAATGGTTGTGTTTTACCCACAAACCAAACAGAAAAGCAAAATATAAGCAGAAAATCGAATGTTGTCCGATGAGCAACCTTTTAGGCTCTCGGCATAACGATTTTTCGAAGGAATACGGCAACAAACGAGACTGGTTTCTGGCCACTCTCTTCGTGTATCCTTCTCTTGAAAAGAGAGGGAAGACGAGTGGAACGACGGTTATTCAAGCAACCTCGGGCTTGAAAGCTCAAGGAGATGAACTCCTTCTCAGTTCTTGACCGAACCGAGTCTTACCGTTCACCAAGTCTCAATTACTTCGGCGGAAGACAAAAGGGCTATTTCTCATATATTCAACAACCTTTACACGCACCAATAGCCATGTATTTATAGACCTAGGGTGGTTGAAGGGTAGAATGGGCTTGGGCTTCGAAATAGGCCACATGGTTGGCCATTCTTGGTCGACTTGCACAGCAGATCACCTTCAAGCTTTGGCCCATTTGTTGCATCAGTGGGCTGCTAAACTCCGGCCCAATTGTTGCTTCTAACCACTATCTAACTTAACATACATCTAATCCTAATGCCTAAGGATGCATGCAATTATAAAACATTACAAGAAGGCGAATGTTTGCCAACAAAAACATAAGGCGAATGTTTGCCGAATAAAATGCAATTACAAATTAATTTTGAGGGAGAAAAATTCATTCTTCAAGTGCTTCCACCTTTAGCTCCCACGATAACAAGTGCAAGGGTTGATCCTTGTCCTTTGTGCTCGGGTCCCATTCCAAATCCGCGAATAGGCATTCGACACCTGTAATTCTGGCAAAAGAAGTAAACAGGTTGGATAGAGCTCGTGCCTTTGTTTGTGATCAAGTGACGACCTCTTGGGCACATCATCCTCCCCAGGTGATTGACGATTTGACCTCAAATTCGTTAATGGGGTTGCTTCGATATCATCATCGTCTCCTTTGTATGGCGAGAGATCTTGGACATTAAAGATGGAGGAAATTCCGTAGTCGCCGGGTAGCTCTATCTTATAGGCATTATTGTTGATTCTTTCTAACACCTTAAATGATCCTTCTGCTCTAGGCATCAACTTGGATTTCCTTTAGCGGGGAACCTTTCTTTTCTGAGGTGCAACCAAACTAAGTCTCCTGCATTAAAGATAACTTCTCATTGTCCTTTATTAGCGTGTTTGGCGACCTTGTCATTGCTCTTATCGATTGCTTTGCGTACAGTCTCATGCAATTCCTTAATTCATTTCGCCTTGTCCGCTCCTGATAGATTAGCTAAGTCTGTAGAAGGTAATGGAAAAAGATCTAACAGTGTATATGGATTAAACCCATAGGCAACCTCAAAGGGCGATTGTTGAGTAGTGGAATGAAGGGTGCGATTGTAGGCAAACTCCAAGCCTGGGAGTGCTATATCCCAGTTAGACAGTTTTTTACCTACAACGGTGCATAAGAGGGTACCTAGGGTCCTGTTGATGACTTCCGTTTGACATTCGGTTTGGAGATGAAAAGATGTGCTGAAACACAACCTAATCCTCAAATTTTTCCACAAAGTGGTCCAAAAGGCTCTCAGAAATTTAGTGTCTCTGACCGACACGATAGAACGCGGTATACCATGCAGGCGAATGATCTCTTTAAAATATAGGTGAGCTATTAAGACAGAGTCATCGGTCGTGGCACAAGGAAGGAAATGTGCCATCTTAGAGAACCAATCCACGACTACCATTATAGAGTCTTTATTCTGGACAGTACGTGATAGTCCTAAAACAAAGTCCATACTAACCTCTACCCAAGGGTGTGATGGAACGAGTAAGGGCATGTATAAGCCTTGAGGTAGAATTTTACTCTTAGCCTTCTTGCAAATCACACATGTCTCCACCATGCAATGCACATCTTTCATCATGCGAGGGCAATAGAAGTGTTCCTTAAGCGATTCTAGTGTCTTTTTCTCGTCGAAGTGACTTGCTAGTCCTCCGCAATGATCTTCTTTTACGAGGCATCGTCTTAAGCTTCCTTGGGGAATGCACAACTTTCCCGCTTTAGGTAAGTAGTCATCCATGAGGCGATATTCGCCTTCGGCCTTGTCCATACACTTGATGTAATAAGGGCCAAAATTACGGTCGGCTTTATAGGTCTCCTTAATTCATTCAAAGCCAAAGAACCTAGCCCCTGATTCGGTGAATAGAATGCGCTTTCTAGAGAGGGCATCAGCCACGACGTTATTTTCTCCTTTCAAATACTTAAGGGTGTAAGGAAACCTTTCAAAGAACTCCACCCACTTGGCATGTCTCTTGTTGAGCTTGTGCTGACTCTTGATATGTCTTAGGGTCTGGTGATCAGTGTTGATAACAAATTCTCGAGGTAGGAGGTAATGCCACCAATGTTCTAAAGCACGTATAACTGCGTAGAATTCTTTGTCGTAGGTGGAATAATTTAGTATGGGTCATTTCAACTTTTTGCTAAAGTATGCCACGAGTTTGCCATCTTACATAAGCACTGCTCCTATGCTGACTCCAGATGCATAGCTTTTGACCTCAAAGGCCTTGTTGAAATTCAGGAGGGCAAGTACGGGGGAATGACATAATCTGTCTTTGATAAGATCAAAGCTCTTTTGGCACGCTGGGGTCCAAGAGAACTCTTTCCCTTTCTTAGTGCAATCGGTAAGCAGAGCAACTATCGAACTGAATTCTTTAATGAATCTTCTATAAAACGAGGCTAGCCCGTAAAAGCTGCATATTTCTGTGATAGAATTCAGTATAGGCCAATCCTTGATGGCGTTGATCTTTTTCTCGTCCGCTTCCATCCCGTCTTTTGAGGTGACAAATCCTAGAAAGTTCACCTTGTCCTGTGCGAAAGAGCACTTCCCTAAGTTACCAAATAGTTTAGCCTTTCTAAGGGTTTGGAAGAGGGAGTTAAGGTGGGAGAGGTGTTGAGTGAGATCCACGCTATACACTAAGATGTCATCGAAGTATACCACGATAAAATTTCCTAAGTACTATTTAAGCACATGATGCATGAGTCTCATGAACGTATTAAGGGCTGTCTTCCACTCGAATAATCCATATTTTGTCTTAAAGGCTGTCTTCCACTCGTCGCCTTCTCTCATCCTAATCTGATGGTAGCCGCTTTTAAGATCTATTTTAGAGAAAATGGAGGCTCTACTGAGCTCATCCAACATGTCCTCGAGCCTAGGGATGGAAAATCTATAGATGATAGTAATTTGGTTATCGGCTCGGCTATCGACACACATCCTCATGGTGCCGTCTTCCTTGGGAACTAATAAGGAGGGTACTGCATAGGGACTCATGGACTCTCTAATGTAACCTTTATCCAAAAGTTCTTGTACTTGGTCTAGTAGCTTCTTGGTTTCTTTGGGGTTTATTCGGTATGCTGGTCTATTAGGCAGTATGGCTCCAGGTAGGAGATCAATTTGCTGTTCAATGCCACGCAAGGTTGGTAGACCTCGGGGCAAGTCTTCTGGGAACACATCTTGGAACTGGTTAAGTAATGTTTTAACGGCTTGAGGAATAACTCCTAGTTCCATAATTCTATCTCGAAAAAGTACCAAAATTAGGGGATCTCCTCTACACACAGACGTCTCTATCTCCTTCTTAGTCATGAATAAAGTAGCCTTATCCTTGGCTTCCTTTCTTGCAGCGTCATCTCTAGATATTTGTTCGGGGGTCATGGGAGCAAACTTAAAGGTCTTTCCTTCAAACTTAAAGGAATAGTAATTAGTGTAGCCGTCGTGGTTTACCTGTCGGTCAAACTGCCAGGGTCGGCCTATGAGTAAATGACTTGCACTCATATGCACAACATCGCAGAGCACCGTGTCCTTGAACTTCCCGAGGGCAAATTCAACTTTCACTTGCTTTGTAACCTTGACATCATCTTTATCATCTATCCAACGTAACTTGTAGGGGTGGGGGTGAGTGTTGGTCTCTAGGCCTAACTTGGTCACTAACTCCGTGGAGGCTACGTTAGCACAACTGCCTCCGTCTATAATCAGGGAACATAATTTCTCCTCGATGAAACACCTAATATGGAAGATGTTCTCACGCTGACAGTCTTCTCCAGAATTCTTAGTGACGAGAACACATCTTCTTACCATAAGCATGGGTCCTTCAGGGGCATGGAAAACTTCCTCTTGGGAGTCACTATCCTTTTCATCTTCTTTTATACCTTCTCGCTCGTCTTCGCTTGTAAACTCTCCAGTGTCCTCCTGGAGGATCATCACTCGTCTATTAGGACACTGAGCCATGAAATGACCCAAGCCATGACACTTAAAGCATTTAAGATCTCGTGATCTAGGGGAATTAACACTCTCTACTAGGGTCTTGTTGCTTGATTCTTTGGGTGGCCAACAAAGTGTAAACGGTTTCTTTCTCTCAGCTTTGGTGAAAGTTTTGTTTGGTTTTGGTTGCAGAGGGGTGATCTTAGGAGTAGTCTTGAGCAGAAATTTCTGGGTGAAACTAGCTTTTCTCTGCCTACTAAGTTGTCGCTCTACTTTCATAGCCATTTGCACTACCGCGTCAAGGGATTCTAAGGGATGCAGCTCAATAATGTCTCTTATATCTTGTTGCAATTCTCGAATAAATCTTGCAAGTACTTGCTCTTCAGGCTTGTCCATATCGCCACGAATCCTAAGGGTCTCAAACTCAGTAAGGAACTCTTAAACAGATGGACCTCCTTGTCTTAGGTTTTGGATTTGTAAGAATAGTTCTTGTCGGTATTGGCTAGGTATGAATCTTTTGGTCATGAGGGACTTCATCACTCTCCAAGTGGTGACAAGATCGTCTCCTATCTTCTGTCTTTGGGATTTAATGTTGGCCCACCAGAGGGCCGTGTATCCCATGAGCTCGACCGATACTAGCTGGATTTTAAGCTTATCTGAATATTCATAGTAGTCAAAGACTTTCTCCACTCTATCTATCCAATCTAGGAAGGTGTTACTGTCGCACGTGCCATTGAATGACGGAACGTGCAACTTAATGTTCCTAAGATCGTCTAAGTCCTTTCGACGGCTAGACCTGAAATTCTCTTCTTCGTCTTGGGTCCACTCATCATCATCATGATAGTCAAAGTTTTGGAACCTCCTTCTTGGGTTAGGTGGCCTCTCACTCATTGGGGAAGGATCGTGGTCGGGAAATCTCATGGGAGGGTATTCAGTTCTCCTAGGTTATCAGGTCTCATCCTAGGAAGGTCATCTCGAGAGCGTTCTCTAGAGTTAATCTTATTGAGGTTATCCATTATGAATTTCATACCAATGGTTAATTCTTTGAGTTGTTGGCTTAGATTATTAACTTCTTCATTAAGTCCATTTAGTTGTTCTTGAAGGCTGGACTCTCCATATTGATGGGTGCGAGTCTCGGGTTGGGGAACGTCTTTACCCCGGTTCGGTTCAGGAGTCATAGTATCGGGGTTTAATTCTCGGTTGAGGGCACTCCTAGTCTTCATGTGACTTCCTAAGGTTATAGGAGAAACATGTGTTGTTACGCTAGATTGACCCTAAGTGTTAGGAAGGAGGGAAAAATTTAGTGGATCCCGGATGCTTAAACTTGGAACGCAAATTTGATGGCTTAAATGGCCATTTTTTTAAACCAGGGGTCATTATCACAGGCAAACCCTGTGATATCATCGTAGAGCTCTAAAAGAGTTTCGAATCTATATCTTACGGGCAAAAATCTGACGCTCGTAACGAAAGTTATGATCGTTTTAAGTTCAAGGGGTCAAAGCTAACAAAACAACTAGCGAACTAGGCATAAAATTTTACCAGGGTATTAACACATTCTGATAAACAATTTTTTCCTTTAGTGTTTATATCACGCATCAACTCAGTTATCATTAAACACACAGTAAGGATATAATAACATAATCACATATTAGGCAAGTAAACAAAGTATTCTGCCAAAGTGTTAGCAAACATGGAATGAGACAGCAGAGAACATAATCAACACAAAAATAGTATGAAATCACCAGGTACAGAGCAGCAAAAGAATGGTTGTTCCGAATAAGGTAATAACACTAGCTGCTACATGGCACACCCATATGCATAATAACATAAACGCACAATACCAGTGGTTCAGCAATAGACACCTACCACCTGCAACTACCCTCTAAAAGCAGCTAGGCTGTAGGGTGTTCTGTCCTCACCTGCACCTCAAACAACAGCTAAGCTGTAGGGTGTTCTATTATCACCTGCACCTACCCTCAAACAGCAACCAATCAGTTGAGTAAGACTTGTGCAGAAAATACAATATGATTATGAACATACGATTATGAACATACGAATATGAACAGATCAACACATAAGTTTCCGGCTTTATAGACTAAATGGTTTCGAGTTTTTGATTTTTTAATTTTGTGCAGTAATAACATATCTACGGTAGTGTTCAAGCTTATCCTTATATGTTAAATACAAAATTAATAGAACTGGTTTCTGCCTTTTTCAAAACCAACGAACCAGAGAAGAAATGAAAAGTTTGCAGCAAACAAAATGTGTAAGAAGATCAATCTACTCGTTTGCAGACATTCAGGGGAAGCTATCCATGGCTCTGATACCATATAACATGATTCCACCTTGAATGAGTCGTGTTTTACCCACAAACGAAACAGAAAAACAAAATAAAAGCAGAAAATCGAATGCTGTCCGATGAGCAACCTTTTATACTCTCGGCATAACGATCTTCCGAAGGAAGACGACAACAAATGGGACTGGTTTCTGGCAACTGTCTTTGTGTATCCTTCTCGAGAAAAGAGAGTGAAAATGAGTGGAACGATGGCTATTCAAGTAACCTCGGGCTTGAAAGCTCATAGAGATGAACTCCTTCTTGGTTCTTGATCGAATCGAGTCTTACGGTTCACCAAGCTTCGACTACTTTGGCTGAACACGAAAGGGTTATTTCTCATATATTCAAAAACATTTACACACACGAATAGCCATGTATTTATAGGCCTAGGATGGCTGAAGGGTAGAATGGGCTTGGGCTTCGAAATGGGCCACATGGTTGGCCATTCTTGGTCCGCTTGCACAGCAGATCACCTTCAAGCTTTGGCCCATTTGTTGCATCAGTGGGCTGCTAAACTTCGGCCCAATTGTTGCTTATAACCACCATCTAACTTAACATACATCTAATCCTAATGTCTAAGGATACATGCAATTATAAAACATTACAGGAAGATGAATGTTTGCTAACAAAAACATAAGGTGAATGTTTATCGAATAAAATGCAATTACAAATTAATTATGAGGGAGACAAATCCCTTCTTCAAGTGCTTCCACCTTTAGCTCCCAGGATAACAAGTGCAAGGGTTGATCCTTGTCCTTTGTGCTTGGGTCCCATTCCAAATCCGTGAATAGACATTCGACACCTGTAATTCCTGTAAAAGAAGTGAACTTGTTAGTGAACAGGTTGGATAGAGCTCGTGCCTTGATTTGTGATCGAGTGACGGCCCTCTGGGGGACATTAGTGGGAGAGTCATTGCCTATGCCTCTAGGCAGTTAAAGGCGTACGAGCAGAATTATCCCACTCACGATTTGGAACTAGCGGCTGTTGTGTTTACACTCAAGATTTGGAGGCATTATCTTTATGGGCAGCTGTGTAAGATTTACTCAGACCATCAGAGCTTGAGGTACATTTTCATGCAGAAGGAGCCGAATTTGAGACAGAGAAGATGGCTCGAGCTGGTCAAGGATTATAATATGAAGATCAGGTACCACCCGGGAAAGGCGAATGTGGTGGCGGATACCTTGAGTCGGGTGACAGCCTCGACTTTTGCCATAACTTCGATAGTGCTTGTTGAGTTGGTGACAGATTAACTAATTAAAGGTATTTTTCCTTCGAAGGGAAGTAGACTACTCAAAAATTTAACATTTTTTTTTCTTTTTTTTTTATGTCGTATAAAGAACTCAGAAAATCTAAATAAATAAAGAAAAAGAATCACTGAAATGTTGTTTTGCTTGGTCTTAATTGAAAACTTGAGTAAAGAGTAGTTAGGGGTTTTGGATTTTCTTAAGAAATTTACCTTGATTTTTTTTTGTTCACTACTTATGTAATGTAATAAATCTAAAAAAAGGGGTTCTGATAAACCTAGAAAAATGGAAACTAAGAATAGGAATCTTTGACGAATGGGATCAAGAATAATGAAGTATTATTTCGACACAAGAAAATGTGGGATACCTATCCAGAAGTTTTTGCAACTCAATCATGTATGATGGAATCATCAAAGATTTGACCTTTTCGAACTCTGTCTGTAACTTACTATAGGCTCGAGAAACAAAGAGAAGATGTGTACGAACGAGATATCCAGCAACAAGAAGAAGGAAAAGGATTGAATAAAGGAACTTCCGAACATTGATTGATTTTGTATCAATTAAGATTTAGTTAGGTATCCATTTGGTAATTTTATGAATTATATTATATCATTAGAGAAACACAATTTGAAATTAAAATGCAAGAATCGTTCATCAATTTACAGTCAATAGTTAACGGTTCCCATTTCTCCTGAATTTTTTCTTTTGTGACTGAAAATACATATTTGGTTTTTCAATAGAAAAAAAAAAAAGGAAAACAGGATTGCAGATACACATAAAAAAAAAGAGGACTATTCTCATATATTTTGTATCGTTTTGGCGGCATGGCAGAGCGGTAAGGCGGGGGACTCCGGAGGTGGTTTCTGATCTGGCCGCTACTCTTTCGACCTTGTCGTTGAGGCCGACTATTCTGGACAGGATCAGACAGGCCCAGAAGACTGACTTGGAGTGTAGCGAGATGAAGGCGAGTATGGTGGCCAGGCCTAATTCTGCGTTCAGCTATTCAGAGGATGTGTTTCTGAAATTTCGGGATAGATGGTAAGTCACGAAGGATGAGGAGCTGAGGAATAATATATTATTAGAGGCCCATTTATCTTCTTTCTCTGTGCATCCCGGGAGCACTAAGATGTACAGGGATTTGAAGCAGCACTATTGGTGGCCTAACATGAAACGAGCGGTGGCTGAGTATGTTGAGACCTGCATTGTCTGCCAGCACGTGAAGGTGGAACATCAGCGACCGTGTGGGATGCTCCAACCATTGCCAATACTAGAGTGAAAGTGGGAGCGGATCACTATGGATTTTATGGTGGGACTGCTGAGGACTGCCAAGGGCCATGATGCTATATAGGTGATTGTAGAGAGGTTAACGAAGTCGTCTCACTTTTTGCTTGTGAGGATAACTTATACCATGGATGAGTTTCCCCAGTTGTATATTCAGGAGATAGTCAGACTTCATGGGATTCCGGTGTCGATTGTTTCAGACCGAGATGCCAGGTTCACGTTCAGGTTTTGGAAGAGTCTGCATAAGGCTATGGGCACCAGGTTAGATTTCAGTACGGCCTTTCATCCTCAGACCGACAGGCAGTCAAAGCGAACTATACAGATTCTGAAGGATATGCACAGAGCCTGTGTGTTGGAATTTCAGGTGGCTTGGAGCAAGTTCATACCATTAGTGAAGTTCTCGTATAATAACAGCTACCAGTTCACCATTGGGATGACGCCGTACGAGGCTCCCTACGGAAGGAAGTGTAGGTCGCCATTGTATTGGGATGAGGTTGCGGAGGCCCGATTGATAGGTCCTGAGATTTTACCACAGACTGTCGACAAAATTTATGTGATACAAAAGAGGATTGAAGCGGCTCAGAGTCGACAGAAGAGTTATACTGATGATAGGCGTCGGGAGTTGGAGTTTAATGAGGGCGACGAGGTATTTCTGAAGATCTCGTCGTTCAAGGGAGTGGTGAGGTTCAGAAAGCGGGAGAAGCTCAACCCTCGATTTGTAGGACCATTCTCGATTGTCAAGTGGATTGGGAGAACTGCATACCAGCTTCCGTTGTCTGCGTCGATGGATGCCATCCATGATGTTTTCCATGTCTCGATGCTGAGGAAGTGTATGCTCGATCCCTCTCAGGTAGTGCTACAAAAGGATATAGAGATCTAGCCGACGCTGTCCTACGAGGAGAAGCCAGTGAGGATCTTAGGATCAGCTGTGAAGGTACTGCGCAACAAGGAGATCCCGTTAGTCAAGCTGCTGTGCCGCAATCATGGGGTGGAGGAACCTACTTGCGAGCGACGTGAAGACATGGAGCGCCAGTATCCCAATTTATTCGGTACATAAATTTTGGCGACAAAATTCTTATAAGGTGGGAGGGATGTAATAACCCAGAAAATTTAAGATTTTAAAGCTAATTTCTGAAATTTTTAATTTAATCTCGGTTGTAGTTTCGAGAAATATTTTAACAGGTAGATGAAATTATAAAACTCGGAGTCTAGTTTGTGATGGTTTTCAAAAATTTTAAAGTCGGGAGGGCGAAAATTTAGGGACGATAAAAACACGTGAGGGCATTTTGCTAAATTTATTATTTAAATTATTTTATAAAATTAAAATTTTATAAAACAACTGAATGGCTTTCGCGAAGCCGTTTAGTGTTTGGTTCTGCTTCGCTAGAGTCGAGAGCGAACGCGCGACAGAGGGCGATCAGGAGCTCGATTTTGGTCTTCGATCGGTGGACGACGAGCGCGAGTTTGTGAGCGGAACCGCAGCCAAGTATTTCTTCTCCGACGAACTGAGGTCGTTCAGTTTCAGCAGCTCGAACTCCCGAAGTGAGAGCCAGAGTGTGTTTTGCCGACAACCACGACGAAGGGCCCCATTCGGTTCTGTTGCTGGCAGTCGAGCGCTCAGATTTTTGTCTTCTTCCATTCCTCCACCCGAGTGCAGAGCGACACCACCCTGTAAGTCCCTCTCTTCCTCTACTGTCCTGTCCCGTTTGGCCGAGATTAATCTTCGGCTTCCCTTCGTCTCTGTGAATTTTGCTGCAATGTTTGCGTGGATTAGGAGGGTGAATGTGTGTGTCACTAGATGGACAGTAGATGTCCAGTGAGAGAAAGAGAAACCGAGGGAGAAAGGGTGAGCCAAAATTCGGATTTTGTGCATTAATTTCTGATTTCCGGTTGGATTATCCTAATAAGTGACATGTGGTTGTTCGGTGAAGAAATTGGTGAAATTGGATCGAAGTTGAGATTTTGAATTTTTTCGTATAAAAACAGTTCTGTTTTTGGGAACTTTGACGGGGCTATGGTTAATTGTTTTCAATTATGTTTTAGTGGGTTAAAATAGGTAGTTAGAGGAACGTATGGCCATTGGAATCGTTCAATTTTGATATCCGACGCAAATATTATGCGTGTCGGAATTTTATGTTGGATATTGGTCTGAGTCAAATTAGTGAGCATTTCTCGTAGGATTGTGACGTGTGATAGTAGCATGGCCGTTTTTGATGCATAAGACTAGTTTTGAGTGAGTTTGGGTTGAAGATAACAAAAATGTGAAATTTGATAAAAAGGGACAGAGTCGGTTTCGGGATTTTTCCACCTAGCTGCGGTTTACCGTTTCAAAATCCGTCTTAGAATGTTAAACTAGGTTCTTAAGGGGACGTTTAGCCACTTGAATCGTTCGATTCTGTTGACAGACGCAAAAGTTATGCGCGTCCAAACTTTAGGCTGGTTTTCGGCCGAACCACATTGGTGACCCGTTTTAACTAGAATTTCAAGGGTTTAATTAAGGAATATTACTTTTAGCTTATTTGGTGAATTTTGAAGCGAAGATTAATGAGTGATTGTTTGTGTCTTAGGTTGAGACACTTTTTTGCGAAGCTGTGCGTCGAGTGAGCATAGGAGGCAAGCTAAGTAGTGTATGCATGCATTTTGCCCAAGTAGGCCTACAACGTAGAACTTTAGGATTTATGTGATTGATTGTGGTGTGCGTACGTATTGTTTGACATGCATCATTAAAAAAAAAAAAAAAGAGAACGAAAATGATTTTGAGCATATTTTGAGTAAGTGGTGAGACGCGTGGCGGAGGTACCGTGGATCCTGCTAGTGTGTGGGCCAGTGCGTAACCAACCACGGATTTCGCTCGAGAAGTGGGCTGGCTGGGCCGTCATGCGGCGTGAATGTGTTGATGGTGAGGGTGATGGGCAGTGGTATCGCAGATCCTACTAGTGTCTGGGCCGGTGCAACACCAGTTGCGGATTCTGCTCGATGAGTGGGTCGGCTGGGCTGTCGTGAAACGTGTGTGTGTGGCAACTATGGTCCCGTGCTGGGGAGGCTGGGACGGGGGCGACGTGCCAGGGTGTAGTGTGGCGCGAGGTACACCCTCACCCTGATGTGGTTGCTGTGTGGTGATGCGTGTGTGTAGCTTGTTGGCCTCTTTGCTGGGCAGTCCGAGACGGTGGCGATGTGTCAGGGTGTAGGGTGGCGTTAGGTTCCTCCTTACCCTGGTGCGGCTACACTACGCGTCACAGATGTGACAACATGAGTGTGAGTGTAGAGACTGCATGTGATATGATTGCATTGTCTTACTTTCATATTGTACTACTTATTGAGGGTTAAGCTTATGATGTGTGTTCTATAGTGTAGGTGCTGACGATTTTGCTGGTGAGCCTTGAGAGCCTAGTCCTGAGGCATAGGACAGTTGGCGGCGTCAGACCGAGGCACCAGACGGCGGATTTTGTTAAGGCGACCCGACCCGTGGTGGTGGTAAGTCATGGTAAGATTCGTTGGATTGTTATTTTGTGTCGGGTATTTATGCGGATAGAGAAGTTCGTATAAACGTCGATTGTACAGGATTGTATAGAGTTGTTGTAGTGTTTCGGGGACGCGTACGTATTTTTATATGTCAGAGTATGACATTGCTCTATACTGTCGACTTTCTTCATTTGGATTTGATGGATTTTTGTTGTCCTTGAACTCTGATTTTTGTTATGGAGATTCTCTGGATGGTTGATAGCTAAATACTGTTAGTTTTTGGTGAACAGTGTGCAGGGTTTAAATTTTGGGATAGCCAGGTTTTAGGTGTTACTCTGCCAAAATTTCAGCAAAGAGGTTGGGGGCCGAGAGGATATGGAATAGGTCGGGATACGTACAATGAGCAGAAGTGAGGTGTGGTCGCAGGTGCGAGGGGCACGCGGCCCTGCGGGTGCTCACGGGTCGTGCAGCGTCAGGTGAGGGCGTGTGTCTGGACGTGTGGTACGGAGGCAGGGTGCGTGGGTCACGCGATGCTGTGAGCGTGCGCGTGACGAGGTGATGTTGAGTTTGCATGAGCGGCACCGTGAGGGTGCGTGCGGGTCATCGAAGTTGGGACGTGAGTGTGCGACACCGATTTTGTGTAGTTCAAGGGATATGTTGGACTGCTTCCTAGGATTTTGAGTTTTGTCGATATATCTTAAAACTATTTTAAATTGTTTTCTTTTTCG
The DNA here is from genome assembly GCA_022433055.1 of Begonia peltatifolia. Lineage (NCBI taxonomy): Eukaryota > Viridiplantae > Streptophyta > Magnoliopsida > Cucurbitales > Begoniaceae > Begonia > Begonia peltatifolia. Next base: position 12,560,668 of record CM039517.1, on the reverse strand, counting down.
CTGCGTATTTTTACATTGAGGATTTCGTGTTCCATCTTCGGAGCACGGTTTGTTTTCGAATTGAGTCAAAGTTTTCATACTCACAAATGTTTTTTTGAAGATGATTTGAAAGTGTCAGTAGATGTACAGTAGCGTACCGGGAACGTGGAGTTTCTCGGGGTGTTACAGTGGAGACATGGATCAACCTCTTCATGTGCTCATCTTGGATAAACAGAATGAAGATAGTAAAGAGGGAATTTGTCTTCCCTACATCCCAACCGTGTAATCCGTTTCAAAGTTCAGTTAGCATACATTAGCCTTTTTCTTGTATTGGCAAACATTAGCCATTTATGCATGTTTTAGATTGCGTGGTTAGGACTAGGTGCTTGCAAGGGCTAGATGTATGATTGGTGGCTAATTTGGGTTAAGAACGTGGTGTAGCCATGGAGAAAGGCCACTTACATGGCCCAACTAATTGCACCAATGAAGATTAACCTAAAGGAGACATGGATAAGTGACTTGGCATCAAGGACAAAGGGTAGTGCTCACAAGGATGGATGGCATAGCACAAGGAGGGCACTTGATGACATTTGCAAGGGAGGAAGCCACACAATTGGATGAAGCACAAGCATAAACGATCTAGCCGACCCATTTCCATTTGATCAACAGTCATTATAAAACCCTAGCCACCTTAGGTTGTCTATTTATGCATGAATATTGGTGGTTGTAGGGGTATTTTGGTTAAATGAAAACTAAATTTTTCTTTCAAAACCTAGAGGTTCCTTGAGAAGATCCAAGGGTTGGTGCCATTGGAGTTGCCAAGGGTATGTGCCCAATGTAAGCGTCGGTTTATCCAAACCGAGTGGTGATACCCTCCATTGCTTCCAAGCGTGTGGTGGCTTATCAGCTCTCATCCCCTCCCTCTTCTCCAAGTCACCTTGTAATTGGAATCATAAGAGAAGGTTAAACACCATTCCCAAAGGTCGGTTTCCTTTACTGGAAAGACATAGCCGAGAGGTCATTCAATACCTTTATCGACCAGCTCAGGGTTTTCATTCTATCATCATTTTTCCTCACGCATTGTTATCAACTCTTTATATGAACTTCATCTGGTATCTTTTGGCACAAGTTTTCTGAAGAAATTGAATACATTTTAGCTCGTTTTTTAACCCTTTCCCTCATTATCGTTTTACTCATTCTCGCGTTTGTTAACTAGAACCTGGTTTCACTTTTTGGGTCATAACTCGGTGTATTTTTAAGGCCTCCGCACCATTCTGGTTGGTACCTTTTATTTACTTATTGAATATCATTCGGGTACCCGCATTGTCTTTTAAACTCGGACACAAAAACAACTGTCGCTAATTTGCTATTTTCAGATTTCCTGTTTTTCTTACTGAATATGTTGATTGTTGTTTGGTAGTTTATTTGACATATATTTTTGCAGCAAATTATCCTACTTTAACCTATAAATATGCTATAACTTCTACGAGAGTCGATTCGATAGCTGCTGTTACGTTTCTTTGAGTTTTCTTGCTGGTTTTCTGCATTCTATTGTGGGTTTTAGCGCAAAAAAATTCTGCGTAAGAATTTGAGCATTGCATTTGTTTCGTTGCTGTTTTGCATTGTGTTTTAAGCTTATTGCTCAGACTTTATTCACATAACATTTATATTAGCGTGTTTGGATGGTAACCTGATTGTTTTGGGGTAAAAATTGTATACAAAGTCACTACTTTTTACTTGTTATATAAAGGAATTTGCATGGTGTTTATTGAAATGATCTAACCAAAATAGCAAGCCAAAACCGTAAAAAGTTTTCTATCCATTTGCTAATTTTTTGTCACGAATCAGTTTTGTTGTTGTTCATTGAGGATTAAAATGACAAATTATGCATTAAATTAATAAAGTTAAGCTTTGAACGTGTTAGTAAATGAATATGCAAACTGGATAATCAAAACTGTATTTTTTTAGTATAATTAGACTGGTAATTGTGAGTTGAGATTCTCTAATTACCTAATTACTTTACTTAACCAACTTGTCATAACATTGTTCACTAAAGTTTTGAGGATCAATTGGTGCATTAAATCATTAAATATGAACGTTAAATTGATGTGAAAATGTCGCACCCTGACAAGCAACATCCTGAAAACCTCTCTCTCTCTCTCTCAATCTCTTGCTCGACTCATCCTAACGATACCCTTACTATTTAATTATATTCAGAATAACATTTGTAAGCATATAAAACAAACTTTTCAATTCGCTTAAAAAATAATTCACGCCCGAAAACGAGAATGTTCCAAAAAAAGACTTAAAAAGCCTAAAAAAACAGTCGAAAACATTTACATATCATTCGGGATTTAAAAACAACATAAAAGAGTTTAAAATGGTAAAATCAAAAGAAGAACCTGGAGTCCTCGACGCACGCCCCGCTGTCACAATGCGCTTGCAGTGCCACGCGCACCATCACTCGACGCCACTCGTCCGCGCGCTTGCCCTACACTAGTGCTGCATGCGCCGGGTGCCTCACGCCCTTGCACGCTTTCACTCGGCGCCGCGTATTTGCCTGCCCGCCCTATACCAGCGACGCATGCCCCAGGCGCCTCGTGCACACACTTACTCGGCACCGCGGGCTTGCTGTCACTAGCGCCACGAGCACCCTTACTCGGCGACGCGCGTCCGTGCGCACCCTCAGCGCCACGCCCCGGGTACACGCTTAGACCAGGCGCTGCAAGCCCCACGCGGACGACCGACCGCTGGGCACTCCACGACCCTCTTGCACGCCACCTCTGACATCATATATCTCTCCCAAAATTTTGGCAGAGTAACGCCTACAAATGGCTATCCCACAAACAAGATAAACCCGCATACAGTTCACCAAGCCACTCTTCTAAACCATCAATCAAAACTATCCAGAAATCACCAAAGGAAATTAGAATTTAAGGAGAATGAATTCAGTGACTAATAACGAAGAAAATCCACAGTATAGAGCAATACAATGCTCAGATATATAGACGTATACACACGCTGTAAAATCGCTCAAAATGCCTCTCAAAACTCCAAATCTCAAAAGCAATGACCCTCAAAATGAACCCTCATCACCACCTACCCTTTACACGGGTTGAGTCGCCCTAACAATCTGCCGTCTGGTGCATCAGTCGTGCGCCGAAAACTGCCATACCCCTCAGGGCTGGGCTCATGAATCTCACAAGCAGTGAACTCAGCACCTACACCACAGAACACAAAATGTAAGGCTCACGCTTAGCAAGTATTGTCATGTGAAAAGTAAAAACTGACAATGCAATCCTATCACATGCGGTCTCTACTCTCTCGCTCATGTTGTCGTAACCTGTGTCGCATACCGTAGCCGCACTAGAGTATGGATGAACCTCGCGGCACACTACACCCTGACACATCACTATCATCTTGGACTACCAAGAAACGAGGTCCATGAGCTACGCACACCCGCCACCACACACCAATCACCCTAGGGTGAGGATGGACCTTGCGCCATGATACACCCTAACGCATCGCCACCGTTCTGGACTCCCCAGTGACGAGGCCCAGTTGTCCACAAACATCCATACTGCAGTAGCTATCCTAGGGTGAGGATCGACCTCGCACCACCTTACACCCCGACACGTCACCACCATCCTGGTCTCCTCAACAATGGAGGCAAAGCTGTCCACGCACGCATCATCCTCACCGTCACATGGCCACTCTACTCCGTAACGCAAAACATGCTAAAATTCATTTTTGTACTATTTTCAAAACATGATGCGTGACAAAGCAGTAAACACTCACAACACACCACACAACAAATCCTAAAGTTCTGTATTGCAGGCCTACATGGGCAAAGCACATGCGAACACTATTTACCTGACGTCCTACCTTCCCATGGTGCTCGTTTCTATCAATCACTCGACTCAACCTAAAACACAAACAACCACTTATCAACATTTGCACCAAAATTCACTAAACATGCTAAAAATTACATCGCCCAGCTAAACCTATGAAAACTCAACTAAAATGGGTCACTAACTTGGTTCGGTCAAAAACCATCCTAAACTTCGGATGTGCATAACGTTTGCGTCGAATATTGGAATCGCACGGTTCCATAGGCTAAACGCTCCTCTAAGAATCTAATTTAACATAATAGAACAAATTTTAAAATGATAAGCCGCAATTAGGTGAAAAATACCAAAAACAGCACCGGTTTTTACACTAAAATGTCCAAAATTTTCAACTTCAACCCAATTTCACTAATTCCTTCACCAATCCAGCTCAAGACTGAAACACATATTGCAAACTCCGCTCGGTTCTTTCTTCCAAATTCGCAACCTCACTGCCCACAGTCTAATTATCGTCAATTCTACCTTCTAGACATAGCCTGAAATCTCAAAATTTAAAACCCAAATAACACTCCATTCGGTTGCTAAAACAGAACAGCATAGGGAGAGGGGCTTACCGAGGGGCATCATTTTGTGCTTGGATGAAAGGAGAAGAAGAAGAAGAAGAAGACGAACAGAGTGCTCCGTCGCCAGCGATAGAGCTTGACAGAGGCTTTCTCTCTCTCGCTGTTGTCGGCAGCTCAACCTCGAGCTCTCTCTCTTCAAGAGCTCGGGCTGTGAAAAACCGAATGGCTTCTTCGTGAGGCCATTCGGTTTTTACTCTTTTTTTATTTATTTAACTAAATTACTAAATCGCCTTCAGGTGTTTTAACCTTCGTATTTCTGCTAAATTCATATCCTTTCGACCTAAAAATTCAAAAATTCTCTTCCAAATAAAATCATAAATTTCTTAAAATTAATAAGCCCATTAAAATCTCCCACGAATTTCTCCTCGGACTTTAAAATATTTCTAAAAAAAATATTGGGTTATTACATCATAGCACGTAAATCAGTTAAAAATAACAAGAAAACTGTTTTTATAGCACACATCAACTAGTTTGGAAAGTGTTTGAAAACCACACCTAATTATCTAGTCTCTTTTAAGCTGTTTTCTTTTAACTAGTTTAGCTTTCAAATTTTAGGTTGTCTTTTGTTGTTTTCATTTTAGAAAATAAAAAAAAAAAAAAGCGAGAGAAGAGAAAGAGGAAATATCCTAAAACTTAGTTAAGTGTTAACCTATCCCTTATCTCGAGATTAGAAACACACTTAACCTAATTAATATTTCCTAAGACTTAAGACATAATGCAAACAAGAAGTGTAGCTATAACACTCGAGAAATTTTTTGGGCAAATTAAATTCCTTCTTAAACCGAAGAGAAATTTTAAGAGAAATTTATGAATCAGAAAACAATAGAAGGATAAAATTTATAGAAATTTTTGAGAAATAAAACACGTGAGGGCATAAGGAAAATTTACAAACAAAATAGATAAAATAAGTGGCTTCTCAAGGAAGCCAACCATTTCCTCTTCTTCTTCAACCGAGGCCGTGAAGCAGAGCCCTTCCCCGTGTGATCTTCTCCCTTTGGAACGCCCAGAATTTTTCGCTAAATTAATTTTTGAATTTAGGTAATTGTAATTGGCGGAATTTTGGTCGGAATTGATAGCGAATAATTTCTACCATTAAGTGTAAGATTATTTTGATGTTAATGGAGAAGAGAAAATTTTAAGGATCAAAACAGAGACCATCTGAATAACAGATTTATTAAACGATTAAAGGTTGAGAGCGATTCATTAATTAGGATTATTATTATTATTATTATTATTATAAAAAAAAGGGTGAGAAAGGAAGATTGTGAAGTTTCTTCTCTTTTCCTTTCCTACGCGAGAAAAACCCTCCTTCTTCAGCAAGTTCTTGCTTCCAGCGACGACGATCAGCCGCTTACTTCAACAATCTTCAAATTTATGGTAAGTTTTAGTTAGTTCCTAGTAAATAGATAGCCCTTTAGTTGTCCTGAGCGATGAAGGTGAAGTTAGAGGGAGTATTGGGTAGTTTTGGTGAAACCTAGGAGGAAGATACAAGATTTTGAGGTTTATAGTTGATTTTATTCGTGTTTTGGGGTTTAAGCTGGAAGTAATTTTAGATTATGAGTTTTTATGGAGAAGATTGAGCGTTTGGATAGACGAATACTCGGGTTACGAATGGTTTTTGATCGACCACATTCGGTCAAGCTGTAAGTGTTAGATTATAAATTAGATTAGACCATTAGGAATTAGATGTCCTCATAAGTTCAGAGCATTTCGAATCGTCCAAATCGGACAAGTATTGGATAAGTTATGCATTTATGAATTTGGTCGAAAATTTTGTATAATTTCAAATTTAGCTAGAAGTGGTGGTTAAGCAAAAGTTTATGACTTCCGTGTTAGAAATTTATAAGTTGGATGAAGTGGAATTAATTGATGTGTGGTTTTATAGGTTCTCCAGTTAGCGTACGAAGTTACGAACGATTTCCTAAGGACGCCAGGTAAGTAGTGAATAGGTGTTTTACCTTCAGGCCTACATCACAGTTCGGTAGGATGCATGCACATTTATTTTATGTTATACTTTAGTGATTATGCATCATGGTTTTAAAATACGAGAACGTAACGAAGATGAATTCCCATGTTTTTACGAAGTGAAACAATAGGATGTGATGTGATGAACGAAATGAGAAGATACGTAAGAAGATAATAAAGGTTGGGTTGACTGGTATTGTCTCGAGAGGTAGATCGCGAGGTGTATCACTTCTTTCCCCACTTTACGTGTTGGCCTTGTCCCGAGAAGTGGACTGCGAAGGGTGTCACTTTACTAGATTGAGGTTGGCCTTGTCTTGTGAAGTGGACTACGAGGTGTGTCACCTTGATCTAGCACGTAAAAAATAACCCAGTAGTAAGAAAATAAATAAGATGTAAAAAAGAGACGAAAACAAAAGTAGAGATGAAACTGTATAAACTATATATCTTAGGATATGTGTATTTACAGTGTTTATGTTTTTATGCGCATTAGTTATTTAGCATTAGGCTAATAGATGAGTTATGTTATGTAAGTGACGTAGCGATAACTGGTGAGTACTCAAAGCGTATCCAGGACTAAGAGACAGTTGGAGGAGTGCGCTAGTGGACGGGTCGGCCTGCTTTTAGGGCGTTTTGACCAAGGTGGGGGTATGCAAGGGAATTTAGTTATTTCGAGTTTAGTCAGAGTCGTTTTTGAATTGATTCCACGTTTAAATGAATTTTAAACAATCATAATCGTTTTAAAATATATATTGGTTTTGAATGGATTGGGGAGTATACGTTTTTTGCTATTTTTAACGTTGAGTCGAATTTCGGTTGTTTTTAGAAGGTTTAAGGTTTTAAACAGATTTTTTGAAAAACGTGTCGACCTGTACAAGAAGGTGTCAACCGTATAGTGTAAAAATGTCACAGGGCCTAACTTTTTCCCGCTAGCTAGCACCTTGCGATGGCAGCCAAGTCGCCCACATGTCTCAGCCTAACGTTCGTCTGAACAACCAAGTTTGCCTTGGCCTAACGTCGTTCTTCGAAACCTTGCTTAAGTACCGCCAAGTAACTGAAGCGAAGATGACAAGCATGGAGACATTGTGCTTTTACAAGAACCCTCTCTCAACCCTTCTATTACTCACGAAAGGAAATATTACAACACCAGCTATAACGAAGCAAAGGCCTCACACACGTTGTGGTCTCAGTGCCTTACAAGCTCTCTATTTATAAAGCCTACAAAACTGTCTGGCCAAGCCCAGGGCTTGGGCGAAGCTGCCACGTGCCCGTTGCTGCTTCCATGTAGCCCTCTGGTTGCATGCACGCTAACTGCCTGCCTATCAGTTGCATGATTCTCCGATTGCGGGTGCATGCACGCTGGTTGCCTCTGCATTGCTTGCGTGCACCCGACCAACATCTGAATGCGCTCTTGTGACTGACCAAGCCAGCCTGCGCTGCATGCACACTGACTGCCTTGCATCAGTTGCATGCATAATATGTGCCTACGCAATGGTTGCGTGTGTCCGACTGCCTGGATTGCCCGTGTCCAGCACCTTGCGTGCACGCCAACTGCCTGCGCCGCACCTCAACTGCGCCCAATCTTGCTGAACCGCCAGAGTCCAACTCGATGCATGCACTCTGCTAACTGCCCGCGCCAGCCCCTTAGCGTGCATGGCCTTTTCGTGTGCCAGCACTTTGCGTGCACCCACGCTTCGGCCATCACCTTTGTTTGCATGCCTTAGCCCGCATGCGCCAATCCTTCGGCCTCCAAGCTCCGATCGTGCTACCGTGTGTGTGCTACCCCGCCCAGCACACCTAAGAACTAGCCCCAGCAACTAGCCCTGCTTGCCTTGTCGAATGTTCCCGAACATGGGCATGGATCAACACTGACTCCATGCCCATGCGTTTGTCAACTACTGTCGGCCAACAGCTAGCACCCCGCAACTAGCTTTCTTGCCTTGTGCCCTTCTCAGTCACTTTGGTCCTGCGTGCATCTTCTGCGCCCAACAGTGCTGCCCTGCTACAGCACCCTGGCACGGCATGTGCCTATTTGTTTGTTCAAGCCCCGCGCAACTACTTGCCCACGTTGTACTAACTGTCCACGCTACGCACCAACTGTCAAGTAGATTGCCCACGCTTGCTACATATTCCCCCCACTTAATGTCCTCATCGCCCACTGAGTGCTGCGCACATCCGCTGCGCCCGGTTGTGCAGGACTGCCCGCGCCCAGTAACTTAGTTAATCCGACTTGTCCCAACACAACTTGAATTGAACTTTACGCGCCACACAACCCGCGCCTAAGTTGTGTGGCGTGGCCAACTCTACCTTTGGCGCCCCATAACGCCACATGGGCCTTGCATGCTTAACTGACTAACTTGTCTTTGCCTTGTCCACCCGATGACCCAAGGCTACACCATGACCGAGCATCGAGCATTAGGGTCTAACAAAAAATTAGTACGGAGTGTCGACTTTCATGTAAGGGGTCAACCAAACTCTGCAGGTGTCGACCGCTTGGGTTAACCTACTATGACAGAGAGTAATGAAGTGTCTACCGGTGCATGCAAGTGTGGACCAGTAGTGCAAAATGGATGAAAGTGTCGACCTCCATGATCGATCAACGTGGACAGAGAGTAATGAAGTGTCGACCGGTGCATGCAAGTGTCGACCGGTAGTGTAAAATAGATGGGAGTGTCGACCTCGGGGATTGACCAACGCGGATAGAGAGGAATGAAGTATCGACCGATGTTCATAAGTGTCAACTTGTTAGCGTGAGGAGCAGAGAAGTGTCGACCGATAGTGTCGACCGATGAAAACAGAGGCAAATGAAGTGTCGACTGGTGTTTATAGGGGTCAACCGAAAATGATTTTTATGTTTTAGAAAACTTAAAACTTTATTTAAACTAATTTTTATCAAAGTCTTCCACTGCGATGATGTTAAACATTTTCAAAAATATCGTTTAAGTAGAGAAACGAAAGTTTTAAATTTTTACACGAATTTTACCTAGCGTATTGGTGTAAGTGGTAGTAGCAAGCGTACCGGGAACCATTTGGATTTTTGAGTTGCCACATCCTCTCCCCCTGATCTATTTCTCTCTCATTTCTGGTTTCTTCTCTGACGAACCAAGGTTCCACTCGGTTTTCTTCCCTTCTCGTGGTAGCCCGACCCGTGGAGTGATGTCGGGAGGTAGGTTTTCTGGGAGTAGTGCTTTTGGTGAGGTCTATGTCGAATGTATAGATTTTGAGGTATAGATGGGTGTGGGTGTTGATAGTCGGGATTGATGTATAGGTACATGTTGAACTATTTGAAAGAGTTTAAATGAATGATTAGCTTTTCAACCGATAGTTTTAATTCGAGGAAGTTTTCGTGTCCGTTTCTTTTGGAGCTGCTGTTATTTTTACGATGCTGGTGTAAAGTGTTAACCAAAGTCCATAAATGTCGACAGGTCAGTGTTAATTGGAAGGTGATTGGCGACCGAGGGATTTGACCGGTACGGGTATAGCGAAATAAGGTGTCGACCGGCGACCGTGGGTGTCGACTAGTTAGCGTAAAAAGCAGTAAGAGTGTCGACAGTGGGGGTCGACTTGCGCGGGAAGAGAGGGTCAAAGTGTCGACCCGTGAAAGCAGGTGCCGACCACTCTCTTAGTTGAACGTGGAAGTGTCGACCGGTGATTCCTAGTGTTGACCAACAAGAAGACCCGAGTGAAATGCAGTGTCGACCGGCGTTCGCTAGTGTCAACCGTTGGAAAACAAGAGACAACCCAGGTGTTGACCGGCGTTTGCAGATCTCGACCTGTCTCTTTATTTTTATGTCTGAAAGGGTAAAGTTTATTTAAAGCGATTTTCAATTAGTTTTCCGCTGCGGCTTTCTTAAATATTTTTCGCATACCTTATTTTGAGTCCAAAAACAAAAAGTTTTAAATTTTATATGAATTTTGTAGGGGTGAGAAGCGAGCGTACGGTTGGCAACTCGGGTCTAGGGACGACTCGGGGGTCGTTAATGATGTGGTATCGGAGCAGTGAACGTACTGGAAACGGGTACATTTTTGGGGCGTTACATTTCAAATTGAAACTGAAATTGTGCTGGAATGTGTTGGATGAATTAGAATGTGGGTGAAAGGATGGAAAATTGGGTGAATTTGAGTGAAAAAACGGGAATGTAAGATTATAAGCACTAAAACTGATTCGTTTTTTGGATTTTTGCCCTAGCTGCGGTTATCCATTTTATAAACTCTTTCAGCATGTCAAAATAGGCTCCTTGAGAAGCGTTTAGCTGCTAGAATCGAATGATTCCGATAACCGTATGAATAGTTTTACGCATTTGAATTTAGGTTAAAATTTTGCTAAATCGTGGTTGTTAGAGATTTAGTTAGTTTTCCATAAGTTTAGCTACTAACAATAGTTTAGCACGTAGAATGATTGTTTGTACTAATTTTGATGAAAAGTTTGGTTATATGATATGTTGAGCCCAAGCGTTGATAGAACCCGAACGCCATAGAAAAGCTAAGAATGCTAGGTAAGTAGTGTTTGTATGTGTGTTACCCCTATAAGCCTACATCACAGGATTGTAAGGATGATTTGTATGTTTTGTTTCAGTCATGCATCATGTTTTGACAAGTGTAACGAAAATGAATTTTAGCATAGTCATGTGAATGATGAGGATAGTGAAAACAGGTCTCGAAGGAAGTGATTCACCCTTCGACGCAGACAGAGAATCGAGTTGGGAAGCATGATCCGCTTCCCAACTCAGTATGAGGATCGTTATCAGGATATTTGTAGGCAACATGTGGGCCCCATTGCTAGTTGAGTTAGGACGGTTGCGATCCGTCAACGGTAGTGTGGCGCAATGGCCAACTGATTTGACGGCAATTTGTATAATGGACCTTCGAAGGAAGTGATTCGCCATTCGACACAAACAAAGAATCGACTTGGAAAATCTAATCCACTTCCCAACTCAGTATAAGGATTGTACGAGATGATGACAAGAAAGAGCAACATGAGTGTGAGTGTAGAGATTGCATGTGATAGAGTTACATTGACAGTTTTTATGTTTCATATTACATTACTTACCAAGCGTTAGGCTTACTTTGTTCAGTGGTATAGGTATAGACGAGCAAGATGGTGAGTACCAGAGTCTAGTCATGAGTAGTGAGCAGTTAGCGGGGCACGACCAGGGCATCGGTTTGGTTGACTTTGTTAAGGCAACCCGACCCGTGGATGGTGGTATGGTAAAGTAACTGTTTTTTAGGGTCTTTTGTATTTTGAACGACCTCTCTTAATGGATTTCATTTATATGTGAATTTCATTATTAATCGTTTGATAACAAGGTTTGTTTTGAAAACTCGAATTTTTGTTTAATGGTTTTGTTTGGAACATAGTCTGATAGATCGGAAGAGTGTTTCAAAGATGTAAACAGAGGATTTTATTGAAAGATGATGTACTGTGTTGTCTTTGGTTTTATTTTCAGGCTTGGGTTTGACATTTTTAGGCGTTACTCTAGCAATATTTTGCCGAAAATGTTGCAGTGTCGAGCTTGGGTGACGTGTGCATCGCCCTAGGGAGGGGAGGGGGGCATGCACGGGGCACGTGGCATCTATTGATGCATGGGCGGGGTGCGCCGCCTGGTGTGTGCGCGCACACCATGCTGCATCAGTGCCCGGTGCCAGTGCCTTCTTCCTCTCTGTCCGAGTAGGTCGACCTAAGCGGTCCACACCTATAGAGTTTGGTCGACCCCTTTACATACAGGTCGACACTCCGAATTCATTTTTACACTTAGCAGTCGACACTTTCTGGCACAGGTCAACAACTGCTTCACAAAATTGGTTTTAAAACCTTAAATCCTTGAAAAATAGTTGAACTTATGACTCAACGTCATAATTAGACAACTTACACGTTTCTATCAATTCAAAATCATTATTTACATAGAAAAATGACTACTAACGTTTGAAACTCGTCTATATATCCACATGACTCCAATCAACTCAAAACAACTCGAAACAACTAAAAACAAGTTCTACAAAACTCAAATCAATTAAACTCTCTTACATACCCCCGCCTTGGTCAAAATGCCCCAACAGTCGGTTGGATCGTCCACGAGCGCACTCCTCCAACTACTTCCTAGTCTTGGACACTCTCTGAGTACTCACCAGCTATAGATTCGTCACCTACATCACAAAACTCATCTATTAGCCTCATGCTAAGAAAGTAAAGCGCATAAAAAAACATAAACACTGTAACAATCATATCCCAACATATGTAGTTTTTACAGTTTCGTCTCTACATTCGTTTTCGTCTCTTTCTTACATCTTATTTATCTTCTTACTACTGGGTTCCACTTTACGTGCTATATCAAGTTGACACACCTCACGGTCCACCCCACGGAACAAGGCCAACCTCAATCTAGTAAAGTGACACACCTCGTGGTCCACCTCTCGGGACAAGGCCACCACGTAAAGCGAGGGATCAAGTAATACACCTCGCGGTCCACCTCTCTGGACAAGAGCACTCATCCCCCCACCTTTATTATCTTATTTCGTATCTTCTCATTTCCTTCATCTCATCACATCCTACTGTTTCACTTCGTGAAAACATGGAAATTCATTTTCGTTTTGTTCACTTACTTTATAACCATGATGCATAATTACTAAATCATAACAGAAAATAAACGTGCATCCATCCTACCGAGCTGTGATGTAGACCCAAAGGCAAAACATCTACTGCACTACTCACACTACTTACCTGGAGTCCTTAGCTACTCGTACTTTGTATATGGCTCGCAAACTGGAGAACCTATAAAACCACACGCCTATTAATTCTACTTCGTCCAACTCATAAAACTCTAAGGGGAAATAACACTCTAACAACTAATCTAACTAAAACAAAAATCCGACTCAGTTTCCGATCAACCTTCAGAAATGTACAACTTATCCAATACTGATCCGATTTGGACGATTCGAAATGCTACGGACTCCTGGGGATGTCTAATTGCTAACAGTCTAATCCAATTTCTAATCTAGCACTTATAGCTTGACCGAATGTGGTTGAACAAAAACTGTTCCATAATCCGAGTATTTGGCTATCCAAATGCTCAATCTTTTCTATAAAAAACCATAATCTACTCCTACTTTCAGATTAAACACCAACATATAGATAAAAATCAACTCTAACTTCAAATTCTCGTATCTCCCTTCTAGGTTTTACCAACACAACCCAATACTCTCTTTAACTTCACTTTTATCGCTCAAAACAACTAAGGAACTAACTATCTATTTAAAAACTAACTAAAACATACTTTAGATTTGAATAAATGAAGGGGAACTGAGAAAGATCGTTGCTGGAAGGAAGAACTTGCTGAAGAAATGGGAAAGAAGGAGAATACACAAAGAAGGGGAGGGGGTTTCTGCTTCCTTCACTAATTATATATATATAATTATACTATTAATATAATTAATTCCAAATACTATTTCGCCCTCAACTCTTAAGCTTTTAACCGAACGGTTACTTGGTTCGTTTGTGATGGGATTATTAGAATTTTCTTTTCTCCATTAACCTCAAAATAACCTTATATTTAATGTTAGAAATTCTCCGCTCTTAATTTTAACCAAAACTCCACCGATTACAATTATGTAAATCTGAAAATTAACTTAGTGGAAAATTCTGGGCGTTACATTGTACCATCCTTAAAAAAAATTTTGTACTCAAAATTTGTTACCTGAATAATTCTTGTATCGGCTCATCATGTCCTGCTGCAGCTCCAAGGTTGCTTCTTCCACGTTGTGGTGGCATCTCCTTGTTGCGTAGAATCTTCACTACATATTCAAAACTTCCACTGGCTCCTCCTCGTAGGTCAATTTTGGTTGGATCTCTATGTTTTGTTGCTCCACAACATGAGAAGGATCTCGTATACACTTTCTCAACATAGACACATGTAATACATTGTGAATCCCACCCATTGAGGCTGGTAGTGGTAGCTGATAAGTTGTCTTCCCTATTCTCTTCGTAATAGGAAATAACCCAATGTATCTAGGGTTTAACTTGCCTCTTTTTACGAATCTTACAACTCCTTTTAATGGAGAGATCCTCAGAAAGACTTTATCATCCACTTTAAATTCTAGATCTATCCTCCGACGATCTGCATAAGTCTTATGTCAGCTTTGAGCTGTTAAGATCCGTTGTCTATTAAATGTAACCTTTTCTGCAATTTGTTGCAGACTATCTGGACCAATCGATCGTGTTTCCCCGACTTCGTCCCAATATAATCGACACCTGCACTTTCTTCTATACAGAGCCTCATAAGGAGTCATACCTATCGTAGCCTGAAAGCTATTATTATAAGAAAACTCCACCAATGGTAGGTATTTGCTCCATGAACATTCGAATTCCAATAGGCAAGCTTGAAGCATATCCTCGAGTGTCTAAATAGTCCTCTCGGATTGACTATCCGTCTGAGGATGAAATGTCGTACTAAAATTGAGCTGCGTAGCTATTGCCTTATGAAGTCTCTTCTAGAACTTCGAGGTGAATCTCGGGTCTCTATCTGACACAATCGAAGTCAGAACTATGTACAACCTGTAATAGCCCGAAAATTTAATATTTTTTAATCTAATTTCTGAAACTTTTAATTTAATTTCGGTTGGAGTTTTGAAAAATATTTAACAGGTAAATTGAGTCATAGAGCTCGGAATCTAATTCTAATGATGGTTTTTGTAGTTTTAAAGTCGGGAGGACGAGAATTTAACGAAGTTACGGACGATAAAAACAAGTGAGGGCATTTTGGTAATTTAATAAATTAAAAACAAAAAAATAAATAAAATAAAACATAACAACCGAATGGCTTCTGGAGGAAGCCATTCGGCTGTTTCACTTGACACCCGAGGGAAGCAGAGGGGAGACGCGAGGGAGAGAGGGCGATCGAGAGCTGACATTTTGGTCTTCGATCAGTGGACGACGAGCTCGAGTGTGTGAACGAAACCTCGACCGAGTGTTTCTTCTCCAACGAATCGGGGTCGTTTAGTTTCAGCAGCTCAAACTCCTGGAGTGAAAGCAGAGCGCTTTCTGCCGACGACCGCGAGGGTGTGGGTTTCCGGCCAATTCTGCCACCGACGATTTGGGCGCCTTGCTGGAGTCCTTTTTCTTTGCCCGCCCGTGTGTAGAACGACATCGCTCGGTAAGTCTCTCTCTCTCTCCCTCTTCTGTCCTGCCCTATTTGGGCTGAGCTTGATGGTCGACTTTCTTTTGTTTTGTGGACTTGGCCGAAGTGTGGAGTGAATGTAGGGCTGGGAATGCTAGTGTTAGTGAGGGGAAGCAGTGGGTGCTCGGTGAGAGGGAGAGTGACCGAGGGG
>CM039517.1:12460501-12544535 GCA_022433055.1 Begonia peltatifolia | reverse complement strand
ACATCGCTCGGTAAGTCTCTCTCTCTCTCCCTCTGCTGTCCTGCCCTGTTTTGGATCGAGCTTGATGGTCGGCTTTCTTTCGTTTTTGTGGACTTGGCCGAAGTGTGAAGTGAATGTAGGGCTCGGAATGCTGGTGTTAGTGAGGGGAAACAGTGGGTGCTCGGTGAGAGGGAGAGTGACCAAGGGGGGGAGGGGGGAAATTAAGCAAGATTCGGGCTGGTGCTCGAATCTCTGATTTTTGAGTCGATTATGCATGGGTGAGTGGAATGTGGCCGATTACATGTAGAAATTTCAGAAAAAGAACTTAAATCAAAATCGGATTGTTGTGTTGTGTAAGAGCAGATTATGTTTTTGGCAGATTCGGCCTAGCTTCGGTTGATCGTTTCAAATTATGTTTTTGTGGGTTAAAATAGGTGGTTAGAGGGACGTATGGCCGCTGGAATCGTTTGATTCCGGTATCCGATGCAAAAGTTATGTGCGTCAGAAGTTTATGTCAGATTTTGGTCCAAGTCCAATTAGCGAGCGTTTTTCATAGAATTGCGACGTGTGATAGTAGCATAGCCGTTTTTTATGCGTAAAACTAGTTTTGAGTGAGTTTTGATGGAAGAAAACAAAAATGTGAAATTGGACAAAAAAATGGCAGATTCAGTTTTTGATGCTTTTCACCTGTCTGCGGCTTACCGTTTTAAAATCCATCTTAATAGGTTAAACAGGGTTCCTAAAGGGACGTTTAGCCGCTTGAATTACTCGATTCCGTTAAACGATGCAAGAGTTATGCGCGTCTGAACTTTAGGCTGGTTTTCGGCCGAAACAAACCAATGACCTGTTTTAGTTGGAATTTCATGAGTGTGGTTAAGGAAAGTTATTTTTAGCTATTTGGTGAATTTTGAGATAAATACTGATGAGAGGTTGGTTGTGTTTTAGGTTGGGGCTTTTTGGCCAAGCTGTGCATCGAGCGAGCTTAGGACGCCAGGTAAGTAGTGCATGCATTCGTTTTGCCCAAGTGGGCTACACTGTAGAACTTTAGGGTTTATGTGATTGATTGTGGTATGTGTGCGTATTGTTTGACATGCATCATCGAAAATGGTTTTGCGCATGTTTTGAGTATGTGGTGAGACGCGTGACAGTGGTACCGCGGATCCTGCTAGTGTGCGGGCCGGTGCTTCACCAGTCATGGATTCCGCTCGATGAGTGGGCCGGCTAGGCCATCACGCGACGTGATTGTGTTGACGGAGAGGGTGATAGCAGTGGTACTGCGGATCCTACTAGTGTGTGGGCCGGTGCAACACCAGTCGCGGATTTTACTCGAGGAGTGAGCCAGCTGGGCTGTCGCGAAACGTGTGTGTGGGACCTGTGGCCCCGTGCTGAGGAGGCTGGGACGGGGGCGACGTGTCAAGGTGTAGTGTGGCGTGAGGTACACCCTTACCTTGATGTGGTTGCCATGTGGTGATGCGTGTGTGTAGCTTGTGGGCCTCGTTGCTGGGGAGTCCGGGACGGTGGCGACGTGTCAGGGTGTAGGGTGGCGTTAGGTTCCTCCTTACCCTGGTGCGGCTACACTACGCGTCACAGATGTGACAAGATGAGTGTGAGTGTAGAGACTGCATGTGATAGGATTGCATTGTCGGCTTTTACTTTCATATTACATTACTTACTGAGCGTTAGGCTTATGCTGGTGAGCCTCGAGAGCCTAGTCCTGAGGCATAGGATGGTTGGTGGCATGCGACCGAGCACCGGATGATGAATTTTGTTAGGGCGACCCGACCCGTGGGGATGGTAGGTGGTGGCCTGGTTCGTTTGCGGATATTTTTCTTTTGCTGTGTTGATGTACAGTCGATGAGATGAGTTGTATATGCAGCAGTGTATAGGTGTATATGGAGTTCGTGTGATTTTGGCGACGTATGCATATATTTTACATGTAGGAGCTTGGAATTGCTCTATACTATGAATTTTCTTCATTTGCATTTGATGGATTTTCGCCGTCTTCATACTTTGATTTTGTTATGGTGATTCCTCTGAATGGTTGATAGATATTTACTGTTGGTGTTTGGTGAACTGTGTGCAGGGTTCAAATTTTGGGGATAGCAAATTTTTAGGCGTTACTCTGCCGAAATTTCAGTACAGGGGTTGGGAGTCGAATGGATATAGAATAGGTTGCGATGTGTACAGTGAATGCTAGAGAAGCGTAGATGAGCGTGGGAGTGTGGCGTGATCGCAGGTGCGCGGGGCACGCGGCCCTGCGGGTACTCACGGGTCGTGTGGCGCTTGGTGAGGGTGTGCGCGCGGACGTGCTGTATAGCGTCAGGGTGCGTGAGGCACACAGCGCTGTGAGCGTGCGCGAGATGCAGTGACATGGAGTGGGCGCGTGCGGCACCGCGAGGGGGCACGCGGGGTGTCGAATTGGGAACGTGAGTGCGCCGCACTGGATTGTGTAGTTTGAGGGGTGCGTTGGATTCTTTCCTAGGATTTCGAGTCTGGCCGTTTTATCTTAAACTATTTTAAATGGTTTTCTTTTCCGCTGCGTAGTTTTTATATTGATGATTTCGTGTTCCCTCTACGGGACGCTAGATGTTTTCGAATCGATTCGAAAATTTTTCATACTCACAAATGTTCTATGAAGATGTTTTCAAAATGAAAGTGGTATTAAATTGAGTGAGTTGTTCAAGGTTCAGTGGTGTCTTAGTGTGTAGTGTGTAGATGCACTGTAACGCACCGGGAACGTGGGGTTTCTCGGGGTGTTACACAACCGTACGATCTCCTGAATATACAGCTCAATGAACTGATCCATAGAGTACATCATCTTTACAAGCAGAAAATAGGATGACTTGGTTAATCGATCCACAATCACCTATATGCTATCATAAGCCTTTGTTCTCCTAGGCAATCCAACAACAAAGTCCATAGATATCTGCTCTCATTTTCATTTAGGAATGGGCAACGGCTGAAGCTTTCCTGCTGGCCTCTGGTGTTCATTCTTAATCTGCTGGCAAATCAAGCACATCTCCACATACTTTGCCACGGTCTTCTTCATATTAGGCCACCAGTAATGCTGCTTAAGATCCTTGTATATCTTGGTGCTTCCTGGATGTACAAAAAATTTAGAAGAGTGAGCTTAACATAATATCTCCCTTTTTCTCTCATCATTATTCGGAACGAACCATCTATTTCGAAACTTAAGAATTTCGTCGTACGAATTATTGAACTCTGACCTATCATTAGAAGCCATGCTTGATTTGATTTCATTACATTCAGCGTCGTCCTTTTGGGCTTGCTTAATATTTTCCAAAATAGTGGGCTTTAGAGACATAGCTGACAGCTTAGCCAACATATTCGATATTCGACATCACTTCTAAGTTGAATTTCTGAAACTCTACATCCAAAGCTAGTGGCATACTTGGAGTCATGGCCAAAGTTGATACCGTCACCCTGCTCAATGCATCGGCCGCTACATTCGGTTTCCCGGGGTGGTACTTAATTTCTACGTCATAATCTTTCACAAAACTCTAACTATTGCCGCTGCCTCGTATTCAGCTTCTTCTGAGTGAAAATATACTTTAGACTTTTATGATCTGAATATATTTCACACGGCTGTCCATACACATAATGTCTCGAAATTTTTAGTGCAAAAACTACGGCAGCTAACTTTAGGTCGTCTGTTGGGTAATTCCGCTCATAGGTTTTTATCTGGCTAGAGGCATAGGCTATCATCTTTCTTTCCTGCATCAACACACACCCAAGACCTATTTTGGAAGCATCACAGTAAATGCTAAATTTTCTGTCCTCAGTAGGAAGCGTCAGAATCTTAGCAGTAGTTAGTTTCTGCTTTAATGTCTGGAAACTGTGTTCTCAATATTCAGACCACAGATACTTCACATTTTTCCTTATGAAACGGGTCAGGGGCGCCGCAATCTTTGAAAATCCTTCAATGAATCTTCTATAATAACCCGCTAACCCGAGGAAACTTTGTATTTCAATGATATTTTTCGGCTGTGGCCACTCTTTAACTGCTTGGATTTTCACTACATCAATAGATATGCCATCACTCGAGATGACATGTCCCAGAAAATGGGTCATATCCAGCCACAACTCGCACATAGAAAATTTTCCGTAGAGTTAGTGCCACTTCAAAGTCTCCACCACCAACCTTAAGTGCTCTTTATGATCCTGCTAATTACGAGAGTGCACAAATATATCATCGATAAACACTATAACAAATTTATCGGGATAATCAGGGAATACTCTGTTCATCAGGTTCATGAAGACGGCTGGAGCATTCGTCAATCCTAAAGACATCACCAAGAATTCATAATGTCCATATCTCGTCCGAAAAGCTGTCTTTGGAACATCTTCTGACCTGATCTTCAGCTAGTAATAGCCTGATCTCAGGTCCATCTTAGAAAAGACTCGCGCTCCCTTCAATTGTTCGAAAAAGTCGTGTATCCTTGGCAGAGGGTACTTGTTCTTAATCGCCAGCTTATTTAACTCCCTGTAGTTGATGTACATCCGTAACAACCCATCATTCTTCTTGATTAAAAGGATCGGCACGCCCCACGACGACAAGCTAGAGCATATAAATTATTTATCCACCAACTCTTCTAGTTGGTTATTTAACTCTTTCAACTCCCTTGGTCCCAATTTATACGGATTCTTCGACACTATCGCGGCCCCTGGATATACATCGACAGAAAACTCTATCTCCCGGTCTAGAGGCAGACCAGGTAGATCATCTAGGAAAACTTCTGGGAAGTCTTGAACAATTAAAACATTTTACGGCCTTGAATCCCTGGGAATTTGCATATCTATATAATACTGGTGAGAAAACCAAAAGACTCACCAACTAAAACTTGATGAGCACTAATGGGCACCATGATGACTATCTTCCGAGCATTCCTCGTGAACTGAAAGGTGTACTTCTCACCATATGGGGGTTGAAAACTCACTGTCCCCGTCCTACAGTTGATCGTAGCGTAGTACTTGAACAACCAATCTATTCCCAATATCGTATCATACCCAGTTATACTCATAATAATGAGATCGACTAATAAACTTCAGCTCACCACAGACACTACACTATCTCGTACGACTTGATTTGAGTGCATACCTCCATTAGAGGGTAACATCACTTCATAACTACAGTCCGTTGCTACAGTCCACACATCTAACATGACTGCGAACGCGATTGCAATAAATGAGTGTGTTGCAAAGTCAATCAAAGTATACGCAGGTACATAATTGATCAATATGCTACCTGACACTACAGCTGGCTTGTCATCATACTCGAGCATGGCAAATACCCTTGGTGTTGTGCGCGTCAGACCTTTCTTCAGAGCTAGGCAATCTCTGCTGACATGACCCACCTCGTTGCAATTGAAACACCGAGTCACTCTAAGCTTCGGGTAAACTCTAGCTAAATGTCCATCTTCGTTGCAATTATAGCACTTTCTCGAGTTAAGTCAGCATTCTCCCGGGTGATATCTCAAGCACTTCGGGCACTAGGGGTACTCCACTGACCCCTGAGGCCTTTTACTGCTTCCCTGGCTACTCGAGCCCTTGCTGAACCTCTTAGTGCTCCTCTGTTGTTGCTACTGTAAAGCACTTATACTCTGTTGTGGGACAATTTCCTTGAAAAATCTCCTGGAAGCTTCTCGCTCTTTAACACATTTCATTTCCAGTTCCTCCACCTATAGTGTCTTTGCCACTACTTTTGAATACGGTACCTGTTGAGTTCCTGCTATCTTTACCCCTTTGTATATCTCCGGCTTTAATCCCTGTACAAATTGAAACTCCTTATCCTCATTATGGCTTACCAAATTGCTGGCAAACAAGGACAAGGACTCAAACTACTGGTTGTACTCGGTTACCGATTCGGTTTGCTTCAATTGTAGGAACTTCATTCTCTTAGCTGCTGGTACCGTACTATTAAAATACTTGTCATAAAAGGCATCTTTAAACTTTTCCTATGTCATGTGTTGTGCATCGATGGTGGTCTTCACAAACTCCTACCAAAATCTGTCGTCCTTCGCTAGATGAAATGTGACTAGCAAAACTTTATCTTCCTCTTCTACCTTTGCATACTTGAACATACTTTCAATGGTACGGACCCACTACTCTGCAGTTGTTGAGTCTGCTGACTACCCTTCAAACGTCCGTGGTCATAACCTCCAAAATCTATCACTCGACTGATCATGGCTAGAGCTAGAGCCTGCATTTCCTTCAACCTCTCGATTCAAAAAAATCCATAATTGCTGAGACTATCTGTTTACCAACTCGGTCAACTGTCTAATTGTCATCAAGTCATCCTCGCTCCTTGAGTCAGCTGTCTCTTTCGATAATCTAGGATGTCCTGGTCGTCTAAACATCGTGACTAATTTTTTGGAAAATGGTTAATTACTCTCCTAACTATTTAATAACTAAAACCAAACTTAAACACTTAAAGTTGTCGAAGCATGTTATGCGGCGATCGGGCTGTTAGGTAATCATTTGAACGGTTTGACCATTTGGCTCAGATACCAGAATTGTAACGACCCAGAAACTGACTCGCCGATTTTTGCTCCCCTTTCTCTGTCACACCCTGACAACAACATCCTCGAAAACCACCCCGCTCTCTTTCTTTCTCTGACACACCTCGGACGGAAGCGTTCCAAAACCCACCGGTTTTGGGTCCCTCCGATACCGTAACTGTACACCTCGTAAGACCCCACGCTAGGACATCTAGAAATTCATCGTCGACTCACAAAATTTAAAACAACTCTCGTTTTGAAATCATATTTAAAAGGACATTTGTAATTATAAAATTTTTTCGACCCAATTCGAAAAAGACTCATGCCCTGAAGAGCGAACGCATCAATCCTTAATACAAAAATACATAGCGAGAAAAGTATAATTTAAAAGAGTTTTAAAAACGACAAGACTTAATTTTAGGAAGGAGTCCGACAGGGGCCACGCGCGCCACCTCAGTATGTCGCCGTGCGGCCCATCGCGTGCCCATAGATTAGAGTTGCACGCACCCACCACGGCACAGCACTGCCAAAGCATACCCCGCGCGTACCTTTGCAACAGCGCCGCGCATCGCGCGCCCCCGGTATGGCGCCGCGCACCCCGGCATGCAAGCCCCGCACGTACGCTCGACACGATGCCGCGCGCACACTGTCCCGACAGCCCCATATCACGCACACGGCTTCAGCGCCGCGTGCCCCGTGCGCCCTACCTCTGCGGCGCACGTCCGTGCTCGCACAACCACTTTCGGCGCCACACGACCCGTGCGCGCTTGTAATGTTACGCACCCTGCAGCCATGATGTTCTCTCCGTAAGCACCCTCGACCTGGTAAGCACGCCCCGCGCGCACGACCAACCCATCGGCGCGCCCGGTTCGGCTACCTGACACTCTACCTTTCTCTTGAAAATTTGATAGAGTAACACCTGTACTTACTGCCCACAACCTTCAAACAATACACCACATAAATTTTCATAGTGCATCACCCAATCCATCCAGAAATCACCGAAGGAAAAACAGAGTAGAAGGAAAAAAATCTGACAATTATCGATGAGGAAAATTCACAGTATAGAGCAAGACAATGCTCAAACATATATAATATATACACGCATCATCAAAACAACCCAGACCACTAGGAAAAATCCACATCTATACAATATCCATCATGTAAATCAAATTGTCCCCACAATACGACAAGGGAAGCCCCGAACACCTCACCAAAACTCACCACCTCCACGAGTCGGGTCGCCTTAGCAGTCGGCGATCTGGTGCCTCGGTCGCACGCCGCCAACTACCTTAATGCTCTAGACTGGGATTTCGAATCTCACCAGTGGAAATCTCTGCACATACACCATAGAACACACAACATAAGACTAACGGTTAGCTAATAGTGGAATATGAAAGTATAACCGACAATGCAATCCTATCACATGCAATTTCTATGCTAATGCTCATGTTGTCACAATCTGTGATGCGTAGTGAAGTCGTGCCAGGGTGAGGGTGAAACTCGCAACACGCTACACCCTAACACGTCGCCATCATCTCAGATTCCCCAGTAACGAGGCCCACAAGCCCTACACACACGCCACCTCATCACAACTACACCATGATGAGGCTGAACCTTGCACCACACTATACCCTAATGCGTCACAACCGTCCCAGTCTCTCTAGCAACTGGGCCATAATTGCCCCACACACACATTTCGCGACGGGCCACCCCATGGGATCTGCGACTGGAGATACATCGGCCCACTCCCCCAGCAAGATCCGCGGTCCCACGATCCATCATCCTCACCGTCAACATATACATGCCGCATGATAGCCCAGCTGACCCACTCCCTGAGCAGAATTTATAGTTGGTTATGCACTTTCCCACTCCCCGAGCAAGATCCGCGGTGCCATCGCCATGCTTCTCACCATCACTTACTCAAAACATAATGCATGTACTAAGCTTTCCCCGTGAACGACTTTACCCAAAAACCTTGTTCAACATAAACATAAAACAATTCCCGTCAAAACTAGTCTAAACAATTAACTCATACTAAAAATCACTACCATTAACTTAACGTACCACAAACTAACAAAAATCGATCACTAAACCGACCTGATCAAAAACCCGACATAAACTTCTGACGCGCATAACTTATGCATTGGTTATCATAATCGTACAATTCTAGTAGCTAAATCCTCCTTTAACAACCTAATTTAACACACTAAAATCGAATTTGAAAAACTTAATCGTAGCGAAGTTAAAAGTCCCAAAAAGAGAACGAGATTTTTGCACTAAAACGCCTGAAATCTCAACTTCGACCCATCTCCACAAATTTCTTCACCAAGCAACCACATTTCACTCATTCCCAAATATTCTAAGTAGAAATTGGAAATTCAAACACCCAAACCCAAACTTTAGCTCATCTTTCCCCTCAGTTTTTAGCAAAATGACGGACAAAATCTTGCCTTTAATCCACCCCCATTTCTCCACATAATCGGTTGAAAATCGTCCCCCCAACAGAGCCTCACACTCGGCCATCAAAACAAAGAGGGAGACAGGGGAATGCTCACCTGTTCCCTGCCGAAATTGGTCTGGAAAAGCCAACCCCCTAGCTGGCTCCAACACACACACACTAGTTTCTAAACACGCTAAAATCGAGCTCAACAATCGGGAATTCGGAAGAAACCGAACTCTCACAATTGGTTGACATAGGGCGAAATTGGGGGGGTTTACCTTCGGCCTTCAGCACAGGAAAAACACCGAGTCGCACTTCACCTTAGCTCGGTGGAGAAGCCCGAACACCGCGTCTCTCTCTCTCAATCGCTGGCAGCTCCCTCTCTGGTTCTTTCCCTTCTGGTTTCTCTTACTCTCTCTCGCTTTCTCAGGCTCGGGATCAGACGGGGTGGAATGGCTTCCACCCGAAGCAATTCCACCTATATAAAAAAATTTTAAATTAATGCAAATTACTAAAACGCCGTCACGTGCTTTAATCGTCCGTATTTTGGTTAAATTCGCATCCTCTCGACTTTAAAATTCACAAATTCTTCAACAGATTAAATTTCAAGTTTTATAAAGTAAACTTCTCGTTAAAATCTCCCCAAAAAATCTAACAGGGAAAATTAATTTAAATTCCATAATTTCTGGGTTATTACACTCTCTCTCTCTAATACCATCTCAGTGGCGACAAGAAAACCCTCACGGTTCCCGTTACGCTCACTACTACCACTTCCACAAATTCGCTCAGAAAAATTTGTGAGAAATTTAAAACATTCGTTACTCGACTTAAAAAGGCCTTTTTGAAAACATTTAAAAACGTCGCAGCGGAAGACTTGGATTAAAATTAGTTTAAATAAAATCAAGTTTTCGAAAACCAAAAATCATTGTTGGTCGACCCCGGTAAATACCGGTCGACACTTCCATCTATTTTTCACTATCGGTTGACACTTGCATGCACCGGTCAACACTACATTTCTCTCTGTCTATGTCGGTTGATCTGTGAGGTAGACACTCACGTCTATTGTACATTACCGGTCGACACTTGCATGCACCGGTCTACACTTCCATCAAAATTTTCACTACCAGTCGACACTTGCATGCACTAGTTAACACTACATTTCTCTCTGTTCGCCGGTCGATCCCTTAAGTCGATAGTTTTGTTTATTTTACACTATCGGTTGACACTTGCATATATCGGTTGGCACTTGTATATATCGGTCGACACCTTCTCCCTCTTTGTCCGACTAGGTCGACCCAAGCGGTCAACACCTACAGACTTTGGTTGACTCCCTTACATACAGATCGACACTCCACACTCGTTTTTAAACCGAGCGGTCGAGACTTTCTTGCAGAGGTCGACACTTCATTCACATAATCTGTTTTAAAACTTTAAATCCTTTAAAAATAGTAGAACTTCTGACTTAATGCCAAAATAACACAACTTATACTTTTCCATCAACTCAAAATCATTATTTAAATAGAAAAATGACTACTTACGTTTGAAACCCGTCTATACATCCACATGACTCTAATTGACTCAAAACAACTTGAAACGACTTGAAACAAATTCGACAAAACTCAAATCAACTAAACTGCCATACATACCCCCGCCCTAGTTAAAACGCCCCAACAGCCGACCGGACCATCCACGAGCACACTCCTCCAACTATCTCCTAGTCCTGGGCACGCTCTGAGTACTCGCCAGCGATAGCTTTGTCAGCTACATTAAAGAACTCATCTATTAGCCTAATGCGAAGTAAGTAATTCGCATAAAAAAAATAGAAACACTATAACAATCACATCCTAACATATGCATTTTCTACAGTTTCTACAATTTCGTCTCAACTTTCATTTTCGTCTCTTTCTTATATCTTATTTACCTTTTTACTACTGGGTTCCTCTTTACGTACTAGATCAAGGAGACACAACTCGCGGTCCACCTTACTGGACAAGACCAACCTCAATCTAGTAAAGTGACTTATCTCGCGGTCCACCTCTCGGGACAAGCCCACCACGTAAAGCGAGGGAAGAAGTGATACACCTCGCCGTCCACCTCTTGCGACAAGACCACTCAACCCTACCTTTATTATCTTGTTACATATCTTATAATTTCGTTCATCTCATCACTTACTACTTTTTCACTTCGTAAAAACATGTAAATTCATTTTAATTTCATTTTCGTAGTTTAAAACCATGATGTATAATTCCTAAAGCATAACATAAAATAAACGTGCATGCATCCTACCAAACTGTGATGTAGCCCCGAAGGCAAAACACTTACTGCACTACTCATAGTACTTACTTGGAGTTTTTATGTAACACCTAGAATTTTTCATTTGAATTAATTTCGGATTTAATTTCAATCGGTGGAGTTTTACTCAAAATTGATAACGGAGAATTTCTGCCCTTAAGTAAAAGATTATTGTGAGGCTAATTGAGGGGAGAAAAATTTAATAATCCAACCGAAATTAGATTGTATAACAGATTTGTTGAACGGCTAAGAGTTGACGGCAGTTTAGTAATTAGATATTATTATTATAAAAAAATAATAAAAAAAAAATAAGAAGAACACCATCGCTGTTCTCCTTCCCAGAAAAAACCCCCTATTCTCTCCTCTACGTCGCAAAGTTCGACAACACTCTTCCTATGATGTTCAGCCGATTTCTTCTCTGTTTCTTCAAGTTACGATAAATTTTAGTTAGTTCTGAGTGGATAGTTAGTGTATTAGTTGTTTTTAGCGACAAAAACGAAGTTAGTGAGGGTATCATGTGAATTGGTGAAGACCTATGGGGGAGATACAGAAAATTGAATGTAGATTCAATTTTTATCCGCATGTTGATGTTTAAGCTATAAGTGGGAGTAGACTACGGGATTTTATGAGAATGATTGAGTGGTTAGATAGCTGATTGCTCGAATTGTGGAGCGGTTTCTGCTCGGCCACATCAGGCTAGGCTGTAGGTGCTTAATGGGGAAATAGATGAGACCATAGGAAACTAGACACCCTAAGGAACCTGTAGCACTTTGGATCGTCCAATTCGGACGAGTATTGGAGAAGTTGTGAATTTTCGAAGTTGGTAGGAAATTTAGTGCAATTGCGGGTTTAGTGGAGAGTTTTGGTTTTGGTACGAGTTTTGACTTTCAAGCTCGGATTTTATCCATTTAATGAGCTACATTTGATTGATGTGTGATTTTATAGGTATTCCTAGTTAGCGTACAAAGTTACGAAGTACGAGGAATTTCAATGATGCCAAGTAAGTGATGAACTGTTTGTGATGGACTTTCAAGCTAGGATTTTATCAATTTAACGAGTTAGAATTGATCGATATGTGATTTTATAGGTATTCCCAGTTAGTGTACGAAGTACGAGGAATTTCAATGATGCCAAGTAAATGATGGACTATTTGTGATTTGCCTTCGGGCCTACACCATGGAATGGTAGGATTGTTTGTTTGTTTGATTGTTGTTTTGTTGTTTGGTCAGTTGATTATGCATATGTGTTGACATAGATCATGGTTTTGAACTACAAAAGAACGAGTTTTGAGCATACTTTGAATTGTGCATATGAAATGTAATCAGATAAGAAAAGATGCCACTCATGGGCAATGCCTCGTCGTTAACGTGCTAGTGAGAAAGCACTAGGGCGTTCCTATGGATGAAAGTACATAAGATGACATGGTTTGTTAACGCCTTGTCGTTAACGTGCTTGTGAAAAAGCACTAGAGGGTTCTATGATCAATGTTGGGAGAAGATTATGTTTGGTTGTCCCATGTGTGAACATGATGTGTGTCTCTAATCTCGCTCCGTGAGTCATGGTTTGGCCGTCCTGAGTGTGATAGGATGGGTGCCTACTTGACTCACACGTGAAAGTGGAAGATGATAACAATGAAAACAAAACCGAGCATAGAAACTGTATGTTTTAGGCTTACGTTTTGTATTCCGTGGTGTAGGTGATGACAAGCTTTCTGGTTAGTTGTTAGGTGACGGGCATGCCTAGGATGGTGGTTGGTGACGCACGCCGTATGCTAGTGTAGGCAGTTTGTTAGGGCAACATGACCATGGTG
Organism: Begonia peltatifolia; assembly: GCA_022433055.1. NCBI lineage: Eukaryota > Viridiplantae > Streptophyta > Magnoliopsida > Cucurbitales > Begoniaceae > Begonia > Begonia peltatifolia. The sequence goes on along the minus strand of CM039517.1, from coordinate 12,531,496 downwards.
GGATTGGTTGTGGAATTTTATAAGCGTTTTGTGCTAAACACCAGTGTATAGATCTTTGAGGATATAGGTTTTGTGGTACGGTTACAGTCGAGATTAGAGTAGAGATTATGTTTTTCTTAATCACTTGGAGATATTATGTTTTAAAAATTTACTTTTTACTTCGTGGATTTAATCGCGGTAATGTTCGTCCTGTGTTTTCTCTAAACTGTTGTTATTTTTATATATACTAGTGCAAGTTGTCGACAGAAGTCAATATGTGTCGACTGGTCAGTGTAAAATGGAAGGTGAGTGTCGACTGTAGGGTTCAACTTGTGCAGGCAGAACCGAAGTAAGTGTCGACCCATGGTTATAGGTGATGACCGGTCAATGTAAAAATGGCAGCGGTGTCGATTGCGAGGGTCGACCTGTGCGGACAGAGAGGATCAAGGTGTCGACCTATTAAAGCAGGTGTCAACCACTCTCTGAAATGATCGTAGAAGTGTCGACTGGTGTTCCCAGTGTCGACTGACGAAAATACCCGAGAGAAACGTTGTGTCGACCGGCGTTACCAGTGTCGACCGATAAAAAACCCAAGACGACCCAAGGGTCGACCGACGCTTACAGGTGTCGACCGGGTGTCTCTGTGTTACGTTTTATAAAATAAAGTTTTATCCAAACTAATTTTAATCTAGTTTTCCGCTGCAATGCCGTTTAAAATATTTTCAAAAATGTCGTTTTAGTTCGAGGAACAAAAGTTTTAAATTTAATGCAAATTTTTACGATACGAATGAAATAGGGAGTAAGTAGCAAATCAATCCAAGCTGGACTGGGGACGCACAAGAGTTGGTATCAGAGTAGTGAACGAACCGGGAATCGTGCAGGGTTTCCGGGGCGTCACACCTTAGCAATTCGTACTTTGTATATGGCTCGCCAACTGGAGAATCTACAAAACCATACGCCCATTAATTCTACTTTGTCCAACTCATAAAACTTTAAGGGGAAATAACACTCTAACAACTAATCTAACTAAACCAAAAATTTGACTCTATTTCCGATCAACCTTTGGAAATGCACAACTTATCCAATACTAGTCTAATTTGGACGATTCGAAATACTACGGACCACTGGGGACGTCTAATTCTTAACAGTCTAATCCAATTCCTAATATAACACTTACAGCTTGACCGAATGTGATGGAACAGAAACCGTTTCGTAATCCGAGTATTCGGGTATTCAAACGCTCAATCTTTTCTATAATCTACTCCTACTTCAGGCTTAAACACCAATATACGGATAAAAATCAACTCTTACTTCAAATTCTCGTATCTCCCTCCTAGGTTTCACCAAAACTACCAAATACTCTCTTTAACTTCACTTTTATTGCTCAAAACAACTAAGCAACTAACTATCTATTCAAAAACTAACTAAAACATACCTTAGATTTGAAGAAATGAAGGGGAACTGAGAAAGACCGTCGCTGGAAGGAAGAACTTGCTGAAAAAGGCGTGTTTCTCGTGTGGGAAAGAAGGAGAATACACATAGAGGGGGAGGGGGTTTCTGCTTCCTTCACTAATTTTGTACATAAAATTATATTATTAATATAATTAATTTTAATTACTATTTCGCCATCAACCCTTATGTTTTTAACCGAACGGTTACTTGGTTCGTTCCCGGTTGGATCCTTAGAATTTTCTCTTCTCTATTAACCTTAAAATAATCTTGTACTTAATACTAGAAATTCTCCGGTTTTAATTCCGACAAAAATTCTGCCGATTATAATTACATAAATCCAAAAATTAACTTAGCAGAAAATTCTGGGTGGTAAACAACTCACAAAAACCCAACCAAAATGGCTCACTAACTCATCTCAGCCAAAAATTGACCAAAACTTCGAACGTACATAACTTTTTCTACGGTTATCGAAATTGCTCGATTCCAGTGGCTAAATGCTCCTCAAGGAATCTATTTTAATATAATGAAAGGATTTCTAGAACGATTATCATAGCTATGTTAAAAAGGACCAAAACTGAACTAGTTTTATGTCTAAAAATTTCACATTTTTAGCTTCTACTCAAATTCCACTAATTCTCCCTACTTTCAATCATATTCTAATACATTTAAGCATAAACTAACAAAATTGGAGGTTTTCAAATTCAAAAACCCAAAATCACAGCCTCGGTATTCTCGGATTTTCATGAATCCAAATCCTTCCTCCTCCAACAAGTTAAACACCATTTATTTCCCTTATAAACACTCTTATTTCTAGCCTGTAATCCTCAGAATTCAGAACCTAGAGGAAGGAAAACTAGAGGAAGGCTCGGTCGCCAGCAAAGAGTCTGGCAAGGTGAAGGCCGGAAAACGACGAAGGCTATCACCAGGAAAGGGATCGTAGTCGTCGGGGCTCTCCTAGCTTGCACGTTCTCTTCTGCCAAAGAGGAGTTTGCATGTGGGTGGCTTTCGTGAGAAGCCACCCACATCAAATACATTTTTTTGTAAATTACCTTAATGCCCTTATATTTTAAATTATCCAAATTTTCATCAAATTTTATCCTTCTTTCATTTTCTGATTCAGAAAATTTCTCTTAGGTTTGAGCCGGAATTTTAATTCGCCCGAAAACTTTTCGGCTGTTACAGATGGGTTACGCGACACTTTGGTGGGCCAACCTTAAAACCCAATGAATGCAAATGAGAGAAGAACCAATTGCCACATGATGGACCTTGAAAGCACACATGTCGAGGAGATTTGTGCCAAGCCATTATCGACAAGAATTTTTTCTTCAAATGCAAAACCTCCGACAAGGAAGTCAAACAGTAGATGAGTACCTCATGGAATTTGAAACCTTAAAAATCTGAGGTGGTATAGATGAACTCGAAGATCACGTCATAGCACAGTTTATACGTGGATTGAACTTCGAGATTGAAGATCTTGTCGAAATGCAAGCCTTTGACTCAATGGAAAAAGTTGCGCAAATGGCTACCACCATTGAAAGAAAACTAACAAGAAAGACTAAGGCTATTTTCTCACCCAAACGCACTCCTAAAATCACCGAAGGTAACAAATTTGCACCTCAAACTTTCGGGAAAAATAAGTTCAACATAAAAGCTGAAGGCAAGAAACCATTTGTACGAAATAGGTGGCCTAAAGACACCAATAACAAGCCTACCATGGATAATGCGAAAAAAATTAAAGGCCCGTGATATGAAGTGTTTCAAATGTATTGGAATTGGGCATTTTATGGATCATTGTCCAAATTCAAGGACTATGGTCATTCGAGATGGTGTCACAAAGGAATTCGAGAGCGAGAATGTAACACCACGCAAAACCCCACGTCCCCGGTGCGCTACAGTACATCTACACACTACACACACTAACACTTGACATAACTCACTCAATTTAATACCCCTTTCGTTTTCAAATCATTTTCAAAAGAACATTTGTGAGTATGAAAAATTTTCGACTCGATTCGAAAACAACTCGCGTCCCGAAGAGGGTACACGAAGTCCTCAACATAAAAACTACGCAGCAGGAAAAAAAAACCATTTAAAACAATTCAAGATAAAACGGTAAGCTTGAAATCCTAGAGAAGAATCCAACGCACTCCTCGAACTACACATCCCGGTACCGCGCACTCACGTCCCCACTTCGACACCCCGCGCGCACCCTCGCGGTGCCGCACGTGCCAACTCAACGTCACTGTGTCTCGCGCACGCTCACAGCGCCGCGTACCCCACGCACCCTACAACTGTACAGCACGTCCGCGCGCACGCCCTCACCCGACCTCGCACGAGCCGTGAGTACTCGCAAGACCGCGTGCCCCGCGCACCTGCGATCACGCCGCACTTCCACGCTCATCTACACTTCTCTAGCATTCACTGTACACACCTCAACCTATTTCATATCCTCTCGACTCCAAACCCCTCTCCCGAAATTTCGGTAGAGTAACGCCTAAAAACTGGCTATCCCAAAAACTTAAAACCCTGCACACAGTTCACCAAAACTAACAATATCTGTCTATCCATCATCCAGAGAAATCACCATAACACAATCAGAGTATAAAGACAACAAAAATCCATCAATTTCAAACGAAGAAAATTCATAGTATAGAGCAAATTCCAAGCTCATACATGTAAAATATATGCGTACGTCGCCAAAATCACACGCACTCCATATACACCTATACACTGACGCATATACAACTCATCTCATCGACTGTACATAATCACCACAAAAGAAAAATACCCGCAAACAAACCAGGCCACCACCTACCATCTCCACGGGTCGGGTCGCCCTAACAAAAATCCGCCATCCCGTGCCTCAGTCGCACGCCGCCAACTATCCTATGCTTCAAGACTAGGCTCTTGAGGCTCACCAGCAAGATCGTCAGCACCTACACCACAGAACACACAACATAAACGTAACGCTCAGTAAGTAATGCGATATGAAAGTAAAAGCCGACAATGCAATCCTATCACATGCAGTCTCTACACTCACACTCATGTTGTCACACCTGTGACGCGTAGTGCAGCCACACCAAGGTAAGGAGGAACCTCACGCCACCCTACACCCTGACACGTCGCCACCGTCCTGGACTCCCCAGCAACGAAGCCGACAAGCTACACACACGCATCACAACACGGCAACTACATCAGGTAAGGGTGTACCTCGTGCCACACTACACCCTGACACGTCGCCCCCGTCCTAGCCTCCCCAGCACGGGGCCACAGTTGCCACACACACGTTTCGCGACAGCCCAGCCGGCCCACCCCTTGAGTAGGATCCGCGACTGGTGTTGCACCGGCCCACACACTAGTAGGATCCGCGGTACCACTGCCCATCACACTCACCGTCAACACATTCACGCCGCATGACGGCCTAGCTGGCCCACCGCTCGAGTGGAATTCGCGACTGTTGAAGCACCGGCCCGCACACTAGCGGGATCCGCGGTACCACCGCCATACGTCTCACCTCATACATCAAAATATGCTAAAAATAATTTTCGTTCACGTTTTTAAAATATGATGCATGCTAAACAATACGCACACACACCACAATCAATCAATTAAACCCTAAAGTTCTTCGGTGTACGCCCACTCTGGCAAAACGCATGCATGCACTACTTACCTGGCGTCATAAGCTCGCTTGACGCACAGCTTCGCCAAAAGAAAGTCTCAACCTAAAACACAACCAAATCTCTCATCAGTATTTATTTCGAAATTCACCAAATAGCTAAAAATAACCTTCCTTTACTCCACTCATGAAATTTCAACTGAAACGGGTCATCGGTTTGGTCAGGCCGAAAACCAGCTTAAAGTTCGGACGCGCATAACTTTTGCGTCCGTCAACGGAATCGAACGATTCAAGTGGCTAAACGTCCCTTTAGGAACCTAGTTTAACATATTAAGGCGGATTTTAAAACGATAAGCCGCAGACAGGCAAAGAATGCTAAAAAATGAATCTGCCACTTTTATCAAATTTTACATTTTCACTTTTCTTCAACCAAAACTCACTCGCAACTAGTTATAAGCATCAAAAATGACTATGCTACTCTCACACGTCGAATTCCCACGAAAAACGCTCGCTAATTTTATTTGGACCAAAATCTGGCGTAAACTTCCGACGCGCATAACTTTTGCGTCGGATATCGGAATCGAACGATACCAATGGCCATACGTCTCTTTAGTAAGCTATTTTATCCCACTAAAACAGAATTGGAAACGATCAACAAAAGCAAGGGCAAAATGGCTAAAAACCGAACTGCCCCTGTACGAACAATGGTTGATTTTTTGATTTCAAACTTCAATTTAAAAACTTATACACACAACTAACCCTATTTCGTTCATATCTCTCGGCCAAGCTCACCGCAAATGCAAGGAGGCCGAGCACTAAGCTCGGCCAAAACAGGAAACCGACAGGGCTCACCTTCGGTTTCCTTAGACTCGCGGCATTTTCCTCGTGGTATACTACAACCTTGCGCCCAATTCCATCAATGAGTGTTCGGCCAAACCAAAAATAACGAGACGGGCAACAAGAGGGGAAAGACTTACCGCGGCGTTGCTGTGCGCTCGGTCGAAGGGAGAGCAATCCACAGCCGAACACTCAGTCACCGGCGGTCTCCCCCACGCTCACTCGCGTCGGCCGAAGAATCGGAGCTCAAGCATTTCCTCCCCTCTCCCCCTCATCTCCCTCTCGGTTTCGCTCTCTCGGCCGCGTACAGCACAAGATGGAATGGCTTCAACCCGAAGCCATTCCACCTTGTTATTTTAGTTTTTTTTTTAAATTTTAATTTAATTACAAATTACCAAAATGCCCTCACGTGTTTCAATCGTCCGTAATTTCGTTAATTTCTCGACCTCCCGACTTTAGATTCTGAAAACATCGCAACAGTAGGCTCCGAGTCTTAAAATTTTAATTTTCCCGTTGAAACATTTCTAAAACTCCGGCCGAGATTAAATTAAAGTTTCAGAAATTAAAATAATAATAAAAAAATATCCAAAATTTCTGGGTTATTATAGAGAAGGACAAAGAAGGGGTTGAAGACAAGGAAGTCGATGAAGTAGAAGTAGTCAAAAGTGATGATATGATTCATGCGCCTGAAGGACCTCTGCTAATGGTCATTCGACGAGTCTTGGATTCAAAGAACACAAAAGGAGAATGTCAATGTGAAAACATATTTCAAATCTGATGCATGATATAGGACAAATTGTGTTATATGATTATCGATGGAGGGAGCTGTACGAACGAAACTTCTCAAGAATTGATAGATAAGCTAGCATTGGAGACTATGATCATCCCCAACCATACAAGTTAAGATGGCTTAGTGCAAGGATGACATTAGGGTCACTAAACGTGTAGCCATTGGCTTCACCATTGGGAAGTATAAAGATTATGTTGTATGTGATGTCATACCTATGGGCGCTAGCTCCGTATTATTAGTACGCCCATGACAATAAGACCGAAAACTCACACGTGATGTATTCTTAAATGTCTACTCATTAAAGGTGGAAGGAAAGAATATAAATTTAGCACCTTTGACACCTGATGAAATAGCTAAGGATGAAATGGCACAAAGGGAGGCTAAGGCTAAAGCTAACCTATTTATGACCAAGGGTGAAATAAAGACTACCATAAAAAGAAAAGCCTTTGTCATTATGGTCATGTTCAAGGATCAAGTTATGGATCTAGGGGAGATGCCTGCTTCGATTTGATGTTTGTTAGAGAAATTGCAGGACGGTTTCCCTGAAGAACTTCCTCAAGGACTACCACCACTACATAGTATTGAGCATCATATCGATTTGCAACCTGGGGCTGCCTTACTAAACTGCCCAACTTATCAATTGAACTCAGAGAAAATGAAAAAACTGTAGAACTAAGTGACTTAGTTGTTGGACATGGGTTACAAACGGGAGTCGATGAGTCCATGTGCTGTTCTGCCTCTATTGGTTCTAAAGAAAGATGGTACCATGAGGATGTGTACATGTCGCGCCCCGGTCCACCTTGGACTCGGTTTGCTACTTAGCCACTATTTCACTCGTATGGTTAGAATTCGCATAAAATTTAAAACTTTTGTTTCTCGACTTAAACGTTATTTTCGTAAAAATATTTTAAATAGCATTGCAGCGGAAAAGTCAATTAAAATCAGTTTAAATAAATTTCACTTTTTTTTTTAAAACACAAAATAAAGAAACCAGTCGACACTTCTCTTTAGCGGTCAACACTGCAATTCTCTCTGTTTCCATCGGTCGACCCTCACGGTCAACAACTCTACCATCTCCTTCATTCTCGGTCGACACCTACAACCGTAGGTCAAAACCTTTATCCCCTTTGTCTCCGCAAGTCGACACCGCTGCCATTTTTACACTACTGATCGACACCTACAACCATGGGTCAACAGTTACTTTGGCTCTGCCCATACAGTTCGAACCCCACGGTCGACACTCTCACTGATTTTACACTAACCGGTCGATATCCATGGTCACTGGTCGACACCTCATTTCTCTCTGCCCGCACAGGTCAAACCCCGTGGTCGACACACACCTTCCATTTTACACTGACCGGTCGACACTCATGGACTTTGGTCGACACATTGCACCAGCAGTATAGAAATAACACCAGTTTGAAAGAAAACGGACAACGAAAACTTCCACGATCAAAACGAAGTAAAGACCTGTATTTTTAAGACATAATCTCCTCAAGTAATTTAAAAAACACAACCTTTCACCAATCCTGACTATAATCGTGCCACACAAACCTATATCCTCAAAATCTATACGCAGGTGTTCAACAAAAAATGCTTACAAAATCCCACAACCTATCACACCATGGTCGTGCCGCCCCAACAAGTTGCCTGCACTCACATACATCATATGTCACAAACTGCCATCCTAGTCATGTCCGTGCTCAAATAACTCACCAAAGAGCTCGCCGTCACCTACACCAGGGAACATAAAACATAAACCTAATGCTTAGCAAGTGTGGAATATGAACTGAAATCTATACACAACTCAACCCCTAACACATGCACTTTCTACGCTTTGTTTCGTTTTCGTTTCATTTTCATTATTATCATCTTCCACTTTCACGTGTGACTCAAGTAGGCACCCATCCTATTACACTCAAGATGGCTAAACCATGACCCATGGAGCGAGATTAGAGGCACACATCGTGTTCACACACGAGATGGCCATACAAAATCTCCTCCCAACATCGATCGTAGAACCCTCTAGTGCTTTCTCAATAGCATGTTAACGACGAGGCGTTCACAAACCATGTAATCTTACATACTTTCATTAATGAGAACCCTCTAGTGCTTTCTAACTAGCACGTTAATGACGAGGCGTTCCCACACATGGCATCTTTGCTTATCTGATTACATTTCACACGCATAATTTAAAACATGCTCAAAACTCAATCTTTCGTAATTCAAAACCATGACGCATGTCAACACATATGCAAAATGAACTAACCAATCAACAAAACAAACAGTCAAAACAAACAAGTAACCCAACCGTTCTATGGCGTAGGCCTGAAGGCAGATCACAAACACTCCATTACTTACTTGGTGTCCTAGAAATTTCTCACACTTCGCCACTTCGTACACTAACTGGGAATACCTATAAAATCACACATCTATCAATTTTACCTCGATAAATTCATAAATTCCTAGCTTGAAAGTCATAACTCGCACAAAACCAAAACTCTCTACTAAACCCAAAATCCAACTCAATTTCCCACCAACTTCGAAAATTCATAACTTCTACAATACTTGTCCGAATTAGACGATCCAAAGTGATACAAGCTCTACATGATGTCTCAGTTCCAATGGCCTCATCCATTTCCTAGTTCTAAAATCTACAGCTTGGTCGGACGTGGCCGAGCAGAAACCGTTCCACAATTTGAGCACTTGGCTATCCAACCACTCAATCCTTCTCATAAAATCAAGTAATCTACTCCTACCTCTAGCTTAAGCACCAACATACGGATAAAAATAAACTCTACATTCAATTTCTCATACCTCCCTCCTAGGTTTTTACCAAATCACCCAATACCCTCACTAACTTCATTTTTGTCGCTAAAAACAACTAACACACTAACTATTTACTAAGAACTAACTAAAACTTACCGTAGTTCTGAAGAAACGAAGGTGAAAATAGAGAAGAATCGCACGCTGCTGGAAGGAGAGACCGCCAGACTTTCTACACAGGGGGAAGGGGAAAAACTAAAGGGGAGAGTGGTTTATGTTGGAAGAAACACCAACAGGTGTTTTGGTTTTTTTTTTAAATAATGATAACAATAATTCCTTTTTCGCCCTCACACTTTACTCTTCTAATCAAACTGCTATTTAGTCCGTTTCCTGTCAGATTCCTAAAATTTTCTTTTATTCATTAGTTTCAAAATAATCTTCTACCTAACCGGCTAAATTTTTCGTCCTTAATTCTGACTAGAACTTTGCCGTTTACCGTTATGTAAACTCAAAAATTATTTAACGAAAAATTTTGGCCGTTACATTCCACCCTCCCAGCCTCATCCTGGGATGGCTGCAGCGGTGTGTGTATAGTGGTGAGTAACTCTAACCCCGTTGCTAGAGGAACCGGGACGGCGACGACGTGCCAGCGGGTAGTGTTGCAAGTGCGTCCAACCTCACACTAGGATGGTTGTGGTGTGTGGAGTGACGTGTGTGTACGACTTGTAGGCCCCGTTGCTGCAGGAATCGGGATTGTGCCTACGTACCAAGGTGTGAGATGGCGAGAGAGTCTAGCCTCACCATGGTGCGGCTGTACAACGTGGCACATATTATGAAAACATGAGTCAGAATGTAAGGACTACATGTGATAGGATTGCATTGTCGATTTTACTTTCACATTTCACTACTCACTGAGCGTTAGAGTTATGTTCTGTGATCTTTTGTGTAGGTGCAAAAATTCCTGTTGGTGAGTTACGAGAGTTTAGACAGGATGACTAGGCGGTTGGCGACGTGCTGCCATGTGCCGGCAAGTGGAGTGCATCAGGACGGCCCGACCCGTCGAGTTAAACCGGATGATAGGTTATGAGAGTTGTGTTTTGTAGAGCCTATATCGAATGTATAGATTTTCAGGCGTAGGCGGGTTTGAACATTTGTAGTTGGGATTGGTGTATAGTCGTGTTTTGAAACTACTTGAGGAAATGTTTTCTAAAATACTGGTCTTTAGTTTGTGGTTTTAATAGTGGAAGTTTTCGCCGTTCGTTTTTCTTTTGAACTTGTGTTTTCTTTAGGCTGTTATTGCAAGGTGTCGATCGGTATTTTTAGGTGTCAACGAACTAAACAAATGTCAACCGCGATAGTCAACCTATGGGGGACAGAGAGAAAGAAAGTATCGACCGGTGTCTTTAGGTGTCGATCGGTTAGTGTTATAATGGTGAGAGTGTCGACCGCAAAGTTCGACTTGTGCTGGCAGAGAGAAATAAAGTGTCGACCGCTACCTTTAGGTGTCAACCGGTTAGTGTAAAATGGTGAGAGTGTCAACTGCAGAGTTCGACCCGTGCGGGCAGAGAGAAATAAAGTGTCGACCGGTTAGTGTAAAATGTTTAGATTGTTGACTGCGAGTTTCAACCAGGGGCGGACAGAGAGAAAGATAGTGTCGACTGATGAATACAAGTGTCAACCGCTCCATGTAATGAGCGTATAGGTGTCGATCACGAGGTTTAACTGGGGGCGGGCAGAGAGAATTAAAGTGTCGATCGATGTTTACAGGTGTCGACCGGTTTCTTTTTTTTTTTTTATATTTTAAAAAGTAAAATTTTTGTTAAACGTATTTTAATCGAGTCTTTCACTGCGATGTTTTAAAACATATTCAAGGATGTCGTTTTATGTGGAGAAACCAAAGTTCAGAAAATTTGTAAGAAATTTATTGAGGAAATGAGTAAGTGTAAAGTTGGCAACCCGGGTATGGGGACGACTCGGGGGCGCTACAGAAGTGGTGACAAAGCAGAGAGAGTCAGAAACTACGTGGGTTTTCGGGGCGCTACAACGTCTTTCTTTTCCAAGGCATATTGGTCTTTCTTTGTTTGAAATAGGAAGGGGTCATTGTAGTTCCTATCCAATTGGTATGCCTCTAGTGGGTTTTCAGAAATAGGAACATATGTATATGTTGCATGATAAGTTCTTTCTTTGGCATAGCTTCATCCTAAATAGTTTTTCACACAAATTTCCTTCTTAAGACTAACATAACAATGATCATGCAACAATACATCCTTAAAAGTTATTAAGTGTTGAAATTTCTTTGGTTTGGACTCTATCTCTAGGGGTTTATAAGTTCCTATAGTGTCTACATTTTGTTCACATTCATCCTCTAGAAAAGATTCCTCACAAAGCTTAATAATTTTAAATTCTTTAATGGAATCGATGGATGTGGATTCTAATTCTAGAGTTCTAGAAACTTCAATGCCTTCTACCATATAAGCTCATTTCTATCCTTTAGAAGGGATTCCTCAAATAGATTCATGATTCCATAATCTTCATTGATATCTAAATCTTGGAGGTCTTTAGGTTTGATTTCTACTTTCGGGGTTTGAAGGATACTAATGGGCTCTACCATGGGATCACTTTCAACCACAAGTAGGGAATCCTCAAATAGTTCTCTAATTCCAAGATCCTCAATGCTGTTGGTTTGGGAGATGGGTTCTTCAAGGTTATCTTCAAAATTGTCCATTGGTTCATCATCCTCTTGTTCAAAAGAGTCATCATTAAATTCAAGCAATGGTTCATCCAAGAGGTATATGATCTCTTCTTCTAACTCTTCATCCTCCTTCTTCTCACTTAGGGTTTCTACCAATTCACTCTCTTCCTCACTTAAGGATTCTTCCATGGGTTTGGTTCAGGTTGGTGATAGGGGAGGGAGTTCTATAAAACTTCCTCTCACTAACTCTCCACAATCAATGTCTTTTAGTTCCTCATGGGCATAGGTGGTCTCCTTTGTCCTAATACTATGGTTAAAGGATTCCTCTTTAAACTTCTCACGAGGGGGAACTTGTCTATGGGAAAAGTTGAATACTTTAGAGGAATTAGGTTTATACCAAGTAGTCTTGTTCTTGTGTATTTGGGGCAAATTTCTTTTTCATTGCTCTCTAAGTACAAATTCCTTCCTCACCATTTCTCCTTCTCTTAGCTAAAAGATTTTCCCACCAACAACTAGCATAATCAGTTGGTTTCTTAGATGCTAATTTTATCTTTCCTTTCTCCAAATAGTCCTCATACAAAAAGTACTCTTCAACTACTTCAATCCAAGAGTAATTCTCATTACTATCAAAGGTTCCTCTCAAATAAGGTATTGTCTTAACATAAAGTTTATAATATTCTTGGTGACCATTGGAAGTTCTATGGTTTAGTATTCTTGGGGGTTCGATTTTTCCTTATTGGTGTGGTTATTTGGGAAGGTCCTCTATGGTGACTTGGTCCAATATTATCCAAAATAAGTTTCAAGTTTAGGCTCAACTGCTTAGCTTGTTGGCCTAGGTCACTAAACTCTTTGATTAATGCTTTAATTTGTTCTTGAATACTAGGCTTATCTTGCTTCGATTCTTGACCTAAGATTCGGTTTGGTTTATGGATAATTATGCTTCTTGCTTTCATTTTCTAAGTTCTAGGAAAAAGGAACTTAATTAGGTTATGCTTTAATTCATAAAGATTAAGAAGGTAAGATAACCTAAATAAAGTACTATCCTAAATGTTCAGGCAATACTTTTCGATTTCTATCCTTTTCTTTTCTCTCTGTTTTTTTAAAATAAAAATAAACTAAATGCTAATGAACATGCAAACTTTAAATAACAGTAATTAATGAATTAAAATACAACTTTAAGTCACAAGATTCTGCTAAGATGCAACATTTGATAGAAAGTAACAAATAACAAAAGCAAGTGTATTTTAGTGCTTAGTGTACTTGTAACTTTCGGCTTGAGTTGTTACATGACTTAGTTGATCTTCAAACATCATTTAAATGAGATAAAGCAGCGAATTAGAGGTGGACATATTCAGCTATTACATGCTTGAAAGTGACATAAAGTAAGCGCACAGAAGTAGGTAGTTTTATGTTATGCACTTTTCACTTTTAGGCTTTACCAAAAACAACATAGTTCAACAATTAAACACATTTTCCACAGCAAATGTCACTTGCTTTAGACCATTAACACTTTTTCCTAAGCCTAAATGACCTAATATGCAAGCTACAATATTAAAAAAACACCAAACACAACATAAAGTAATAAGCAATTGTGGGTTAAAACTAATTAGCAAAAACAATTTTGATGCATGTGTCCTTTCGGTTTTAGTGTGCAATTGGAGTGTTCCAAATTACTTATAACACATGATTCAAGTGCATGCCCCTTTAACTTAAGTTTAAATGATGTTACACGTGCCACAAAGTTTAAAAACAGCAAGCATTAATCATATTATCATGCATATTTTGGGTTAGGTGTAAATATTACAAAAACAGTTTTGATGCACTTTTGTTATGCTTAAAAGATTAGTCACATTAACATTCAGCAAGCTTTGATTCAAAATGACATGGTTTGGTAAGTACATATTCAGGTGGTATACAAATCAAGAATCAAAAGAACCAAACAACAAAAGAGAAAAGTTGGTTTCAAAAATTGTAATTGTTCATGTCTTGTTTGTTCGCTTTTGGCAAAACAGAAATGTACGACTCAAATTTGTTCATATTTTTTTAATTAAAAGTGAAGCATTAACTAGTAAATATGGTCTTTAATCTTCAGATGCAGATGGTTAACAAAAAGATAAATTAAAATAGCAACTAACTACATAAATTCCTTGCTATTCTTGATTTATGCAAAAACAAATTACTATACTATGATCACTAAAACAGCAAGTTAAATGCAATATTCATGATGTTAAACTTGTAATCTCACATCCTAACATGTTATTGAAGATGCTATGAAGATAGTTAAGCAAGATAAGGTGAAACACAACAGCAAACAACAAGCTTTAGAGCATAACAATTTTTCTCAAAATTAGTAACAAGCAGAATGTAAAACGATTTGCAGCTATGTAAATGTGATTGGAAAAGCAAACCAAGTTGACAGTTGGCACTCAAAGGAAGCCACCGTGGCTTTGATGACACATGATATGCGCCAAACCTTGCTAAGGCTGTATTTCACCCAAAAAATAGAATCAGTTAAAAGCAAAGAGCTCAGTTAGGCCGAGTAAGCAGCAAAATGAACAAAGAAGATGAACAAGCAAATGAAGTCCAAATGGGATGAAATTTTAAGGGTAACACTATTTAAGAGTTAGTTAATCCTCTTAAAATATCAAGGTAAATTATGAAGCGGAAATGAAGTTATACAAATAAACTCGAATGTTGTCTGATGAGCAAACTTTACCTTTATTTCTCTTCTTCAGTTTTCTTCTTCAACAAAAGGGCTATTTTCATTAAACCAAAATCAATCCTTACAATCACCAATAGCCATTTTATTTATAAACCTAAGGTGGTTGGAGGGTGTGGCATAAAATGGAGCTTCAAGAGCCCTTGATTTGGCTCAGATGTGGGCGGCCATGATGGCTTCTAGTGCTTCACTTGGATGCTTGAGTTGGCAGCAACTTCTTGAGCCATTGGTTGGTGAAAATCATGTCATCTTCCCAAAGTGGTATACTTCTAAGGACATTCCAAGAAAATATATCAAGTTTCGCCCAAAGAGGAAAGTGGTCCCCTCCCCTTTGGTGCACAATTTGGCTTCCTCTATTTGAAGCGGTCGAGCACTCCATTTGCATGCATTTCATCCATGCTTCTTCACTTGTAACCAACCTTTTCTAAACCACCACCTATCCTAACATTCATCCAATCCTAATGCCTAATCATGCATGCAATTAATTAAAACTACATCAAGGCCAAAGTTTGGCACAAAAAATAAAAGGCTAAGTGTTTGCCCAAAAAGACATAAGAATAAATGCTCAACTACATGTTGCTTTTAGGGAAGACAAATTCCCTCTTTGTGCTTGGTGAGCTTTTCTCTCCTTGTCTTCCAAGCAATCACTTTCCAAGGTTGATCTTTGCCTAGTCCATTTGGTTAATGATCCAATCCGTCAAAAATAATATTTCCTACAAAAGATTTAAGCTCATTAGGGCATAGTTTACATAATTATTGCATGCATGCATGGATAGGCATTTAGGTTAGATCGGGTGGTCAAGGCTTAAGGCTTACGAAGCTATAAAGAGCGCGCATAGCTTGACAACATAACTGAGTACCATTCATGGATAGCACACAAGAGGAGGCCCAAACTACCTTAAAAGGGTGCACGCTTACAAGCCTTCCAATTTGATGGACCAAGCATCAATCATATAAGGTGCACAAGAGAAGGCCCGGCCCTCATTGAAAGAAGTGGCACGCTCACACAACCCATCAAACCAGATGCAACAATTTAAAAGCTCAATCTAAGTTGTGCGTAGATAAACACCATGCAAATTTGAATCCCATAGCTCATCCATCCCTACATGGACTTAAGATAACCTACCTTACGAAGACCTCATCTCAACAACTAAAGAAAGGATGACTCGCACGAAAGTTATACCAAAGGCTAAATTGCCTTTTATTTTCAAGGCAAAATCCTTTACAACTCTAGGTCATATTTAATCCTCATTTTCAAAACATTTTATTTGGTTTTTTGATCATCAATAAAATTTGATTTGTTTCCTTAAAGTTCAAAGAGAAATCGGCTCTCAAAGGTAAGTGCATTGATGGGTAATTGCCGACTAGAGTTTTGGCCTCCATTGCTTAAACATTTGGTTGTTTGTAAGCTCTTATTGACATCTTTTCTCTCCAAACCCTATACGGTTAGAAAATAGTACAAAAGGTGGTAACCATTGCCCAAGTACTATTGCCACTCTCCTTGGAAAGTGACATTATCCGAAAGTGTTCGAGGTTGCATATCAGACCAGCCACTTGTTTCTCTCCATATCTCTTTGATTTCTTTATTTTTTACCATGTAATTTTCAGGGTTTAATCACCACTCACCAGATAAGTTTTCTTTATAATTTCATATCATTTAGAGCTCAATTGAGAAAGTTGTGCATGCTGCATTAGGGTGCTTATTAGATTGAGCTCATAAGCACTGATCCTTTTATTTTGATTGCAATAACCTTAGATTTGCACGGCTAAATCACATCAGTATTGTGTCAATATAAAAAGCATCAATAAATTCAAAGGTGCACTCTAGGTCATATCAATAATGTTCTCTATCTGAAATTTAAATTATGTTGTGTTAAGAGACACTTTGAACTCTTATGATCTGAGAAGCTCAAACTTTGCATCATATGAATCACTTTGTCATATGTTGAAGTCAAAAATGATTGCCATGAACTCCAAGTTTATGATGGGCATTTATGCTCATAAATTGACGTAATCCATTAACAATCACTTTGTTATGCTACATCAACACACATCCAAGTTTACTACCTAATTTATGTGTTCTGTTATCTTTTAATTCATCATCAGGCATGAAGATTTCATAACGATGTTTTTAGTGTTTATTTTATATGTTACATGGTACAAAAAGGGAATGGAAGTTAACACAACAAAAGTTGGATTCTCTGCCATGCACTGTCTTCGCCAAGGAAGTGGTAACTTCCCACAAACATGACTCTTTCAATACTTGGATCTTAGGGATGAAATTTGAATAGCTAGTTGTGAAAGGAGCGCATAAAATGTGCTTAAATTTGAGGGTGAAAAGATGCGTGAAGCAAAAGTCATTGTAATAATCCAGAAAATTTCAAATCTTTAAATCTAATTTTTGAAATTTTTAATTTAATCTTGGTTGGTGTTTCGAGAAATATTTTAACAGGTAAATTAAGTTATAAAATTTAGAATCTAGTTTTAGTGACGGTTTTCAAAAATTTTAAAGTCAGGAGGACGCGAGTTTGTTGAAATTTCAAGCGGTTGAAACACGTGTGAGCATTTTGGTAATTTTTATTATTTAATTTATTTTATAAAATTAAAATTTTTATAAAACAACGAAACGGCTTCGCAAGTAAGCCGTTCAGTGTTCTGCTTTCCTTCGCCGAGGTCGAGAGCAAACGCCCGAGAAGGAGACGCCCGAGAGAGAGAGAGAGATCGGGAGGGGGAATTCCGACCACTGATCGCCGAGGGTGAGACGCCGGTGCTTGGAGTGTTCCAGCGAGCTGAAAAGGAGGCACAAGTGCGGTCCTTCCTGAGCCGAAAACCACAGGTAAGCCCTCGATTTTTCCGGCACTGTTTGGCAAAGCTTAATGCTGGATCTTTTCTCTTCGTTTTGTGTGAAATTTAGGGAGTGTTGAGCCACTTTAGAAGGCCGATGGGGGTGAGCTTGTACTAGACAATGGGTGTCCGAGAAAGGGGAGAGGGTAGATGACTTAAGCTTCAGTTTTGGGTGCTTGAATTACTGATTTTGTGTTAGATTGTGCTTAATAGGTTGAAATGTGATTGTTTGGTGAAGATTTTAGATATTTTTCATTTAAAATGGTTATGTTTTTGGGGATTTTGATGGGGCTACGGTAAATCATTTTAAATTATGTTTTAGTGGGTTAAAATATGTTGTTAGAGGAACGTATGGCCACTGGAATCGTTCGATTCCGATATCCGATGCAAAAGTTATGCGCGTCTGAAGTTTATGTCAGATTTTTGTCCGAGTCAAATTAGTGAGCATTTGTCGTAGAATTGTGACGTGTGAGAGTAGCATGACTGTTTTTGATGCGTAAAGCTAGTTTTGAGTGAGTTTTGGTCGAAGAAAAACAAAGATGTGAAATTTAATAAAAAGGGGCAGAATCGGTTTCGGGGTTTTTCCACTAAGCTACGGCTTACCATTTTAAAATCCGTCCTAATATGTTAAACTACATTCCTAAGGGGACGTTTAGCCACTTGAATTGTTTGATTCTGTTGACGGACGCAAAAGTTATGCGCGTCCGAACTTTAAGTTTGTTTTCGGCCGAACCACATTGGTGACCCGTTTTAACTAGAATTTCATGGATTTGGTTGGTGAATGTAATTTTAAATTGTTTGGTGAGTTTTAAAGTAAAGATTAATGAGTGAATTGTTTGCATTTTAGGTTGAGGCATTTTGTTTGGCGAAGCTGTGCGTCGAGTGAGGGTAGGACGCCAGGTAAGTAGTGCATACATGTGCTTTGCCCAAGTGGGTCTATACCATAGAATTTTAGGATTTATGTGATTGATTGTGGTGTGCGTGCATGTTGTATGACATTCATCATTTTTTTAAAAACAGGAGGTTTTGAGCATGTTTTGAGTAAGTGGTGAGACGGGTGGCGGTGGTACCGTGCATCCTAGTAGTGTGTGGGCCAGTACGTAACCAACCGTGGATTTCGCTCAATGAGTGGGCCGGCTGGGCCGTCACACGACTTGTATGTGTTGACGGTGAGGATGATAGGCAGAGGTAACGCGGATCCTACTAGTGTGTGGGCTGGTGCAACACCAGTCGCGGATTCCGCTAGAGGAGTGGGCCGGCTGGGCTGTCGCAGAACGTGTGTGTGGCAACTGTGGCCCCGTGCTTGGGAGGCTGGGACAGGAACGACGTGTCAGGGTGTAGTGTGGTGCGAGGTACACCCTCACCCTGATGTGGTTGTTGTGTGGTGATGCGTGTGTGTAGCTTGTGGGCCTCATTGCTGGGGAGTCCAGGACGGTGGCGACGTGTCAGGGTGTATGGTGGCGTTAGGTTCCTCCTTATCCTGGTACGGCTACACTACGCGTCACAGATGTGACAATATGAGTGTGAGTGTAGAGACTATATGTGATAGGATTGCATTGTCGGCTTTTACTTTCATATTGTACTACTTACTGAGCGTTAGGTGTATGATGTGTGTTCTATGGTGTAGGTGCTGACGATTTTACTGGTGAGCCATAGGACGGTGGGCGGCGTGCGACTGAGGGACCGGATGGCTGATTTTGTTAGGGCGACCTGACCCGTGGGGATGGTAGGTGGTGGCTTGATTTCTTTGCGGGTATGTTCTTTTGCTGTGTTGATGTACGGTTGATGAGATGAGTTGTATAAGCGTTGGTTGTAGAGGTGTTTATGGAGTGCGTGTGATTTTGCGACGTACCCGTATACTTTACATGTAGGAGTCTGGAAATGCTCTGTATTGTGGATGTTTCTTCATTTGTAGTTGATGGATTCGTCGTTTTTAAATTTCGATCTGGTTATGAAGTTTTCTCTTAATGGTTGATGGATAGTTATTTCTAGTTTTTGGTGAACTGTGTGCAGGGTTTTAAATTTTTGGAACAACCAATTTTTAGTCGTTACTCTGCTGAAATTTTTGGAGAGGGGTTGGGGGTCGAAAGGATATGGAATAGGTTGGGATGAGTACAGTGAGTGCTAGAGAAGTGTACAGAGACAGGGTGCGTGGGACACACGGCGCTGTGAGTGTGCGGGTGCGGCACCGCGAGGATGCGCCCTGGGCATCGAAGTGGGAATGTGAGCGTTCGGCACCGATTTTGTGTAGTTCGAAGGGTATGTTGGACTCCTTGCTAGGATTTCGAGTGTTACCGTTTTATCTTAAAACTATTTTAAATTGTTTTTTTTTCCGCTTCGTATTTTTATATTGAGGATTTTGTGTTCCCTCTTCGGGGCGCAGGTTGTTTTCGAATCGAGTCGAAAATTTTTTATACTCACAAATGTTCTTTTGAAGATGATTTGAGAACGAAAGTACTATTAAACTGAGGGAGTTGGGTCAAGTTTTAGTGCATCATAGTGTGTAGACGTACTATAGTGTACCGGGGACGTGAGGTTTCTCGGGGCGTTACAGTTATTGTATCTGAGCCACGGGGTCGACGTCGTTCAGAGGATTACCTAACACCGCCAGCTGCTGTACGGGAGCACTCGACCAACTGTAAGTGTTTAGATTTAAATTTATTGTAGGACTAATGTGAGTTTTGCATATGTTAAAGGTAGGAAATGTCAAAAGAGGAGAGAGGTAGAGGTAGAGGACGACCACGACGAGAGGCGCCTAGAGCTATAGGTGATATGGATGATACCGTCTGGCAGCTTACCGAGTTAGGCCACCATCAGTTTCAGTAGTTGAAGAGATTTATGAGCAGGGACGACCTGGGTCAGTCTAGCGTCCAGGGTTCGTCTGACAGAGGGGATGACAGGTTGCATACACTTAGAACCCCAACTTTTGACGGGTCATCTCCGGATCCTCTCAGTGCTGAGGAGTGGATACAAAGCATGGAGAGGATGATGGGTTTTGCCAAGGTAGAGGAGCAAGACAGGGTTTCTATTACGGCATTCTATCTGGCAAGGATGCGAGCCATTGGTGGGCGGACGCCTTTAATCGGGTGACAGCTTCAACTTCTGCCATGACTTCCATAGGGCCTAGTGAGTTGATGACAGAGATGCAGAATTTTTACCTGGAGGTGGTTTCTGATCTGGCCGCCACTCTTTCAGCCTTGTTATTGAGGCCGACTTTGCTGGACAGGATCAGGCAGGCTCAGGAGACTGACTCGGAGTGTAGCGAGCTGAAGGCGAGTATGGAGGCCAGGCCTGATTCTGAGTTCAGCTATTCAAAGGACAGGATTCTGAAATTTCAGAATAGGTGGTACGTCCCGAAGGATGAGGAGCTGAGAAAGGATATATTATCAGAGGCCCATTCATTTTCTTTCTCTGTGCATCCCAAAAGCACTAAGATGTACAGGGATTTGAAGCAGCACTATTGGTGGCCTAACATGAAAAGAGCGGTGGCTGAATATATTGAGACCTGCGTTGGCTGCCAGCAGGTGAAGGCGGAACATCAGCGACCGTCTGAGATGCTCCAACCATTGCCAATACTAGAGTGGAAGTGAGAACGGATCACTATGGATTTTGTGGTGGGACTGCTGAGGACTGCCAAGTGCCATGATGCTATATGGGTGATTGTAGACCGGTTGACGAAGTCATCTCATTTTTTGCCTCTGAGGATGACTTATACCTTGGATCAGTTTGCCCAGTTGTATATTCAGGAGATAGTTAGACTTCATGAGATTCTGGTGTCGATTGTTTCAGACCGAGACCTCAGGTTCACGTCCAAGTTTTGGAAGAGTCTGCATAAGGCTATGGGCATCAGGTTAGATTTCAGTATGGCCTTTCATCCTCAAACCGAAGGCAATCAGAGTGGACTATACAGATTCTGGAGGATATGCTCTGGGCCTGTGTGTTGGAGTTTCAGGCGGGTTGGAGCAAGTTCTTATCGTTAGTAGAATTCTCGTATAATAACAGTTACCAATCCACCATTAGTATGGCGCCGTACGAGGCCGGGATGAGGTTGGGGAGGCCCGATTGATAGGTCATAAGATTATACAGCAGCCTGTCGACAAAATTTCTGTGATACGGAAGTGGATTGAAGCGGCTCCGAGTCGACAGAAGAGTTATGCTGATCAGAGGCGTCGGAAGTTTTAGTTTAATGAGGGTGACGAGGTGTTTCTGAAGATCTCGCCATTCGAGGGAGTGGTGAGGTTCGGAAAGTGAGGGAAGCTCAACCCTCGGTTTGTGTGACCATTTTCGATTGTCAAGCAAATTGGGATAACTGCGTACCAGCTTCAGTTGCCTGCGTCGATGGAGATCATCCATGATGTTTTCCATGTCTTGATGCTGAGGAAGTGTATGCACGATCCCTCTCAGGTAGTGCCACAACAGGATATAGAGATTTAGCCGACGCAGTCCTACGAGGAGAAACCAATGAGGATCTTAGGGTCTGCAATAAAGGTACCGCGCAACAAGGAGATCCCTTTGGTCAAGGTGTTGTGGCGCAATCATGGTGTGGAAGAGACTACTTGGGAGCGGCGTGAAGACATAGAGCGTCAATATCCCAACCTATTCGGTACGTAAATTTTGGTGACAAAATTTTTATAAGGTGGGAGGATTGTAATAACCTGGAAAATTTCAGATTTTTAAATCTAATCTCTGAAATTTTTAATTTAATCTCGGTTGGTGTTTCGAGAAAAATTTTAACAGGTAAATTAAGTTATAAAATTTAGAATCTAGTTTTAGTGTCGGTTTTCAGAAATTTTAAAGTCACGAGGACGCGAGTTTGACGAAATTTCAAGCGGTTGAAACACGTGTTGGCATTTTGCTAATTTTTATTATTTAATTTATTTTATAAAATTAAAATTTTTATAAAACAACTGAACCGCTTCGCGAGGAAGCCGTTCAGTGTTCTGCTTTCCTTCACCGAGGTCGAGAGCAAACGCCCGAAAAGGACACGCGCTAGAGAGAGAGACCGAGAGGGGGAATTCCGACCACCGATCGCCGAGGGTGAGACGCCGGTGCACGGAGTGTTACAGCTAGCTGAAAGGGAGGCACGGGTGCGGTCCTTCATGAGCTAAAAACCACAGGTAAGCCCTCGATTTTTCCAGCACTGTTCGGCCGAGCTTAATGCTCGATCTTTTCTCTTTGTTTTGTGTGAAATTTAGGAAGTGTTGAGCCACTTTAGAGGGCCGGTGGGGGTGAGCTTGTATTGGACGATGGGTGTCCGAGAAAGGGGAGTGGGCAGATGACTTAAGCATCGGTTTTGGGTGCTTGAATTACTGATTTCGGGTTAGATTGTGCTTGAAATGTGATTGTTCGGTGAAGAAATTGGCGAAATTGGATCAAAGTTGAGATTTCAGATATTTTTCGTATAAAAACAGTTCTGTTTTTGGGGATTTTGATAGGGCTACGGTCAATCGTTTTAAATTCTGTTTTAGTGGGTTAAAATATGTTGTTAAAGGAATGTATGGCTGCTTGAATCGTTCGATTCTGATATCCGATGCAAAAGTTATGCGCGTCGGAAGTTTATGTCAAATTTTGGTCCGACTCAAATTAGTGAGCGTTTTTTGTAGAATTGTGACGTGTGAGAGTAGCATGACTGTTTTTGATGCGTAAATCTAATTTTGAGTGAGTTTTTGTTGAAGAAAAACAAAAATGTGAAATTTAATAAAAAGAGGCAGATTCGGTTTTGAGATTTTTCCACTTAGCTGCGGCTTACAGTTTTATAATTCGTCTTAGTATTTTAAAAAAAGTTCCTAAGGGGACGTTTAGCCACTTGAATCATTTGATTCCGTTAACGGACGCAAAAGTTATGCCCGTCCGAACTTTAAGTTGGCTTTTGGCCTAACCACATTAGTGACTCGTTTTAACTGGAATTTAATGGATTTGGTTAAGGAATGTCATTTTAAATTGTTTAGTGAGTTTTAAAGTAAAGATTAATGAGTGAATTGTTTGCGTTTGAGGTTAAGGCATTTTTTTTGGCGAAGCAGTACGTTGAGTGAGCGTAGGATGCCAGGTAAGTAGTGCATGCATCTGTTTTGGCCAAGTGGGCCTACACCGTAGAACTTTAGGATTTATGTGATTGATTGTGGTGTGCGTGCATGTTGCTTGGCATGCATTATTTTTTTAACAACGGGTACGAAAATAGTTTTGAGCATGTTTTGAGTAAGTGGTGAGACGCGTGGCGATGGTACCGCGGATCCTGCTAGTGTGTGGGCCAGTACGTAACCAACCACGGATTCCGCTCGAGGAGTGGGCTAGCTGGGCCGTCACGTGTCTTGTATGTGTTGACGGTGAGGATGATAGGCAGTGGTACCGCGGATCCTACTAGTGTGTGGCCCGGTGCAACACTAGTCGCGGATTCCGCTCGAGGAGTGGGCTGACTGGGCTGGAACGTGTGTGTGGCAACTATGGCCCCGTGCTGGGGAGGCAGGGACGGGGGCGACGTGTCAGGGTGTAGAGTGACACGACGTATACCCTCACCCTGATGTGGTTGCTGTGTGGTGATGCGTGTGTGTAGCTTATGGGACTCGTTGCTATGGAGTCCGGGACGGTTGCGACGTGACAAGGTATAGGGTAGCGTTAGGTTTCTCCTTATCCTGGTGCGACTACACTACGCGTCACAGATGTGACAACATAAGTGTGAGTGTAGAAACTGCACGTGATACGATTGCGTTGTCGGCTTTTACTTTCATATTGTACTAGTTACTGAGCGTTAGGCTTATGATGTGTGTTTTATGGTGTAGGTACTGACGATTTTGCTGGTGAGCCTCGAGAGCCTAGTCCTGAGGCATAGGACGGTTGGCGGCGTGCAACTGAGGCACCGGATGACAGATTTTTTTAGGGCGACCTGACCCGTGGGGATGGTAGGTGGTGGCTTGATTTATTTTCGGGTATTTTCTTTTGTTGTGGTTATGTACGGTTGATGAGATGAGTTGTATAGGCATCGGTTGTAGAGGTATTTATGGAGTGCATGTCATTTTGCGACGTACGCGTATACTTTACATATAGTAGCTTGGAAATGCTCTGTATTGTGGATGTTTCTTCATTTGTAGTTGATAGATTTGTCGTTTTTAAATTTCGATCTGGTTATGAAGTTTTCTCTGAATGGTTGATGGATAGTTATTTCTAGTTTTTGGTGACCTGTGTGCAGGGTTTTAAATTTTTGGGATAGCCAGTTTTTAGGCATTACTCTGTCGAAATTTCGGGAGAGGGGTTGGGAGTCGAAAGGATTTGGAATGGGTCGGGATGAGTACAGTGAGTGCTAGAGAAGTGTAGATGAGCGTGAGAGTGCTGCGTGATTACAGATGCGCAGGGCACTCGGCCCTGCGGGTGCTCACTGGTCGTACGGGGCCGGGTGAGGGCGTGCGTGTGAACGTGCTGTACGGAGGCAGGGTGCGTGGGACACACGGCGCTGTGAGCGTGCGTGTGATGCGGTGATGTTGAGTCGGCACGCGCGGCACCGTGAGGGTGCGCACGGGGCATCGAAGTGGGGACGTGAGTGTGCGGCACCGATTTTGTGTAGTTCGAGGGGTATAAAGGACTCCTTCATAGGATTTCGAGTCTTGCCATTTTATCTTAAAACTATTTTAAATTATTTTCTTTTCCGCTACGTATTATTATATTGAGGATTTCGTGTTCCTTCTTCTGGGCACGGGTTGTTTTCGAATCGAGTCGAAAATTTTTCATACTCACAAATGTTCATTTGAAAATGATTTGAGAACAAAAGTACTATTAAACTGAGGGAGTTGTGTCAAGTTTTAGTGTATCATAGTGTGTAGACGTACTGTGGTGCACCGGGAATGCGTGGTTTCTCAGGGCGTTACAGTCATGCTATAAAGAGTAAGCAGTGTTAGAAGGCATAAGGGTGAACTTTGAACAGGTATAACTCATTAATTTAATTCGTATGGATGTGATTTATGAGAAAGAAGGAAGCTGTATATGCAGATGAATGTCGCTAAAAAGGGAGGGTTGAATCATTGTGAATAAAAAGATATGGTCGTGGGAGTGCAGGTTGGTCTAGTGATGCTACGACGGCATCTCCTTGTGTTCTTCGGCTCTCTTGGATGAAATATTCCAACTTGTTATGATAAGAGAGTTTTCTAAACCTTTGTTGGGTATTCAACATTTATGAAGGGAGGACGAGAATGATTTAGTAAGAGAAGAATTTCACCTACACTCACAAAGAGTGGAACTAAATAACACACACTCAACACTTGAATATTACTCACTAAGGAGAAGTGGCAACTTGGAATGAAATTTCAAGCATTATGAAGACAAACTTCCACATTATTTTTGTTCAACATTTGTTTAAGATTACAAGCCATAAGGATGGTTAAATACCACCTCCAAGAGAGCTATAGTTTGCCCCCAAAAGAGGCATCACATGCTTCAAAACAAAAAACAAAAGAGGGCTTGACTAGGTCAAGGCCCGAGTATCTAAAATTAACCCTTCGGTAATTTGACTTCCAAGCCCTAAAATGTGTCCTTTCTAGCACCTATTACGTCAAGGCCATTTTATAGTACTTTTTTTACTTCAAAAAATATCACACAACCATTGACCAGCTTCCTTTGAATCAAATAGGTCGGCTTTCTCCATGTGCAAGTGTTGTGACCAAGGTGAAGGCTCTAATGTCATTCTTTACGCTAACACATCAATACTTGACTTTTATTGTTTCTTGGTCATAGCAATGTAATAATAGCTATCTTCCTTGATTTGGCTTCTAATAGAATTAGGATTAAAATAAAGAGAAAATAGTTTGAGTT
The DNA here is from genome assembly GCA_022433055.1 of Begonia peltatifolia. Lineage (NCBI taxonomy): Eukaryota > Viridiplantae > Streptophyta > Magnoliopsida > Cucurbitales > Begoniaceae > Begonia > Begonia peltatifolia. The sequence goes on along the minus strand of CM039517.1, from coordinate 12,505,005 downwards.
GTTTTCATGAATGATGTTGCCAGTGAGGAAGACTTTGCAGTTGTGCTCCTAACATCCAAATGTTTGTTTAATGCAGTTTTATTTGGTTTGTTGTAAAAGTGATCTCGTGGAACATCAATAGGTGATCATGGAGGAAGGGGCATCCAAGCCATCAAAAACATCAAGTCAACTTCCAAATATCAGTCCATGTTAGGAAGTTACGGAGCATTCCAAGATTTTTGGCGATCAGACCCCCAATGAGTATGTGGCAAATTTGGCATTCTTTTTAACCTTATATTAAAAAGTATTCTTTATGAAAATTGTAGCTATCATCTCAAGGTTTTTTATTTTCGACAAATAACACTAATTTCATTTTTACTTGGGACAAAGCATTGTCATACCCATTTTCACTTGGGGAAGGAGCCTTGTCACACCCAAAGGAAAGTGCATCTTATGCAATGACCTAATATGTTTTTGAAGAGGTTAGTAATACGTTTAAACTATTCTAAGTTCTTTAGCACTTTTTATATAACTCTTGTACAATGCTTTCAAAGAATATTTAAGAAAATTCATTGCTATTGAAATCACCCTCATCTTGGCTTGTATCCTTGATTTGATTCAATAGTCGTGGATTTTCCAATCACTCTTTGAGTAATTAATTGGAGTTAAGTTTTATGTTAAGCTCTACAAGTCTTGTCATGACCTGATTGTGAGCCTAGGCTGAAACTTCTAGTCGAACGACCGAATTCTTTGAGAGGACCTGATTGACCAGCACAAGGATTGGCTCGCAACGAAAAACTTTGACATAAATGAGAATTATAACCCAGATGAGATGGTCCTTGATCCACTTAGTGATTATGAAAATAATAGTGTGATAAATAAATTAAGCTTCAACATAACCGACAATATTCTTATGTAGACCCAAAGAGGGATAACTCAATATGAAACTTATACTAAATGCAATGAATGTATAACGTGTTTTAATTTCCATTTCAAACAATAATTAGATGTCGTAGATGGTTATAAAATATGCTTAAAAAAATATATCTTTGCAACATTTTAAGAAATGCATTCCATGGCCATTGATGAGCCGTGAATCAAACTAGTATTGTTTAGGTAGGCAACTATATTAAAAATATATCATGATCGTATTCTTTATTTAAGTTAAATTTCAGTTAAAAAGGATAAGAACTCCTCTGCACACCATGAGAGAAATGTAGTGATCTGAATATCCAATAGCACCTCATGAGCCAGAAGAAAATAAAAGCAACGGCGATCCAAAGATCAAGCAGTGTCAATCCGAGTGGCTGGCAAACAAAGATCACTAATGACACCATCCATAAATCAAAATCAACAAACATACCCTAATCAGGTTTAGGGATTCAAAACTGAAGGAGCGTGTCATCATGCCATGTTATTCATTTTCGTAACATGCAAACAAAACATGTTCATACAACAGAACATCTGCTAGAATAGCCTCGTGAGGCCTTGATGCCAAAACAATCCAAACCATCAAGATAATTTATCCCTCTGTATATATAACACAACAAGAAATAAAATGTCATGCATAAATGGTAAACTTGTAAAAAAAACATATATATATACACACACACATAAAATTTGGTATATTGGAAACCAAACCCGTTAGGTTTTCCATAGTGATAACTTACTAAAATAGAATTTTGAAAATTATGCAATGTGATACAAAATAGTATAAAATTCCTAACTCGACAAAAATCACTCTTCTTATGAACAAGAATGACAACCTTTGCTATTGGCTTGTAATCCTCAAACTTGCAAGAACCTATCCTAAACCACTATCAGAAATATCCATCTCAAACACTGAGGGAAAAAATGGAAGGGTTCTATACTATGACTAGGAACTAAAACTGAAAGGAGCTACAAACAGTTGCATACAACACTTTGCGGCATTTAGACTCTACAGGGGTCAACCCTTTAAGGCATGGGGCGAACCTTGTTCACCACTATTTAAAGAGTGATCGATAGCAGTAGTCAACCCTTATAGGCACAAATCAAGACCTTCATGTAAGGGTGCACCCACATTTGATAGGCTAGGACCTGTAAAAGCCAAGTTAAAACATAACAAGTAGCAAGGGTTTGGCGTTCTTTGTTAGAGGCGAATAACACCCCAATAGCAGAATAAATATCTCTTAGGAAATAACTCCAAATCAGTTTGAATTCTAGTGGGAATTTACTTGGTGAGTGATGATTAAGCTCATAAATTTTCGAAGGAAAATATGGTCAAATCAGTGAGATATGCACGTAAGTCCAAAGCTGGTTCGAAAAGGCAATAACAGCACCCTCGGATGATGACACCTCCAAAATGAAGGAATACTCTAACAAATGAATAAGATTTTTTCACCCATTTTCTGTGATTCCAACCCTTGTGATGGCTGGAGAAAATGGTGGTTGTAAGAGGACTCCAAGTAACCGTGAACTTGCAGAAAATTGGAGTGACAATACACAGATATGATGCACCGAGAGAAGCCGACAAAGGGTCGAAGAACACTTCAAAGTTTGAAGAAAAACTTCAGCATTTTTTATGAAAAAAAAGTCCCTTAAACTGTCTACAAATTATCCTTAAATAATGTTGGAAAAGGATAGGGTTTTTTGGCCCACAATTGAAGAAGAGCGGCTGGTTGCCAAAACTAGCTGTTGGCGTGGTTCTCGGTCACAGACGCTCGCGCTCTCTCTAGCGATCGCTGTACGGGATGTCCTTGCATGGACAACTTGGGATCACCCATTGGTCCTCATTTTCAATTTAAAAAAAAGATGGGCCGGTGTAACAATTAGGGTTTTCAATTAAAAAAAATTATAAATTTAAAATTCATAAATTCTCAAATCAATTTAATATTATTTCTAAATCAAACATAATCTGAAAATTCAAATTCAAATTTTCTAAATCACAACCCGAATTTTAGGAAACAAATCCAATGAAGCTAGCCTAAAAATATCCCGGTACAGAAGAATATTGGATTTCCATTAAGATAATATCTTTGGAAATCTGATTTAGAGGTCGGATTGCTGATTCTTAACAATAAATCTGGGATCAACCTGGACGTTCTGGGGGAAGTGTTCAGGATATAACTGAACAACCACTACACAAAAAAATCCAACGCCAATCAGATGACAACCGGGAAATCTGAGTAGAACCCAAAAATCTGGGAGAAGCGGAGCGCAAACCTCTCCTATATCTAGAGGTACTCATGAAGGAGGAAAGAACATCAGCTCTCCCTCCCGAGTTGTAACGCCCAAAATTTCTTTTTAACTTAATTTCGTATTTTCGTAATTATAATCGGTAAAGTTTTGGTCAAAATTGATAACAGAGAATTTCTGCCCGTAAGTAAAATATTATTTTGAGCCTAATGGAGGAAAGAAAAATTTAAGAATCCTACCAGAATCTAACTGTTTAACAGATTTATTAAACGGTTAAGAGTTAAGGGAAGTTTGGTAATTAGTTATTATTTAAAAAGAAAATAAAAAATAAAGAAATGAGGAAGAAGAACACCATCGGTGTTCTCCTTCAAGGAAAACTCTCCCTCTCTTTCCCAGTTCTCCTTCTCTCCCGCGAGAGGTTTGGCAACGTTCAACCGATTTCTTCTCTGTTTCTTCATATTACGGTAAGTTTTAGGTAGTTCTGAGTAGATAGTTAGTGTGTTAGTTGTTTTTAGCGACAAAAACGGAGTTAGTGAGGGTATTGGGTGGTTTGGTAAAAAACTAGTAGGGAAATTGAATGTAGATTCGATTTTTATCTGCATGTTGGTGCGTAAGCTAAAAGTAGGAGTAGATTACGAAATTTGGTGGGAAAGATTGGGTGATTGATTAGCCGAATATACGAATTTTGGAACAATTTATGTTCGGCCACGTTTGGCTAAGTTGTGGATGTCCAATTAGAAAATGGATGAGACCATAGGAAACTAGACATCCTGTGGAGTTTGTAACACGTTGGATCATCCAATTCGGACGAGTATTGGAGAAGTTTTGAATTTTTGAGGTTGGTCAAAAATTTAGTGGGATTTCAGGTTTAGTGGAGAGTTTTGGTTTTGGTATGAGTTATGACTTTAAAGCTAGGAATTTATGAATTGAGTGAGTTAGAATTGATGGATGTGTAATTTTATAGGTATTCCTAGTTAGAGTATGAAGTTACGAAGCACGAGGAAATTTCAAGGACGTCAGGTAAGTGATAGATTGTTTGTGGTTTGCCATCGGGCCTTCACCATGGAATGGAAGGATTGTTTGTTTCTTTTGTTGTTTGGTCAGTTGGTCGTGCATATGTGTTGTCATGCATCATGATTTTGAACTACGAACGATAGAGTTTTGAGCATGTTTTGAATTGTGCGTGTGAAATGTAATCAGATAAGAAAAGATGCCACGCATGGGAAATGCCTCGTCATTAACGTGCTAGTGAGAAAGCACTAGGGGGTTCCCATGGATTAAAGTACGTAAGATGATACAGTTTGTGAATGCCTCGTCCTTAACGTGTTAGTGAGAAAGCACTAGAGGGTTTTATGATCGCTGTTGGGAGGAGATTAAGTATGATCGTCCCATGTGTGAACATGATGTGTGCCTTTAATCTCGCTCCGTGGGTCATGGTTTGGCCGTCTTTAGTGTGATAAGATGGGTGCCTACTTGACTCACACGTGAAAGTGGAAGATGATAACAATGAAAACGAAACCGAGCATGGAAACTGCATGTGTTAGGGGTTGAGTTGTGCATTGATTTTAATTCATGCTCCATACTTGCTAAGCATTAGGCTTACGTTTTGTGTTCCGTGGTGTAGGTGATGACGAGCTTTCCGGTGAGTTGCTAGGTGTCCGGCATGTGTAGGATGATGTTTGTGGCGTACGCCGTATGCCGGTGTAGGCCATTGTTGGCGCGACTCGACTATGGCGGGATATAGGATGTATGGTATGGTTATATTCAGGATTGGAGTAGGGATTATGTGTTTTTTGAAAATTTCTTGAAGGAATTATGTTTTAGAAGTATAGGTCTTTACATTGTGGATTTAATCGTGGGAATGTCATCGTGTGTTTTCTCTGAATTGATGTCATTTTTATGTATACTAGTGTAAAGTGTCGACCGGTCAGTGTAAAATGGAAGATGGGTGTCGACCGCGAGATTCGACCTGCACGGGCAGAGCCGAAGTAAGTGTGGACACCTGGTTATAGGTGTCGACCGGTAGTGAAAAAAATAGCAGCGGTGTCGACCGCGAGAATCAACCTGCGTGGACAGAGAAGATCAAGGTGTCGACCTGTGAAAGCAGGTGTCGACCACTCTCTGAGATGAGCGTAGAAGTGTCGATCGGTGTTCCCGGTGTCGACCGAAGAAAAGACCTGAGAGAAACGTAGTGTCGACCGATGAAAAACCCGAGACGACCCATGTGTCGACCGACGTTTACAGGTGTCAACCAGGTGTCTTTGTTTTACGTTTAATAAAATGAAGTATTATCCAAACTTATTTTAATTGAGTTTTTTGCTGCAATGCCGTTTAAAATATTTTCAAAAGTGTCGTTTTAAGTCGAGCAATGAAAGTTTTAAAATTTTATACGAATTTTATGATACGAGTGAAATAGGGAGTAAGTAGCAAATGTGTCCAAGGTGGACAAGGGACGTATAGAGTTGGTATCAGGGTAGTGAGTGTACCAGAAATAGGTAGGTTTTCCGGGTGCCACAGGAGTTGGTATCAGAGCCATTATGGTCAAGTCGTTCAAAGAATTATCTAACATTGCCGGCTGCCATGCAACGTTCTCCACCAACTGTAAGTAGTTGTTTATTTTAGTTAGATTGTGACTAAAGGTAGATTATGCTAACCTTCTACAGGGATTAGCCAAAATGGATAGACGACCGAGACAACCTAGTGTTTCGAGAGAGGCGGTAGGATCAGAGAATGATAATAACTTGGCTACGATCGGACGATTGACCGAGCTGGTCGACAGGCAATCCCAACAATTTGGAATGCTATTGAATCAAGGACAGGGGAGCCATGGAGCAGGTACTAGTGGAGAGAGGTTCAAGAGATTGAAGCCTCCAACGTTTGAGAGCCAAATGACAGATCCGACGATTGCAGAAAGATGGATCCGCACCTTTGAGAATATGTTCAAGTATGCCAAAGTGGAGGAAGGAAATATGGTTACATGTGAGACATTTCACCTCTCGAATGACGCTAGGAGTTGGTGGGAGACAATAGATGCCACCATAGCTGCTAGGGAGTTGACCTGGAAGAGATTTAAATAGTTGTTTTATGACAAGTGTTACAACCAGACGGTCCAAGCTGCAAAGAAGTTAGAGTTCTTACAGTTAAAGTAGATTGGGCCAGTAGCTGAATATGTCAGATAGTTCGAGTCGTTGTCCAGGTTTGCAAGCCAATTGGTGAGTAACGAAGAAGAAAAGGTGCTACAGTTTGTGCAAGGGTTGAAGCCGAAGATATATAGAGGTGTGACAATCTCTAGAACTGAGGAGTACCCTATGCATGAGTCGTGGCCAAGGCATTGGCAGTGGAGAGAGAGAAAGCCAATTGTGTGATGCAATGAGAGGCCACAAGAAGGTTCTTTAAAGAGATCACACCATAGACAAGCAGGTGGCATTGTATATGGTTCAAGGGGAGGAAAGAAACCACAAATGCAAAATAGGTACCCACAGTGTCCGAAGTGCTTGAAGAGCCATCCGGCAGAATGCGGACAGTTTGTTGGCAAATATTACAATTGCAATGAAGCTGGTCATATTTCCCAAAACTGCCCAAAGCCGAGAGTTAACTGGTACTTCACCTGCAATGAGACCTGTCATATATCTAGGGATTGCCCCGCAGCAAAGAACGGTCTGGCCAAGATGACGCCCAGGATCTTTGTTATGATACAGCCCGAGAGTGATGATCGACCAACTGTTATTTCAGGTACGGTACTGGTTTATACGGTGCCTGCATATACGTTGATAGATCCAGGAGCGTCACACTCTTTTATTACTATAGCTTTTATGGTGAAAGTAAATTTGTGGGTTAAACCCGCCGGGTGTACGTATGAAGTAAGGCTATCATCTGGTAAGCGCATGCACTCCGATCAAGTAGTGTGTGACAGTGTTATATCAGTGGGGACGAGGAATATGCCTGCCGATATGATTGTGATGGGGATAACTGGCTATGACGTGATATTGGGCATAGATTGGTTGTTTCGGCACCACGCAACGATTGATTGCAGGGCTGGAACTATTAATTTTCAACCCACAGTTGGTGCGAAACATTCGTTGCAAGCTATGAAGAATGTGGAAAAGCTATCCGTAATGGCACCCATCGAGGCTCGGAGATTATTAATGGGTGAGCATTTTTGTTTTCTCACAACAATTTTAGATAATCAATTTCACATGGAGACAAAACCAAATGATATTATTGCAACATCCCAAGAAAACCCACATTCCCGGTGCGCTACAGTGCATCTAAATACTACGACACATTAACACTTGACATAACTCACTCAATTTAATACCACTTTCGTTTTCAAATCATCTTCAAAAGAACATTTGTGAGTATGAAAAATTTTCGACTAGAATCGAAAATAACCCGCGCCCCGAAGAGGGAACATGATATCCTCAATGTAAAAATACGCAGAGGAAAAGAAAACAATTTAAATTAGTTTTAAAATTAACCGACAAGACTCGAAATCCTAGGAAAGAATCCAACACCCCTCGAACTGCACAAATCATGTGCCGCGCACCCACATCCCCCACTTCGATGGTCCGCGCGCACCCTCGCGGTGTCGTACCCGCCAACTCAACATCACCGCATCTCGCGCCGCGTGCCCCACGCACCCTGCCGCTGTACAGCACGTCCGCACGCACTCCCTCAACCGGCGCCGCACGACCTGTGAGCACCTGCAGGGCCGCGTGCTCCGCTCACCTGCGATCACGCCGCACAACTACGCTCATCTACACCTCTCTAGCATTCACTATACACATCCCAACCTATTCTATATCCACTCGATTCCCAACCACTCTCCCGAAATTTCGGCAAAGTAACGCCCAAAACTAGCTATACCCAAAATTTAAACTCTGTACACAGTTCACCAAAAACTAACAGTATTCATCTATCAACCATCTAGAGAAATCACCATAACAAAATCAGAATATTAAGACGACGAAAATCCATCAAATACAAATAAAGAAAATTCATAGTATAGAGCAATTTCCAAGCTCCTACATGTAAGATATATGCGTACGTCGTCAAAATCACACGTACTCCATATACACCAATACACTGTCGCATATACAACTCATCTCATCGACTGTACATCAAAACAGCAACAGAAAAAAAATACCCGCAAACGAACCCAGCCACCACCTACCATCCCCCAGGGGTCGGGTCGCCCTAACAAAATCCGTCATCTGGTGCCTCGGTCGCACGCCGCCAATAATTCTATGCCTCAGGACTAGGCTCTTGAGGCTCACCAGCGATATCATCAGTACCTACAGTACAGAACGCATAACATAACCCTAACGCCCAGTAAGTAATGCGATATGAAAGTAAAAGCCGACAACGTAATCCTATCACATGCAGTCTCTACACTCACACTCATATTGTCACATCTGTGACGCGTAGTGTAGCTGCACCAGTGTAAGGAGGAACCTAACGCCACCATACACCGTGACACGTCGCCACCGTCCCAGACTCCTCAGCAACGGGGCCCACAAGCTACACCCACGCATCACCACATGGCAACCACATCAGGGTAAGGGTGTAGCTCGCGCCACACTACACCCTAACACGTCACCCCCGTCCCAGCCTCCCCAGCACGGGGACACAGTTGCCACACACACGTTTCGCGACAGCCCAGCCAGCCAACTCCTCGAGCGGAATCCGCTACTGGTGTTGCACCAGCCCACACACTAGTAGGATCCGCAGTACCACTGCCCATCACCCTCACCGGCAACATATTCACGCCGCGTGACGGCCCAGCCGGCCCACCCCTCGAGTGAAATCCGCGACTAGTGAAGCACCAGCCCGCACACTAGCAGGATTCGCGGTACCACCGCCACACATCTCGTCACCTACTAAAAATATGCTCAAAACAATTTTCGTTCCCGTTTTAAAAAAAATGATGCATGTCAAACAATACCCACGCACATTACAATCAACAACATAAAATCCTAAAGTTCTACGATGTAGGCCCACTTGGGCAAAACACATGCATGCACTACTTACCTGGCGTCCTAAGCTTGCTTGACGCACAACTTCGCCAAAAAAGTGTCTCAACCTAAAACACAACCAATCACTCATCAATATTTATTTCAAAATTCACCAAATAGCTAAAAATAGCATTCCTTAGCTACACTCATGAAATTCCAACTAAAACAGGTCACTGGTTTGGTTCGGCCAAAAACAAGCCTAAAGTTCGGACGCGCATAACTTTTGTGTCCTTTAACGTAATCGAGTGATTCAAGTTGCTAAACGTCCTCTTAGGAACCTAGTTTAACATACTAGGACGGATTTTAAAACGGTGAGCCGTAGCTAGGTGGAAAAATCCCAAAACCGAATCTGCCTATTTTTCTCCAATTTTCACATCTTTGTTTTCTTCCACTAAAACTCACTCAAACTAGTTTTTCGAATAAAAAATGGCCATGCTACCATCACACATCGCAATTCTATGAAAAACACTTGCTAATTTAACTTGGACCAAAATCTGACATAAACTTCCGACACGCATAACCTTTGCGTCAGATATCGGAATCAAACGATTCCAGCGGCCATGCATCCCTCTAACAACCTAATTTAACACACAAAAACAGAATTGCAAACGATCAACCAAAGCCAGGCCAAAACAACAAAAAACAGACTCTGTTTTTATATGAAAAATAGCCGAAATCTCAACTTCGATCCAATCTTGCCAATTCCTTCACCGAACAATCACATTTCAACCTATTAAGCACAATCTGAACAAAACTAAGTATATCGGACTCATAACTCAAACCCCACAGCCAACAAGCGTCGGGTTTTCCCCATCCCTCCCTAGCGCTCACTGTCCGCTCACTACACCCATATTCGCAGCCCATAACTGACCCCTATATCGAGCTAAATCGTCGGAAAAAAAAAAGAAAGAATCGAGCCTCCATGCTCGGTGGACAGGAACCAAACAAGGCAGAACTCACCCGGAATTTTCAGTTCAGGAGAACCGCACCCGCGCCTCCAATTCAGCTCGTCGGGACACTCACCGCACCGACGTCTCACCCTCGACGATCGATGGTCGGACTCCCCTTCCCGATCGCTCTCTTCCTCTCTCACGTCTCCCTCTACTCTTGGCCGCAAAACAAAACAAGGTGGAATGGCTTGCACCCGAAGCCATTCCACCTTTTAATTAAATTTTAATTATTAAAATTTTAATTTAATTACAAATTACCAAAATGCCCTCATGTGTTTTCATCGTCCATAAATTCGTAAAATTCTCATCCTCCCGACTCAAAATCTCGAAAACCACCACAAAACTAGACTCCGAGTCTTATAATTTAATTTTCTCGTTGAAATATTTCTCAAAACTCCGACCGATATTAAATTAAAAGTTTTGAAAATTTAATTTAAAAATCTAAAATTTCTGGGTTATTACATCCCCCACACCTTAAAAGAATTTTGTTCCCAAAATTTATGTACCGAATAAGTTGAGATAATACCGCTCCATATCATCACGCCTCTCCCAAGTAGTTTCCTCCACACCATGGTTGCGCCACATCACATTGACCAGCAGAATCTCCTTGTTGCGCAGCACCTTTACAGCTGATCCTAAAATCCTCACTGACTTTTCCTCATAGGACAGCGTCGGCTGGATCTCTATATCCTGTTGTGGCACAACCTGAGAGGGATCATACATACACTTCCTCAACATCAAGACATGGAAAACATCATGGATGACATCCATCGACGTAGGCAACTGAATCTGGTATGTAGTTCTCCCAATCCGCTTGACAATTGGGAATGGTCCCACAAACTGAGGGTTGAGCTTCCCCTACATTCTAAACCTTACCACTCCCTTGAACGGCGAGACCTTCAGAGAAACCTCGTTGCTCTCATTAAACTCCAACTCCCGACGTCTCTTATCAGCATAACTCTTCTGTCGACTCTGAGCCGCTTCAATCCTCTTCCGTATCACAGAAATCTTGCCGACAGTCTGCTGTAAAATCTTAGGACCTATCAATTGGGTCTCCCCAACCTCATCCCAATACAATGGCGACCTGCACTTCCTTCCGTAGAAGGACTTGTACGGCGCCGTACCAATGGTGGACTGGTAGCTGTTATTATACGCGAATTCCACTAGCGGTAAGAACTTGCTCCAAGTTGCCTGAAACTCCAACACACAGGCCCTGAGCATATCCTCGAGAATCTGTATAGTCCGCTCTGACTGCCCGTCGGTCTGAGGATGAAAGGCTGTACTGAAATATAACCTGGTGCCCATAGCCTTATGCAAACTCCTCCAAAAGTTGGACGTGAACTGGGATCTCGGTCTGAAACAATCGACACCGAAATCCCATGAAGTCTGACTATCTCCTTAATATACAACTGGGCAAACTGATCCAAGGTATAAGTCATCCTCACAGGCAAAAAGTGAGACGACTTCGTCAACCGGTCTACAATCACCCAGATAGCATCATGCCCCTTGGCAGTCCTCGGCAGCCCCACCACAAAATCCATAGTGATCTACTCTCACTTCCACTCCAGAATTGGCAATGGTTGGAGCATCCCGGACGGTCGCTGATGTTCCGCCTTCACCTGTTGATAGACTACGTAGGTCTCAACATACTCAGTCACTGCTCGTTTCATGTTAGGCCACCAATAGTGCTACTTCAAATCCCTATACATTTTAGTCCTTCTCGGATGCACAGAGAAAGAAGATGAATGGGCCTCTAATAGTATATCCCTCCTCATCTCCACATACTTTGGGATGTACCACCTATCTCGAAATTTCATAATCCCGTCCTCTGAATAGCTGAACTCAGAATCAAGCCTGGCCTCCATATTCGCCTTCAGCTCGCTACACTCCGAGTCCGTCTCCTTAGTCTGCCTGATCCTGTCTAGAATAGTCGGCCTCAACAACAAGGCCGAAAGAGTGGCTGTCAGATCAGAAACTACCTCTAGATCAAAACTCTGCATCTCTGTCACCAACTCAACAGGCACTATCGAAGTCATGGCAGAAGTCAAAGCCGTCACCCTACTCAAGGCATCCGCCACCACGTTTGCCTTTCTCAGGTGGTACCTGATCTCCACATCGTAGTCCTTGACCAGCTCGAGCCATCTTCTTTGTCTCAAATTCATCTCTTTCTGCGTGAAAATGTACCTCAAGCTCTGATGGTTTGAGTAAATCTCGCACTGCTGCCCATAAAGATAATGCCTCCAAATCTTGAGTGCAAATACAACCGCCGCCAATTCCAAATCGTGAGTAGGATAATTCTGCTCGTAAGCCTTCAATGCCTAGAGGCATAGGCAATGACTCTCCCACCCTGCATCAAAACCGATCTTGGAAGCGTCACAATAAATGCAGAACTTCTCTCCTTCCACGGGCAGCGTCAGTATAGGAGCCGTAGTCAACCTCTGCTTCAATGTCTAGAACCCGTCCTCACATTTGTTGGTCCATTCATACTTCGCATTATTTCTTGTCAGCTGGGTCAGGGGAGCTCAAAGAATCTCCGATAATATCCAGCCAACCCCAAAAAACTGAGTATCTCATTAGCACTGGTTGGCCACGGCCACTCCTTTATAGCCTGAACCTTCACCGGATCAATTGAAATACCCTCAAAGGAGATAACATGCCCCAAGAAGTGAATCCTGTCCTACGAAAACTCACAATTCGAGAACTTAGCATACAGCTGATGTTGGCTCAGAATAGTCAATACGATCCTCAGGTGCCCCCTGTGCTCCTCCTCACTCCGCGAATAAATCAGAATGTCGTCGATAAACACAATCACAAACTTGTTCAGGTACTCCCTGAACACTAGGTGCATCAGATCCATAAAGGCTACAGGGGCATTGGTCAACCCGAAAGACATAACTAGGAACTCAAAATGCCCGTACCTCGTCCTGAAGGCCGTCTTCGGTACATCCTTTTCCTTGACCTTCAACTGATGATAGCCGGACCTCAGGTCGATCTTAGAAAACACTCGGGCACCCTCTAACTGATCAAACAAATCATCAATCCTCGGCAATGGATAGCTGTTCTTCACCGTCAACTTATTCAGCTCCCGATAGTCAATACACATACGTAGGGATTCGTCCTTCTTCTTGACGAAAAGAATTGGCGCTCCCCAAGGTGAAAAACTAGGGTGTATAAAGCCCTTATCCGTCAGTTCCTTCAGCTGAGCCTTCAGCTCTTTAAGTTCGGTAGGTGCTAACCTGTACGGGTTCTTACACACTGGTTCGGCACCTGGGAAAACATCTATCTCGAATTTGATCTCCTTGTCAGGGGACAACCCTGGCAAATCATCACGAAACACCTCCGGAAACTCCTGCACAACAAGAATATCCTGTATCTGAGTATCACCCTGTGACTGCGCTTCCCCGACACTTGTCAAAAACCCCTGGCAACCCTTGGCCAACAACCGTGGAGCTTGACGAGAAAAGATAGCAGAAATCTTGGCAATACCTTTACCTGCTTTAAATGTGTAGCATTCCTTGCCCGGGGGTCGGAAATGAACCTCTTTGGTCCTGCAGTCAATCTCCGCATGATGTCTGAACAGCCAGTCCATTCCCAAAATCACCTCATAACTGCTCATATGGAGTATGACTATCTCAGCATATAACTGCTTCCTCCCCACTGTCACAACATTGCCCCGCACCACCTGTTCTGAATACAAATGCTCCTTTGATGGCAAGATCAAATTATAATATCGCTCGGCGGGACTGAGCTCAAAATTGGCTTTAACAACAAAGCCCGTCGACACAAACGAGTGCATAGCGCCCGTATCAACCAGATTATAAGCTGCCACACAAGAAACAAAAATGTTACCTGCAATCACTGACGGCTGGGCAGCATCATCTGGCTTAAAAAGGGTAAAGACCCTTGGTGTAACTCTGGCTGACGCCCTGCTCGCAGCTGGGCATCTGCTGGCAAAGTGTCTCACCTCATTGCAGTTGAAACAGCGGTTTTGACGCGGCTTCTGGCACTTTCTGGACATGTGGCCCACCTCGCCACGGTTATCACACCGCACTGGGCCCGTTCTGCACTCGCCCGGGAGGCTCCTCTGACACTTCGGGCAAACTGGAAACTGTCCCGACCCCTGCGGCCTCTTAGTGCTCCCCTGGCTGCTGGAACTGTCGCTAGGCCTCTTCAGTCATTTCTGCAGGGACGCCTCCCCGCGCGACTGCGACAGAGACTCCCTGAATGATCTCTGAGAATGCTCCTTGGGTACCTCCCGATAACTAGGATGCTTCGCCCGAGACTCCTCAATGTCAAGGGCCTTCGCTACCACCTCCTCGTATGGCATGCCTCGAGTCCCCGCAATCCGCATGCCCATATAGATATTCGGCTTCAGGCCCTGCACAAACTGATGTACCTTATTCTCATCGAGGCTCACCAAATGCCCTGCAAACCGCAACAATGCCTCGAACTGCCGTACATACTCAGCCACAGTGCCGGTCTGCCTCAACTGCGCAAGCTCCACCATCTTCTGTTTCCTGACAAAATGGCTGAAATACTTGCTGAAAAACACTGGTCTGAACTCCTCCCAGGTCATGGCCTCCACATCTCTCGTTACCACTACAGTATCCAACCAATCACTCGCATCCTTAGCAAGATAGAATGTTGCACTAGAAACTCTGTCCTGCTCCTCTACCTTGGCAAAACTCATCATCCTCTCTATGCTCTGTATCTACTCCTTAGCACTGAGATGATCCGCAGATGACCCGTCAAAAGTCGGGGGTCTAAGTCTATGCAGCCTGTCACACCCTCTGTCAGACGAACCTTGGGCGCTAGACTGACCTTGGTCGTCCCTGCTCATAAATCTCTCCAACTGCTGACACTGACAGTGGACTAACTCGGTAAGCTGCCGGACGGTATCATCCATGTCGCCCACAGCTCTATGAGGCGCCTCTTGTTGCGGTCGACCTCTACCTCTACCTCTGGCCTCTCCTGACATTTTCTACCTTTAACATATACAAAGCTCACATTAGTACTACAATATATTCAAATCTAAATACTTACAGTTGGTGGAGTGCTCCCATGCAGCGGCTGGCGGTGTTAGGTAATCCTCTGAACGACATCGACCCTGTGGCTCTGATACCATAACTGTAACACCACAAGAAAACCCACATTCCTGGTGCGCTACAGTGCATCTACACACTACGACACATTAACACTTGACATAACTCACTCGATTTAATACCACTTTCGTCTTCAAATCATCTTTAAAAGAACATTTGTGAGTATGAAAAATTTTCGACTCGAATCGAAAATAACCCGCGCCCCGAAGAGGGAACACGATATCCTCAATATTAAAATACGCAGCGAAAAAGAAAATAATTTAAATTATTTTGAAAATAAACCGACAAGACTCGAAATCCTAAGAAAGAATCCAACACCCTTCGAACTGCACAAATCATGTGCCGCGCACCAACATCCCCCACTTCGTTGCCCCGCGCGCACCCTCGCGGTGTCACACGCGCCAACTCAACATCACCGCGGCGCACGCTCACAGCGCTGAGTGCTCCACGCACCCTACCACTGTACAACACGTCCGTGCGCACGCCTTCACTCGGCGCCGCATGACCCGTGAGCACCCGCAGGGCCGCGTGCCCCGCGTACCTGCGATCACGCCGTACTCCCACGCTCATCTACACCTCTCTAGTATTCACTGTACACATCCCAACCTATTCTATATCCACTCGACTCCCTACCTCTCTCCCGAAATTTTGACAGAGTAACGCCTAAAAACTGTCTATCCCCAAAATTTAAACCCTGCACACAGTTCACAAAAAACTAACAGTATTTATCTATCAACCATCCAGAGAAATCACCATAACAAAATCAGAGTATGAAGACGACGAAAATCCACAAATGCAAATGAAAAAAATTCACAGTATAGAGCAATTCCAAGCTCCTACATGTAAGATATATGCGTACGTCACCAAAATCACACGCACTCCATACACACTAATACACTGTCGCATATACAACTCATCTCATCGACTGGACATCAACACAACAACCGAAAAAAAATACTCGCAAACGAACCCAACCACCACCTACCATCCCCTACAGGTCGGGTCGCCCAAACAAAATCCGCCGTCCGGTGCCTCGGTCGCACGCTGCCAACAATCCTATGCCTCAGGACTAGGCTCTCGAGGCTCACCAGCGATATCGTCAGCACCTACACCACAGCAACGAGGCCCACAAGCTACACACACGCATCACTACACGGCAACCACATCAGAGTAAGAGTGTACCTCGCGCCACACTACACTCTGACACCACACACACACGTTTCGCGACAGCCTAGCTGGCGCACTCCTCGAGTGGAATCCACGATTGGTGTTGCACCGGCCCACACACTAGTAGGATCCGCGGTACCACTGCCATCACCCTCACCGTCAACACATTCACGCCGCGTTACGGCCCAGCCAGCCCGCTCCTCGAGTTAAATCCGCGACTAGTGAAACACTGGCCCGCACAGTAGCAGTATCCGCAGTACTACCGCCACGCGTCTCGTCACCTACTAAAAATATGCTCAAAACCATTTTCGTTCCCGTTTTACAAAATATGATTTATGTCAAATAATACGCACGCACACTACAATCAACAACATAAAATCCTAAAGTTTTACGGTGTAGGCCCACTTGGGCAAAACACATGCATGCACTACTTACCTCGCGTTCTAAGCTCGCTCGATGCACAACTTCGCCAAAAAAGTGTCTCAACCTAAAACACAACCAATCACTCATCAATATTTATTTCAAAATTCACCAAATAGCTGAAAATAACATTCCTTAACTACACTCATGAAATTGCAACTAAAACGGGTCACTGGTTTGGTTCGGCTAAAAACCAGCCCAAAGTTCAGACGCGCATACTAGGACAGATTTTAAAATGGTGAGCCGCAGCAAGGTGGAAAAATCCCAAAACCGAATCTGCCGATTTTTCTCCAATTTTAACATCTTTGTGTTCTTCCACCAAAACTCACTCAAAACTAATTTTTCGCATAAAAAATGGCTATGCTACATCACACGTCGCAATTCTATGAAAAATGCTCGCTAATTTGACTTGGATCAAAATCTGACATAAACTTCCGACGCGTATAACTTTTGCGTCGGATATCGGAATCAAACGATTCCCGCAGCCATGCGTCCCTCTAACAACTTAATGTAAGCCACAAAAACAGAATTGCAAATGATCAACCAAAGCCAGGCCAAAATGGCCAAAAACAGAATCTATTTTTATACGAAAAATAGCCGAAATCTCAACTTCGATCCAATCTCGCCAATTCCTTCACCGAACAATCACATTTCAACCTATTAAGCACAATATGAACAAAACCAAGTATATCGGACTCAAAACCCGAACCCCACAGCCCACAAGCCTCGGCTTTTCCCCTCCTTCCCGAGCACTCAATGTCCGCTCACTACACCCACATTCGCAGCCCATAGCCGACCCCTATACCGAGCTAAATCGTCAAAAACAAAAAAGAAAGAACCGAGCCTCCACGCTCGGTCGACAGGAACCAAACAGGGGAGAACTCACCCGAGATTTTTAGGTAAGGAGAACCGCACCCGCGCCTCCACTTCAGCTCGTCGGGACATTCACTGCACCGGCGTCTCACCCCCGGCGATCGATGGTCGGACTTCCCTTCCCGATCGCTCCCTCCCTCTCTCGTATCTCCCTCTACTCTCGGCCGCGGGACAAAACAGGGTGGAATGGCTTCCACCCGAAGCAATTCCACCTTTTAATTAAATTATAATTATTAAAATTTTAATTTAATTGTAAATTACCAAAACGTCCTCACGTGTTTTCATCGTTCATAAATTCGTAAAATTCTCATCCTCCCGACTTAAAATCTCAAAAACCACCACAAAACTAGACTCCAAGTCTTATAATTTAATTTTTCCATTGAAATATTTCTCAAAACTCCGACCGAGATTAAATTAAAAGTTTCAAAAATTGAATTTAAAAATACAAAATTTCAGCGTTATTACAATTATGGTAGTTCGTGAGTTTCTTGATATGTTCTTGGATGATTTGCCCATTTTACCCCCAGAGCGGGAAGTCGAATTTGTGATTGACACATATCCTTGTGCAGAGCCAATATCGAAGAACTCTTATGGTGGGCTCCTCCTGAATTAAAAGAGTTGAAAAAGCAGTTGGAAGAACTATTAGAGAATGGAGTCATGCGCCCGAGCTTTTCACCATGGCGTGCGCTGATCCTATTTGTAAAGAAGAAAGACGAATCGCTCCGAATGTGTATCTACTGCCGAGGATAGATGACTTATTTGATCAACTCCAAGGGGTTCGGATTTTCTCGAAGATATACTTGAGATCGGGGTATTACTAGCTAAATGTCATATTGCAGGATATCCTGAAGATAGCCTTTCGGACTAGATATGCACACTATGAATTCTTGGTAATGTCATTTAGGCTGACATATGCCCCAGCCGTTTTCATGGACCTGATGAATCGGGTTTTCCAATAGTATCTAGATAAGTTCGTCATTGTATTTATCGACGATATCTTGGTTTACTCCCGTAACGAAGAAGAACATAAGTAGCATTTGGAGATGGTTCTGGAGACTTTGAAGCAGCATCGGCTATATGCAAAATTCTCTAATTGCGAGTTCTGGCTGGATAAGGTCCATTTCCTTGGACATGTGATTTTCGGTGGAGGGATATCGGTGGATCAACTAACATACAGTCGATCAATAAATGGCCTCAACCAAAGAGTGTCAGCGAGATTCGAACCTTTCTGGGGTTAGTTGGCTACTACAGGAAGTTTATTGAGGGCTTTTCAAAGATTGCAGCACCCCTAACTTGTCTGACAAGAATGGAAGTAAAGTATGTATGGTCGAAAGACTGTGAGCACAGTTTCTAGATACTGAAGCAGAAATTGACTACAGCTCTAGTATTGACACTTCCGGTGATGGATGAGAAATTCAGTATTTACTGTATGCTACAATAATCGGATTGGGTTGTATCTTGATGTAAAACAGAAAGGTGATCGCTTATGCTTCTAGGCAATTAAAGCTCTATGAGTGAAATTATCCAACCCATGATTTGGAGTTAGCGGCTGTCGTGTTCGCGCTAAAGATCTGGAGGCACTATTTTTATGGACTGCAGTGTGAGGTATACTCAGATCACAAAAGTTTGAAGTATATCTTCACTCCGAAGGAGCTTAATATGAGGCAGAGGCGGTGGTTGAAGCTCGTGAAGGACTACAACCTTGAGATCAAATACCACCCTGGCAACGGCAATGTAGTGGCCGATGCATTAAGTAAGATTTCGACCTCAGCATCAGCAATGCATGCCGAGATGTCTAAAGAGTTGAGTGCAGAATTTGAGAGATTTAATTTGGAGATAGTTTCAAATGCGGCAATCGAATTATCAGCCTTATCTCTGAAACCGTCAATTCTTGAGAGAATTAGAAAAGCCCAACAGGATGACCCAACGTGCAACGAATTTTGGTCGAGCATAGCATCTAATGTCAGAACCGATTTTAGCTGTTCAAGTGATGGAATCCTGAAGTTCTAGAATAGGTTGTATGTTTCGAACAATGGTCAACTTCGGAAAGAGATTTTGTTTGAAGCGCACTCCTCAAGGTTTTTTGTTCATCCCGTAAGCATCAAAATGTACAGAGACCTTAGGCAACATTATTGGTGGCCTGAAATGAATAAGTCTGTAGCAAGGTATGTAGAGATATGCTTGATTTACCAGCAAATCAGGGCTGAGCATTAGAGACCGGTTGGAAAGTTGCAACTATTGTCGATTCCAGAATGGAAGTGGGATCAAATATCCATGGATTTTGTCATTAGGTTACCCCGAACGGAAAAGGAATTTGATACGGTGTGAGTTATTGTGGATCGTTTAACTAAATCCGCCCATTTTTTACCAGTGAAGATGACATTCAATATGGACCAATTCGCTAACCTTTACATTCAGGAGATAGTAAGGTTGCATGGAGTACCAATTTCGATTGCGTCGGACAGGAACCAAAGATTCACATCAAAATTTTGGAAGAGTTTACACAAAGTAATGGGGACGCGATTGAATTTTAGTACAGCCTTTCATTCTCAGACCGACAGACAATCTGAAAGAACTATTCAGATTTTAGAGGATATGCTTTGAGCCTGTGTACTAGAGTTCCAGGGTTTCTGGAGTAAGTATTTGCCCTTGGTGGAATTCTCGTACAACAACAGCTATCAGGCTATGATAGGTATGACCCTTTACAAAGCTTTATATGGAAGAAAGTGCAGATCGCCCCTCCATTGGGATAAAGTCGGTGAAGTCGACTTGATTGGTCTAGAAATTGTGCAACAAACAACTTAGATGATCAAGATTATTTAGCAACGGATATTGACAGCTCAAAGTCGACAAAAGAGCTACGTCGATGGAAGAAAGAGAGAATTGGAATTCAAAGTAGCAGATGAAGTTTTCCTAAAAATTTCACCGTTCAAGGGTGTAATGAGGTTCGGAAGGAAGGGTAAGTTGAGTGCAAGATACATTGGACCATTCTCGATCACAGAGAATTGGAAGTACTGCGTATGAACTAGAGCTGCCAGCTTCCAAGGAAGGAGTTAACAATGTTCTCCACGTGTCGATGCTAAGAAAGTGTCTCAAAGATCCGTTACACGTTATGGTTTGGCAGGAGATTGAGCTACAGCCAACCTTAGCGTACAAAGAAAAGCCAGTGGAGATTTTAGATTATGCACATAAGGCACTACGCAACAAGGATATTCCTCTAGTGAAAGTATTGTGCCGTAACCACAATATGGAGTAGGCAATGTCGGAAAGACAACAGGATATGATGGATTGTTATCCTGAGTTGTTTAGGTAACAAATTTTGTGAACATAATTTTTGTAAGGAGGGTGGAATGTAACATCGAGAATTTCCGTTTAAACTAATTTCGGAATTTTGTAATTATAATCAGTGGAGTTTTGGTCATATTTGATAACGGAAAATTTCTGCCCTTAAGTAAAAGATTATTTTGATGCTAATGCAAGAGAGAAAAATTTAAGAATCAAACCGAAATCTGACTGTATAACAGATTTATTAAACGGTTAAGAGTTGAGAGCTGTTTGGTAATTAGGTATTATTTTAGAAATAAATAAATAATAAATAATAAAGAAATTAGGAAGAGAAACACCATCGGCGTTCTCCTTCCTAGAAAACTCTCCCCCTCTTTCCCTGGTCTCCTTTTCTCTCGCGAGAGGTTCGGCAACGTTCAACTGCTTTCTTCTCTGTTTCTTCGGATTACGATACGTTTTAATTAGTTCTTAGTAGATAGTTAATGTGTTAGTTATTTTTAGCGACAAAAACGGAGTTAGTGAGGGTATCGGGTGATTTTGTAAAAATCTAGGAGGGAAATTGAATGTAGAGTCGATTTTTATCCGCATGTTGGTGTTTAAGCTAGAAGTAGAAGTAGACTACGAGATTTGGTGGGAAAGATCGGGTGATTCATTAGCCGAATATACGAATTTTGGAACGGTGTCTGTTCAACCACGTTCGGCCAAGTTATGGATGTCAAATTAGGAAATGGATGGGACCATTGGAAACTAGACAACCTATGGAGTTTGTAGCACATTTGATCGTCCAATTCGGATGAGTATTGTAGAAGTTGTGAATTTTCAAAGTTGGTTGGAAATTGAGTGCGATTTCGGGTTTAGTGGAGAGTTTTGGTTTTGGTATGAGTTCTGACTTTCAAGTTAGGAATTTACGAATTAAACGAGTTAGAATTGATGGATGTGTAATTTTATAGGCATTCCCAGTTAGAGTAGGAAGTTACGAAGCACGAGAAAATTTCAATGACGTCAGGTAAGTGATGGATTGTTTGTTGTTTGCCTTCGGGCCTATACCATGGAATGGTAGGATTGTTTGTTTGTTTTGATTGTTGTTTACTCAGTTGGTGGTGCATATGTGTTGTCATGCATCATGGTTTTAAACTATGAAAGAACGAGTTTTGAGCATGTTTTGAATTGTGCATATGAAATGTAATCAGATAAGAAAAGATGTCACACATGGGCAATGCCTCGTCGTTAACGTGCTAGTGAGAAAGCTCTTGGGGGTTCCCATGGATGAAAGTACGTAAGATGACACGGTTTGTGAACGCCTCATTGTTAACGTGCTAGTGAGAAAGCACTAGAAGGTTCTATGATCGTTGTTGGGAGGAGATTATGTATTGTCGTCCCATGTGTTAACATGACGTGTACCTCTAATCTCACTCCATGGGTCATGGTTTGGCCATCCTGAGTGTGATAGGATGGGTGCCTACTTGACTCACACGTGAAAGTGGAAGATGATAACAATGAAAACGAAACGAAAACGAAACCGAGCATAGAAACTGCATGTGTTAGGGGTTAAGTTGTGCATTGATTTTAATTCATGTTCCATACTTGCTAAGCATTACGCTTACGTTTTGTGTTCCATGTTTTAGATGACGACGACCTTTCCAGTGAGTTGCTAGGTGTTGGGCATGCCTAGGATGGTGTTGGTGGCGTACACCGTATGCCAGTGGAGGTAGTTGTTAGGGCGACTCGACCATGGCAGGATATAGGATGTATGGTTCGGTTATATTCGGGATTGAAGTAGCGATTATATCTTTTTTGGAAATTACTTGAAGGAATTATATTTTAAAAATATAGATCTTTACTTTGTAGATTTAATCGTGAGAATTTCATCGTGTGTTTTCTCTAAACTGGTGTTGTTTTTATGTATATTGATGTAAAGTGTTGACCGAAGTCGGCATGTATCGATCGGTCAGTGTAAATGGAAGGTAAGTGTCGACCCCGAGGTTCAAATTGTGTGGGCAGAGCCAAAGTAAGTTTCGACCCCTCGTTATAGGTGTCGACCGGCAGTGAAAAAAATGGCAGCAGTGTCGACCACGAGGGTCGACCTGTGAAGACAGAGAGGTCGACCTGTGAAAGCAGTGGTCGACCACTCTATGAGATGAACGTAGAAGTGTCGACCGACCAAAAGACTTGAGAGAAATGTAGTGTCAACCGGTGTTCCTAGTGTCGACCGATGCTAACAAGTGTCGACGGGGTGTCTCTGTTTTACGTTTAATAAAATTAAGTTTTATCCAAACTGATTTTAATTGAGTTTTCCGCTGCAATGCCGTTTAAAACATTTTCAAAAGTACCGTGTTAAGTCGAGGAATAAAAGTTTTAAAATTTTATACGAATTTTATGATACGAGTGAGATAGGAAGTAAGTAGCAACCGGTCCAAGGTGGACTGGGGACGTACAAAGTTGGTATCAGGGTAGTGAACGAACCGGAAATAGGTAGGTTTTCGAGGCACCACACGAGTCCTTCAATAACAGAAGGAGTACTTACCCTGGCCTCCAACGTTGGAAGACTCTTCGACAAGGCAAAACCCCTCTCGGTGGAGCTTCACTTCGCGACAGCAGAGAGCACCCTGCGATCAAACGATTTCCCTCAACAACGTAAGCTCTCTCTCGCTCTGTCCCTCTCGGTTTTGCTCTCCCTCACTCTCACTCTCTCTCTCTCTCTCTCTCTCTCTCTCTCTATCTATCTCTCTCGCTCACTCTCTCTCTCTCTCTCTCGGTAGAACAAGAAAAGGAAAGGAGCTGGTTTTATTTAAAAATCATTAATGATACTTGAACGTGATAGCAAAAACCTGAACGACAATGAGATAGTGAGATTGACCGAAAGTAAGTTGACGAAGCCTGAACGAAAAGGAGATGACTGAGTCTAAGGTTGGGAAATCAGTAACAACTAGTTCTATAATCAGGATTCGGTAAAAGTAAATGTAAATTTTTGACCCTTGCACGTATTTTTGCTTTGCTGAGTTAATTCTCATATTTTGAATAATTTTGTGATGTAGGTGAGTTTTTATCCGATGATGAACTAACTGCGATCGAGAATAATCCTAGTGGCAAACGAACATATAGAAGAAGATATTGATTTTCTCAAGAAAAGAATTTAAAATGTTATGTTTCAATTTTTAAAAGTATTTCGGTTTTTATTTTAACTCCAAATAAATTATGTTGAATTTTATTATTAGAGTTTTTATGAATTCTTTATGATTCTGTATTTATTTCGAATAAGTTTAATTATTATTTTAATTATAGCTTCCACACATTTAATGATTTTTATTCAAGATTTTAAAAAATCTTTTAAGCTGAAAATTTAATGCTGGATTTTAAATCAAATTTTGGAAAAACTTTCTTAGATTTAAAATTAGGTTCTCTAAATTGAGGATTTTAAAATACGGGGCGTTACAGTTTGGTATCAAAGCAAGCAGATTTATAAAACGATTCTGTAGACTTATCTATATGCTTACGTGCACCTAGAAGATTGTCGTCCAGCAAGTAAGTGATTGAAATTTTGATAAAAATATGTTTGATGATTTTGTAATATATATTTTTTAGTAAAACATTTTTTTTATTGTTTTTTTTTATAAATGCTTTTATAAAATCTTAAATATGGTTTTGAACTTTAATATATATGTTTTGAATTTGACATATTTGTGATTTCAAATTATTATTAGTTGTATTTTAGCACAAGTTTTATGAACTGAGAGTTATTATTTTGATGTAGATCGCTAAAACTAAAATAAATCGTAATTAATAGACTTGATCCCGATCAACAACTTTCTTTAGAATTAAATCAAGCCTAAAATATGCATAATAGAACTCAGCCTAAGATACGAATAAATCACGATTGGATGATTGAGCAATAATAATAAAAAAATCAAATTCTCAAATTAAGGATTCCTAAATTAAGAGATGAAGTAATGATATAGACTAATTTTAGAATATTAGACGAGACAAAGAATGATGAATATAAACTTAAAGATGCTTAGATGATAATACCTACTCGTCAGAAATTGATAACCTCAACTCTATTAACAACCACTTATAAGTCTTTTTCTTTACTAGTACACCGATTTTCTGAAGTTTTAGAACGAACTAATCTATTAACTCATTTAATGAAAGAAAATTGAGTAATTTTGCTCTAGAGGATTAACTATAATAACCCGAAAATTTTGCATTTTTAAATTTTATTCCTGAAACTTTCAATTTAAGTTCAGTTGGAGTTTCGAAAAATGTTTTAACAGAGAAATTAAATTATAAGACTTGGAGTTTGGTTTTCTGGTGGGTTTGAAAATTTTAAAGTCGGGTGTACCCGAAATTAACGAAATTACGGACGATTAAAACACGTTAGGGTATTTTGGTAATTTGTAATTAAATTAAAAGTTTTATAATTTAAAAAAAAAATTTATAAGGTGGAATGGCTTCGGGTGGAAGCCATTCCACCGTGTTGTCACACGGCCGAGAAAGAGAACGAGAGAGAGGTCGGGGAAGGGAAACCGCCGAGGGAGAGACGCCGGTGCCCAGAGTACTCCGGTGAGCTGAAGAGATAAGCTGTTTTACCTTCCCGTGCTGAAAAACCGAAGGTGAGTTCATCCCTGTTTCGGTTCCTGTCGACCGAGCTTGAGGGCTCGGTTCTTTCTTGTTTTCCGACGATTTAGCTAGGTATAGGAGTCGGTTATGAGCTGTGAATGTGGGTGTAGTGAGCGGACAGTGAATGCTCGGGAGAGAGGGGGAAAAACCCGAGTCTTGTTGGCTGTGGGGTTCGGATTTTGAGTTCGCTATGCTTGGTTTTGTCTATATTGTGCTTAATAGGTTGAAATGTGATTGTTCGGTGAAGGAATTGGTGAGATTGGATCGAAGTTGAATTTTTGGCTATTTTTCGTATAAAAACAGATTCTGTTTTTGGCTATTTTGGCCTAGCTTCGGTTGATCATTTTCAATTCTGTTTTTGTGGGTTAAAATAGGTTGTTAGAGAGATATATGGCCACTAGAATAGTTCGATTCCGATATCCGACGCAAAAGTTATGCGCATCGAAAGTTTATGTCGGATTTTGATCCAAGTCAAATTAGCGAGTGTTTTTAATAGAACTGCGACGTGTGATAGTAGCATAGCCACTTTTGGTGCGTAAAACTAGTTTTGAGTGAGTTTTGGTTGAATAAAAATAAAAAGTTGAAATTTTATAAAAAAGGGCAGATTCGGTTTCGGGATTTTTCCACCTAGTTGCGGCTTACCATTTTAAAATCCATCTTAATATATTAAACTGGGTTCCTAAGGGGACGTTTAGCAACTTGAATCGTCCGATTCCGTTAACGGACGCAAAAGTTATGCACGTCCAAACTTTAGGCTGGTTTTCAGGCGAACCACATTGGTGATCTGTTTTAACTGAAATTTCATGGACTTAATTAGGAGATGTCATTTTTAGCTATTTGGTGAATTTTGAGACGAAGATTGATGGGTAATTATTTGTGTTTTAGGTTGAGACACTTTTCGGCGAAGCTCTGCGACGAGCGAGCTTAGAACGCTAGATAAGTAGTGCATGCATACGTTTTGCCCAAACGGACCTACACTGTATAACTTTAGCGTTTATGTGATTGATTGTGGTGTGCATGTGTATTGTTTGTCATGCATCATATTTTAAAAACGTGGACGAAAATGGTTTTGAGCATGTTTTGAGTACGTGGTGAGACGTGTGGTGGTGGTACTGCGAATCTCGCTAGTGTGCGGGCCGGTGCTTCACTAGTTGCGGATTCCACTCAAGGAGTGGGTCGGCTGGGCTATCATGCGGCGTGAATGTGTTGACGATGAGGGTGATGGGCAGTGGTATCACAGATCCTACTAGTGCGTGGGCCGGTGCAACACTAGTCGCGAATTATGCTGGAGGAGTTGGCCGGCTAGGCTGTCGCGAAACGTGTGCGTGTGGCAACTGTGGCCTCGTGCTAGAGAGGATGGGACTGGGGCGACAAGTCAGGGTGTACTGTGGCGCGAGGTACACCCCTACCCTGATGTGGTTGCCGTGTGGTGATGCGTGTGTGTAGCTTGTGGGCCTCGTTGCTGGGGGGTCTGGGATGGTGGCGACGTGTCAGGGTGTAGAGTGGCGTGAGATTCCTACTTACCCTGGTGCGGCTGCACTACGCATCACAGATGTGACAACATGAGTGTGAGTGTAGAGACTGCATGTGATAGGATTGCATTGTCGACGTTTAATTTCATATCGCATTACTTACTGAGCGTTAGCCTTATGTTGTGTGTTCTGTGGTGTAGGTGCTGACGATCTTGCTGGTGAGCCACGAGAGCCTAGTCCTGAGGCATAGGATGATTGGCAGCGTGCGACCGAGGCATCGCATGGCAGATTTTGTTAGGGCGACCCGACCCGTTGAGATGGTAGGTGGTGGCCTGGTTTGTTTGCGGGTATTTTTCTTTTGTGGTGATTATGTACAGTCGATGAGATGAGTTGTATATGCGTCAGTGTGTTGGTGTCTATGGAGTGCGTGTGATTTTGGCGACGTACGCATATATTTTACATGTAGGAGCTTGGAATTGCTCCATACTGTGAATTTTTTTCATTTGCAATTGATAGATTTTCATTGTCTTCATACTCTGATTGTGTTATGGTGATTTTTCTGGATGATGGATAGATAAATATTGTTAGTTTTGGTGAACTGTGTGCAGGGTTTTAAATTTTTGGGATAGGCAGTTTTTAGGCGTTACTCTGTCGAAATTTCGAGAGAGGGGTTGGGAGCCGAGAGGATATGAAATAGGTTGAGGGGTGTACAGTGAATGCTAGAGAAGTGTAGATGAGCGTGAGAGTGCGGCGTGATCGCAGGTGCGCGGGGCACGCGGCCCTGGGGTACTCACGAGTCGTGCAGCGCTGGGTGAAAGCGTGCGCGCGGACGTGTTGTACAGCGGCAGGGTGCGTGGGGCACGCGGCGCTGTGAGCGTGCGTGAGACACAGTGACATTGAATTGGCACGTGCGGCACCGCAAGGGTACGCGCGGGGTGTCGTAGTGGGAACGTTAGTGCACGGCACCGGATTGTGTAGTTCGAGGGGTGCGTTGGATTATTTTCTAAGATTTCGAGTCTTACTGTTTTATCTTAAACTATCTTAAATGGTTTTCTTTTCCGCTGCGTAGTTTTTATGTTGAGGATTTCGTGTTCCCTCTTTGGGACGTGAGTTGTTTCGAATCGACTCGAAAATTTTTCATACTCACAAATGTTCTTTTGAAAATGTTTTGAAAATGAAAGGGGAATTAAAAGTGAGTTATGTCAAGTGTTAGTGTGGGTAGCATGTAGATGCACTGTAGCGCACCGGGAACGCGGGGTTTCTCGGGGTGTTACATTAACAAGTTTAACTTCTAGTTTCTGGATACTAGATATCTATCCTAGTTATTATGGACGCAATTGCCCAATTGACACGTATGAAGGAATTTATGTCTATAATAACAATTGCCCATAAGATTTATATTATTCGAAGATTTTGTAACACCCATAATTTTTCAGTTTAAGTTGATTTCGGAAGTACGTAATTGTAATCGACGGAGTAATGGTCGGAATTGTAGGCAGAAAATTTCTACTCTAAGCTAAACATTATTTTGAGACTAATGGAGGTGAAAAAAATTTAAGAATCTAGTCGGAGTTGGGCGGTATAACAGATTTAGTAAACGGTTAAGGGTTAGGGCGAAATAGTAATTAGGAATAATTATATTTAATAATATAATTTATTTATTTAAAATAAAATAAAACCGAGGGAGGAATGGATTCCCCCCCCAGCGTCTTCCCCTGTTTCTTCTTCTTCTTCTCCTCCTGCACGAGCAGCTTGACGCTTTCTTCCGGCGGCAATTTCTTCCATTCTCTTCTGTTTATTCAAATCTACGGTGAGTTTTGGCTAGTTTTTAGTAGATAGGTAGTCATTTGGTCGTTTTGAGCGGTAAAAACGGAGTTAGAAAGAGTTTTGGGTGAGCCCTAGGAGTGAGATACAAAATTTAGAGGTTTTAGTCTATTTTTGTACGTATGCTGATGTTTAAGATAGGAATAGGAGTGGATTATAAGTTTTTGTGGAAAAGATTTAAGGTGTACGTAACCGAATAACCCGGGTTACGGAACGGGTTCCGTTCGGCCAAGCTATAAGTGAGGAATTGGGAAATTGTATAGACCGTTAGAAACTTGACATCCTAAGGAGCTCGTAGTATTTTCAATTGTCCAAATCGGACGAGTATGGACGGAGTTATGAATTTTTAAAAGATTAGTCGAAGCGTTAGTTAGAATTTCAATTTAGACTGAGAGAGGATTTAGTGGTTAATCCCTTTAAAGTTTTACGGAGTTAATGGAAAGTAGAGCTAATAGATGTGCGGTTTTATAGGTTTTCAAGTTAGCGTACGAGATTTGGACTACGAGTGCTAAGGACGGTAGGTAAGTAGTGTAGTAGGAGTTTTGCCTTCGGACCTACATCACAGTTCAGTAGATTGCATGACACGTTTACTTTATGTTACGCTTTGTAATATGCATCATGCTTTTCAACTACGACACGAACGAAAATGAATTTCCATATTTTTACGAAGTGAAACAGTAGGATATGATGAAACGAATGAAATGAGAAGTTACGTAATAAGATAACAAAGGTGAGGTTGAGAGGTCTTGTCCAGTGAAGTGGACCGCGAGGTGTATCACTCTTCCTCCGCTTTACGTGGTGACCTTGTCTAGTGAGGTGGACCGCGATGTGTGTCACTTTACTAGATTGAGTTGGCCTTGTCCAGTGAGGTGGACTGCGAGTTGTGTCATCTCGATCTAGCAAGTAAAGAAGAATCCAGTAGTAATGTAACACCCCGAGAAATCCCACGTTCCCAGTGCGCTACAGTGCATCTACACACTACGACACACTAACACTTGACATAATTCACTTAATTTAATACCACTTTCATTTTCAAATCATCTTCAAAAGAACATTTGTGAGTATGAAAAATTTTCGACTCGAATCGAAAATAACCCGCGCCCGAAGAGGAAACACGATATCCTCAATGTAAAAATACGAAGCGAAAAAGAAAACAATTTAAATTAGTTTTAAAATAAACCGACAAGACTCGAAATCCTAGGAAAGAATCCAACACCCCTCGAACTACACAAATCTTGTGCCGCGCACCCACATCCCCCACTTCGATGCCACGCGCGCACCCTCGCGGTGTCACACGCGCCAACTCAACTTCACTGCGTCTCGCGCACGCTCACAGCGCCACGTTCTTCACGCACCTTGCTGCTGTACATAACGTCTGCGTGCACGCCCTCACCCGGCACTAAATGACTCGTGAGCACCTGCAGGGTCGCATGTCCCTGCGCACCTGCGATCACGCCGCACTCCCACGCTCATCTACACTTCTCTAGCACTCGCTGTACACTTCCCAACCTATTCTATATCCTTTCGACTCCCAACCTCTCTCCCAAAACTTCGGCAGAGTAACGCCTAAGAACTAGCTATCCCAAAAATTTAAAACTCTGCACACAATTCACCAAAAGCTAACAGTGTTTATCTATCAACTATCCAGAGAATCTCAAATACAAAATCAGAGTTAAAGACAACAACAATCCATCAAATACAAATGAAGAAAGTCCACAGTATAGAGCAATATCATACTCTAACATATAAAAATACGTACGCGTTCCCAAAATACTACAATCACTCTATACAATCCTGTACAACCAATGTCTATACAAACTCCTCTATCTAGATAATACCCAACACAAAATAACAACCCAACGAATCTCACCATCACCTACCACCACCACGGGTCGGGTCGCCCTAACAAAATCTGCCGTCCGGTGCCCCAGTCACACGCCGGCAACCATCCTATGCCTCATAACTAGGCTCATCGATACTCACTACCAATATCGTCAGCACCTACACCATAGAACACACAACATAAGCCTAACGCTAAGTAAGTAGTACAATATGAAAGTAAAAGCCGTCAATGCAATCCTATCACATGCAGTCTCTACACTCACACTCATGTTTTCACATCTGTGACGCGTAGTGTAGCCGCACCAGGGTAAGGAGGAACGTAGCGCCACCCTACACCCTGACACGTCGCCACCGTCCCGGACTCCCCAGCAACGAGCTACACACCCGCATTACCACACAGTAATCACATCAGGGTGAGGGTGTACCTCGCGCCACACTACATCCTGACACTTCGGCCCCGTCCCAGACTCCCCAGTACGGGGCCACAGTTGCCACACACACACGTTTTGCGACAGCCCAGCCGGCCCACTCCTCGAGTGGAATCCGCGACTAGTGTTACACCGACCCACACACTAGTAGGATCTGGGGTACCATTCCCCATCACCCTCACCGTCAACACATTCATGCCATGTGACGGCCCAGCCGACCCACTCCTCGAGTGAAATCCGCGACTAGTGAAGCACCGGCCCGCACACTAGCAGGATCTGCGAAACCATCGCCACGCGTCTCGTCACATACTAAAAATATGCTTAAAACCATTTTCGTTCCCGTTTTAAAAAAACATTATGCATGTCAAACATTACGCACACACACTACAATCAACAACATAAAATCCTAAAGTTCTACGGTGTAGGCCCAGTTCGGCAAAACACATGCATGTACTACTTACCTAGCGTCCCATGCTCAATCGACGCACAGATCCACCAAAATGTGTCTCAACCTAAAACACAACCAATCACTGATCAATATTTATTTCAAAATTCACCAAATATTTTAAAAATAACATCTCTTAACTAACCCTCTGAAATTCCAGTTGAAACGTCACTAATTTGGTTTGGTCGAAAATCAGTCTAAACTTCAGATGCGCATAACTTTTGCTTCCGTTATCGGAATCGAGCGATTGAAGAGGCTACATGTCCCCTTTGGGAAGCTAGTTTAATATACTAAGACAAATTTTAAAACAATAAGCCGCAGATCGGTGAAAAATATCAAAACCGATTCTGCCCTTTTTATCCAATTTCACATTTTTGTTTTTCTTCAGCCAAAACTCACTCAATTTAACTTTACGCACCAAAAACAGCCATACCCCTATCACACGTCGAAATTCTACGAAAAACGCTCACTAATTTTACTTGGACCAAAATCTGACAGAAACTTCCGACGCGCATAACGTTTGCGTCGGATATCGGAATCGAACGATTCCAACGGCCAAACGCTCCTCCAACCACCTATTTTAACCCACTAAAACATAATTTAAAACGATTAACCGTAGCCCCATCAAAATTCCCAAACACAATACTGTTCTTATACGAAAAATATCCGAAATTCCAACTTCGGTCTAATTTCGCCAATTTCTTCACCGAACATCCATATTTCGGTTTACCAATACATACAATAACAATTTCGTAGTTCCTAATTAGAAACCAGCATGGCAGCACAAAAATTCTCACGGTTCTCTTCCCAAAACCGTGCAATTTTCAGCCGGCTCAATGAACCCTGAAATTCACCTCTAATTTTCCTAAATTCTAGCACAAAATCTCCGAAATTTAGAGGCAAAACAACCACACGCTCGGCCATCAAAACAAAACAAGACCGAAAGGGAAACACCCTGTTTCTCATTCGGTTTTGTCGCGGGAAAGGCCAAGCCACACACACACACACACACTAGGTTCTAAAACACCCCAAAAACCGAGCTCTAACCGTCGGGAATTCAAGAACAACTAAGCTTCCGCGCTCGGTCGACAGAAATCAAACAGGGGAGAACTCACCTGGGATTTTCAGCTCAGGAGAACCGTACCCGCGCCTCCACTTCATCTAGTTGGGACCCTCAGTGCACCGGCGTCTCACCCTCAGTGATCGATGGTCGGAATCCCATTCCCGATCGCTCCCTTTCTCTCTCGCGTGTCGCTCTGCTCTCGGCCGCGAGACAAAACAGGGTGGAATGGCTTCCACCCGTAGCCATTCCACCTTTTAATTAAATTAAAACTATTAAAATTTTAATTTAATTGCAAATTACCAAAATGCCCTCACGTGTTTTCATCGTCCTTAAATTCGTTAAATTCTCGTCTTCGCGACTTAAAATCTCGAAAAGCACCGCAAAACTAGAGTCTGAGTTTTATAATTTAATTTTCCCGTTAAACTATTTCACGGAACTTCAACCGAGATTAAGTTAAAAATTTTAGAATTTAGATTTAAAAATTTGAAATTTTCCGGGTTATTACAACCCACCCTACCTTATAAAAATTTTGTCCCCAAAATTTACGTACCGAATAAGTTGGGATACTGCCGCTCCCAAGTAGTTTCGTCCACACTATGGTTGCGCCACAACACTTTGACCAAAGGAATCTCCTTGTTTCGCAACATTTTTACAGTTGATCCTAGGATCCTCACTGGCTTTTCATCATAGGACAGTGTCGACTGGATCTCTATATCTTGTTGTGGCACTACCTGAGAGGGATCGCGCATACACTTCCTCAGCATCGAGACATGGAAAACATCATGGATGACATCCATCGACGAAGGCAACTGAAGATGGTACGCGGTGCTCCCAATGCGCTTGACAATCGGGAATGGTCTCACAAATCGAGGGTTGCGTTTCCCCCGCTATCCCTATTCGATATCCTTGAGTTTCTCACACCCATCAACACTAATCATTTAAGGGCTAAATTTCTCACCCTAACCCTCCTAAAAAAATTTCCTTTTATCTCTCCCCAAAATCATATATAATCGTTCTCGATGGTCCTCAAAGTTCCAACACTTAATGATAAATCAGTTCTCATAAGGATTTCTTTTACATTTACTAACTAATCTACCTTTTTTTGCCCATCTAGACTCAGATTTCTGAATACTTCCCTTGCTCACGGGCAAAAATTCACTCAATTATTTTCTTGCTTGGAAAGTTGTTGTCAAATGAATTCATATCCTTATCTCGAATCCCCAAATTCCTAAGGCCTCAACCCTGGTCCAATTCACCAATGTCCTCAATAATTATCCTGCTAAGTATAATCCTCATAAATCTAACTAACCATAACTAATTCGTCTCAAGACTTCTTTTGTTAAACTACATTCCTCTATACCTGTTGGTTTTTCCTCGATGGAACCTAACTTTCATGTCCCCCTTATTCATAATTATACTAAACAACCTATCTCTAAACTCCCCTACTGGATCCTAAGATCTATATAGCTAGTGTAAGTCTTACCTAAATATACTGGAGGTTGTCCGACCTTGTCTAGCTCGATGAGGGCAAAGACCCTAGGGGTACTCTCGCTGAAGTCTTACTCGTAGCTGGATAGTCCCTTGCAAAGTGGTCTAACTCGTTGAGGTTGTAACATCGAATCGGATTCGTATTCGAGAAATCTCCAGCAATGTGATCTATCTCATTACACTTATAACATTGGCCAAAGTCCATTCCACAATTGCTGGGTGACCCCTCTGACACTCAGGACATAAAGGGAACTGTCCCGATCCCTGGGGCCGTTTGTTGCTGCCCTGGCTGCTAGAGGTATCATTAGGCCTATTCAGGCCCTTTCCGCTAAGATGACTCTTCCCTGTTTGACTGAGGCAACAACTCTCTGAAAAATCTTCTAGGCTGCTCCTTAAGCGGCTCTCTGTAACTGGACAGCTTCGTTGTAGCCTACTCAATGTCTAGAGCCTTCGCCACCCCATCCTCACAAGGCACCCCTCGCGTTCCAGCTGTGCGCATGCTCATATATACATCAGGTTTTAGGCCCTGCACAAACTGGTGTACCCTTGTTCTCATATAGGCTCACCAAATGCCCTGCAAATTGCGACAGCGCCTCGAACTGTCTCACGTACTAAGCCACTATGTTTGTCTGCCTCAACTGTGCAAACTCCACCTTCTTACGAGTTCCGATGGCATGGCTATAATACTTACTGAAGAACACAGTCTTAAACTCTTTCTAGGTCACGACCCTCACGTCTCTCGTAGTCCCGACTGTGTCCCACAAATGGCGAGCATCGTTGGCCAGATAGAATGCCGCATTGGTTACCCTGTCATGGTAATCTACCTTGGCATAGTCCATCATACTCTCTAAGCTCTGTATCCACTCCTCAGCATTGAGAGGATCTGGAAATGACCCGTCAAAAATCGAAGGTCTAAGTCTATGTAGCCTATCACCCCTTCTATCAGACAAACCCTGGGCACCAGACCGGCCCTGGTCATCCCTGCTCATAAATTTCTCTAGTTGTCGAGACTTGCGGTGCACTAACCCGGTAAGCTACTGGACGGTATCATCCATATCGCTCACAGCTCTATGTGTCTCCCGTCGTAGTCGACCTCTGCCTTTAGTCTCTCCAGACATTGTCTACCTTTACAATATACAAAGCTTCATTAGTCTTAAAATAAAATTAAATCTAAACACTTACAGTTGGTGGAGCGCTCCCATGCAGCGGCTGATGGTGTTAGGTAATCCTCTGAAAGACGTCGACCCCGTGGCTCTGATACCATAACTGTAACACCCCGAGAAAACTCACGTTCCAGGTGCGCTACAGTGCATCAACACACTACGACACACAAACACTTGACATAACTCACTTAATTGAATACTACTTTCGTTTTCAAATCATTTTCAAAAGAACATTTGTGAGTATGAAAAATTTTCGACTCGATTCGAAAATAACTCGCGCCTCGAAGAGGGAACACGATACTCTCAATGTAAAAATACGCAGCGGAAAAGAAAACAATTTAAATTAGTTTTAAAATAAACCGATAAGACTCGAAATTCTAGGAAAGAATCCAACATCTCTCGAACTGCACAAATCATGTGCCCCCTACCCACATCCCCAACTTCGATGCCCCGCGCGCACCCTCGCGGTGTCGCACACGCCAACTCAACATCACTGCGTCTCGTGCGCGCTCACAGCGCCGCGTGCCCCACGCACTCTACCGCTATACATCACGTCCACGCGCACGCCCTCACCCGGCGCCGTACGACCCGGGAGCACCCGCAAGGCTGCGTGCCCTGCGCACCGGCCATCACGCCGCACTCCCACGCCCATCTACACTTCTCTTGCACTCGTTGTACACATCCCAACATATTCTATATCCTTTCGACTCCCAACCCCTCTCCCAAAATTTCAGCAGAGTAACGCCTAAAAACTGGCTATCCTAAAAATTTAAAACCCTGAACACAGTTCACCAAAAGCTAACAGTGTTTATCTATCAACCATCTAGAGAATCTCCAATACAAAATTAGAGTTAAAGACAACGACAATCCATCAAATACAAATGAAGAAAGTCCACAGCATAGAGCAATATTATACTCTAACATATAAAAATATGTACGTGTCCCCAAAACACAACAACCACTCTATACAATCTTGTACAACCGACGTCTATACAAACTCCTCTATCCGCATAATACCCGATACAAAATAACAACCCAATGAATCTCACCATCACCTACCACCACCACGGGTCGGGTCGCCCTGACAAAATCTGGCGTCCGGTGCCTCGGTCACATGCTGCCAATCATCCTATGCCTCAGGACTAGGCTCTCGAGTCTCACCAGCAATATCGTCAGCACCTACACTATAGAACACACAACATAAGCGTAACGCTCAGTAAGTAGTATAATGTGAAAGTAAGCCGTCAATGCAATCTGTACACTCACACTCATGTTGTCACATCTGTGACGCGTAGTGTAGCCGCACCAGGGTAAGGAGGAACCTAGCGCCACCCTACACCCTAACACGTTGCCACCGTCTCGGACTCCCCAGCAACGAGCTACGCACACGCATCACCACACAGCAACCACATCAGGGTGAGGGGGTACCTCGCGCCACACTACATCCTGACACGTCGCCCCTGTCCCAGCCTCCCGAGCACGGGGCCACAGTTGCCACACATAGACGTTTCGCGACAGCCCAGCCGGCCCACTCCTCGAGCGGAATCCGCGACTGGTGTTGTACCGGCGCACATACTAGTAAGATCCGCGGTGCAATTCCCCATTACCCTCACCGTCAACACATTCATGCCGTGTGCCGGCCCAGTCGACCCACTCCTCGAGTTAAATCAGCGACTACTGAAGCACCGGCCTGCACACTAGCAGGATCCGTAGTACCACCGCCACGCTTCTCGTCACCTACTAAAAATATGCTCAAAACCATTTTCGTTCTCGTATTAAAAAAAACGATGCATGTCAAACAATACGCACGCACACTACAATCAACAACATAAAATCCTAAAGTTCTACGGTGTAGGCCCACTTGATCAAAACACATGCATGCACTACTTACCTGGCGTACCAAGCTCACTCGACGCACAGATCCGCCAAAATGTGTCTCAACCTAAAATACAACCAATCACTCATCAATATTTATTCAACATTCACAAAATAATTTAAAAATAACATCTCTTAACTAATCCTATGAAATTCCAGTTAAAACGGGTCACTAATTTTGTTCGGTCGAAAACCAGCCTAAACTTCGGACGCGCATAACTTTTGCATCCGTTATCAGAATCGAGCGATTCAAGAGCCTACACGTCCCCTTAGAAAGCTAGTTTAACATACTAAGACAGATTTCAAAACGATAAGCCGTAGATTGGTCAAAAACATCAAAAACCAAATCTGCCCTTTTTATCCAATTTCACATTTTTGTTTTTCTTCAACCAAAACTCACTCAATTTAACTTTACCCACCAAAAACAGCCATGCCACTATCACATGTCGAAATTGTACAAAAAATGCTCACTAATTTGACTTGGACCAAAATCTGACATAAATTTCTGACGCACATAACTTTTACGTCGGATATCAGAATTGAACGATTCCAACTGCCAAATGCTCCTCCAACCACCTATTTTGACCCAGTAAAACATAATTTAAAACGATTAACCATAGCCCCATGAAAATCCCCAAAAACAGAACTGTTCTTATACGAAACATATCCCCAATCTTAACTACGGTCCAATTTCGCCAATTTCTTCACCGAACATCCACATTTCGGTTTACCAATGCATACATTAACAATTTTGTAGTTCCTAATTAGAAAACAGCATGGCAGCATAAAAATTCTCACGGTTCTCTACCCAAAACCGTGCATTTTTCAACCGGCTCAATGAACGCTGAAATTCACCAGTAAATTTTCTAAATTCTAGCACAAAATCTCCGAAATTTAGAGGCAAAACAACCACACGCTCGGCCATCAAAACAGAACAAGACTGAAAGGGAAACACCCTGTTTCTCATTCGGTTTTGTCGCGGGAAAGGTCGAGCCACACACACACACAAACGGTTCTAAAACACCCCAAAAACCGAGCTCTAACCCTCGGGAATTCAAGAACAACTGAGCTCCCGTTCTTGGTCGACAGAAATCAAACAGGGGAGAACTCACCCGGGATTTTCAGCTTAGGAGAACTGTACCCGCACCTCCACTTCAGCTCGTCGGGACCCTCAGTGCACCGGCGTCTCACCCTCGGCGATCGATGGTCAGAATCCCCTTCCCGATCCCTCCCTCTCTCTCTCGCGTGTCCCTCTGCTCTCGGCCGCGAGACAAAACAGGGTGGAATGGCTTCCACCCGAAGCCATTCCACCTTTTAATTAAATTAAAACTATTAAATTTTTAATTTAATTACAAATTATCAAAATGCCCTCACGTGTTTTTATCGTCCGTAAGTTCGTTAAATTCTCGTCCTTGCGACTTAAAATCTCGAAAACCACCACAAAACTAGACTTCGAGTTTTAAAATTTAATTTTCCTTTTAAACTATTTCACGGAACTCCAACCGAGATTAAGTTAAAAATTTTGAAATTTAGATTCAAAAATTTGAAATTTTTTGGGTTATTACAAGTAAGAAGATAAAGAAGATGTAAGAAAGAGACGAAAACGAAAGTAGAGACGAAACAGTAGAAACTGCATATGTTAGGATGTGAATGTTTTCGGTGTTTAAATTTATATGCATTGCTTACTTAGCATTCGGTTAATAGTTGAGTTCTGTGATATAGGTGACGACACAGCAGCTAGTAAGTATCCTGAGCATGCCTAGGACTAGAAGGCAATTGGAGGAGAACGCTCGTAGGATGATTGGGCCTGCTGTTGAGGCATTTTGACCATGGCGGGTGTACGTACGGGTAGTGAATTCGAGTCATACTTAGTCATTTTGATGTAAATGTTATATTTGAATTTGGGTTGAGTATTTTGGTGTGCGTAACAGATTTGTAAATTGAGTCAAGAAGTGGATTTATGGCTTTTAAACGTTTAGTCAAAATTCGTGTTGTTTTGTTGAATTTTGTTAAAGTTTCTGGGTGCAAAGTGTCAACCGAAGTCCAAAGGTGTCGACCGGTCATTGTAAAATAGAGGACGAGTGTCGACCGCGAGTCTCGACCTGTGCAAGGCAGAGCCGAGGTAGGTGTCGACCCCTGGTTACAAGTGTCGACCGGTCCGTGTAAAATGGGTAGTGGTGTCAACCGCGATGGTCAAGCTGAGCGGACAGAGAGGATCCAGGTGTCGACCTGCGACAGCGGGTGTGGACTCCTCTCTAAAATGGTGGTAGAACTGTCGACCGGTGTCTCTGTGTCGACCGATGAAAGGACCCGAGAGATATGTAATGTCGACCGGTGTTTGCCATTGTCGACCGATGGAAACCCGAGACAATTTAAGTGTCGACCGGCTCTTGCAGGTGTCGACCGGTCTCTTGATTTTGATGTTTTAAAAATGGAGTTTTTTTAAACCGATTTTAAACGAGTTTCCGCTGCGGTATTTATGTGTAATTCCTTTGGAAGATGTTTTGAGTAAAAAAAAAAAAAAGAGTTCTTTTCAGTCGAAAAATAAAGCTTCCCAATTTCTAGGAGGTATTTAGTAGAGGGTATGAGGGATATTGACGAGTAGTATTTGGTAGCGAACAGGGAATCACGTAGGATTTTTGAGGCGTTACAGATTTACTAAAAATATTGTTTGGGTATTTAGAACTTGAATTTGAGTTAAAAAACTATAATTGTGGATAAACTTAATCAATGAAAAGTTGATGAAATAAAGGATGCTAGAGTATGTTGTATGATTTAGTTAAAAAATTCAAAGATTATATCTTAGCGGTTATTCGGTTATTTATGTTTTAAATGACTCGAAGACATAGAAATGATATTAAATATTATTTTGAGTCTTTAAAGAATCAATAGAAAGTCATGAAATTATGTGTAGAGATATATTCAAGTGACTAGATTTGATCATCACTCTAGGAAATGGATATCATCTTAGAAAATAAATCAATAAAGAGAAATTTAATGATATGAGAATTTATAATCATCTTGGTATAGGGAAAAGTTTGATGAAATTAGAGATGATCAGTAAGTAATTAACGTGATGAGTATCTTGTGATGAAAATATAATGAAATGTTTAATATAAGAAAATTTGAGAAATATTAATGTTGGATTCTATTTGAAAAATTTTGGATTGAAGTTGAGGATTTAAGATAATAATTTTTAGCTCCTAAGTATTTAGTATTGTTTGATTGAAAAAATAATTAGATTAGTTTTTATTTAAGGAATTAGTATATCATGAGAATATAATTGACCAATAGGTAATGAAAGTAATGAAGATCTTATATTTAAAAAATTTAGTTTATAGGAAACGTTTTAGAAAATATTAATAATGGATTTTATTTGGCAATGTTTTAGGAGATAATTGATAAAAACTTAGTTGAGTATTTAATATATGAATTTTACCTTGTAAGTGTTTAATGTCGCTTGATAAGAAAATATAGAAATCAAGTTTTCATTAAAAAGTTAATACATCAAAAAAATGTTGAGAATTTAATGTTCAAATTTATTCTAAATTGATTACTATTAGAGAGATGTATGGAGTTACATTGTGGTGAAGTAATTATTAAAAACTTTTGAATATATGAAATTCAACGAATTAAGGATTATAATAAATTTTGTTCGAAGAGAAATAGAAATGAAATGAGGTTAGATGACTTTGAAAATTGAGGTTTTAGTTGATTAAATTAAAATCAAGGACTCTATGAACGATTGAGTGTTAAAGTATATAGTTTAAAATTATTTAATTTGAGAACATAGGAATTAGATATTACTTGATAAATACTCGAGGATTGAATGTAGTGAACGTAATTATGAAAATTATATTCGAGTATGTGGTTAGAGAGATCATTGTTTGGGGAACTATCGAGAATAAATCTTAGTCGATGAATTACTAAATTTTGAGGATAATATTTATCAAAATGAAATTAAGGTCTTTAAATAAGAATTTAAATTTTGAGGATGTATTTGATTGGAATGGACTCGATTATATATAGAGAGACCATTATTTCTGTAGACATGAGGGTTATATTGATAATCATGAATAATTATACTTTTAAGATATAATTGAAATCTTAAATATAAAATTTATATTTAGTTATTTAATTTAAATAAATATTGCTCTAAGGAATTCTAAAGTTTAAAATTTACTTAGGAAATTATTAAAATTTTAAGGATATTTTGCTGTTGTAGTTAAAAAAAAAATGACATTGGGGTATATATGTATGACATTTATGTAAACTCAATTTAGAAACTTCATTATTCGAGAAAATTTAGAGTTTAGATTTTATTGATGAATTATTAAATTAATAAAAGAAAAACAGAAATTTGAGGATATTAAGAATGAAATTTATATTTAGTACATAGTTTAGAATAATAACAGCAAAAGATAAACATGCACGTTAGATTTTACTAGAAAAACTATTATGATTGTAAGGTTATAGTGAAAATAATAATAATAATAATAAAATAAAAATGGATTATACTATGTATGAATTTAAAAATTATATGTTTATATTACTAGAAATAGAAATTGAACAGTATAATGAGGAAATATTCATGCATTAATAAGAATCTAAAGAAAATTTAAAATTTAAGAAATTGGACACTAGGCCAATAATAAGTTTGGATGACAAAACTATTTAAGAATTATAACTATTATATCATCATTAATAAATTTGAGATGGGGTTTAATGACATATAGGAGTTAAAAATTAATTCTTGACAAAATAAGAAAAGTTTAAGCATATAGATGAGAAAATTTAGCAATAAACAAATATAGTTATTCATCAAGAGTGACGCAGCGAAAGCTTAGTAAGCATTAACCTACAAACTCGAGGATGATGTAAGAATTAGTGTTATTGAATGTATAAAAAGAAACCTAAGACAGAGAATAGAAAATAATAAAAGCCTATCAGGAACTTTTCAGATAACCATTTAAATTTCGAGCACGAAATTTCTTTTAAGTCGGAGAGATTGTAACAGTTAGGGTTTTTAATTAAAAAAAATTATAAATTCAAAATTTAGAAATTCCTAAATCAATTTAATATTTAGATTTCAAAATCAAGATTTTCAAATCAAAACTAATCTTCAAATTCAAATTTACTAAATCACAACCTGAATTTTAGGAAACAAATCCAGTGAACCTAGCCTAAA
Source organism: Begonia peltatifolia (assembly GCA_022433055.1). NCBI lineage: Eukaryota > Viridiplantae > Streptophyta > Magnoliopsida > Cucurbitales > Begoniaceae > Begonia > Begonia peltatifolia. The sequence goes on along the minus strand of CM039517.1, from coordinate 12,462,633 downwards.
AATCATGTAACGCCCCAAAAACCTACCCGTTTCTGGTACGTTCACCGTTCCGATACCACATCTATAACGTCCCAAGTTGTCCCCGGACCCGGGTCGCCAACCATACGCTTGCTTTTCATGTCGACAATTTCGTACAAAATTTAAAACTTTTGGTTCCTTGACTCAAAACGATGTCTTCGAAGATTATTTATGAAAAGCCGCATCAGAAAATTCATTGAAAATCGGTTTAAATAGAATTCACCAGTTTAAAACACAAAAATGCGGAGATCGGTCGACACTTATAAACGCCGATTGACACCTGGGTCGTCTCGGGTATCCATCATTGACACTGGCGAACGTCGGTTGACACCGCGTTTCCCTGGGGTCTTCACGTCGGTCGACACTAAGAATCACCGGCCGACACTTCTACGATTAGCTTTCATAGGTCGACATTTTGACCCTTTCTGCCCGCGCAGGTTGACTTTCGTGGTCGACACTCTCACTGATTTTACACTGACCGATCGGCACCCACGGTCGCCGGTCAACACCTCATTTCCCTCTGCCTGCCCCGGTCGAACCCTGCGGTCGACACTCGTCCTCCAATTTACAATGACCGGTAGATACCTATGGATTTCGGTCGACACTTTACACCAGCAATCTAAAAAAAATAGCAGCAGTTCTACAGAAGAAGGACAAGAAAGCTTCTCTGAATTAAAACAACCGATTGCAAACCTGAATCATTCATTCAATCATTTCCAACAGTTCCAAAATGCACCAATAAATCAATTCCGGCTATGAACTCCCAAACCCATCTATGCCTCAAAACCTATACACTCTACGTAGACCCCTCCAAACTCACTACAAAGGAGCACCGTCTAACCTTGGCCCACGGGTCGATTCGCATTGAGGAACTCCATCTTTCGGCACACGGTAGCACTCCGCCAACCACCTACTCGTCCTGTCTAGGATCTGGCAACTCACCTTCAGGGATATCTGCACCTACACCACGGAACACACAACATAAGCATGACGCTTTGTAAGCAGTGCAATATGAAACGTAAAACGACAATGCAATCCTATCACATGCAATTTCTACGTTCTTGCTCATGTTGTCACAACCCGTGCTGCGTGGTACGGTTGTACCATGGTGAGCCTAGACTCTCTCGCAATCTCACACCCTGACACGTCGCCATCGTCCCGATTTCTCCAACAACGAGGCCCTCAATCTGTACTCACGCGCCACTCTACGCACCGCAACCATTCCAGGGTGAGGCTGGACATGCTCGCCACACCACCCCTTAACACGTCGCCATCAACTCGATTCCTCCAGCAATGAGGCCATAGTTGCACACCACCACACGCACACCTTGGCAGCCATCCTAGGGTAAGGCTAGACGCACTCGCCACACCATACTCTAGCACGTCGCCACTGTCCCGGTTTCTCTAGCAACGGGGCCTAGCTACCCACACACCCATCGTCCTAGCCACACCTCGCACTTCACACTCGCACATAAATCCATGCACAAATTCATTTTCGTTCCCGTTTCATAAAACATGATGCAAGTCAAACAATACACATGCACATCACAATTAACCCATACAACCTAACATTCCTTGGTGTAGGCCCACCTGGGCAAAACGAATGCATACACTACATACCTGGCGTCCTAGCATTCTGTGGTGCTCGTCTCACCCAAAACCTCCTCAAGCTACAACAAAAATCATCTTCCCGTCAAAACTCATCCCACTACTCTACTTTTGCACTAAAATTACCTCACCAGCTCAACACTTTGCGCACTCGCTAAAATCGCTCACCAACCTATCTCGGCTGTGAAATCCACCTAACTTCTGACGCGCATAACTTTTGCATCGGTTATCGGAATCATACGATTACATCGGCTAAATGCTCCAATCGTAACCTAGTTTAACCTACCATAACAGAATCTAAAATCGTAACCACAGCCAAGGCAGAAACTCGAAAACGGAGTAGGCCCTAGGGTCAAATCCCTCTACCACGGCCATTCCGCAAAAAACCCAGTGCATCCTTCACCACTCTATCTCATTTATCGTCAACAATCTATAACAATTAACATTACAATCAATAAACACTTTAACCCTAAAACCAAAATTCTCTATCCATCACATTTCTCCTC
>CM039517.1:12259698-12460101 GCA_022433055.1 Begonia peltatifolia | reverse complement strand
GCAAATCCTCCCCTCTCTATTAACATAAATAAAATAATAATAACTAATTACTATTCCGCTTTCACACTTTAATCTTTTAATTCAACGGTCATCCAAACTGCCTCTGGTCGGATTCCTATAATTTTCTCCCCACCATTAGCCTCGAAATAATTCCCCACCTATCCTTACAAAATTTTCGCTCTCCGTTCTTACTCGAATCTTGCTGTTTATCGTCCCGACAACCCGAAATTGGTACCGCAAAAATACGGGTTGTTACATCCTCCCTTCCTTAAAAGAATTTTGTCCCCAAAATTTACGTACTAGATAACTCTGGGTATTGTTGCTCCATATCTTGTCGCCTTTCCCAAGTGGTCTCCACGACATAGCGATTGAGCCATAAAACTTTGACCAAGGGAATCTTCTTGTTCAGCGACACTTTCACCGCTGATCCTAGTATGGCCACTGGTTTTTCCTCGTACGATAACGTCGACTGTACCTCTATATCCTGTTGTGCAACCACCTGACAAGGATCACGTATGCACTTCCTCAGCATGGAGACATGGAAGACATCATGTATGGCATCCATCAAGGAAGGCAACCAAAGTTTGTAGGCGGTTTTACCAATCCTTTCCACAATAGGGAACGGCCCAACAAAATGAGGGCTGAGCTTTACTTGCTTCCTGAACCTGACCACTTTTTTGAACGGAGAGATCTTTAGGAATACCACATCCCCCACGCCAAACTTCAGTTCCTGCCTCCTTCGATCGGTATAGCTCTTCTGCCGACTTTGGGCTGACTCGACCCTCTTCTTTATAATAGAAATCTTGTTGACCGTCTGTTGCAGTATCTCTGGGCCTATAAGTCTTGCCTCTCCAACCTCGTCCCAGTACAACGGCGACTTACACTTCCTCCCATACAAATCTTCGTACGGCGCGATGCCAATGGTCGACTGGTAACTGTTATTATATGAGAACTCTACTAAAGGCAAGAACCTACTCCAAGCCCGCAGAAACTCTAACACACAGGCTCTGAGCATGTCCTCCAGTATCTGTATAGTTCGCTTCGATTGTCCGTTGGACTGAGGGTGGAAGGCCGTGCTGAATTTCAACTTGGTACCCATGGCCTTATGCAGACTCCTCCAAAACTCAGATGTAAATCTGGGATCTCGGTCTGCCACTATCGACACTGGGACCCCATGGAGTCTGACTATCTCCTGCACATACAACTGAGCGAATTGATCCATCGAGTAGTTCATCCTCACCAGTAAGAAGTGAGACGACTTTGTTAGTCTATCCACAATCACCCAAATTGCATCGTGGCACTTAGCAGTTTTTGGCAATTCGACCACAAAATCTATAGTGACCCGCTCCAACTTCCACTCGAGTATAGGTAATGGCTGAAGCATTCTCGATGGTCTCTGATGTTCCGCCTTTACCTGCTCGCATACTACACAAGCCTCAACGTGCTTGGCTATCTCTCGCTTCATATTGGGCCACCAATAGTGTTGTTTTAAATCTCTGTATATCTTAGTGCTTCCAGGGTGCACAGAGAAAAGAGACGAGTGAGCTTCAGACAATATTTCTTTCTTCAGCTCCTCAATCATCGGGACGCACCACCTATATCGAAACCTCAGAATCCCATCGTCCGAATAGCTGAGCTCAGTGTTAGCATTCGCCTCCATACCTGCCTTCAGTTTGCTGCACTCGGGGTTATTCTCTTGGGCCCGCTTAATTCTTTCCAGGATGGTCTGCCTCAACGATATCGCCGACAGCGTGGCTGCCAAATTCGAAACCACTTCTAGGCCGAACTGCTATACCTCAGTCTTTAGTTTGGTAGGCAGTGTTAAAACCATAGCAGACATCGAAGTCGACTCTTAACTCAAGGCGTCCGCTACCACGTTTGCTTTTCCTGTATGATACTTGATTTCCAGATCGTAATCTTTAACCACCTCAAACCACCTCCTTTGTCTCAAGTTTACCTCCTTCCGCGTTAATATGTATTTCAGACTCTGATGCTCCGAGAAGACTTCGCCTTGTTGTCCATATAAGTAATGTCTCCAAACCTTAAGTGCATAGACCACCGCTGCAAACTCCAAGTCATGCGTGGGATAATTTTGCTCGTAAGGCTTCAGTTTCCTTGAAGCATAAGTGATCACCCTTCCATTTTTCATGCTTCAGTTTGCTTGAAGCATAAGTGATCACCCTTCCATTTTTCATCAGCACACAGCCCAAGCCTACCCTAGAGGCGTCGCAATAAACGCTGAATTGCTCCCCCTCTATTGGCAACACTAGCAAAGGACTGCATTCGAAGAAAGGATAAGTGTAGGCCCGGACTGCATTCGAAGAAAGGATAAGTGTAGCCTTGTCTTTGTCATGGGAATTTGGCTCCCACTCAAAGCCATCAAAATGGTCTTTCCTTACAAGACTAACAAACTTGTTAGGTGAAAGATTGGTTAATTTACATACCTCTGTTTGTGAACGGGTCATAGGCCTATGAAGCATATCAATATTCGATTTCATTTAATAGGAGTCGCACTGGTCGACAGCCCCACAAAGGGTTAACACTGGTTCTGTCGACGACCTCTTAGAGGGGTCAACACTTCGAAGTGTCGACTAGCCTCTAATATAGAGGTAGACACCTTCCTAATTTCCAACCTCGGGAATGGAAAAAATTCACCCCATTCCTACTACTTTTAGCCCTTACCGATTCGGAACTTTGAATACAACATTTGAATTACCAACAAAATGTCCCATAGTGTACATGTATTACTTTTCTCATTATTTCTGTTAATTTTTTAAAAATGTAAAAATCCTTTCTTTGAAAATAAAATATACTACGGAAGACTTTCAATTTATGTAAATAAAGACTAATATATATTGGAAAACATATGATATATGATGTGCCAAAAGCAGCCATCACTCGATTGCAAACCAAATCCTTGGCCGAGCCTTTAATTAATGATTGTGCTCTTTTTGTCGGTGAAGTATCCTTTGATGACTTCATCTTGGAGATAAGTCCATTCGAATTAGAGAAGCCTTTCCACTTTCTGACATGGGAGCACCCTCAGCCACTCCAAAAATGGAAGAAGGAATTTGTCTTACTTGTGACAATTAATGTAGCTTGAGTTTGCTTTTATTTCCTTCAAAGACTTTAGCATTTTTATATATTAGGTGACATGAATGGTGATGTGCCCCAGAAGACCATAACTCAATCACAAATAAGGGCCCAAGTTTTATCTAACCTATTTTCTAACAAGCTTTATTCTTTTACAGGTGGAGATAAATTTGAAGATATTTTCGAAGACTTGGAATGTGTAACGCCCCGAGAACCCACACATCCCCGGTGCGCTACAGTGCATCTACACACTACACACACACACTAACACTTGACACAACTAACTCAATTCAATACCCCTTTCGTTTTCAAATCATTTTCAAAAGCACACTTGTGAGTATGAAAATTTTTTGACTCGATTAAAAAAAAAACAACTCGCGTCCCGAAGAGGAAACACGAAGTCCTCAACATAAAACTACGCAGCGGAAAAGAAAACCATTTAAAACAATTTGAGATAAAACGGTAAGACTTGAAATCCTAGGAAAGAACCCCACGCTCCCCACGAACTACCCAGTCCGGTCCCAAGCACTCACGTCCCCACTCCGACACCCCGCGTACACCACCGCGGTGCTACAGGTGCCAACCCAACGTCACTGTATCTCGCGCACGCTCACAGCGCCGCGTGCCCCACGCACCCTGCCTCTGTACAGCACGTCCGCGCGCACGCCCTCACCCGGCGCCGCATGACCCGTGTGCACCCACAGGGCCGCGTGCCCCGCGCACCTGCGATCACGCCGCACATCCACACTCATATGAACTCCTCTAGCATTCATCATACACATACCTTGACCTATTTCGTATCCTCTCGAACCTCAACCCCTCTCCCGAAATTTCGGCAGAGTACCACCTAAAAATTGGCTACCCCAAAATTTAACCCTGCACACAATTCACCAAAATCCAACAATATTTACCTATCCATCATCCAGAGAAATCATCCCAACCCAAATCAGAGTAAGAAGGCGACGAAAATCCGTCAAATACAAATGAAGAAAGTCTCCAGTATAGAGAAATAACATACTCTAACATGGAAAATATCCGCGTACGTTACCAAAATCACACGCACTCCATATACACCTTTACACTGACGCATATACAACAATCAATCCCATCCTCCGTACATAACCACCGCAAAAGAAAGAAAACCCACAAACCGACAAGGCCACAACCTACCATATCCACGGGTCGGGTCGCCCTAAAAAAAGTCCGCCATCCGGTGCCGCAGTCACACGCCGCCAACCATCCTACCCCTCAGGACTAGGCACTCGAGGCTCACCAGCGGTATGGTCAGCACCTACACCACAGAACACACAACATAAGCCTAACGCTCAGTAAGTAATGCGATATGAAAGTAAAAGCCGACAATGCAATCCTATCACATGCAGTCTCTACACTCACACTCATGTTGTCACATCTGTGACGCGTAGTGCAGCCGCACCAGGGTAAGGAGGAACCTCACGCCACCCTACACCCTAACACGTCGCCACCGTCCCGGACTCCCCAGCAACGAGGCCCACAAGCTACACCCACGCATCACCACACGGCAACCACATCAGGGTAAGGGTGTACCTCGCGCCACTCTACACCCTGACACGTCGCCCCCGTCCCAGCCTCCCCAGCACGGGGCCACAGTTGCCACACGCACACGTTTCGCGACAGCCCAGCCGGCCCACCCCTCGAGTAGGATCCGCGACTGGTGTTGCACCGGCCCACACACTAGTAGGATCCGCGGTACCACTGCCCATATCCTCACCGTCAACACTTTCACGCCGCATGACGGCCCAGCCGGCCCACCCCTCGAGTAGGATCCGCGACTGGTGAAGCACCGGCCCGCACACTAGCGGGATCCGCGGTACCACCGCCACACGTCTCACCTCATACATCAAAGCATGCTAAAAATCATTTTCGTTCCCGTTTTTAAAAATATGATGCATGTCACACAATACGCACACACACCGCAATCAATCACATAAACACTAAAGTTCTACAGCGTAGGCCCACTTGGGCAAAACACATGCATGCACTACTTACCTGGCGTCCTAAGCTCGCTCGATACACAGCTTCGCCAACAGGAAGCCTCAACCTAAAACACAACCAATTTCTCATCAGTATTTCTCCCAACATTTACCAATTAGCTAAAAATAACCTTATCTAACTACACTCATTAAATTCCAACTAAAACGGTCCATTGGTTTGGTTTGGCCGAATACCAGCTCAACGTTCGGATGCGCATAACTTTTGTGTCCGTCAACGGAATCAAACGATTCAAGTGGCTAAACGTTCCCTTAGGAACCTAGTTTAACATCCCAAGACAGATTTTAAACCGATAGGCCGCAGATAGGCGAAAAATGCCAATAACCGAATCTGCCATTTTTATTAAAATTTCACATTTTCACTTCCCTTCAACCAAAACTCACTCTCAACTAGTTATATGCATCAAAATGGCTATGCTACTCTCACACGTCGAATTTCCACGAAAAACGGTCACTAATTTGACTTAAATAAAAAATCCCGCATAAACTTCCGACGCGCATAACTTTTGCGTCGAATATCGGAATCGAACGATTCCAGTGGCCACACGCTCTTCTAACAACCTACTTTAACCCACAAAGACAGAATTTGGAATGATCAACATAAGCCTAGCCAAAACAGCCAAAAACAGAAGCTGTTTTTATACAAAAAAATAGCTGAAATCTCAACTTCGGGCAATTCCCGCAAGTTCTCTGCACCGAACACTCACATTTCGCCTATTAAGCACAATCTAACCTGAAAATCAGAAATTCAAAGACAAAGTCTGAATTTTGGCTCAACCTTCGCCCTCGGCCTCCCTCCCTCTCACCGGTCTCCTGCTGTCCACTCGCTAATCTACACACTCACCCTCTCAATCCCCTCACATTTGCAGCCAAATTTAAAGAGAGAAAAGAAACGAAGAGGAGCTGAACCTCAGTCTCGGTTCATACGGACAGGACAGCTGAGGGAGAGAACTTACCAAGTGGTGGCGTCCAGCACTCGGGTGGGAGAAGGACTCCAGCAACAAGTCTGGTCGTTGGCGGCAGAATTGGCCGGAAACCAGCCCCTCGGGGTCGTCGGCCGAACACTCGGCTTTCACTTTGGGAACTCGAGTTGCTGGAACCGAACGGCTCCGGTTCGTCGGAATAGCAGCCCCTGCTCGCAACTCACACCTCACACTCGCGCTCGTCGGCCGTCGCAGCTCCGACTCCAGCACGCGATCGCCCTGCTCCCGGTCGTCTTCTCTCTCGGGTGCACAGAGGAAACAACGGAATGGCTTCCTCGCGAAGCCATTCGGGTGTTTCACAAATTTTTTTTTTTTTTTTTTTTAAATAAATACAAATTACCAAATTGCCCTCACGTGCTTCAATCGTCCGAAATTTCGTAACTTTCTCGACTTCCCGACTTTAAATTCCGAAAACCAATCGCAAAAGTAGGCTCCGAGTCTTATAATTCAAATCTTTCCCATTGAAATATTTCTCAAAACTCCGACCGGAATTAAATTAAAAATTCCAAAAATAAAAATATAAAATTCGAAATTCCCGGGTTATTACAGAATGAGAGCCTAGCACAAGAGACAAAGATCAGCCTATGCATGTGCTCACTTGGGAATCAAGGTTGGAAGATCAAAAAGAGGGAATTTGTCTTCCCTAAAGGCAAATTGTAACCGAATACTTTACATTTTGTGTTTTGGCAAACACTTAGCATTATTTTGTATTTTGTTTGTAAACATTGGCCTTCATGTAATTTTAATTATTCCATGCATTCATTAGGCATTAGAGTTAGATGAATGTTAGGTTAGATGGTGGTTTGGATCGGTTGATCACAAAATGGAAGAAGCATGCAAGTCCATGCATGCATGAAGAAGCTGCACGTCACATGTACACTTGGCCGAATGCGCACCAAAAGGAATGGGACCACTACCCTTTTTTGCCAAACCTTTTGCTGCATCTTAGAGGTGCCATGTTGGAGTTTGTGAAGCTGAGATCACCTAGATGGATGATATGGCAAAAGCTAGCCATTGGATCTAATTGCTCAGCCATCATTTTGGCCATCCAAGCCAAGTGTGCTGCCACTTTTTGACAAAGCTCGGTCGAGCACTTCAACGGCTCTTTTGAGCTCCAAAACTTAAACTAAACCCTCCAACCACATTAAGCTCGATAGAGCACTTCAACGACTCTTTTGAGCTCCAAAAGTTAAACCAAGTCGTCCAACCACCTTAGGTCTATATAAGTATGGTTATTAGTGCTTGTCATGGTTTTTGAATGAATGAGAAAAGTTGTTCTGGTTACCAAAACGGTAAGCCTCAGTTGTTTCCAATTAAGAGCAGTGCGCCTCCTCCTTGCTCACAAGCTTATGGTTACCTGCTGAGGGATTGTTCCATTCTTATCTCCACTATTTCAAGAGTAGGAAACCAGAAGAAGGTGGTTAAACCTGTTCCCTAAGCTGCCTTTCTTTTCCTTTGAAAGAAGTGTTTGACGAGAGCTTTAATATTTGCTCATCCTACAACTTTGGGTTTGTTTTGCAAAACTTCTTTTCATAACCTTATTTTGTTTTGATATTTTAAGATGATACTTTCATCTCATACGATAAACTTCATCTAAAATTTCAAGTAATTTGGAACTCATTTTCCTTGTGAATGTTTTGCCTATTTTTAAGTCTCCTCGACTTGGTTGATCACTTTTAGTGCTAACAGTTTTGTGGGCGTAGAACGGACATTTTGTAGACCATAAGCTTGTCAAGTGGTATCAGAGCTAAGGTAGCTTCCATTGTGTTCTATAAACTATATTGGTTTGCTTTTTCATTCATGTTTACATAGTTGCATGTTAATACTCATTTTGGGTGATCATTCACATCATTTTATGCCTTAAACTGATCTAGTTTGTATTTATGTGCTTCTATGTTATTTAGTGCTTATCTTTCAAGCACCTTCTTGTTCACTTGTCTACATCTGAGCATGAAGGTTTAACATCATGAATATTACATTTAACTTGCTGTTTTGGTGATCAAAGTAGTAAAACATTATGTTTTACATAAAACCCGAGAGGCATGAAATGAACATGGAAATGTGTTGAGTTTGTTGATGTTTTCTTGCATATTTTGTTTGTTATTATCATCTTAAGTTTATGGACTTAATAGACTAGTCAATGCATCAAATTTAGTTAAAAAATCTGATCATTCTCTTAGTTACAAAGTACATGATTCTATTTTTGCAAAAAAATAACTAAATCTAGCATGAACAAGTGCAAATCGAAATGCAAGTATGCATGAAAACTGTTTTGTGTTGTTTTGACCTTAGCCGAGAATAGCTATATAATTTTTGTTCTATTTGCTGTTTTTTATTGTTGAAGCATGCATACTAGAGCACCTAGACCTAGGATAAAGTATGACTAACCTGAAGCATGTGTTGTTTGTTGCTTAAAGTGGATTGGGAATTGAAAACTTGTTGTTTTTAGTAAAATCGGATAACAAAAGCACAAAACATAAAAGTAGCTACCAGTTTTGGATTGTTTTATTTTTCTATGACATGTTTTCATATTTCTGAAACTCTTAATGATTAAAACTTGTCTTTTAATTCATTAGCTTTTTTTTAGTTTGTTTAGTTTTATAAAAAAGAAAAAAAAGAATAGATTGCATGAAAGGGTTTTAGGTTAAAATTTTAGTTAAGTTATTACTCTTTTCCTAACATACTGGGATTAAAGATGCATAACCTAATTTAAACATTTTTCTAAAACTTATGTTAGACAATGAAGACTAGAAGTGAAATCATACATGAACCAAACCAAGATTTAAAACAAGAACTTAACCGGGGGAAAGACATACCCCAAATCGATGCTCAAGCTCTAGGTGAGTCAAGCATGCAAGGTCAACTTAATGGCCTAACTTGATAAGTTAGTAACCTAGGTCAACAATTTCAGGACCTAACCCTTAGCATGGCACATATTATGGAAAGCCATAACAAGAACAACTATAGAGAACCCCCTTAAGAGACTACCTCGAGAAGAAGAATTGAGAAGCTAAGGAGACAAAAAAATCTTAGGAGAAGATTTCAAGACCAAGAACCTTCTAAAGATGATGTTGAAATTGAAAACCATACGAGAAGGTTCCAAAATTATGGCTATAATGACGAGGATGAATGGATGTTAGATGAAGAAGAGAACTTTTGCTCAAGCCGTCGTAGAGATATAGATGACCTTAGGAACGTTAGGTTGCATGTTCTTTCATTCAATTGAACGCGTGATGAAGACACGTTCATAGATTGATTGGATAAAGTTAAAAAGTTCTTTGACTATCATGAATACTCAGACAAAGTCAAGATCTAAATAGTGTTAGTTGAATTATCTTGATATGCTACAGTAAAGTAGACTAACATAAAGTCTGAAATGTTCCGATCCTTGCTTACAAAACAAGCTCAAGAACGAAGAGTTAGATCATTGCTCCTTGGAAATCGGCTAACCGAGAAAATCCAAAAGATAGATCAGATGAACAACCAAAAATTCTCAGAATGAAATGAAATTTTAGGTGAGATTAGTATCGCAAGTGAGGTGTGTGATGGTGGAGGGCGTGGTCTAGATTCGTTGTAGAGAAGAAGTTGTGCAAACTTTCCTAGAATTGAACAGTAAGATATATTTCGAAGCTTTTGGCAAAAGTTTCTTTCGAGGAAGAGAACTCGATTCTAAGACACGGTTTTGGTCCACTCTTTGCTACTTTCCACTCTCAAGAAAGTGGAAAAGGACTTGGATAAGTAAACCCTAGCAAGCTACCAAGCTTGAAGGTAGTTTTGGGGGCGCAACCCTTCGGTAGAAAACCAACCCAGTCTTACCTTGGTGCTTCTTACTCCATGCCTCTTCAATGTTGAAGGAAATCCATTGATGCAAATTCAAAACCTGCCAAAAAAATTACAAGGACCAATCACCATGATTTATTGGCCTAATGGTGGTTGGTAGGGTTTGGTAAAGTGAGGCTTCACCTTGAGTCACCATTTGGGCTTCCATGCAAGCTATGTCTTCAAGTCTTTAAGGGCTAAACCCAAAACTATACTAGCTCTATCCTACCATAAATCTAGTCCTAAATGCATAACATTCATGCATATAATAAAGTTTAACAAGAAGGCCAACGTTTGGTAAAATAAGTTTGAAATAAAAGAAAGTACAAGTTTCATGGCTCAAGAAGAAATATTCCCATGTGAGCTTCTTGGTGGCCTCGCTTGATCTTCCACGTGATAAGGTGCTTTGGTTGGTCCATATCCATAGCTTTGATCTCCCACTTCAAGTCTCCCCAGGCGTCGTCCAAGTTTTCACACTAACCATTACCTGCAAAAAAGACACGTGTGTAAGAACATTGGCAAGTTAAATTATGGCCTCGGGTTTGGGACCGTGTGATGGGCTTATGGCGCATAACACCAAAGGAGGAAGATTGGAGATGATTAAATTACCTCATGGAGAGTGATGAGATCTCTCATGAAGAACAGGTTTATTCTTAGCCATTATAGACAAGAGCTATTCCTACATGTACATAACCTTAAATAAGGAACTCAATTAGTTGAGGAGTACCTCACAAAATTTGAGACCTTTAGGATATGTGGGGAAATGGAAGAAGCTAAAGAACATGTTATAGCTGGGCTTATACATGAATTAAACCGAGACATAGCGACATAGTGGAGTTAGACCCTTAAGAGTCTCTAGACATGGGTGTTGAAATAGCCTTAAAAGTTGAGAAGTAAATTAAGAGAAAAAGAAAAGTTACTTATACCCCTAAGTTTACCCCAAAAATTATCTTTAAACCATTTTAGACCAACAAGATCCTTACTAAGGCTGAAGGAAAGAAGTCTTTTCAACGTAATTGGCCACCTAAAGATTCAAGTAGTAAGACTATAATTCCCAAAGAATTAAGTAGTCAAGCTTTAGAAGATAATGTTAGTGGACAAAGAGCATGTGAGATAAAGTACAACAAATGTCACATTGTAGGACATTTTATTACTCATGGCCCGAATTGACGTGTCATGATAATCCAAGAAGACACTGGAGAATTTGTAAGTGAGGACGAACAAGAAGTACAGGAAGAGGAAGAAAGTGAGCAGGATAGTGAGTCTAAGGAAGAAGTTGTTCACCCTCCCGAAGGACCCTTACTCATGGTCAAGAGACGAGTCCTCATATATAAGAACACCGAGGAAGATTGCATACGTGAGAACATATTTCACAGTTTTTGCTTAGTCAAGGACAAGATGTGTTCAAGATGTGTTCGTTAATCATAGATGGAGGAATTTGTTCTAATGAAGCTTCCAAAAAAATGGTTACCAAGTTAGGCTTAGAGACGAGTAGACATTCCCACCCTTATAAGTTAAGATAATTAGACGATAGGAATGATGTTAAGTTGACAAAGCAAGTGACTATCGAGTTTGCTTTAGGTAAGTACATATTTTGTTCTTTGTGACGTAGTGCCAATGAGTGAAAGCCACCTACTTCTTGGCAGAGGATGGCAATACGACCAAAAAGTAAACCATGATGGTTTTACCAACTACTTTTCTTTGAAGTTCTAAGGTAAGACATTAAAATTAGCACTTATGACACCCGAACAAATAGCTAAAGATGATGCCACTAGAAAGGAAGAGATGGACAAGTCAATTCTCTTCATGAGGAAGAAAGAATTAGGGCATCTGTGTTAAGAGGAGATCCTTTGATCATTGTTTTGTTTACAAATAGGATTATGGAACTAGGTGTTATTCTTAACCGCGTTAAAGGCTTAGTCAAGAAGTTCCAAGTTATTTTTCTCGAGTAGTTACCACAAAGAATTACTCCTTTTGTTTGTATAGAACATTAAATAAACCTACAACCCGGGCTATGCTACCAAACTGCCTAGCGTATAAAATGAACCACAAAGAGACCAATACGTTACAAGACCAAGTGCACGAGTTATTGAACAAGGGCTATATAAGAGAATCAATAAGCCCATGTGCAGTACCATTATTATTATTTCCAAAGAAAGACAGAACTATGAGAATGTGTGTAGATAGATGAGTCATAAACCAAATTACAGTTAAGTATAGATTTTCCATCCAAAGGCTCGAGGATATGTTGGATAAGCTCCGTGGAACATCTATTTTTGCAAAGGTGGACCTCAAGAGTGGCTACCACGAAATAAGAATGATGGAAGATGATGAGTGGAAGATAGCCTCTAAGAGAAAATATGGACTGTTTGAATGGATGGTTATGCTATTTGGACTATCAAATGCTCCTACTACGTTGTTGCGTCTAACGCACCACGTACTTAAGGAACACCTAGGCAAGTTTATTGTCGTCTATTTTGATGACATCATTGTCTACAATTTAGACATTCCACAACATCTCAACCAACTTAGCATTCTTTTCCAAACCCTTAGACAGGCGAAGTGGTTTGGCGACTTAAGTAAGTGTTCATTTGCCCAGGACAAGGGATACTTTCTAGGCTTTATCATATCCAAGAATGGAATGGAAGAGGGTGAAGATAAGATCAAGGTCATTAAGGATTGGCGAACCAATAAATGGAATATCTGAAACACGTAACTTCCATGGATTAGCCTCATTTTATAAGAGGTTTATCAAGGGCTTTAGCTCAATTGTTGCTTGACACAGTGGTGCTTAGAAAAGGGACCGAGGTTTATCAAGGACCGTCCTTAGAAAAACAACCACCTTTGGGACTAGGTTTTCATCCTCAATCCTTTTAGAGTCTCAAAAATAGAGGAGAGGGAAAGATGAGAGTTCACCAAACAGCCCGAAAGTTTGAGGAACAATGGAAGACTTCTCTACAAGATTAGAAAACCGTGGATAACCACTCAAGGTTCTTCTAACACCTAGGTTAGGAAAGAAAATGAGCTATTTTATTAAAATCGGCAAAAGTTCTTACAAACACCAATAATCATGACTTAAATAGAAATTCTAAGGTGGATGATTAGGGTTAGGTCTTCATAGGAGTTGATTTGAGCTTTTGGATGAGAGGATAATCAGCGGCCAAGCTTGTCCCATGTTTGCACAATGTAATGGTGTAGATGGTGGCTGAATTTTGCTTGATCAATGGTGGAAATTTGATGAGTCATCAATCTTTGTGAACATTACCAATTGTACTTGCAAAACTTACCTTCAAGTGCGTTTCTTGGGTCGGTTCCTTTGCTTCATTTCTTTTGGGTTGAGTCTTTCAACCATCATATATCTAATCCTAACAACACAATCTAATGCATGATGCAATATATAAAGTGCATACATAAAGGCTAGAGTTTGCCAAAAATAAAAGAACCAAATTCCAAAAAAGGTTACACGGTGTCACACCCCGACCAACTCAATTTAACACCACCCTCATTTTTAAATGATATTCAAAAGAACATTTGTAAATTTAAAATTTTTCGACCCGATTCAAAAACGACTCGTGCCCCGAAGAGGGATCGTGTAAATTCTGAATAAAAAATACGCAGTGGAAATGAACAATTTAATAGGGTTTTAAAAACGAAAAGACTTAAATTTTTCGGAAGGAGCCTGACACATAACCCACAAGGCACTCCGGTTTGGCGCTGCACTCCTAAGTCCTGGCTCCGCACGCATACCCTCTCGACGTCACCGCATCACGCCCACGGCTTCAATGCCACGAGCCTCGTGCGCCTTGCCTCTACGCCGCACTTCCGCGAGCGCACCCATTCTTGGAACTGCATGACCTGCGTGCATTTGTAGTGTCCCGTGCCCCGTGCACCCTGCAGCCGTATCGCGCTCTCTGCATGCGCCCTCGACCTGGTCAGCGCACCCCGCACGCTCGATTTGACTTCTCGATACCCCACCTTTCTCCTAAAAATTTGGCAGAGTAACACCCGTACCTACTGACCCCAACCTACAAACAATACACCATATAAATTCCCCAAAGTACGTCAAACAAAGCCATCCAGAAATCACCGAAGGAAAACCAGAGTCGAAGGAAATAAATCTGACAACTATCGATGAAGAAAATCCACAGTATAGAGCAACACAATGCTCATACATATAATATATACATGTATCCTTAAAACTACCCAAACAACCAAGAAAATCCACATCTCTACACTAAAACATCAGGTAAAACTAAACCATCCCCAAAATACAAGAAGGGAAAAACGCCAAACACCACACAAAAACTTACCACCTCCACGATTTGGGTCACCGTAACAGTCTGCCGTCCAGTGCCTCGGTCGCACACCGCTAATTGCCCTAATGCTCACGACTTTGCTCTCGAATCTGACCAACAGAAACTTACACATACACCACAGAACGCACAACAAAAAACTACCGTTTAGCAAGTAGTGCGATATAAATGTAAAATCGACAATGCAATCCAATCATATCCAGTCTCTACACTTATGCTCATGTTGTCACAATCTGCGACGCATAGTGCAGCCGTGATAAGGTGAGGATGAACATCGCACCACGCTACACCTAGACACGTCACCGACATCTCGAACTCCCCAGCAACAAGGTCCACAAGCCACACACGCGCGCCACCTCGCAACAATCACACCACGGTGAGGGTGAACATCGTGCCGTACTTCACCCTAACATGTCGCCACCGTCCCAATCTCCCAAACATTGAGGCTACAGTTGTCATACACACACGTTTCACTATAGCCTAGCCGGCCCACCCCGTTGGATGTGCGACTGATGATGCACCAGCCCACTCCCCGAGCAGGATCCACGGCGCCACCGTCCATCATCTTCACCGTCAACACATACACGTCGCGTGATGGCCTAGCCCACCCACTCCCCAAGCAGAATTTGCCGTTGGTTATGCACCGGCCCACTCCAAGAGCAGGATCCACGGTACCACCACCACGCGTCTCACCACTACTTACTCAAAAACATGTTCAAAATCATTTTCATACCCTTTTTAAAATGTGATGCATGTCAAACAATACGTACGCACATCACAATCAAAAAACACACTCACATTGCACAATCAAGCTCAAAACCTGTAATAAACCAGAAAATTTTGGATTTTTAAATCTAATTTCTGAAATTTTTAATTTAATCTCGGCTGGAGTTTTGAAAAATATTTTAACGGGTAAATTAAGTCATAGAGCTCAGAATCTAATTCTAGTGATGGTTTTTGAAATTTTAAAGTCGGGAGGATGAGAATTTAACGAAGTTACGGACGATAAAAACATGTGAGGGTATTTTGGTAATTTAATCAATTAAAAAAAAATTAATAAATTATATGTTAAGTGGAATGGCTTCACGAAGAAGCCATTCCACTTCGGTGTTCTACAAGTTGAACGCCCGAGAGAGACGCGAGCGAGAGAGTGATCGGGGAGGGGCGAACTGTCGGCGATCGACCACCGGGGGAGAGACGTGACGCGTTAGACGGTTTCGGCGAGGCAGAAACTTGGCGTGAGTGGGTTCTTCCCGAGCTAAAAACACAAGTGAGTTCTCCCTTGTTTCGGTTTCTATCGACCGAACTTGGAAGCTCAGTCCTTCTTGAAATTCTGATGGTTAGAGCTCTTTTTGTGGGGTGTTTTAGAATCTAGTGAGTGTGTGTGTGTGGCTCGGCCTTCCCGCGACAAAACCGAATGAGAAACAGGCAGTTTTCCCTTTTGGTCTTGTCCTGCTTTGATGGCCGAGCGTGGAGTTGTTTTTGCTTCTAAGTTTCAAGGATTTTATGCTAAAATTTATGAGAAATAGAGGTGAACTTCATGGTTCAATGAACCAGTTGATAAATGCACAGTTTTGGGAAGAGAACCGTGAGAATTTTTGTGCTGCCATTGCTATTTTCTAACTAGGAACGACCAAATTGTTAATGTATACATTGGTGAACCAAAATGTGGATATTCGGTGAAGAAATTGAACCGAAGTAGAGAAATCAAATTTTTTTGTGTAAAAACAGTTCTGTTTTTGGGGATTTTGACGGGGCTACGGTTAATCGTTTTAAATTCTGTTGGGTTAAAATAGGTCGTTAGAGGAACGTATGGCTGCTGGAATCGTTCGATTTTGATATTCTACGCAAAATTTATGCGCGTCGGAAGGTTATGTCGGATTTTTGTCCGAGTCAAACTAGTGAGCGTTTTTCGTAGAATTGGGACGTGTGATAGTGGCATGGCTGTTTTTGGTATGTAAAACTAATTTTGAGTGAGTTTTGGTTAAAGAGAAGCAAAAATGCGAAATTAAGGGAATGTTTAGCCTATTGAATTGTTTGATTCCGTTGAGGAATGCAAAAGTTATGCGCGTCCGAACTTTAAGCTGGTTTTCGGTCGAACCAGCTTGGTGACCCGTTTTAGTTGGAATTTCATGAATGTAGTTAAGGAATGTCATTTTAAATTATTTGGTGAGTTTTGAAGTAAAGATTGATTCGTAAATTGTTTGTGTTTTAGGTTGAGACATTTTTGGCAAAGTTGTGCGTCGAACGAGCTTAAGACGCTAGGTAAGTAGTGCATGCATGCGTTTTGCCCAAGTGGGTACACACTGTAGAAATTTAGGATTTATATGATTGATTGTGGTGTCCGTGCGTTTTGTTTGACATGCATAATTTTTTTTAAAATGGGAACGAAAATGGTTTTGAGTATGTGGTGAGACGCGTGGCGGTGGTACCGCGGATCCTGCTAGTGTGTGGGCCGGTCCGTAACCAACTGCGGTTTCCACTCGAGGAGTGGGCTGGTTGGGCCGTTACGCGGCGTGAATGTGTTGACGGTAAGGGTGATGGGCAGTGGTACTGCGGATCCTACTAGCGTGTGGGCCAGTGCAACACCAGTCGCGGATTCTGCTTGATGCGTGGGCCGGCTGGGCTGTCCCGAAACGTGTGTGTTTGGCAACTGTGACCTCGTGCTGGGGAGGCTGGGACGGGGGTGACGTGTCATGGTGTAGTGTGGCGCAAAGTACACCCTCACCCTGATGTGGTTGCTATGTGGTGATGAGTGCGTGTAGCTTGTGGGCCTCGTTGCTCGGGAGTCCGGGGCAGTGGCGACGTGTCAGGGTGTAGGGTGGCGTTAGGTTCCTCCTTACCTTGGTGCGGTTACACTACGGGTCACAGATGTGACAACATGAGTATGAGTACAGAGACTGCATGTGATAGGATTGCATTGTCAGCTTTTACTTTCATATTGTAGTACTTACTGAGCATTAGGCTTACGTTGTGTGTTTTATGGTGTAGGTGCTGACGATATTGCTGGTGAGCCTCGAGAGCCTAGTCTTGAGGCATAGAACGGTTGGCGGCAGGCGACCGAGGCACCGGACGGCGGATTTTGTTAGGGCGACCCGAGTTGTGGTGGTGGTAGGTGATGGTGAGATTCGTGGATTGTTATTTTGTGTTGGGTATTTTTGTGGATAGAGGAGTTCGTATAAACGTTGGTTTTACATGATGGTATAGAGTGGTTGTAGTGTTTTGGGGACTCGTACGTACTTATATATGTTAGAGTATGATATTGCTCTATACTGTGGACTTTCTTCATTTGTATTTCATGGAATTTTGTTGTCTTTATACTCTAATTTTGTTATGGAGATTCTATGGATGGTTGATAGATAAATATTGTTAGTTTTTGGTGAACTGTGTGCAGGGTTTAAATTTTGGGATAGCCAGTTTTTAGGCATTTATCTACTGAAATTTCGAGAGAGAGGAAGCGAGTCAAAAGGATATGGAATAGGTCCGGATGAGTACAGTGAGTTCTAGAGAATTGTAGATGAGTGTGGGAGTGTGGCGTGATCGCAGGTGCGCGGGGCACGCAGCCTTGCGGGTGTTCACGGGTCGTGCGGTACTGGGTGAAGGCATGCCTGCGAACGTGCTGTACGGAGGCAGGGTACGTAGGGCACGCGGTGCTGCAAGCATGAACGTGACGCGGTGATGTTGAGTTGGCACGCGCTGGACCGCGAGGGTGCGCGCGGGGCATCGAAGTGGGGACGTGAGTGTGCGGCACCGATTTTGGGTAGTTCGAGGGGTATGATGGACTCCTTCCTAGGATTTTGAGTCTTGTCGGTTTATTTTAAAACTACTTTAAATTATTTTCTTTTCCACTGCGTATTTTTATATCGAGGATTTCGTGTTCCCTATTCGAGGCGCAAGTTGTTTTCGAACCGAGTCGAAAATTTTTTATACTCACAAATGTTCTTTTGAAGATGATTTGAAAACGAAAGTACTATTAAACTGAGTGAGTTGTGTCAAGTTTTAGTGTGTCATAGTGTGTATATGTAGACGTAATGTAGCCCACCGGGAACATGGGGTTTTCTCGGGGTGTCATAGTTATGGTATCAGAGCCACAGGGTCGAAGTCGTTCAGAGGATTACCTAACACCGCCAGCCGCTGTACGGGAGCACTCCACCAACTGTAAGTGTTTATATTTGAATTTATTGTAGTACTAATGTGAGGTTTGTATATGTTAAAGGTAGAAAATGTCAGGAGAGGCGAGAGGTAGAGGTAGAGGGCGACCATGACGAGAGGCGCCTCCTAGAGCTCTGGGCGACATGGATGATACCATCCGGCAACTTACCGAGTTAGTCCACCGTCAGTCTCAGCAAATGGAGAGATTTATGAGCAGGGACGACCAGGGTTAGTCTAGCGCCCAGTGTTCGTCTGACAGAGGAGGTGCCAGACTGCATAGACTTAGACCCCCGACTTTTGACAAGTCATCTCCAGATCCTCTCAGTGCTGAGGAGTGGATACGGAGCAGGGAGAGGATGATGGGTTTTGCAAAGGTGGAGGAGCAGGACAAAGTTTCTAGTGCAACATTCTATCTTGCCAAGGATGCGAGCCATTGCTGGGATACTGTAGTGGCCATGAGAGATGTGGAGGCCTTGACCTAGGAGGAGTTTAGGTCGGTGTTTTTCGGCAAGTATTTCAGCCATTCTGTCAGGACACAGAAGATGGTGGAGTTTACGCAGTTGAGTCAGACCGGCACTGTGGTCGAGTACGTACGATAGTTAGAGGCCTTGTCGCGGTTTGCAGGGCATTTGGTGAGCCTCGATGAGAATAAGGTACATCAGTTTGTGAAGGGCCTGAAGCCGGATATCTATATGGGCATGCGGATTGTGGGGACCCGAGACATGCCGTACGAGGAGGTGGTAGCGAAGGCCTTGGACATTGAGGAGGCTCGGGCGAAGCTTCCTAGTTATCAGGAGGTACCCAAGGAGCAGCCTCGGAGATCATTCAGAGAGTCGCTGCCACAGTCGAGCGGGGAAGCATCCATGCAGAAGGGCCTGAAGAGGCCTAATGACAGTTCTATTAGCCAGAGGAGCGTTAAGAGGCTACAGGGGTCGGGACAGTTTCCAGTGTGCCCGAAGTGTCAGAGGAGCCACCCGGGCGAGTGTAGAGTGGGCTTATTGCGGTGTTATAACTGTGGCAAGGTGGGCCACATGTCCAGAGAGTGCCAGAAGCTGCGTCAGAACTGCTGCTTCAATTGCAATGAGGTGGGACACTTTGCTAACAGATGCCTAGCTGTGAGCAAGACGTCAGCCAGAGTTACACCGAGGGTCTTCGCCTTTTTTGAGCCAGATGATGCTGCCCAGCCATCGGTGATTGAAGGTAATATTTTTGTTTCTGGTGTGGCAGCTTAAAGCTTGATTGATACGGGTCCTACGCACTCGTTTGTGTCCACGGGTTTTGTTGTTAAGGCAAACTTTGAGTTCAGTCCCGCCGAGCGACATTATGATGTGACCTTGCCATCAGGGAAACATTTGTATTCAGAACAGGTGGTGCGGGGCAATGTGGTGACAGTGGGGGAGAAGCAGTTGTATGTCGAGCTAATCATACTCCATATGAGCGGTTATGAGGTGATCTTGGGAATGGACTGTCTGTTCAGACATCATGCGAAGATTGACTGCAGGACCAGAAAGATTCATTTTCGGCCCCCAGGCGGGGAGAGCTACACATTTAAAGCAGGTAAAGGTCTTGCCAGGATTTGTGCTATCTTTTCTTGTGAAACTCCACGGTTGTTGGGCAAGGGTTGCCAGTTTTTGCGAGTGTCGGGGATGCGCAGTCACAAGGTGATACTCGGATACAGGATATTCGCGTTGTGTAAGAGTTCCCGGAGGTGTTTCTTGTTGATTTGCCAGGGTTGCCCCCTGACAAGGAGATTGAATTTGAGATAGATGTTTCCCCAGGTGCCGAGCCGGTGTTCAAGAACCCGTACCGGTTAGCACCTACCGAACTTAAGGAGCTGAAGGCTCAGTTGGAGGAACTGACGGATAAGGGCTTTATACGCCCTAGTTTTTCACCTTGGGGTGCGCCAATTCTATTCGTCAAGAAGAAGGACGGATCCCTACGTATGTATATTGACTATCGGGAGCTGAATAAGTTGACGGTGAAGAACAGGTATCCATTGCCAAGGATTGACGATTTGTTTGATCAGCTACAGGGTGCCCGAGTGTTTTCTAAGATCGATCTTAGGTCCGGCTATCATCAGTTGAAGGTGAAAGAAAAAGATGTACCGAAGATGGCCATCAGGATGAGGTACGGGCACTTTGAGTTCCTGGTCATTTCTTTTGGGTTGACCCATGCCCTGCAGCATTCATGGATCTGATGTACCGAGTGTTCAGGGAGTACCTAGACAAGTTTGTGATTGTGTTTATCGACGACATTCTGATTTATTCGCGGAGTGAGGAGAAACACAGAGAGCACTTGAGGATCGTATTGAGTATTCTGAGCCAGCATCAGTTGTACGCTAAGTTCTCAAAGTGCGAGTTTTGCTTGGACAAGATTCACTTCTTGGGGCATGTTATCTCCTCTGGGGGTATTTCAGTTGATCCGGTGAAGGTTCAGGCTGTAAAAGAGTGGCCGCGGCCGACTAGTGCTAGCGAGATACGCAGTTTTCTAGGGTTGGCCGGATATTATCAGAGATTTATTGAGGGGTGCTCTTAGATCTCGGCACCCTTGACCCGGCTGACAAGAAAGAATGCGAAGTATGAATGGACCGACAAGTGTGAGGACGGCTTTCAGACATTAAAGCAGAGATTGACTATGGCTCTTATACTGACGCTGCCCGTGGAAGGAGAGAAGTTCTGCATTTATTGTGATGCCTCAAGGATTTGTTTGGGGTGTGTTTTGATGCAGGGTGGGAGAGTCTTTGCCTATCCCTCTAGGCAGTTGATGGCGTACGAGCAGAATTATCCCACTCACGATTTGGAATTGGCGCATGTTGTGTTTCCACTCAAGATTTGGAGGCATTATCTTTATGGGCAGCAGTGCGAGATTTACTCAGATCAGAGCTTGAGGTACACTTTCACGTAGAAGGAGCTGAATTTGAAACAGAGAAGATGGCTCGAGCTGGTCAAGGATTACGATGTGGAGATTAGGTTCCACCCAAGAAAGGCGAATGTGGTAGCGGATGCCTTGAGTCGGGTGACAGCCTCGACTTCTACCACGACTTCGATAGTGCCTGTTGAGTTGATGACAGAGATGCAGCGTTTTAGCCTAGAGGTGGTTACTGATCTGGCCGCTACTCTTTCGACCTTATCGTTGAGGCCAACTATTGTGGAGAGGATCAGAAAGGTCCAGAAGACTGACTCGGAGTGTAGCGAGCAGAGGGCGAGTATGGAGACCAGGCCTGATTCTGAGTTCGGCTATTCAGAGGAAGGGAATCTGAAATTTCAGGATAGGTGGTACGTCCCGGAGGTTGAGGAGCTGAGGAAGGATATATTATCAGAGGCTCATTCATCTTCTTTCTCTGCGCATCCCGGAAGCACTAAGATATAAAGGTATTTGAAGCAGCATTATTAGTGGCCTAACATGAAACGAGCGGTGGCTGAGTATATTGAGACCTGCGTAGTCTGCCAGCAGGTGAAGGCGGAACATCAGCGACCGTCTGGGATGCTCCAACCATTGCCAATACCGGAGTGGAAGTGGGACCGGATCACTTTAGATTTTGTGGTGGGACTGCCGAGTACTGCCAATGGCCATGACGCGATCTGGGTGATTGTGGATAGATGGACGAAGTTGTCTCACTTTTTGCCTGTGAGGATGACTTATACCATAGATCCGTTCACCCAACTATATACTCAGGAGATAGTCAGACTTCATGGGATTCCATTGCCGATTGTTTCAGACCGAGACCCTAGGTTCACGTCCAAGTTTTGGAGGAGTCTGCATAAGGCTATGAGCACCAGGTTAGATTTCAGTACGGCCTTTCATCCTCAGACCGACGGGCAGTCAGAGCGGACTATACAGATTCTGGAGGATATGCTCAGGGCCTGTGTGTTGGAGTTTCAGGCGGCTTGGAGCAAGTTCTTACCGTTAGTGGAATTTTCGTATAATAACAGCTACCAGTCCACCATTGGTATGGCGCCGTACGAGGCCCTCTATGGAAGGAAGTTCAGGTTGCCATTGTATTGGGATGAGGTTGGGGAGGCCCGATTGATAGGTCCTGAGATTATACAGCAAACTGTCGACAAAATTTCTGTGATACGGAAGAGGATTGAAGTGGCTCAGAGTCGACAGAAGAGTTATGACGATCAGAGGCGTCGGGAGTTGGAGTTTAATGAAGGCGACGAGGTGTTTTTGAAGATCTCGCCGTTTAAAGGAGTGGTGAGGTTCAGAAAGCGAGGGAAGCTCAACCCTCAGTTTGTGGGACCATTCATGATTGTCAAGCAGATTGGGAGAACTGTGTACCAGGTTCAGTTGCCTGTGGTGAGGAGGTCATCCATGTTGTTTTCCATATCTCGATGCTGAGGAAGTGTATGCGCGATCCCTCTCAGGTAGTGCCACAGCAGGATATAGAGATCCAGCCGACGCTGTCCTACGAGGAGCAGCCAGTGAGGATCTTAGGATCAGCTGTGAAGGTGCTGCGCAACAAAGAGATCTCGTTGGTCAAGATGTTGTGGCGCAATCATGGTGTGGAAGAGACTACTTGGGAGCAGCGTGAAGACATGGAGCATAAGTATCCCAACTTGTTCGGCACGTAAATTTTGGGGACAAAATTCTTATAAGGGGGGGGGGGATGTAATAACCCATAAAATTTCAGATTTTTAAATCTAATTTCTGAAATTTTTAATTTAATCTCGGCTGGAGTTTCAGAAAATATTTTAACGGGTAAATTAAGTCATAGAGCTCAGAATCTAATTCTAGTGATGGTTTTTGAAATTTTAAAGTAGGGAGGACGAGAATTTAACGAAGTTACGGACGATAAAAACACGTGAGGCCATTTTGGTAATTTAATTAATTAAAAAAAATAAATAAATTATATGTTAAGTGGAATGGCATCACGAAGAAGCCATTCCACTTCGGTGTTCTGCGAGTCGAGCGCCTGAGAGAGATGCGAGCGAGAGAGTGATCGGGGAGGGGGTGAACTGCCGGCGATCGACCACCGGGGAAGAGACGTGACGCGCTAGACGGCTCTAGCGAGGCAGAAACTCAGCGTGAGTGGGTTCTTCCTGAGCTAAAAACACAGGTGAGTTCTCCCCTGTTTCGGTTTCTGTCGACCGAACTTGGAAGCTAAGTCCTTCTTGAAGTTCTGATGATTAGAGCTCGTTTTGTGGGGTGTTTTAGAACCTAGTGAGTTTGTGTGTGTGCCTCGGTCTTCCCGCAACAGAACCGAATGAGAAACAGGGAGTTTTCCCTTTCGGTCTTGTTCTGCTTTGATGGGCGAGCGTGGAGTTGTTTTTGCTTCTACGTTTCAGGGATTTTGTGGTAAAATTTAAGAGAAATAGAGGTGAACTTCATGGTTCAATGAGCCGGTTGAGAAATGCACAGTTTTGGGAAGAGAACCGTGAGAACTTTTGTGCTTCCATTGCTGTTTTCTAATTTGGAACGACCAAATTGTTAATGTATACATTGGTGAACCAAAATGTGGATATTCGGTGAAGAAATTGAACCGAAGTTAAGATTTCAAATTTTTTTGTGTAAAAAAATTTCTGCTTTTGGAGATTTTGACGGGCTACGGTTAATCGTTTTAAATTCTTGTTTTAGTGGGTTCAAATAGGTGGTAAGAGGAACGTATGGCCGCTAGAATCGTTAGATTCTGATATCCGATGAAAAACTTATGCGTGTCGGAAGTTTATGTCGAATTTATGTCCGTGTGACAGTGGCATGGCTGTTTTTGGTACGTAAAACTGATTTTGAGTGAGTTTTGGTTAAAGAGAAGCAAGAATGCAAAATTGAATAAAAAGGGACAGATTCGGTTTCGGGGTTTTCCACCTAGCTGCGGCTTACCGTTTTAAAATCCATCTTAGTATGTTAAACTAGGTTTCTAAGGGAACGTTTAGCCTCTTGAATCATTTGATTCCGTTGAGGGACGCAAAAGTTATGTGCGTCCGAACTTTAGGCTGGTTTTTTATCGCACCAGCTTGGTGACCCGTTTTAGTTGGAATTTCATGAGTGTAGTTAAGGAATGTCATTTTAAATTATTTGGTGAGTTTTGAAGTAAAGATTAATGAGTGAATTGTTTGTGTTTTAGGTTGAGGCATTTTTGGCAAAGCTGTGCATTGAGCATGCTTAGGACGCCAGGTAAGTAGTGCATGCATGCGTTTTACCCAAGTGGGTCTACAGTGTAGAACTTTAGGGTTTATATGAGTGATTGTGGTGTGCGTGCGTATTGTTTGACAAGTATAATTTTTTTTAAAACAGGAACGAAAATGGTTTGAGCATGTTTTGAGTATGTGGTGAGACGCGTGGCAGTGGTACCGCGGATCCTCTAGTGTGTGGGCCGGTGCGTAACCAACAGCGGATTCCGCTCAAGGAGTGGGCCGGCTGGGCCATCACGCGGCGTCAATGTGTTGACGGTGAGCGAGATGGGCAGTGGTACCGCGGATCCTACTAGCGTATGGGCCGGTGCAACACCTGTTGCGGATTCTGCTGGAGGAGTGGGCCGGCTGGGCTGTCGTGAAACGTGTGTGTTTGGCAACTATGGCCCCGTCCTGTGGAGGCTGGGACGGGGGCGACGTGTGATGGTGTAGTGTAGCGTGAGGTACGCCCTCACCCTGATGTGGTTGCTAGGTGGTGATGCGTGGGTAGCTTGTGGGCCTCGTTGCTGGGGAGTCTGGGACGGTGGCGACGTGTCAGGGTGTAGGATGGCGTTAGGTTCCTCTGTACCCTGGTGCTGTTACAGTACGCGCCACAGATGTGGCAACATGAGTATGAGTGTAGAGACTACATGTGATAGGATTGCATTGTCGGCGTTTACTTTCATATTGTACTACTTACTGAGCGTTAGGCTTACGTTGTGTGTTCTATGTGTAAGTGCTGACGATATTGCTGGTGAGCCTCGAGAGCCTAGTCCTGAGGCATAGAATGGTTGGCGGCGTGCGACTGAGGCACCAGACGGCAGAATTTGTTAGGGCAACCCGACCCATGGTGATGGTAGATGATGGTGATATTCGTGGGTTGTTATTTTGTGTTGGGTATTTATGTGCATAGAGGAGTTTGTATAAACGTTGGTTTTATAGGATGGTATAGAATGGTTGTAGTGTTTTGGGGACGCGTACGTACTTATATATGTTAAAGTATGATATTGCTCTATACTGTGGACTTTCTTCATTTGTATTTGATGGAATTTCGTTGTCTTTAAACTCTGATTTTGTTATGGAGATTCTCTGGATAGTTGGCAGATAAATACTGTTAGTTTTTGGTGAACTGTGTGCTGGGTTTAAATTTTGTAATAGCCAGTTTTTAGGCGTTATTTTGCCAAAATTTCGGTAGAGAGGTAGGGAGTCGAAAGGATATGGAATAGGTCGGGATGAGTACAGTGAGTGCTAGAGAAGTGTAGATGAGCGTTAGGAGTACAATATGAAAGGACTCCTTCCACTGTCAATAATTAATGAGTATAGAAGATATTCTTGACAGCACAATGACTATAGAAGACATTCTCCTTTACGAACCTACGTTCAATGTTTTCTTTATAAACCATCAGTAGAGGTCCTTCTTGAACCGTACAGTCATTGGCTACTTGGTAACTATGCTCTACTATCTCTTCTTCTCGCTCTTCAGACAGGCCTACATCATTTTAGCTTTCTCATTTGCCAGTGAATTCCTTAATTACCATCACGCGATGGTTAGAGCATTCATTAGCATAATGCCATTTTCCTAGACATTTAGAACATTGTTTGTCACGTGCTCTCTGTCCCTTAGGAATGTTTAGTTGGGTTTTGTTTACTTGAGGTTTAGGTCCTTGTATCGGCTTACTACGACTCATACTGTTTGGGGGCCTGTTACGGTTAACAGGCCTTTTGTCATTAGTCTTTTGGGTAGTCATGTTGTATTCTTCGGTTCTAGGTGAAAATTTGCTACGGTAGTTGACCTTACGTTTTCTCTTGAGTTGCCTCTCAACAGTGAGTCTGCACGACAATTTCCATGATCTCCAATTGTTGGATGTGAACTAGGGCAGCTATATCGCGGTTTAGTCCTCGAATAAACCTGGCGATGATCTGTTCCTCTGGCTCCTCCATAGCACAATGCATGTTAAGCGTTGCAAATTCAATGAGGTATTTGTCGACAGAAAGGCAATTTTGTCGTATGTAACGGCCCGAGAACTCATAAGTTCCCAGTACGCTCACTACGTCTACACACTATGACATACAGAAATTTGACACAAACTCAATTTAATACCACTTTCGTTTTCAAATCATATTCAAAAGAACATTTGTGAGTATAAAAAAAATTTTCGACTCGATTCGAAAACAACTCACGCCCCGAATAGGGAACACAAAATCCTCAATACAAAATACGCAGTGGAAAAGATAATTTAAAGTAGTTTTAAGAATAAGACAACAAACTAGAAATCCTAGGAAGGATTCCAACACACCCCTCGAACTACACTAATTCGATACCGCGCACCCACGTCCCCAGTTCGGCGCACCGCGCACACTCTCGCGGTGCTGCGCGCGCCAACTCAAAATCACCACGTCACGTGCACGCTCACAGCGTTGTGTGCCCCATGCACCTTGCCTCCGTACAGCACGCCGCACGCATGCCCTCACCTGACGCCACACGACCCGTGCGCACCCGCAGGACCGCGTGCCCCGCGCACCTGCGACCACGCCGCACACCCGCGCCCATCCATACTTCTCTAGTACCTTACTGTCTTACACATTCTTTATCTTACTATTGGGTTCTTCTTTACGTGATAGATCAAGCTGACACACCTCGCGGTCCACCTCATAGGACAAGGGCAATTTCGATCTAGAAAAGTAACACACCTCATGATCCACCTTACGAGACAAGGCCACTCACGTAAAGCGGGGGAAGTAGTGACACAACTCGCAGTCCACCTCATGGGACAAGGCCACTCAACCTCACCTTCATTTTCTTGTTACGTACGTTTTCATTTCATCCTTCACATTTCAAATCCTATTGTTTCATTTTGTAAAAGCATGAAAATTTATTTTTGTTTCGTTCTCGTACTTTAACACCATGATGCATAATCTACTAAAACATACAATAAACATGCATACAACCTAACAAACTGGGATGTAGGCCCGAAGGTAAAAACACTTACGTACACTACTTACATTGAGTCCTTAGCAAAACACTCGTAAATCGTACGCTAAACTGGGAAACAAGAGAACCTATAAAAATCACACATTCATTAATTCTAAGTTCGTCCACTTCATGAAATTCTAACACAGAAGTCATAAACTCGTACAAAAATCGCAAACTCCTACCTAAACCTGAATTAGCCTCATTTTCCTACCAAATTCGAAAATTCATAACTCATCCAATATTGGTCAAATTTTGACGATTCAATGTGCTACGGACTTTTTTGGATGTCTAGTTTCTAACGGTGTAATCCATTTCCTAACCTAATATCCAAAGTTTGGTCAAATTTAGCTAAAGAGAAACCGTTCTGTAAACCTGAGTTTCTCGATTATTCAAACGCTCAGTTCTTTCCATAAAAACCTATAACCTAATTTCACCTCAAGCTTAAACACCAATGAACGAATAAAAATCGACTATATCTTTAAAATTTCATACATCCCACTTAGGGTTTACCAAACTATCTGATAACTCCCTCTAACTTCATTTTTAGTGGTCAAAACAACTGAAGGGCTAACTATCTACTAAAAACTAACCAAAGTTTAGCTTAAATTTGAAGATTGAAGGAGAAACAGAGAGAAATCGTTGGCTGGGCGTCGCTGGAAGGAAGAACGCAGAGGAGAAGAAAAAAAAGTAAGATTTTCACGTGGGGAAGAAAGCACTAGGGCGGAGGGGGTGTTTTTATTTTATTTTAATTATATTATTTAATATAATTAATCATAATTACTTTTTCCCCCTCAACCTTTAATCGTCTAACTAAACGGTTATTCGGTTCATTTTTAGTTGGATTTTTATAAATTTCTCTTATCCATTAGCCCCAAAATAATCTTTTACTTAACACTGCAAAATTTTCGCTCTTGATTTCGTCTAAAACTCAGCCGTTTACCGATACGTAAGTCTAAAATTCATTTTAACAAAAATTTTGGGTGTTACAGAGCGTGCCGCCTGTGACGACCCGGAAACCCTACCCGATTCCCAGTTTGTTCACTGCTCTGATACCAACTCTTGTGACGACCCGAAAACCCTGCCCGATTCCTGGTTCGTTCACTGCTCTGATACCAACTCTTTTTGATCCCTGGTCCACCTTGCATCGGTTTGCTACTTACTTCCTATTTCACTCGTATCGTAAAATTTACATAAAATTTAAAAATTTTATTCATCGAACTATAACTACATTTTTGAAAATATTTTAAACGGCACTGCAGCGGAAAACTCAATTAAAATATGATTGGATAAAACTTAATTTTATGAAATGTAACACAGAGACATCCTGTCGACACCTGTAAGCTTCGGTTGACACTTGGGTTGTCTCGGGTTTTTCATCTGTTTCTCTCTAGTCTTTTCGTCGGTTGACACTGGGAACACAGGTCGACACTTCTACGCTCATCTCAGAGAGTGGTCGACACCTGCTTTAACAGGTCAACATCTCGATCCTCTCTGTCAGCGCAGGTCGACACTGGCGGTCGACACCTCTGCCATTTTACACTGACCAGTCGACACCTATAACCATGGGTCAATACATACTTTGGCTTTGCTCGTGCAGGTCAAACCCCGCGGTCGACACTCATCTTCCATTTTACACTGACTAGCCGGCACATATCGACTTCGGTCGACACCTTGCACCAGTAAATATAAAAATGACACCAGTTTAGAGAAAACACATGATGGATATTGCCACGATTAAATCCACAAAGTAAAATCTATATTTTTTAAACATAATCCCTACTCCAATCCCGACTATAACCGTACCATACATCCTATATCCCGGCATGGTCGTGTCGCCCCAACAACTGCCTACACCGGCATACGGTGTACTTCATCGACACCATCATAGGCATGCTCGTCACCTAACAACTCAGCGGAAAGCTCGTCGTCACCTACACTACGGAACACAAAACGTAAGCCTAATACTTAGAAAGTATAGAGCATGAATTAAAAATAAATGCACAACTAAACCCCTAACACATGCAGTTTCTATACTCGGTTTTGCTTTTGTTTCGTTTTCATTTTTGTCATCTTCCACTTTCACGTGTGAGTCAAGTAGGCAACCATCCTATCACACTCAGGATGGCCAAACCATGACCTACGGAGCGAAATTATAGGCACACATCATGTTCACACACGGGACGACCATACATAACCTCCTCCCAACATCGATCATAGAATCCTCTAGTGCTTTCTCACTAGCACGTTAACGACGAGGCGTTTACAAATCGTGTCATCTTACGTACTTTCATCCATGGAAACCCCCTAGTGCTTTCTCACTAGCACGTTAACGATGAGGCGTTGCCCATGCGTGGTATCTTTTCTTATATGATTACATTTCATATGCACAATTCAAAACATGCCCAAAACTCGTTCTTTCGTAATTCAAAACCATGATGCATGTCAACACACATGCACAACCTACTAACCAAACTACAAAACAAACAATCAAAACAAACAAACAATCCAGCCATTCCATGGTGTAGGGCTGAATGCATCACTTACCTGACGTCTTTAAAATTCCTCGTACTTTGTAACTTCGTCCGCAAACTTGGAATACCTATAAAATCACACATCCATCAATTCTAACTCGTTCAATTCCTAAATTCTTAGCTTGAAAGTCATAACTCGTACCAAAACCACAACTCTCCACTTACCCGAAATCCCACTCAATTTCCTACCAACTTCGAAAATTCACAACTTCTGCAATACTCGTCCAAATTTGATGATCCAAAGTGCTACGGGTTCCTTAGGGCGTCTAGTTTCTTATGGTGTCATCCATTTCCTAGTTCAACACTTACAGCTTGGCTGGACATGGCTGAGCAGAAACCGCTTCATAATTCGAGCATTTGGCTATCCAACCACTCAATCATTCTCATAAAATCCTATAATCTACTCCCACTTCTAGCTTAAGCATCAACCTTTCGGACAAAAATTGACTCTACATTCAATTTCCCGTATCTTCCTACTATGTTTTCACCAAATCACCACATAGTCTCATTAACTTTGTTTTTGTCGCTAAAAACAACTAACACACTAATTATCTACTAAAAATTATCGTAATTTGATGAAACGGAGAAGAAATTGACTGAGCATCGCAGGAAGAGAAATGCCGAGCTTCGCTGGAGAGGAGAAGAAGCAGGGGGTTTTCTAGGAAGGAGAACACCGATGATGTTCTTCTTCTCCCTTTTTATTATTAGTTTCTTTTTTATAATAATACATAATTACCAAAGTGTCGTCAACTCGTAATCGTTTAATAAATCTGTTATACAGTTCAATTCCGGTTGGATTCTTAAAATTGTCTGTACTCCATTAGTCTTGAAATAATCTTTTGCTTAAGGGCAAAAATTCTCCGTCACCAATTCTTACCAAAACTTGACCCATTATAATTACAAAAGTCCGTAATTAATTGAAAAGGAAAATTCTGGGTGCTACATTCCACCCTCCTTACAAAAATTTTGTCCTAAAAATTTGCTACCTAAACAACTCAGATAACGATTAATCATATCCTGTTGTCTTTCTCACGTTGCCTCTTCCACGTTGTGGTTACGCCATAATACTTTCACAAGTGGAATATCCTTGTTGCGTAGTGCCTTCACTGCATAATCTAAAATCTCCACTAGCTTTTCTTCGTACACTAAGGTTCGCTGTACTTCAATCTCCTACTGAACAACAACGTGTGACAAATCTTTGAGACACTTTCTTAGCATCGACACGTAGAAAACATTGTGAACTCCTTCCATAGAAGCTGGCAATTCTAGTTGGTACGCAACTCTTCCAATTCTCTTTGTCATCAGGAATGGTCTAATGTATCTTGGGCTCAAATTACCCCTCCTCCCGAGCCTCATCACACCCTTGAACAGCAAAATTTTTAGGAAAATTTCATCTGCTACTTTGACTTCCAATTCTCTTCTTCTTTCATCAGCATGGCTCTTTTGTCGACTTTGAGCTGTAAATATCCGCTGCCGAATAATCTTGATCTTCTCAGTCGTTTGCCAGACAATTTTTGGATCAATCAAGTGGCTTAACGAACTTAATTCGAATAGAGGGGCGATCTGCACTTCCTCTCATATAAAGCTTCGTAGAGGGCCATAATTATCGTAGCTTGATAGCTGTTGTTGTACGAGAATTCCACCAAGGTTAAATACTTGCACCACGAACCCTGGAACTCTAGTACACAGGCTCAAAACATATCCTCTAAAATCTGAATAGTCCGTTCAGATTGTCCGTCAGTCTGAGGATGAAAGGCTGTACTGCAATTCAGTTGTGTCCCCATTGCTTTGTGCAAACTCCTCCAAAACTTTGATGCGAATCTTGATTCCCTGTCTAACATAATCGAAACTGGCACACCGTGCAACCTCACTATCACCTGAATGTATAGGTCCACGAACTGGTCCATATTGAACGTCATCTTCACCAGTAGAAGTGGGCGGATTTGGTTAAACGATCCACAATCAGCCACACTGCATCAAATCCCTTTGCCGTCCGGGGTAACCCGACAACAAAATCCATGGATATTTGGTCTCACTTCCATTATAGAACCGGCAATGGTTGCAACTTTCCAGCCGGTCTCTGATGCTCAGCCTTGATTGCTGGCAGATCAAACATGTCTCTACGTACCTTGTTACAGACTTCTTCATGCTAGGCCACCAATAATACCTAAGGTCTCTGTACATCTTGGTGCTTCCGGGATGAACACAAAACCTTGAGGAGTTCGCTTCAGACAAAACTTCTTTCCGGAGTTGATCATTGTTCGGAACATACCATCTATTCCAAAACTTCAAGATTCCATCATTTGAACAGCTTAAACTCAATTCTGTCATTAGATGCTATGCTTGACCTAAATTTGTTGCACTTTGGGTCATCTTGTTGAGCTTCTCTAATTTTTTCAAAAACTGACGGCTTCAGAGATAAGGTTGATAATTCTATTGCAACATTTGAAACTAGCTCCAAATTAAATCTCTGAAATTTCACATTCAACTCTTTAGACACCTTGCATGCATTGCTGAAATTGAGGTCGAAATCTGGCTTAATGCATCGGCCACTACATTGGCTTTGCCGGGGTGGTATTTGATCTCCAGGTTGTAGTCCTTCACGAACTCCAACCACTACCTTTGCCCCATATTCAGCTCCTTCTGAGTGAAGATATACTTCAGACTTTTGTGATCTGAGTATACCTCACATTGTTGTCCATAAAGATAGTACCTCCAGATCTTTAGTGTGAACACGACCGCCGCTAACTCCAAATCATGGGTTGGATAGTTTTACTCATAAGGCTTTAACTGCCGTGAAGCATAAGCGATCAAGACACAACCCATTCCGATTCTAGAAGCATCACAATAAATACTGAACTTCTCATCCATCACTGGAAGCATCAACACTAGAGCTGTAGTCAATTTCTGCTTCAGTATCTAGAAACTGTACACACAATATTCTGACCATACATACTTGACTTCCTTTCTTATCAGACGAGTCAAGGTTGCTGCAATCTTTGAAAACCCCTCAATAAACTTCCTGTAGTAACAAGCTAACCCTAGAAAGTTTCGAATCTCGCTGACATTCTTTGGTTGAGGCCATTTATTGATCGGCTGTATCTTAGCTGGATCCACCGATATCCCTGCACCAGAAATCACATGTCCAAGAAAATGGACCTTATCCAACAAGAACTCGCACTTGGAGAATTTTGCATACAGCTGATGCCGCTTCAAAGTCTTCAAAACTACCTTCAAATGCTCTTTATGTTCATCTTCACTACGAGAGTAAACCAAGATATCGTCGATAAATACAATGACGAATTTATCTAGGTACTCTTGGAATACCCGCTTCATTAGGTCCATGAAAATGGCTGGAGCGTTTGTTAGCCCGAACGACGTCACCCAAAATTCATAGTGTCCGTATCTTTTCCGAAAGGCTGTCTTCGGGATATCATGTGATCTGACTTTCAGCTAATAATACCCCGATCTTAAGTCTATTTTCGAGAAAATCCGAGCTCCTTGGAGTTGATCAAACAAGTCGTCTATCCTCGGTAGTGGATGCTTATTTTTTATGGTTAGCTTATTCAGCTCCCTGTAGTCAATACTCATTCGGAGCGATCTGTCTTTCTTCTTTACAAATAGAATTGATGCGCCCTATGGAGAAAAGCTCGGGCATATGAACCTCTTTTCCAACAGTTCTTCCAACTGATTTTTCAACTCCTTCAATTCCGGAGGAGCCAACCTACAAGGGTTCTTCGATATTGGCTCTGCACTGGGATACATGTCAATTACAAATTTGACTTCCCGGTTTGGGGGTAAACCGGGCAAATCGTCCAAGAACACATCAAGTTACTCACAAACTACAACAATATCTTGTGGTTTTGTCTTCCACGTGAAATTGAGTATCTAAAATTGTTGCGACAAAACAAAAATTCTCACCTATTAATAATCTCCGAGCCTCAATGGGTGCCATTACGGATAGGTTCTCCACATTCTTTATAGCTTGCAACGAATGTTTTGCACCACCTGGGGGTTGGAAATTCACAGTTCCGGCCCTGCAATCAATCATTGCATAGTGCCGAAATAACCAATCCATACCCAATATCACGTCATAGCCAGTTGTCCCATCACAATCAAATCAACAGGCATACTCTTAGTCCCCACCGATATGACACTATCACGCAACACTTGATCAGAGTGCATGCGCTCACCAAATGGTAGCCTCACTTCATATGTACACCTGGCTTGTTTAGCCCATAAATTTACTTTCACCACAAAAGCCGTAGCAACAAAGGAGTGTGATGCTTCTGAATCTATCAACGTAAATGCAGGCACCGTATCAACTAGTACCGTACCTGAAATAACAGCTAACCGATCTTCACCCTCGGGCTATATCATAGCAAAGATCCTGGGCGTCATCCTTGCTGGGCCCTTCTTTGCTACGGGGCAGTCCCTAGATATGTGATCAGTCTCGTTACAGGTTGACTCTCTGCCTTGTACAGTTATGGGAAATATGACCAGCTTCATTGCAATTATAGCATCTACCTGCAAACTATCCGTATTCTCCCGGATGGCTCTTCAATCACTTCGGACACTGTGGGTACCTATTCTATATTTGTGGTTTCTTTCCTCCCCTCGAATAATTTACAATGCCACTTGGCATCTTGATTCCAGAAGAAGATCCTCCCCTGCTTGTCTGTGCTGTGATCTCCTTAAAGAATCTTCTAGTAGCTTCTCCTTGCCTCACACATTTGGCTTCCGCCCCCTCCACTGCCAATGCTTTGGCCACGACTCATGGATACGGTACTCCCTCGGTTCCAGAGATTGTCACGCCTCTATATATCTCTGGTTTAAACCCTTGCACAAATTGTAGTACCTTTTCTTCTTCGTTATTCACCAATTGGCTTGCAAACCTGGACAATGATTCAAACTGTCTAACGTATTCAGCTACTGGCCCAGTCTGTTTTAACTGTAAGAATTTCAACCTCTTCGCAGCTTGGACCGTTTGGTTGTAATACTTGTCATAAAACATCTCTTTAAATCTCTTCTAGGTCAAGTCCCTGGCAGCTACGGTGACCTCTACTATCTCCCACCAACTCTTAGCGTCGTTCGAGAGGTGAAATGTTACACATGTAACCATATTCCCCTCCTCCACATTGACATGCTTGAATATATTTTCAATGGTGCAGATCCATCTTTCCGTAGCAGTCAGATTTGCTATCAGGCCCTCAAACGTCAGAGGCTTCAATCTCCTAAACCTTTCTCCACTAGAGCCCGTACCATAGCTCCCTTGTCCTCGATTCAATAGCATTCCCAATTGTTGGGACTGCCTATCGACCAACTTGGTCAGTCGTCTGATCGTAGCCAAGTTATCATCATTCTCTGGTCCTACTGCGTCTCTCGGAACTCTAGGTTGTCTCGATCGTCTATCCATTTTGGCTAATCCCTACACAAGGTTAGCATCATCGAGCCTTAGTCATAATCTAACTAAAATAAACGACTACTTACAGTTGGTGAAGCAAGTTGCATGGTGGCCGGCAATGTTGGGTAATTATTTGAACGACTTGACCATTTTGGCTCTGATACCAACTCTTGTGACAACCTGGAAACCCTACCCGATTCCTAGTTCGTTCACTACTTTGATACCAACTCTTATGACGACCTAGAAACCTTACCTGATTCCCGGTTCGTTCAATATCTGATACCAACTCTTGTGGCTCCCCGGTCCACCTTGGATCGGTTTGCTACTTACTTCCTATTTCACTCGTATCGTAAAATTTGCATAAAATTTAAAACTTTTGTTCCTCGAACTAAAATGATGTTTTTAAAAATATTTTAAACGAAACTGCAGCGAAAAACTCAATTAAAATTCAATTGGATAAAACTTCATTTTATGAAATGTAACAAAGAGACACACGGTCGACACCTACAAGCGTCGGTTGACACTTGGGTTTTTCATCGGTCAACACTATGTTTCTTTTGGTTATTTTCGTCGGTCGACACTGGGAACACTGGTCGACACTTCTACGCTCGTCTCAGAGAGTGGTCGACTTCTGCTTTCACAGTTCGACACACTGATCCTTTCTGTCCGTGCAGGTCGACCCTCGCGGTCAACACTGCTGGCATTTTACACTGACCGGTCGATACCTATAACCATGGGTCGACATTTACTTTGTCTATGCCCACGCAGGTCAAACCCCGCGGTTGAAACTCACCTTCTATTTTACACTGACCGGTTGACACATATCGACTTTGGTCGACACCTTGTACCAGTATATATAAAAATGACACCAGTTCAAAGAAAACACACAACGGATATTACCACGATTAAATCCACAAAGTAAAATCTATATTTTTTAAACATAATTCCTACTCCAATCCCGACTATAACCTTACCATACATCCTATATCCCACCACGGTCGCGTCGCCCCAACAACTGCCTGCACCGGCATACGGCGTACGTCATCAACCACCATCCTAGGCATGCCCGTAAGCTAACAACTCACCAAAAAGCTTGTCGTCACCTAGACCACGGTACATAAAACGTAAGCCTAATGCTTAGCAAGTATGGAGCATGAATTAAAAATCAATGCACAACTCAACCCTTAACACATGCAGTTTCTATACTCGGTTTCATTTTTGTTTCGTTTTCATTGTTATCATCTTCCACTTTCACGTGTGAGTCAAGGAGGCACCCATCCTATCACACTCATGACAGCCAAACCATGACCCATAGAGCAAGATTACATCATGTTCACACACTGGACGGCCATACATAACCTTCTCCCAACATCGATCATAGAACCATCTAGTGCTTTCTCACTAGCACGTTAACGACGAGGCATTCACAAACCATGTCATCTTACGTACTTTCATCCATGGGAACTACATAGTGCTTTCTCACTAGCACGTTAATGACGAGTCGTTACGCATACGTGACATCTTTTCTTATCTGATTACATTTCAAATGCGCAATTAAAAACATGCTCAAAACTTGTTCATTCGTAATTCAAAACTATGATACATGTCAACATATATGAAAAACCTATTGACTAAACAACAAAACAAATAAACAATCCTACCATTCCATGGTGTAGGCCCAATGGCAAATCACAAACAGTCCATCACTTACCTAGCGTCTTTGAAATTTCTCGTACTTCGTTACTTCGTATGCTAACTGGGAATACCTATAAAATCACACATCCATCAATTCTAACTCTTTCAATTCATAAATTCTTAGCTTGAAAGTCATAACTCATACCAAAACAACAACTCTCCACTTACTCGAAATCCCACTCAATTTTTGACTAACTTCAGAAATTCACAACTTCTGCAATACTCGTCCAAATTTGATGATCCAAAGTGCTACGGGTTCCTTAGGGCATCTAGTTTCCTATAGTCTCATCTATTTCCTAGTTGCACACCTAAAGCTTGGCCTGCCGTGGCCGAACGGAAACCGCTACACAATTCAAGCATTCGGCTATCCAACCACTCAATCCTTCTCACAAAATCCCGTAATCTACTCCCACTTTTAGCTTAAGCATCAACATGGGGATAAAATTGACTCTACATTCAATTTCCCGTATCTCCCTATTAGTTTTTCACCAAATCACCCGATACTCTCACTAACTTTGTTTTTGTTGCTAAAAACAACTAACACAATAACTATCTACTAAGAACTAACTAAAACTTACCGTAATTTGAAGAAACAAAGAAGAAATCGGCTGAGTGTCGCAGGAAGAGAAATGTCGAGCTTCGCGGGAGAGGAGAAGAAGCATGGAGGTTTTATGGAAAGGAGAACACCGATGGTGTTCTTCTTCTCCCTTTTTATTATTATATATATTTTTTATAATAATAATACCTAATTACCAAACTGCCATCAACTCTTAACCGTTTAATAAATCTGTTATAAAATCCAATTCCGGTTGGATTCTTAAAATTTTCTCTCCTCTATTAGTCTTGAAATAATCTTTTGTTTAAGGGGAGAAATTATCCGTTATCAAATCTGACCCTAATTTCACCGATTATAATTACAAAAATTCGTAATTAATTCAAACAGAAAATTCTGGGTGCTACACGCCTGATCGCCTCAAGGATTGTGCCCGAGATCGGCACCAAAGGAGGTGCCGATCGATTGCTCAACTTCAAAGCTTGGACGACCGAGATGATAGCCAAACAACTGGGTCCAATGGCTAGCTTTTTTCCATGTCATGCATCCATGTTGTTTCAGCAAGAGAACTTTTAACATGGTGCCTACTAAATGCTGCAAAAGGTTGGCCAAAAAGGGTAATGGTCCCCTTTCCTTTTAGCGCGCAGGCTTCTTCATGCATGCTTCATCACTTTGTGTTTAACCGATTCAAACCACTATCTAACCTAACATTCGTCTAATCCTAATGCATATTGAAGCATGCAATAATAAAATTACACAAAGGCTAATGTTTGCCAACAAAATACAAATGTGGGTAATGTTTGCCTAAAAACATAAAAAGTAAAGTGCTTGGTTACATTCTGATATTAGGGAAGACAAATTCCCTCTTCTTAATCTTATGACCTTGATTCCTAAGTGAGCAAATGCACGAGTTGTTCCATGTTGCTTGTGTTAGGCTTCCATTCCAAATCTTCAAAAATATCTTCAAAGTTATCTTCACCTAGAATAGAATAAAACCTCTTAGAAAATAGGTTAGATAAAGCTAGGGCTCTTGTTTGTGATCGAGTGATGGCTCTCTGTGGTACATCATCCTCCCTATGTGATTGAGAATTTAACCTCAAATTCTTTAATTCGGTCTCGTCGATGTCAACCTCATCTCCTACATGATGCGTGCCAAGCTAGCAAAGCCGGCATTTCTATTTACAAAAAAAAAAACCAGTGCTTTTGGAGCTCGGCCAAGCCAAGAGACATAAAAAGTAAGCACAAAAATGGATAAGCAAATGAAGTCCAAATGAAGTGAAATTTTATATGAAGCTTAGAACATGAGTGAACAAAAGAACGATAGAAGATGGAAGTGAAATATGTAATGGAAATGAAAATGTGTAAGAGTGGAGGCTCGGCGTAACACTTCTTGCCAAGGAAGTGGCAGGTTAAGGAAATAATTTTTGGCCACCTTCTTCTAGTTTCCAACTCTTGAAAGAGTGGAAGGAAGGAATGTTCTATGGTAGCACAAGAAACCTTGATCTTGTGTGCTCAAGGAGGCTCAACTTCTCTTGTTTGTTAACAACCAAGTCTTACATTTGGTAGAGGTAACAAACCTTATCGGTTTTGGACACCAAAACCACAACTTTTCTATTAAACAATCAACCACCTCTAACAAACTAATAGCCATGTATTTATAGACTTAAATGGTTGAAGAGTTGTGGTGTTTAGACACAAACATAATAATTGGAGAGGCTTACAATGCTCGACCATATGATGGGCAAATTGCTTCAATGGATGGCCGAGATTTACTTGATCTTTGGATGGCTAGGATGAGGACTTGTCTTCATGATCTGAGGGTTGTGGAATGCCAAGTTATTGATCCATGTGATGTTCGAAAAGGAACAAAGAAACATGACATCTTCTATCTTCAAAAGGTGCTCGACCATATGGGGTAATGCTCCCCCTTGAAGTTTGGCTCCTAAACTGGCGATGCATTTCTTTAGTGTGGGTTTGGTTGCCATGCTAGGCATGTAACCATGCAGCCATGTATTGTTAGGTTAAGACACACTCTTTTGCCACCACTAACCTAATATATATCTAACCATAAATGCTTAAGATGCATGCTTCAATAATTCCTTTCATAATTGCCATTATTGGCCAAATAAAATAACATAGTTAATTCGGTACAAAATTTGATGCTAGGGAAGACAAATTCCCTCTTTGCCTTGATGAACTACAATTGAATCTTTCATGCTCGAACATGTAACATCCCGAGAAACCCCGCGTTCCCGGTGCGCTACAGTACATCTACACACTACACACACTAACACTTGACGTAACTCACTCAATTAAATACTTCTTTCGTTTTCAAATCATTTTCAAAAGAACATCTGTGGGTATGAAAAAATTTTCGACTCGATTCGAAAACAACTCGCTTCCCGAAGAGGGAACACGAAGTCCTCAACATAAAAACTACGTAGCGGATAGGAAAACCATTTAAACCATTTTAAGATAAAACGGTAAGACTTAAACATCCTAGGAAAGAGTCCAACGCACCCCTCAAACTACACAACCCGGTACCGCACACTCACATCCCCACTTCGACACCCCGCGAGCACCCTCGCGGTGCCGCACGTACCATCTCTACGTCACTGTGTCTCGTGCACACTCACAGCGCCGCGTGCCTCACGCACCCTGCCGCTGTACAGCACGTTCGCGCGCACGCCCTCACCCGGCGTCGCACGACCCGCAGGGTCGCGTGCCCCGCGCACCTGCGATCACGCCGCACTTCTATGCTCATCTATACTTTTCTAGCATTCACTGTACACACCTCAACCTATTTCATATCTTCTTGACTCCTAACCTCTCTTCCGAAATTTCGGCAGAGTAACGGCTAAAAACTGACTATCTCAAAACTTAAAACCCTGCACACCATTCACCAAAACTAGCAGTATCTATCTATCCATCATCCAAAGAAATCACCATAACCAAATCAGAGTATGAAGTCAACGGAAATCCATCAAATACAACTGAAGAAAGTTCCCAATATAAAGCAATACTATACTCTAACATGTAAAATATATGCGTACGTTGCCAAAATCACACGCACTCCATATACACCTATACATTGACGCATATACAACTCATCTCATCGACTGTACATAATCACCACAAAAGAAAGAAAAACCCCCAAACCAACCAGGTCACGACCTACCATCTGCACGGGTCCGGTCGCCCTAACAAAAATCCGCCATCCGGTGCTGCTGTCGCACGCCGCCAACAATCCTACGCCTCTAGACTAGGCACTCGAGGCTCACCAACAGTATCATCAGCACCTACACCACAGAACACACAACATAAGCCTAACGCTCAGTAAGTAATGTGATATGAAAGTAAAAGCCGACAATGCAATCCTATCACATGCAGTCTCTACACGTATACACTGATGCATATGCAACTCAATCTCATCGACTATACATAATCACCACAAAAGAAAAATACCCGCAAACAACCAGGCCACCACCTACCATCTCCACGGGTCGGGTTGCCCTAACAAAATTTGCCATCCGGTGCCTCGGTCGTACGCCACCAACAAGCCTATGCCTCAGGACTAGGCTCTCAAGGCTCACCAGCAAGATTGTCAGCACCTACACCACAGAACACACAACATAAGCTTAACGCCCAGTAAGGAATGCGATATGAAAGTTAAAGCCGTCAATGCAATCCTATCACATGCAGTCTCTACACTCACACTCGTGTTGTCACATCTGTGACGCGTAGTGCAGCCGCACCAGGGTAAGGAGGAACCTCACGCCACCTTACACGCTGACACGTTGACACCAACCCGGACTCCCCAGCACGAGGCATCAGTTGCCACACACACATGTTTCGCGACAGTCCAACCGGCCCACCCCTCGAGTAGGATCCGCGACTGGTGTTGAATCGGCCCACACACTAGTAGGATCCGCAGTAGCACTGCCCATCACCTCACCGTCAACACATTCACGCCGCATGACGGCCCAGCCGGCGGACCCCTCGAGTGGAATCCGCGACTGGTGAAGCACCGGCCTGCACACTAGCGGGATCCGCGGTACCACCGCCACACATCTCACCTCATACATCAAAACATGCTAAAAATCATTTTCATTCACGTTTTTAAAATATGATGCATGCCAAACAATACGCACACACACCACAATCAATCACATAAACCCTAAGGTTCTACGGTGTAGGTCCACTTGGGCAAAACGCATGCATGCACTACTTACCTGGCGTCCTAGGCTCGCTCGATGCACAGCTTCGCCAAACGTGTCTCAACCTAAAACGCAAACAATCACACATCAATATTCATCTCAAAATCCACCAGATAGCTAAAAATAACCTTCCTTAACTACACTCGTGAAATTCCAACTAAAACGGGCCATTGATTTGGTTTGGTCGAAAACCAGCTCAAAGTTCAGACGCGAATAACTTTTGCGTCCGTCAACGGAATCGAACGATTCAAGTGGCTAAACGTCCCCTTAGGAACCTAGTTCAACATCCGTAGATGGATTTTAAAACGGTAAGCCACAGACAGGCAAAAAACAGCAAAAACCAAATCTGCCATTTTTTTATAAAATTTCAACCTTTGTTTTTCTTCAACCAAAACTCACTCAATTCAGCTTTACGCACTAAAAATAGACATGCCACTATCACACGTCGAAATTCCACGAAAAACACACACTAATTTGACTTTGACCAAAATCTGACATAAACTTCCGACGCGCATAACTTTTGCGTCGGATATCAGAATCGAACGATTCCAGCGGCCATACGTTCCTCTAACAACCTATTTTTAAGCCACAAAACAGAATTTAAAATGATCAACCTGTGCCTAG
Organism: Begonia peltatifolia; assembly: GCA_022433055.1. Lineage (NCBI taxonomy): Eukaryota > Viridiplantae > Streptophyta > Magnoliopsida > Cucurbitales > Begoniaceae > Begonia > Begonia peltatifolia. The sequence continues at coordinate 12,417,603 of CM039517.1, read as the reverse complement.
CCAAAACGGCCAAAAACAAAATCTGTTTTTATACGAAAAGTAGCCAAAAATTCAACTTCGATCCAATTTCGCCAATTCTTTCACCAAGCAGCCACAATACACTCCAATTAGCATAAACTAATGACAATTCGAAGCTTCTCGATCAGAAAGTTCGCATGGCAGCACAACCCTCCCTGGTTTTCTTCTCAAAACTAGGACACCACCGATGCCCCATTTTTTTCCCTTGCTGCAAACCCCTCTATACCTTGGCACAATAAGCCGAGGCAGGAACACAGGTAGCCTACATCTTCGGCCACCACAAATAGGGGAGCAGGGGACATTCCCACCTGTCCTTGGTCGGGTTTGGGGCGGAATGCCGAGTCCCCAGTGTGCCCACCCCAGCCTCCACACACCAAGAACCGAGATCAAACAAAGCGGGAGTTCGGAAGCAACCGAACTTCCCACTTGCTGGTGGAAAATCGAAAGGGAGGAGGGCCGTTTACCTTGAGTCTTCAGCACGGGAATGGCTAAGCTACATGTCGTTCCTGACTTGTCGGAGCCCCTTACCCACGTCGGCTGCAGCTAACTTCTCCTCCGGTCGTCAGCCGTCGTCGGAGCTCGAAGCTTTCTCCCCTCTCTCGCGTCTCCCTCTCGGCTATCTCGACACCAAGGAGTAACAGCCGAATGGCTTCCTCCCGAAGCCATTCGGTTGTTATATTAGATTTTTTTTTATATATATAAATAAATAAATATTACCAAAATGCCCTCACCTGTTTTTATCGTTCGTAACTTTGCCAAATTCTCATCCTCCCGACTTAAAATCTCAAAAACCATCACAAAACTTGACTCCGAGTCTGAAAATTCTAAATTTTTCCGTTGAAATATTTTTCAAAACCCCAACCGAGATCAGATTAAAAATTTTGAAAATTAAAATTAAAATTGAAAATTTTCGGGTTATTACAGAACATGATTTAGTTGATCCTTGCCTTGAGCTTTAATCTTCATTTCCAAGCTTTTAAAGGTATCAACTCCTACAAAAGAGGAAAATGCATTGGTTAGATAATCATTAACAATGAATGTGTCACGCCCTGTAATTCAACCGTTACTAACTTAACATTTAAACATTTAAACTTTCGTGTAAAATTTTTCTTTTTTCGAAGATTAAGATAAATCAAACTTGAAACTTTTAACCTACTTTAAACCCTTTTAAAATAAGTGGATAAAATGTTCATAAAATACGTTTGGGAAATTTATTTGAAGTTAAATTGGGTTATATAAAAAAATCAAAGAAAACATTTTTCAACACATCACATGCGACGCGCACGCCCATGCCCTTTTTCCTCATTTTCTTCTCTTAATAAACACTTCAAGGCACAACATTTCTCAATCATCAAACCTTCAAAACATACCTATATCTTCAAAACCATCAAATCTCGTACGAAAACATTCTCATACTTCAAAATACGATTTATGAAAACGTTTAAATTCATACAATCATATGCACGTACTTAAACAAAACGTGAACCTACTAGCCACTGTCAAAATTGCCCCAACAAATACCTGATCGCTGCAATGAATGTGCCCCTTCAACTGCATCCACTAATCTTGTACAGGTTCGTGTATCTCACCACTTAATTCTTCTTCACCTACATCACAAAACACAAACTATAAGTATAATGCTTAGTAAGTAGTGCTTAAATGAAATGAATTAAAGCAATTCACGTAACTCTTAAGATATGCACTTTCTACTTTATTATTTCGTTCTCATTTCATACGATCCTCATGCTAGATGGAAAGCATATCAATTTTCCTAAATCGTACAATTCTCATACTCATTTGAGGGGCAAATTAATTCTTTCAAAGACATGTTGGGATCCTCATACTTGATGGGAAGCATATCACTTTTCCCAAATCATACATTTCTCATAATCATTTGAATGGCGAATTACTTCACTCAAAGATTCATGATCGTAACATTTCATTCTTATCATCTTCCTCAGCTCGTACATGAAAATTTATGCATAAATTCACTTTCGTATACTTTAAAAAAAACATAATGCATGAATAAATAGAGCATACATAGACATACAACATAAATCCTAAAGTTTTGTGTTGTAGGCTCAAAGGCAACACGCATGCGTCCACTATTTACTTAGATTCCTTAGCCAGTTTATCTTAATCGAACACTTAATCTTGCAAACTTTAAAACCTATAACATAAACCACTCACCATTATCTTCAATTCCGTAATCTATAAAACCAATTTCGTAACATATTCACAAAGAGTGCATACAAACATCTTCACTAATTCCAAGCATTCAATTCAAATACTTATGCATCAACTAACCATAAACTCAATCAAATTCTCGAAAACACCATATAATCATCCAACTTAAAAAATTCACAACAAATCGTATACATGTCTAGTTTCTCATGATAAAATCTATTTAACACACTAAAATAAATAGTTCAGCAAAAATGTAGCAAAACTGAGTCTGCCCTGTATATGACCTAAATTTTAATTTCTTCAAACTCTAACCAATAGCCAAAACCGTCAATATGTTTACATATCATAATTAAGCATCCAATAAAAGAGAATGACAGCAACCAATTCTCAAAATTTTGTGCATACATGATAGAGAACCGATTTTAATCAAACAACTTAATATCAAGCAAAAACTCAGATTTGGCCTACAATTTCAGGCAAACTTTTAAAATCCATAACGTTTTCTACAAATATCGAAACGACTTGATTCCAAAGGCCATGACTTCTCTAACATGCTACAATAGTTTTTAATTTGGAAAGCCATAGACTAAGTAAAAAACACCAAAACCGAAACATTGCCCAAAAATTCTAGTTTTTGTACAATCTAGCATTTAACCCAACATTGCTCAGAAATGCGTTAATCCATAACATTTTCCATTCCCAATTGTCAACAACATCCATTGTCTATATTACGAAGCAACAAAGGACAAAAGATTTGGCATAAATTTTCCAAATTTTTGTGCATAAATCCATAACAAATTTTATCATGAAAATATTCATCCAATATAACCAACCATTGCATTTCTATCATCCATAACTCAAAGGATAATCAATCCTATTTAAGAAAATCAAACTCTTACCTTAAAACCCTTAGGAGATTGAGGGAAGCTTAGAAAAAGGGAGAGGAGCTGTGGGTTTTTCTTTAACTTCCAAACACTAGAGAAAAAGTGAGGTGTCAATCACCCTTTGACTCTTTTCCACCTACTACTAATTCTTTCCTAATTTGCCCTCCCAATTATTCCAACTAATACTTCTTCAATTTGGTTTGCTCCATAATTCAATTACCTATTAAACACCACAACTTGACTTTTAAAAATCTCCAATAATATTTTCTACTCTTAAATAAATGATAAATCCTAAAATACTATGAACATGATTAATACTCACATTATAAATTTTCTAGATGTTACTTTTGCACTTACATTGGTTAGTGATCCGGTCGGGAGAGATCGGGCCACATAACTACATAAGGAGATAGATCCTGGACATTGAATGTGGCTGACACTCCATGATCTCACAATAAGTCTATCTTATGGGTGTTATTGTTTATCCTTTCTAACACCTTAAAAGACCCATCAGCTTTAGGGAGGAGCTTGGATCACTTTTTGGTTGGGAACCTTTCCTTGTATAGGTGTAACCAAACTAAATCACCTTTATTAAATATAACCTCCTTGCAACCTTTGTTCAATTGTTTGGCGTAACCTTCATATTTTTTCTCGATGGCCTTAAACATTGTTTCTTGCAGTTTCTTAATTTACGCCACCTTGTTAACTCCTATTGGATTCACTACATCCTTAATAGGTAGGGACACAAGATCCAATGGTGTGAAGGGGTTGAATCCATATACGACCTTGAAGGGGTGTCTGTTGTGTAGTGGAATGGACACTGCAATTGTTGGCAAACTCTAAGGCTAGTAGAAAGGTATCCCAGTCTGATAATTTCTTTCCTACAATGCTATGTAGAAGGGTTCGTAAAGTCCTATGCACTAATTTGGTTTGTTTGTTGGTTTGGGGATGGAATGATGTACTAAAACATAGTTGTAACACTCTGCAATTTGGCTATTACTAACATGACTTTTCGTAAACTTAATAAGTTAATGCTTAGCAAATACGGTACCTTTTTTGAATGGTCTTAAAATGTGTAAACTTTCCTTATAAAACTTCGTAGAAAACATACGTAAAATTTTGTTAAAACGTTTTTTACTCGGCACTGTTCACGTGAACACTACTCGCGTCAAGGTACTATTCAATTGCCCCCTTCCAGCAATTGGGGCAATGCAACGCGCCCCTGCGCGTATGTATCGCCGCACTCCAGTGAGTGGGGCAATGCATCGCCCTTGTTGGGCAATACATCGCCCTCCTCGTGGAGAGGCGATACTCCTGCTTCTCTTTTCCATTCATATCATTTTCTTTTTCAACGTGTAATGACGTAACTGTCCCCATTTATATAACGATATTGTTTTTCCAAATAAACCAACGGAAGTCTTTAAAACAATTGTAAACCATTTTTCTAAATACATTTAAACCAAACACTAGGTTTAAACAAACATTTTAAACCACAAATTCATATTTTACAAAAGTTATAAATCTATCCTTTTATGCACATTCATTAAAATATATACAGACTTGCCCACAGGTTAAAATCACCTTAACTGCTACAAGCACAAGCCCCAGACGTCCTCCTTTAACTGCATTGTCAACCGTCCTCAATGTCGGTGTCTTCACCTGTAATGGTATCACCTGCACCACAAAGTAGACTAATGAGTCTAATGCTCAGTAAGTGTTGTCAAATAAAAGATGCATGCTCATAGATATGCTATGCTGCTCGTAAAACATGTCCACCTCGCGGGACGACCAACTTGCTCTAGGGGAAGTGAAATGGCACACCTGACAGTCCCTCTGACGGAACGGCCAAACTCAGTTCTCTACCCACAATGACTATTTACATACTTTACTTTTTGTATTTTTTCTGTTCTGTTTACATGAAAACATATGCATAAAACTATTTTCTATGATTTAGAAAGCCATGATGCATGAAAACATGTCACATACATAATCTCAAATGCTGTAACGTAATATAAATAAACTAATAAACAGATCCATCAATAAATAATAAAGACTATCATAAATAACTCACAACCTAAAATTTCTACTCAAACCCAAAGTATCGAAAACTATAAATCTCCAATTTCCTAAATCTAGCCATCAACATCATAACTCTTTGTGGTGTAGGCCAATTGGCCAAAACACATGCAAACATGCATTTACCTTGTGTCCTCGACTCAAAGTTAGGCAATTGATCAACCTCATTTTTAATTTGCAAACCTAAAACATAAGAATCAAACAACGTACATCAAAACGTATCCAATAACTCAAATCTTGGAATCTCTTTCAAATTCGCTATGAATTTCGAAATCGCATAACTTTACTTATGCATATTCGAATTCAGAAATTCTAAATATTATGGACTCCTCAAAGGGTTTACTTTAACATACTTAAAATTTATCAAATAAAACCAATTAAATGGATTGAAATTACATGTCGAACTGCCTTGTAATTCACCATTTTTTGTCCAAGTTGTACAATTCCATGATTTCCTTCATTTAACTCTACCAACAAGTATTCAAATCCAATTAAACACCAAAACAATCCATAAATAAAGAAACTCCAATAATTTCCACGCATCACACGTTAGGATTCATCAACCTCAATAAAACACAATTATTTTATCACATATCAAGCACTTCTCAAACAAACTTGCATCTATACAATCTACATCAATTTTTTTTACCGTAAAAAATCTAGAAAACTTTGAGAGGAGATGGAGGCTTCGGGGAAAGTTTTAAACAGAGAAAGAAAACAGTTGCGTGTTTGAGGAGAAACTTTAGAGGATAATGTTTTTAAGATAAGTATGATCAACCTAACCTAAGAAGTTCATTCGCAAAATTACCTCTATTGCATTTAGCGAGATTTCATAAAACTACAAAGAAATTTAACTTGTTCAAACTTCAGCCTACTGCTTGTTTCCAACGTGAAGATTAACCATTCAACTTCACTTCTATTCTTTTTTTTCTTTTCTTTCTTTCTGTTACCTCACGTCAACATTACTTCCTCTTCCTTTTCTTTCTCTTCCTTCACGCCAAAACCAACCTCAACAACAAATTTTCCTTTGACTTTTCAACTTCAATATCATTTCTTTCATTTTCTAATTTATCTCTTCTACTTTAAAATTCTCAAATTCATTAAAGTGTATGATAAATTCATTAAAATAGTCTAATTTATTGAGTGATGAAAAATTAAAGTGTATGACAAGTTTTCGGGTATTACATTCCATCCTCCTTAATAAAATTTTGTATTCAAAATTTACGTACCGAATAATTCTAGGTATCGGCATACCATATCCTGTAACGTTTCCCAAGTTGCCTCCTTAACATTGTGGTTGCCTCCTTGACGTTGTGGTTGCCTCATAGAACTTTCACCATTAGAATTTCTTTGTTGCGTAAAACTTTTACAGTTTATTCAAAATTCGCACTGGCTTTTCCTCATAAGTCAGAGTTGGTTGGATTTCAATTTCTTTTTGCTCCACAATTTGCGAAGGATCGCGCACGCACTTTCTCAAAATAGGGACATGGAAAACATTATGAATCCTGTCCATAGAAATTGGTAGCTGCAACTTGTATGTCGTTCTTCCGATTCTTTCTAAGATTGCAAATGGTCTGATATATATCTTAGACTCAGCTTACCTTTCCTCCCAAATATCATTACCCCTTTGAATGGCAAAATTTTCAAAAATACTTCGTCATTCACGTTGAACTTCAATTCTCGTCTCCTTTGGTCTGCATAGCTTTTTTGATGGATTTGGGCTTTTAAAATCCGTTGTCTAATGATTGCAACCTTCTCTGCATTTTGTTGCAAAATATCCGAAGCAATCAATCTTGCTTCGCCGAACTCATCTTAATACAAAGGAGATCGACACTTTCCGCCATAAAGTGGTTCATAAGGGACCATACCAATAGTGGACTGGAATCTATTACTATATGAGAATTTCATTAAAGGTAGATACTTGCTCCATGAACCTTGGAATTCTAAAACGCACGCCTTCAGCATATCCTCCAGAATCTAAATTGTTCTCTTCCTCTGTCCATTTGTTTGAGGATGAAAAGCTGTACTAAAACTCAATTGAGTTCCCATGGCTTTATGGAGACTTTTACAAAAATTCGAAGTAAACCTGCAATCTCAATCTGATACAATCGAGATTGCTACTCCATGCAGTCTAACAATCTCCTGAATAAACAATTCTGCAAATTGATTCATTGAAAATGTCATCTTTACTGGTAGAAAATCAGCCAACTTAGTTAATCGACCCATAATTACCCAGAATCCATCATATCCTTTCGTTGCCCTCGGCAGTCCAATGACAAAATCTATAGAAATCTCATCCCATTTCCATTATGGAATAAATAATGGTTGCAGTGTCCGGCTAGCCTATGATGTTTTGTCTTAACCTATTGACATATTAGGCACTCACAAATGTGTTTTGCATCATCCTTTTTCATGTTAAGCCACTAGAAATTTTGTCTCAAATCTATGTACAATTTTGTACTTTCAGGATGTACAGAGAAAGCAGGTGAATGAGCCTCTGTTAAGATCTTCTTCTACAGGTATTTATCATTAGGAACGAACCTATAACGACCCAAAAATGGACTTGTCGATTTCCGGTCTGCTCTCTCTGTTCTAATACCATCTCTGTAGGGACCCGAAAACTCTCACGATTCTTGTTACGCTAACTACTACCACTCACACAAATACCCTCGGAAAATTCGAGTAAAAATTTTAAAACTTTTGTTCTTCAACTTAAAACGTCATTTTTTAAAACATTTAAAAACGTTGCAGCGGAAGACTTGGATTAAAGTGAGTTTAAATAAAATTCGAGTTTTCTAAACATAAAAAAAATCATTTTCGGTCGACCCCGGTAAATACCGTCAACACTTCCATTGACTTTTCACTACTGTTTGACACTTGCATACACCGGTCTACACTACATTTCTCTCTGTTCACGTCGGTTGATCCCAGAGGTCGACACTACTATCTATTTTACATTACCGGTCGACACTTGCATGCACCTATCGAAACTTCTATCTAATTTTTAACTACCGATCGATACTTGCATGCACCAGTCGACACTATATTTCTCTTTGTCTGCATGGGTCGATCGCTAAGGTCGACACCCCCAACTATTTTACACTACCGATCTACACTTGTATATACTGGTCGACACCTTCCCTTCTCTGTCCGAGTAGGTCGACCCAAGCGGTCGACACCTAGGGAGTTTTGTCGACCCCTTTACATAAAGGTCGACACTCCGCACTCGGTTTTACACTAAGGGGTCGACACTTTCGGGCACAGGTCGACACTTCCATCACAATGTCTATTTTAAAACCTTAAATCCTTCAAAGAAATCCCTAAAGTTCGACTCAACGATAAAATAACAAAATGTACACTATCCATCAACTCAAAATCATTATTTACAAAGAAAAACGACTATTAAAGTTTGAAATGCATCTATACGTCCACATGACTCCAATCGACTCAAAAAAACTCAAAATGACTCAAAACAATTTCGACTAAACTCGAATTAACTAATCTCCCTGACATACCCCCCCGCCCTGGTCAAAATGCCCCAACAGCTGGCCAGACCGTCCACGAGCGCACTACTCCAACTACCTCCTAGTCCTAAGGAAGCTCTGAGTACTCACCAGCTATAGTGTCGTCACCTACATCACAGAACTCGTCTATTAGCCTGATGCTAAGTAAGTAATGTACATAAAAACTTAAACACGACACATCCTAACATATGCAGTTTCTATAATTTCATCTTTACTTTCGTTTTCGTTTCTTTCTTACATCTTCTTTGTCTTCTTACTACTAGACTCTTCTTTACGTGCTACATCAAGGTGACACACCTTGCGGTCCACCTCACGGGACAATGCCAACCTCAATCTAGTAAAGTGACACATCTTGTGGTCCACCTCTCGGGACAAGTCCACCACGTAAAGTGGGGAAGAAGTGATACACCTCGCCATCCACCTCTGGGGACAAGACCACTAAACCCCACCTTTATTATCTTATTATGTATCTTCTTATTTCGTTCATCACATCTCATCCTATTGTTTCATTCCGTAAAAACATGAAAATTCATTTTGGTTTCGTTCTCGTATTTTAAAACCATGATGCATAATCACTAAAGTATAACATTAAGTAGACATGCATGCATCCTACCGAACTGTGATGTAGGCCTAAAGGCAAAACACCTACTGCACTACTTACATTACTTACCTAGCATGCTTAGCAACTCGTACTTCGTATGTGGCTCGTTAAATCAAGAACCTATAAAACAACACATCCATTAATTCTACTTTGTCCAACTCGTAAAATTCTAACACGGAAGTCACTCTTACTAAACTGTCACTTTTAGCTAAACCCAAAATCCTACACAATTTCTGACCAAATTCGGAAATGCATAACTTATTCAATACTTGTCCGATTTAGACGATTCAAAATGCTATGAACTTCTAATGACGTATAATTCCTAACGGTCTAATCTAATTCCTAATCAAAATCTTATAGCTTGACCGAATGTGGTCGAACGGAAACAGTTTCGTAATACAAGTATTTGGCTACCCAAACGCTCACTCTTTACCATACAATTCATAATCTATTCCTACTTCTAGCTTAAACACCAATACACGGATAGAAATCAACTCTAACTTCAAATTCTTATATCTCCCTTTTAGGGTTCACCAGAACTACCCAATACTTTCCCTAACTCCACTTTTGTCTCTCAAAACAACTAAGGAACTAACTATCTATTCAAAAACTAACTAAAACATACCTTAGATTTGAAGAAGTGAAAGGGATGTGAGGAAGATCTTCACTGGAAGGAAGAACGTGCTTTAGAAGAGAATTGCTCGCGTAGGAGAGGGAAAGAAAACATAGAGGAGGGGGTTTTCTGCCTCCTTCAGTGATAGTTTTTTTTTTTTAATTATATTATTTAATGTAACACCCCGGAAAACCCCACATTCCCGGTGCGCTACAGTACGTCTATATATACACACTATGACACACTAAAATTTGACATAACTCACTCAGTTTAATAGTACTTTCGTTTTCAAATCATATTCAAAAGAACATTTGTGAGTATGAAAAATTTTCGACTCGATTCGAAAACAACTCGCGCCTTGAAGAGGGAACATCAAAATCCTCAACATAAAAATACGCAGCGAAAAAAAAAATAATTTAAAATAGTTTTAAAATAAACCGATAAGACTCGAAATCCTAGGAAGGAGTCCAACATACCCCTCGAACTACCCAAAATTGGTGCCGCACACTCGCGTCCCCACTTCGATGCCCCGCGCGCACCCTCGCAGTGCCGCGCGTGCCAACTCAACATGATAGCGTCACGCGCACCCTCACAGCGCCGCATGTCCCACGCACCCTACCTCCATACAGCACGTTTGCACGCACGCCCTCACCCGGCGCCGCACGACCCGTGAGCACCCTCAGTGCCGCATGCCCAGCGCACCTGCGATCACGCCGCACTCCCACCCTCATCTACACTTCTCTAGCACTCGCTATACTCATCCTGACCTATTTCATATCCTTTCGACTCCCTACCTCTCTCCCAAAATTTTGGCAGAATAACGCCTAAAACGGGCTATCCCAAAATTTAAACCTTGCACACAGTTCACCAAAAAGTAATATTATTTATCTATCAACCATCCAGAGAATCTCCATAACAAAATCAGAGTTTAAAGACAACGAAATTGCATCAAATACAAATGAAGAAAGTCCACAGTATATAGCAATATCATACTCTAACATATAAAAGTACGTACGCGTCCCCAAAACACTACAACCACTCTATACCATCCTATACAAACAACGTCTATATGAACTCCTTTATCCACATAAATACCCGACACAAAATAACAACCCACGAATCTCACCATCACCTACCACCACCATGGGTCGGGTCGCCCTAACAAAATCCGCCGTCCGGTGCCTTGGTCGCATGCCGCCAACCGTCCTAGGCCTCAGGACTAGGCTCTCTAAGCTCACCAGCAATGTCATCACCACCTACACCATAGAACACACAACAGAAGCGTAATGCTCAGTAAATAGTACAATATGAAAGTAAAAGTCGTCAATGCAATCCTATCACATGCAGTCTCCACACTCACACTCATATTGTCACATCTGTGATGCATAATGTAACCGCACAAGGATAAGGAGAAACCTAACGCCACCTACACCCTGACACGTCGTCACCGTCCTGGACTCCCCAGCAACGAGGCCCACAAGCTACGCACATGCATCACTACACAACAACCACATCAGGGTGAGGGTGTACCTCGCGCCATACTACACCCTGATACGTCGTCCCCGTCCCACCCTCCTCAGCACGAGACCAGAGTTGCAACACACACGTTTCGCGACAGCCCAGCTGGGCCACTCCTCGAGTGGAATCCGCGACTGGTGTTGCACCGGCTCACACACTAGTAGGATCCGCGGTACCACTGCCCATCACCTTCACCGTCAACACATTCAAGCTGCGTGACGGCCCAGCCGGCCCACTCCTCAAGTGGAATCCGCGGTTGGTTACACACCGGCCCACACACTAGCAGGATCCGCGGTACCACTGCCACATGTCTCACCACATATTCAAAACATGCTCAAAACCATTTTCGTTCCCGTTTTTAATAAAAATGATATATGTCAAAAATACGCACGCACACCACAATCAATCACATAAACCCTAAAGTTCTACGGTGTAGGCCCACTTGGGTAAAACGCATGCATGCACTACTTACATGGCGTCCTAAGTTCACTCGACGCACCGCTTTGCCAAAATGCCTCAACCTAAAACGCAAACAATTCACTCATCAATCTTTACTTCAAAACTCACCAAATAATTTAAAATGACATTCCTTAACTACCCTCATGAAATTCTAATTAAAACGAGTCACCAATTCGGTTTGGGCAAAAATTAGCCTAAACTTCAGACGCGCATAACGTTTTGCGTCCGTCAACAGAATCGAATGATTCAAGTGGCTAAACGTCCTCTTAGGAACTTATTTTAACATACTAAGACGGATTTTAAAACGGTAAGCCACAGCTAGGTGGAAAAACCCCGAAACCGAATCTGCCTCTTTTTATAAATTTCACATTTTTGTTTACTTCCATCAAAACTCACTCAAAATTGGCTTGACGCATTAAAAACCGGCCAACTACTGTCACACGTCACAATTCTACGAAAAACGGTCACTAATTTGACTCGGACAAAAATCTGACATAAACTTCCGACGCGCATAACCTTTGCGTCGGATATCGGAATCGAACGATTCCAGCGGCCATACGTTCCTCTAACTACCTATTTTAACCCACTAAAACAGAATTTAAAACGATTAATCGTAGCCCCGTCAAAATCTCCAAAAATAGAACTGTTTTTACAAAAAAAAAAATTTCAAAATCTCAACTTCGGTCTAATTTCTTCACCGAATATCTACATTTTGGTTCACCAATGTATACATTAACAATTTGATGGTTCCTAATTAGAAAACAGCATGGCAGCACAAAAATTCTCGCGGTTCTCTTCCCAAAACCGTGCATTTTTTTCAATCGGCTTATTGAACCCTGAAGTTCACCTTTATTCCTCCTAAATTTTAGCACAAAATCCCTAAAACGTAGAAGCAAAAGCAACTCCACACTCGGCCATCAAAGCAGGACAAGATCAAAAGAGAAAACTCCCTGTTTCTTATTCGGTTTTGTCGCGGGAAGGGCCGTGCCACACACACACACACTAGGTTCTAAAACACCCCACAAAAAAAACGAGCTCTAACCGTCAGAAATTCAAGAATGACTGAGCTTCCAAATTTGGTCGAAAGAAATTGACATAGAGGAGAACTCACCTGTGTTTTCAGCTCGGGAAAACACACTCACGCCGAGCTTCTGCCTCGCCGGAACCGTCTAGAGCGCCACGTCTCTCCTCCAGTGGTCGATCGCGGGTAATTCGCCCCCTCCCCGATCACTCTCTCGCTCGCGTCTCTCTCGGGCGTTCGACTCGCAGAACACCAAAGTGGAATGGCTTCTTCGTGAAGCCATTCCACTTAACATATAAATTATTTATTTTTTATTTTAATTGATTAAATTACCTAAATTCCCTCACGTGTTTTTATCATCCGTAACTTTGTTAAATTATCGTACTCCCGACTTTAAAATTTCAAAAACCATCACTAGAATTAGATTCTGAGCTCTATGACTTAATTTACCCGTTAAAATATTTTCCAAAACTCCAACCGAGATTAAATTAAAAATTTCATAAATTAGATTTAAAAATCTAAAATTTTCCTGGTTATGACATTTAATATAATTAATCCTAATTACTATTTCGCCTTCAAACTTTAATCCTTTAATCGAAAGGTTATTTGGTTCATTTTCGATCAGAATCTTATAATTTTCTCTTGTCCATTAGTATCAAAATAATCTTTGACTTAATGGTAGAACTTTTCTGCTCTCAATTCTGACTAAAACTCCTCTGATTACAAATGCGTAAATCCAAAAATTGTTCTAGCTTAAAATTCTTGGTGTTACAGTACCACCTGTCCCTGAATTTTAGAATACCATCTTTCGAATAATTAAAATCTGTAAGCACTACAGATTGGTGGCTTTGGCATTCCAAATCTCTCTGATGTGCTTCTTTTATTCTATCCAACATTGTCGGCTTTATAGAAAGTGTTGCAAGTAAGGCTGGCAACTCAGTGACTATTTCTATGTCAAATCATTGAATTTTTTATTTTATGTTACCGACATTGTTGACATCGATAGTGGCATCAAGGTAAACTTTCTGCTAAGATCATCAGCTACCTTATTGTCTTTTCCTGGGTGGTACTTAATCTCAATATCATAAGCTTTCACAAATTCTAACTACCGTCTTTGTCTTATGTTCAACTCTTTCTGCGTAAAAATATACTTCAAGCTCTTGTGATCAGAGAAGACTTTGCATTGTTGTCTATATAGATAATGCCGCCATATTTTTAGTGCAAAAACCACACCTGCTAACTCTAGATCATGTGTAGGATAGTTCTGTTTGTAAGTTTTGAGTTGTCTTGAAGCGTAAGTAATAACTTTTTCGTCTTACATTAAAACAGCACATAACCCAATCTTGGAAGATCGCAATAAATGCTTAATTTACCGTCTACAACTGGCAGTGTCAATATAGGAGCGGTTGTCAATCTCTGTTTAAGTTTCTGGAAACTATTTTCACACTCTTCAGACCACCAAAATTTTACACTTTTCCTTGTGAGATTAGATAGTGGCACAACTATCTTGGAAAGCCCCTCAATAAATCTCATATAGTAACAAGCCAGACCAAGCAAGCTCCGTATATCACCAACATTTTTAGGCTATGACTAATCTATAATAGCTTGAATCTTTGACAAATCAACAAAAATTCCATGATGCGAAATAACGTGGCCAAGAAAACATATCATGTCGAGCAAAAGTTCACATTTTGAAAACTTTGTATACAATTGATGAAACTTCAGAGTTGATAAAACCACAGTTAAATCCTCGTCATGTTTTTCTTTAGTTTTGGAATAGAGCAAAATATCATCACTAAATACAATCACAAATTTGTCTAAGTATTCACAAAATATCCGGTTCATCAAGTTCATAAAAGTTGCTGCAGCATTGGTTAAACAAAAACACATTACTATGAATTTGTAATGTCTATACCTAGTTCGAAACGCAGTCTAGGGTATATCTTCTGGTTAAATTTTCAACTGATAGTACTCACATCGCAAATCAATTTTGAAAGATACCCTCGCTCTTTAGAGTTGATCAAACAAATCATCAATACGTGGCAGAGAATACTTATTCTTTATCGTTAACTTATTCAGTTCTTTGTAATCAATACACATTCTCAGGGATCTATCCTTCTTCTTTACAAAGAGAACTGGTGCACCCCAGGGCAAAAAACTAGGGTGGATAAAACCCTTGTCTGCCAGTTCTGTCAGCTAAGATTTAAATTATTTTAATTTCGTAAGAGTCATACGATACAGATTCTTGATACTTGTAACACCCCGAGAAACCCCGCGTTCCCGGTGCGCTACAATGCATCTACACACTACACACACTAACACTTGACATAACTCACTCAATTTAATACCCCTTTCGTTTTCAAATCATTTTCAAAAGAACATTTGTGAGTATGAAAAATTTTCGACTCGATTCGTAAACAATTCGCGTCCCGAAGAGGGAACACGAAATCCTCAACATAAAAACTACGCAGCGAAAAAGAAAACCATTTAAAATAGTTTAAGATAACACGGTGAAACTTGAAATCCTAGGAAAAATCCAATGCACCCCTCGAACTACACAATCCGGTACCGTACACTCACGTCTCCACTTCGACACCCCGTGCACACTCTCGCAGTCCCTCATGTGCCAACTCCACGTCACTGTGTGTCGCGCACGCTCACAGCGCCGCGTGCCGCACGCACCCTGCCACTGTACAGCACGTCTGCGCGCACGCCCTCACCCGGCGCCGCACGACCCGTGAGCACCCGCAAGGCCGCGTGCCCCGCGCACCTGCGATCACGCCGCACTCCCACGCTCATTTACCCTTCTCTAGCATTCACTGTTCACATCTCAACCCATTCCATATCCCCTCGACTCCCAACCTCTCTCCCGAAATTTCGGCAGAGTAACGGCTAAAAAGTGACTATCCCAAAATTTAAACCCTGCACACAATTCACCATAATCCAACAATATTTAACTATCAACCATCCAGAGAAATCACCATAACCAAATCAGAGTATGAAGACAACGAAAATCCACCAAATCACACGCACTCCATATACCTATACACTGACAAATATACACCTCATCTCATCGACTGTTCATAATCACCACAAAAGAAGGAAAAACCTCCAAACCAACCTTGCCACAACCTACCATCTCCACGGGTCAGGTCGCCCTAACAAAAAATCTGCCATCTGGTGCTGCGGTCGCACGCCGCCAACCATCCTACGCCTCTGGTCTAGGTACTCGAGGCTCACCAGCAGTATCGTCAGCACCTACACCACATAACACACAACATAATCCTAACACTCTGTAAGTAATGCGATATGAAAGTAAAAGCCGACAATGCAATCCTATCACATGCAGTCTCTACACTCACACTCATGTTGTCACATCTGTGACGCGTAGTGCAACCGCACCAGGGTAAGGAGGAACCTCACGCCACCCTACACCCTAACACGTCGCCACCGTCCCGTACTCCTCAGCAACGAGGCCCACATGCTACACACATGCATCACCACACGGCAACCACATCAGGGTAAGGGTGTACCTCGCGCCACTCTACCCCCTGACACGTCGCCCCCGTCCTAGCCTCCCCAACACGAGGCCACAGTTGCCACACACACGTTTCACGACAGCCCAGCCGGCCCACCCCTCGAGTAGGATCCGCGACTGGTGTTGCACTGGCCCACACACTAGTAGGATCCGCGGTACCACTGCCCATATCCTCACCGTCAACACATTCACGCTGCATGACGGCCCAGCCGGCCCACCCCTCGAGTGGAATTCGCGACTGGTGAAGCACCGGCCCACACATTAGCGGGATCCGCGGTACCACAGCCACACGTCGCACCACATACTCAAAACATGCTCAAAACCATTTTCGTTCACGTTTTTAAAATATGATGCATGTCAAACAATACGCACGCACACCACAATCAATCACATAAATCCTAAAGTTCTACAGTGGAGGCCCACTTGGGCAAAACACATGCATGCACTACTTACCTGGCCTACTAAGCTTGCGCGACGCATAGTTTCGCTAAAAAAAAGTCTCAACCTAAAATACAACCAAATCTCTCATCAGTATTTATCTCAAAATTCGCCAAATAGCTAAAAATAACCTTCCTTAACTCCACTCGTGAAATTTCAACTGAAACGGGTCATCGGTTTGGTCAGGCCGAAAACCAGCTTAAGGTTCGGACGAGCATAACTTTTGCGTCCGTCAACGGAATCGAACGATTCAAGTGGCTAAACGTCCCCTTAGGAACCTAGTTTAACATACTAGGACGAATTTTAAAACGATAAGCCGCAGACAGGCGAAGAACGCTAAAAACGGAATCTGCCACTTTTATCAAATTTCACATTTTCACTTTTCTTCAACCAAAACTCACTCCCAGCTAGTTATATGCATCAAAAATGGCTATGCTACTCTCACACGTCGAATTTCCACAAAAAATGCGTGCTAATTTTACCTGGACCAAAATCTGCCATAAACTTTCGATGCGCATAACTTTTGCGTCGGATATCGGAATCGAACGATTCCAACGGCCATACGTCTCTTAATAACCTATTTTATCCCATAAAAACTGAATTGGAAACGATCAACCGAAGCAAGGCCAAAATGACTAAAAACCGAACTGCCCCTGTATGAACAATGGTTGATTTTTTGATTTCAAACTTCAATTTAAGAACTTCAACACACAACTAGCCCTATTTCGTTCATATCTCTCGGCCAAGCTCACCGCAAATGCAAGGAGGCCGAGCACTAAGCTCGGCCAAAACAGGAAACCGACAGGGCTCAACTTCGGTTTTCCTTAAACTCGCTGCATCTCCCTCGTGCTACACTACAACCTTGCGTCCAATTCCATCAATGACGAAAGCAGGCCGAGCACTAAGCTCGGCCAAACCAAAAATAACGAGACGGGCAGCAAGAGGGGAAAGACTTACTGCGGCGTTGCTGTGCGCCCGGTCGAAGGGAGAGCAAAGCACAGCCAAACACTCAGTCACCGGCGGTCTCCCCCACGCTCACTCGCGTCGGCCGAAGAATCGGAGCTCGAGGATTTCCTCCCCTCTCCTGCGTCTCCCTCTCGGCTCTCTCAGCACCAAAGAGTAACAGCCGAATGGCTTCCTCCCGAAGCCATTCGATTGTTATATTACATTTTTATTATTATTATTTTTTATTTGTAAATTAATTACAAATTACAAAACTGCCCTCCTGTGTTTCTATCTTCCGTAATTTCATAAATTTCTCGACCTTCCGACTTTAAATTCCGAAAACATTGCAACAGTAGGCTCCAAGTCTTAAAATTTAAATTTTTCCTTTGAAATATTTCTCAAAACCCCGACCGAGATTAAATTTAAAAATTTCAGAAATAAAAATTAAAATTCAAAATTTTCGGGTTATTACAATACTGGTGCAATCCCCATATATACATCAATTACGAACTCTATCTACCTTTCTGGGGCAAACCAGGTAAATCATTCAAGAAAACTTCTGGAATATTCTGAATAACAGGCACATCATGAAGTTTCACTTTATTCTGCATTCTCATATCCACCATACTTGCTAGAAATCTCATGCATCAACTTTCTAATAATCGCCGAGCTTTGATGGATGACACAACTGGCATAGTACTAGTATTCTTCATTACTCGAAAAGAATACTTCACACTGTTTTAGGATTGAAATAGACTGTTCTTGATCTCCAGTCAATAGTAGCCAAATGTCTAAATAACCTATCCATTCCAAATATAAGATCATACCCTTCATGTTGATAATTATTAGATCGGCAGACATCATATTATCTCCCACTGATACTATCCAATCATGTACTACTTGATCTGAATGTAGATACTCTCCAGATGGAAACCTAAGATCATAAAAATTCTAAGCAGGCCGAGGTAGCAAGTTTAATTTAACTGCAAAGGCCATAGAAATAGAAAAGTGCGTAGCACCTTAGTCAATAAGCGTATGATCAACGACATTATTAAGTAAAATTGAACCTGAAATAACTTAAGGTTGTTCCACATCGTCGACTTCTATTAAAGCAAACACTCTAGGTGTTACGTTTGTCTTTATCTGGCTCTGATTCCCCTTCGGGCAACTTCTAGCAAAATGGCTGACTTCATTGCGATTGAAACATTGGTTTGAACCGAGTCTGCATTCGCAAGGATGACGCTTCTCACATTTTGGACACTGCGGGTACGATGGTGGAAAAGGCCCTTGTACTTTATTCTCTTTCCCTTGATTATTCTTTCCATCATTGGGTCTCTTCACCCCTCTTGTTGTTGTTGTTGCTGTTGTAGTCGTCCTCTTATATTTTGTGGTTGTTGAGGATGAACTTCTTGAAAGAATCTCCTGATGGACTCTCTTTTCTTGTAAAATTTATGCTCAGCCTTCTCTATTTATGGGCTTTGGATACCACCTTGGAATAGGGAACGTCTTCGATCTCGTTATCTTTACACCTGTATAGATTTCCATCTTCAAGCCCTGAATAAACTGGTAGACCTTATTTTCATTGTTATTCACCAAATGAGCAGCAGATCTTGATAGAGATTTAAATTAGCAAACATAATTAGCTACAGAGCCAGTCTAACGCAACTGCACGAACTGCACCATTTTGCTCGTTCTTATCGCACAACTAAAGTACTTATCATAGAATGCCTCTTTAAATCGTTCCCATGTCATCCCTCTCACATTCGTTGTAGTCTTGACGGTATCCCACCAAAACCCAGCTTCCTTGGAAAGCTGGAAGACGGCACAAGTGACCTTATCTCCTTCTTCTACTTTCGTGTAGTCAAACATTCCCTCAATGGTCTGGATTTATTCATCAGCATAGGCCGGACCCGAAGCCTATCCATCAAAGGTCGGAGGTTTAAGCCGCCTGAATCTGTCTCCACTTTGGTCACTTGAACAACCATTGTTTGAATTTTCATGCTCTTCTTTGTTAATAAACCTCTCTACTAGTTGAGATTGGCGATCACAAAGTTTTGTTAGTCGGTTGATGGCGTTATCCCTATCATCCATTTCTCTTCTCTGTACTCTGACCATTTTCTTAGACTTTAACAAAATTATAACCGTAATTAATTTAAAAAACAGTAAATAATTCATAAACATACTTACAGTTGATGAAGAATGTCCATGTCGTGGCTTGTGTTGTTAGACAGTCTGCAGAAACAATTTTTGACCTGGACTCTGATACCACAACTGTAATGCCCCGTAATTCTGCTATTTACTAACATGACTTTTTGTAAACTTAACAAGATAATTCTTAGCAAATACTGTATATTTTTAAAATAGGTTGAAAACCTGTAAACTTTCTTTATAAAACTTTGAAAAAAGAGTGCATAAAATTTTGTTAAAACTTAATTTTTTTTTACTCAGCACTAGTCACGTGAACAGTACCTATTACTGTTCACGAGAACAGTACCCGTATCGGGGTCCTATTCAATCACCTGCAAGGGGCGATGTATCACCCCCTTCTATCAAGTGGGGTGACTTGTATTCCCCACTCTATCGAGTGGGGCGATACACTGAGCCGTTGGGCGTTATGCATCGCCCCACTCCAGAGAGTGGAGCGGTGCATGGCCGCTGTTGGGCGATACATCGTCCTCCTCATGGAGGGGAGATTATCCTACTTCTTCATTCCATTCATATCATTTTCTTATTCAACGTGTAATGAAAAAACTCTCCCCACTTATATAACCATATTGTTTTTCCAAATAAACCAGTAAAAGTCTTTAAAACAAATGCAAAACTATTTTTCTAAACACATTTAAACCAAACACTAAGTTTAAACAAACATTTTAAACCACAAATTCATATTTTTCAAAAGTTCTAAATATATCCATCTATACATGTTCATCAAAATACATACAGACTTGCTCACAGGTCAAAATCTCCCTAACTGATACAAGAACACCCCATGGACGTCCTCCTTCAACTACATGGTCAACTGTCCTGAGGATCGGCGTCCTCACCTGTAATAATATCACCTACACCACAAAGTAAACTAATGAGCCTAATGTTCAGTAAGTGATGCCAAATGAAAGATGCATGCTCTTAGATATGCTATGTTGCTCGTAAAACATGCACTTGATCTGTTCTTTATTTTATTGCATAACATGAGTCATGGAGTTCTGATTCTAGAGGGGAGATTGCTTGACTAATTGTCCACCTCGCAGAACGAGCAACTCGCTCTAGGGGAAGAGGAATGGCACACCTGACGGTCCCTCTAACATAACAACCGAACTTAGTTTTCTACCTACAATGACTATTTACGTACTTTACTTGTTGTATTCTTTCTTTTCAGTTTACATGAAAACATATGCATAAAACTGTTTTCTATGATTAGAAAAATCATGATGCATGAAAGCTTGTCACATATATAATCTCAAATGTTGTAACGTAATATAAATAAACTAATAAACAGATTCATCAATAAATAATAAAGACTATCGTAAATAACTCACAACCTCAAATTTCTACCCAAACCCAAAGTATCAAAAACTATAAATCTCCAATTTCCTAAATCTAGCCATCAACTTCCTAACTCTTTGTGGTGTAGGCCAATCGGCCAAAATACATGCAAACATGCACTTACCTTGTGTCCTCAGCTCAAAATTAGGCAATTGATCAACTTCTTTTTTGATTTATAAACATAAAACATAGGAATCAAATAACGTACTTCAAAACGTATCCAATAACCAAAATTTTGGAATCTCTTTCAAATTAGCTACGAATTTCAAAATCGCATAACTTTACCTATAAATATCCGAATTCAAAAAATTCTAAAAGGTATGGACTCCTCAAAGGGTCTACTTTAACATGTTTAATTCAGTTTATCAAATAAAACCAATTCAATAGATCAAAATTACAAAATGTCGAACTGCCCTATAATTCACCATTTTTTATCCAAATTGTACAATTCCATGATTTCCTTCATTTAAGTCTACCAACAAGTATTCAAATCCAATTAAACACCAAAACAATGTAGAAATAAAGAAACTCCAAGAATTTCCATGAATCACACGTTAGGATTCATCAACCACAATAAAACACAATTATTTCATCACATATCAAGCATTTTTAAAACAAACTTGCATCAATATAACCTAAATCAAATTGTTTTTCCTTCAAAATCTAGAAAACTTTAAAAGGAGAGGGAGGCTTCGGGTAAAGTTTTCAGCAGAGAAGGAAAATAGTTGCGTGCTGGAGGAGAAACTTGTGAGGGTAATATTTTAAAGATAAGTATGCTCAACCTAACCTAAGAAGTTAATTCCCAAAATTACCCTCTATTGTATTCAGCGTGATTTCATAAAACTATAGAGAAGTTGGACTTGTTCCAACTTCAGCCTTCTCCTTGTTTCCAACGTGAAGTTTGACCATTCAACTTCATTTCTCTTCCTTTATTTTCTTTCTTTCTGCTACCTCACGCCCACATCACTTCCTCTTCTTTTTCTTCCTCTTTCTTCACGCCAAAACCAACCTCAACTACTCCTTTTCCTTTGACTTTTCAACTTCAATATCATTCCTTTCATCTTTTAATTTATCTCTTCTATTATAAAATCCTCAAATCCATTAAAATGTACGATAAGTTTTTTAAGTATTACAATAGCTTAGTCCCTAATTTCTTTCAAAATGTTGTCCAAAAAGCAATTAAAAATTTAGTATCTCTATCTGACACTATAGAATGAGGTATACCATGCAGTAGGACAATGTCCTTAAATAATAATTCGGCTATAAGGATGGAGTCATCATTTTTGGCACAAGCAATAAAGTGTGCTATCTTGGAAAATCTGTGAACGACTACCATAATGCAATACTTATTTCTAGTGGTCCATGGTAATCCTAGAATAAAGTCCATGCTTACTTCAATCCAATGGTGAGTTGGTACAGGTCAAGGTAAGTATAATCCTTGTGAAAGGAGTCTACTTTTGGTTTTCTTACGTACCACACATTGTTCTACTAAGTGGTGCACATCTCTTATCATATGAGGCCTGAAGAAATGCTCCTTAAGCATTTCGAGGGTCTTCTTCTCCCCGAAAAGACTAGCTAAACCTCCACTGTGAGATTCCTTAATGAGGCAGCTTCTCAAACTTCCATTAAGAATATAAAGTCTTCTTGCTTTCAACAGATAGCCATCCATGATATGATAATATCCTTCGGTTTCATTTAGGCGCTTAGTATAGTGTAGTCCAAAGTTAGGGTCAGATTCATAACTTTCCTTGATCCACTCAAATACAAATAACCTAGTGCTAGCTTGGTCAAAAGGATACTTTTTCCTTGAGAGTGCATTGGCTAATAGTGTAACACACCGAATTTTTTTAAGAGTCTTGCTTTGTGCACAAAATCACTAGAGAACTTAGATGGAATTACCAATTTGAAGGAGGGAAGGTAAATTAATGAAATGGGGAATTAAATGTGTAGGATTTTAAATTGGAATGTATAAGATAAATGAGAGGGTAGAAAAGGAAAATTTTGATTTAAATGGTTAGCTTCTTCAAGAAGCCACTACAATCTTCACCTCTAAAAACCCCCATATCTTCCACCTACCCACCCTCCCTCCTCTTCTCGTTGCAAACCACTCCTCCTCTCTCATTCTCTTCTCTTCCTCTTCAAGTGATAGCAACTCATCCTTCCCTCTCTCTTTTCTTGCTTCCACGAAGAACAACAGCAAAGCCTCCCCTCTCCTTAGGCAATTTTTAAGCCAGAAAGGTAAGAGTTTAGTTTCTCTTTGGTAGTGTTGTAGTTTATGGCTTTAAAGGCATAGTTGGTGGTATATTTTAAGGATTTGATAAACCCTACAAGGAAGTCCAAAAATGCTGAGTTCTTTTCTTTCTTTCATGACTAAATTGAATGGAAATGTTTGGTTGATGATTATAAGGAAGGATTTGAAGTTTGGTAGGAAAAATGCTATGCACAGAGCAGTTTGACTTTGAGGAATTCTGCCCAAGCTTGTATCGTTTAATTTAAAAAAAAAATTCTAATGTCTTAAAGTAGGAAACTTAAGGAAACTTTTACCTTTGGAATCAAGTCATTCTGACATTTGTAGAAAACGTTATGAAATTTCAAAGTTTACTCAATGTATAAGTTAAAATCCAAAGACTTTTGGACTAACTTCTTTGTATGATTTGGTTTTGGTAAATTAGGCTGAAATATTGATGTTGGTTTCTTAAATAGATCATACCATGAGCACTAAGTATCTTGAGTATTTCGTAGGCTTTTGAATCATTTAATTCGGATATGTACACTATTGGTTATGCATTGATGAAGTTGGGACAAAATTTGGCCAAGTTCAAGTTTGTTTAGGGCATGAGTAATTGTTGATCTTTTTGGGATGTTTGAATTGGATAGGAATTTGGAAGATGAATGCCATGCATGATTGTATTTATGCTAATGAACTTTGATTAGGAGTATGGATGGAATTGGAAGTTTGACTCAATTTGGGTGGTTTATGTTTTAGGTTCTCAAGTTTTCATGGTTTAGCGTACAATTGATTTAAGTTGGCTAAAGACTTCATGTAAGTAGTGTATGTATGCGTGTTGCCTCCGGGCCTATATCACACAATGTTAGAGATTTCGTTGTATGTTATGTATTCTTTCATTTATTCATGCATCACATTTTAGAAAGTTATCAAAAACGAATTGTGCGTGAGTTTTCATGAATGAACAAAGGAAAATGGCATCTTACGCACGAGTATTTTGACACACACGAGTATTGCGACACACGAGTATTATGACAGTCGTGAATATTACGACACACACCTGTATTACGACACATATGAGTATTATGACACACACCTGTATTACGACATGTATGAGTATTACGACACATTAGTATTACGACACGCACTTGTTTTATGACGTGCATGAGTATTACGACATGCATCTGTATTACAACATGAATGAGTACTATGACACGCATTTGTACTATGTCACGTATGAAAATACAAAAAACAGAGATATGAATAGGATGCATATGAACTGTTTTTAATTATTGTGCATTACTTACTAAGCATTTGGCTTATAGAAGAGTTATATGGTGTAGGTGACATAGAGCAAGCCGGTAAGTTACCAGAATCTGTACAGGATTAAGAGGCTTGGTTGGAGGGGTGCACCCATGGTGCCAATCCAGTTGATTTTGTTAGGGCAATTTTGACCGTGGATCCATATGTATAGTTTTGGGTTTGGATACATGTGTTTTTAGTAGTGGGTTAGACGTTTTGACGAATGTTGATGCATTGGTACAGTATGATAGTTTCTATTGCGAAATGATTTTGTTGGGAGATTAATATTTGATGAAAGCTTTACGTTTTGAAGGACTAGTTTGGAAATGTTGATTTTATGCTGATTAATTTGGTTTGAGTAGTGTTGTGTCAATTGGAGTTTATTTGGAAATTTTGTTTTGGAGGATTAAATTGATAGATGGAGGTTTAATTTGAGGTGTTAAGGTTAATGTTGATAATTTGGTTTGATTTGTTGGGAATGAAGGATTTTTCTTGAGGGATCAAGGGGATGGGTTATGGGTTAAGTTTGGAGAGTTTTTTGTAGGTGTGAATGAGGTTTAGAAGGAGGAAAAGGAGAAAAAGGGGTGGTTGAGGCGAGCAAGGCCCGTAAGGCGGCACAGTACGTGCGCGGGGTGTGCACTGCTTGTGCGTGTTGAAGGTGCCCAACCGATCGATCGCTGCAATAGGCACAATCTATCAGTGTACGTTGAGGTCGGGCTGAGAGGGCGCCAATCGATCGGCCCTCAGTGGCCAATCCATCGGCAGACGTTGGTGTTGGTTGACAATCGAGAGACCGATCGATTGGCGCTCTGTGGCCGATTGATTGATAGGTCGACACTTATATTGGTTGACACCCGAAAGGGTGCCGATCGATCGGCCCTACGTGTGCGGTGTGCGGCTCGGGTAGGCGACTTGCGCGCTCTGGATGAGCGATGCGTGCTCCATGCCTAAATGTTTTTTGAAAATTTGAATTTCAATTTTTTTATTCCAACTTTGAATGACTGTTTTTAAAGACGTTTTAAAAATATTTCCCCTTCGTTCAAAAGGACTTAAACATGATTTTAATTGTATGATTTTCAAATGAAATGCGAACGATTCCGCTGCATATCTTTTTTGATAAAATTTTCTTAAGAAGTTACAAATGTTCTCTTGAAAGGCTTTAGAAAAAGAAAGTACGAGATGTCGAATGAGACGTCGCAGCCTGGGAGACCTTGTGGTTCTCGGGGCGTGACAAATACATTGTTTTCTTGTTTCAAATACTTAAGGGTGTAGGGAAATCTTTCAAAAAATTTCACTCACTTTGCACGTCCCTTGTTCAACTTATTCTAACTCTTAATGTGTCTTAATGCTTGATGGTCAGTGTTTACAACAAATTCTTTCGACAAGAGATAATGTTGCTATTGATCTAGTGCTCGTATAATAGGAAAAAAATTTTTATCATACGTGAAATAGTTTAGCAATTCTCCTTTGAGCTTTTCACTAAAATATGCAATTGGATTACCCTCTTGCATGAGAATGGCTCCTATGCCAATTCCAAAAGAATCACTCTTTATTTCAAACACCTTGTTGAAGTAGGGGAGTGCAAACACGGGTGAATGACTTAACTTTTCTTTAATTAGCTCAAAACTTTGCTGACAAGCAGGGTCCAAGCAAAGTCTTATTTTTTTTTTGTATAGTAAGTGATTAAGGCAATGACATGCCAAGGAGGCCCCTAATAAGTTCTCAAATGAAGGCCTTTAACCTACTTAACATTTTTACTGACGAACTTGTTTTTCTTGCAGGTATTGATCTCATAAGGAATGTTACATGGGAGTCAAACTTGGAGGATATGGATCAACCCTTGCACACTCTAAGTTGGGAAGCACGGATGGACTCATCACATGGCCCAATGGGAATTTGTGGCGCCCCGAAAACTTACTTGTTTTCGGTACGCTACTGCTGTGATACCAACTCTGTAACGCCCCAAAAACCTACCCGTTTCCAGTACGCTATTGCTCTGATACCAACTCTGTGGCGACCCAAAAATCCTCCGTGATTTTCATTTCGCTACCAACTAACTACGTATCACCGTCTCTCATATCCTTTACCATTAATTTCTTAGAAATTTGAAAGCTTTACTTTTTGACTCAAAAGTACATTTTTTTTTACGCCTTTAAAAGAAATACATATAGATGCTGCAGCAGAAACTCATTTTAATTCAGTGTAAGTAAACTTCACCATTTTAAAACACAGAAATGCAGAGACCGATCGACACTTGTAAACGCCGGTTAACATTTTGTTTCTCTCAGGTCTTTCCAGTGGTCCACACCAGAATAAATCGGTCGACGCTTCTATACTCAACTAGGAGAGCGGTCGACACTTCCTTTTGCAGGTCGACACTTTGGCCCTCTCTGCCTGCACAGGCCGATCCCTGAGGTCGACACTCTTGCAGACTTTACATGGACTGGTCGACACCTGTAACCAAGGGTCGACATCTGCTTCGGCTCTGCCTGTCACAGGTCGAGCCTCGCGGTCGACACTACCTTTACATTTACACTGACCGGTCGATACCTCTCGACTTCGGTCAACACCTCACACAAGAATCAGTGAAATCACACCAGTTCGTTCGAATACGCACGACAACCATTACCCCATCACAACCACAAAATAAAAAGAAATATTTTGACAAACAAATTTCTTCATGCAAGTTTCAAAACGACACATGACTAATACTCCTCGACTAAATCCACGAAGTAAAAGCTTAGATTCTGAGAACATAATTTCAAAACATTTATATCCCAATAATCCATGGTACCCTTGGTACACTACCTAAATTCCTCAAAAACCTATACAACTCTATTCAACTCAAAACACTTACAAAATTATACTCTCTTTACCCGCCATGGTCGTGTCGCCCCGAATATTTCCCTACACCGGCATGCGACACTTCCCGCCAACTCCGACCTAGGCCTGTTCGTCACCTAGCAACTCACCTAACAGCGCATCATCACCTACACCAAGGAACACAAAAAGTAAGCCTAATACTTAGCAAGTATGGAAACATGAACTCGAAAACCAATGCATAACTCAACCCCTACTCATACAGTTTCTATACTCAACTCCGTTTTCTTTTCGTTTCGTTATTTTCATCTTTCACTTTCCGGTGTGAGTCAGGCCGGCACCGATCCCTTCAACACTCGGGACGGCCATTCCATAAACCACGGAGTGAGGTTAGAGGCACACATCATGTTTGCACATGGAACGGCCCTACATAACCTCCTCCTAACATCAATCGTTGAACCCTCTAATGCTCTCAATAGCACGTTAACGACGAGGCATTCGTAAATCGTGTCACATTACGTATTTTCATCAATGGGAACCCCCTAGTGCTTTCTCACTAGCACGTTAATGACAAGGCGTTCACCCATGCGTTCTCATATAATAAAAGCTACCAGTCCACCATTGGTATGGCGCCGTACGAGACCCTCTATGTAAGGAAGTGCAGGTCGCCATTGTATTGGGATGAGGTTTGGGATGCCCGATTAATTGGTCTTCAGATTTTACAGCAGACTGTCGACAAGATTGTCGTGATACGCAAGAGGATTGAAGCTGCTCAGAGTCGACAGAAGAGTTACGTAGACCAGAGGCGTTGGGAGTTGGAGTTTAGTGAGGGTGACGAGGTATTTTTGAAGATCTCGTCGTTTAAGGGAGTGGTGGGTTTCGAAAAGCGAGGGAAGCTCAACCCTCAACTTGTGGGACCATTCTCAATTGTCAAGAGGATTGGGAGAACTGTGTACCAGCTTGAGTTGCCTTCTTCGATGGATGCCATCAATGATGTTTTCCATGTCTCAATGCTGAGGAAGTGTATGCATAATTCCTCTCAGGTAGTGTCACAACAGGATATAGAGATCCAGCCGACGCTGTCCTACGAGAAGAAGCTAGTGAGGATCTTAGGGTCGGCTGTGAAGGTACTGCGCAACAAGGAGATCCCTTTGGTCAAGGTGTTGTGACGCAATCATGGTGTGGAGGAAACTACTTGTGAGCGGCATGAAGACATAGAGCGCCAGCATCCCAACGTATTCGGTACGTAAATTTTAGGGACAAAATTCTTATAAGGTGGGGGGATAAAATAACCTAAAAAATTTTGGATTTTAAATCTAATTTCTGAAATTTTTAATTTAACCTCGGCTGTAGTTTCGAGAAATATTTTAACGGGGAAGTTAAGTCATAAAACTCAAAATCTAGTTTTAGTGATGGTTTTATAAATTTAAAGTTGGGAATACGAGAATTTAACAAAATACGGGCAGTTAAAACACGTGAGGGTGTTTGGTAATTTTAATTATTTAAATTAAATAAAATATATATATATATATATAATATAACAACCGAATGGCTTCGGGAGGAAGCCATTTGGTTGTTGTAAATGACTGCCCGAGAAGAGAGACGCGAGCGAGAGAGTGATCGGGAAAGTGAACTGCTGAAGATCAACCACCGGAGGAGAGACGTGACGCGCTAGATGATTCTGAAGAGGCAGAAATTCGGTGTGAGCGGGTTCTTCCTCAGCTGAAAACCACAGGTGAGTTTCTCCCCTGTTTCGGTTCCTGTCAACCGAGCATGAGAGCTCGATTCCTTCCAGTTTTTCTGAGGGTTTGGCTCGGTATAAGTGTCGATTTAGGCTCTGAAAGTGGGTGTTTAGTGGATGCACACTGAGTGTTCGGTGCGGGAGGAGAAAGGGTCGAGAAGAGGTTGAGCCAAAATTTAGGTACAAGCTCGAATTTTCTGATTTTGGTTCAGATTATGCTAAATTGATGTGAATGTGGTTGACTGTTTATAAAAATTTTGGAATTTGAATTGAAATCAAAAATGGATTTTGTTTTATGTAAGAACACGTTGTATTTTTGGCCTAGCTTCGATTGATCGTTTTAAATTCTGTTTTGTGGGTTAAATTAGGTTGTTAGAGGAACGTATAGTCGCTAGAATTGTTCGATTCTGATATCTGATGCAAAAGTTATGAGTGTGGGAAGTTTATGTCAAATTTTTGAGTGAGTCAAATTATGGAGCTTTTTTCGTAGAATTGTGACACGTAGCATTAGCATTGCTGGTTTTAAGGTGTAAAGCTAATTTTGAGTGAGTTTTGGTTGAAGGAAACGTAAATGTGAAATTTGGATAAAAATAGCAGATTCGGTTTTTTGTGTTTTTCACCAATTTGCAGCTTACCGTTTTAAAATCCTTCTTAGTATGTTAAACTAGATTCCTAAGGGAACGTTTAGCCACTTGAATAGTTTGATTCCAACAAAGTACGCAAACGTTATGCACGTTCGAAATTTAGGTTAGTTTTCGGCCGAACCGAATTAGCAACTCGTTTTGTTTGGAATTTCATGAGTTTAGTTAAGCGATATTATTTTATCTTATTTGGTGAATTTTGAACCGAACATTATTGTGTGATTGTTTGTGTTTTGGGTTGAGGCATTGTTTTGGCGAAGTTGTGCGTCGAGTGAGCTTAGTACGCCAGGTAAGTAGTGCATGCTTGTGTTTTGCCCAGGTGGGCCTACACCATGGAACTTTAGGATTTATGTTGTTGATTGGGGTGTGCGTGCGTATTGTTTGACATGCATCATGTTTTAAAAAGGGAACGAAAATAGTTTTAAACATATTTTGAGTAAGTGGTGAGATGTGTGGCGGTGGTATCACGGATCTTACTAGTGTGTGGGCCGGTGCGTAACCAACCGCGGATTCCACTTGAGGAGTGTATGCGTCGGCGGTGAGGATGATGGACAGTGGTACTGCGGATTCTACTAGTGTGTGGGCCTGTGCAACACCAGTCACGGATTTCGCTCGAGTAGTGGGCCGGCTGGGCTATCGCAAAATGTGTGTGTTGCAATTGTGGCCCCGTTGCTGGGGAGGCTAAGACGGGGGCGACGCGTCAGGGTGTAGTGTGGCGCGAGGTACACCCTCACCCTAATGTGGTTTCTGTATGGTGATGCGTGTGTGCAGCTTGTGGGCCACGTTACTGGGGAGTCCGAGACGATGGCGACGTGTCAGGGTGTAGGGTGGCGCTAGGTTCCTCCTCACTTTGGTGCGGCTGCACTACGCATCACAAATGTGACAACATGAGTGTGAGTGTAGAGACTGCATGTGATAGGATTGCATTGTCGACTTTTACTTTCATATTGTACTACTTATTGAGCGTTAGGCTTATGTTGTGTGTTCTATGGTGTAGGTGCTGACGATATTACTGGTGAGCCTCGAGAGCCTAGTCCTGAGGCATAGGAAGGTAGGCGGCATGCGACCGAGGCACCGGACGGCCGATTTATTAGGGCGAACCGACCCGTGGAGATGGTAGGTGGTGGCTTGACTATTGCGGGTATTTTATTTTACTATGTTGATGTACAGTTGATTAAACGAGTTGTATAGGCGTCAGTTGTATTGGGGTTTATGGAGTGCGTGTGATTTTAGTGACGTATGCGTATACTTTACATGTAGAAGCTTGGTAATGCTCTGTATTGTGGATTTTCTTCATTTGTAGTTAATGGATTTGTTGTTTTTAAACTTCGATATGGTTATGGAATTTTCTCTGGATGGTTGATGGGTAGATATTTCTAGTTTTTTGGTGAACTGTGTGCAGGGTTTTATTTTTTTAGGATAGCTAGTTTTTAGGCGTTACTCTGTCGAAATTTTGGGAGAAAGGTTAGGAGTCGAGAGGATATGGAATAAGTCGGGTTGTGTAAAGTGAGGTACTAGAGAAGTGTGGATGGACGCAAGAGTGCGGCGTCAGTTGAGGGCGTGCATGCGAACATGCTGTACGGAAGTAAGGTGCGTGGGGCACGCGGCGCTGCGAACGTACACGTGATGCAGTGATTTTGAGTTGGCGCGCGCTGCACCGCAAGTGTGGGCGCGGGGCGCCGAAGTGGGGACGTGGGTGCGCGGCATCGAATTTGTGTTAGTTCGAGGGGTGTGTTGGAATCCTTCCAAGGATTTCAAGTTTGTTGTCTAATTCTTAAAACTATTTTAAATTATCTTTTTCGTTGTGTATTTTATATTAAGGATTTCATGTTCCCTCTTCGGGGTGCGAGTTGTTTTCGAATCGAGTCGAAAATATTTTTGATACTCATAAATGTTCTTTTTAATATGATTTGAAAACGAAAGTGGTATTAAATTAAGTGAGTTTGTGTTAAATTTCTATATGTCATGATGTGTAGACGTAGTTAGCGCACCGTGAACATGTGGGTTTTCGGAGCGTTACAGTTATGGTATCAGGCCACGGAGTCGACATCGTTCAGAGGATTACCTAACACCGCCAGCCGCTGCACGGGAGCGCTCCACCAACTGTAAGTGTTTAGATTTAAATTTATTGTAAAACTAATGTGAGTTTTGTATATTTGAAAGGTAGAAAATGTCAGGAGAGGCGAGAGGAAGGGGTCGACCACGACGAGAGGCGCATAGATCTATGGGCGATATGGATGATACTGTCTGGCAGCTTACCGAGTTAGTCCATCGCCAGTCTCAGCAGTTGGTGAGATTTATGAGCAGGGACGACCAGGGTCAGTCTAGTGCCCAGGGTTCGTCTGACAAAGGGGGTGATAGCTGCATAGACCTACCCCCGACTTTTCACGGGTCATCTCCAGATCCTCTTAGTGCTGGGGAGTGGATACGGAGCATTGAGAGAATGATGAGTTTTGCAAAGGTGGAGGAGCAGGACAAGGTTTCTAGTGCGGCGTTCTATCTGGCAAATGATGCGAAACATTGGTGGGATACTGTAGTGGCCACGAGAGATGTGGAGACCATGACCTGGGAGGAGTTCAGGTTGGTGTTTTTCGGTAAGTATTTCAGCCATTCAGTCAGGAAATGGAACATGGTGGAGTTTGCGCAGTTGAGGCGGACCGGCACTGTGGCTGAGTATGTACGACAGTTTGAGGCCTTGTCGCGGTTTGTGGGCCATTTGGTGAGACTCGATGAGAATAAGGTACATCAGTTTGTGCAGGGGCTGAAGCCGGATATATATATGGGCATGCGGATTGCGGGAACTCGAGGCATGCCATACAAAGAGGTGGTAGCGAAGGCCCTTGATATTGAGGAGGCTCGGGTGAAGCTTCCTAGTTATAGAGAGATACCCAAGGAGCAGTCTCGGAGATCATTCAGAGAGTCACTACCCCAGTCAAATGGAGAGGGGGCGTCCATGCAGAAGGGCGTGAATAGGCATAGTGACAGTTCCAGCAGCCAAGGGAGCACCAAGAGGCCACAGGGGTCGGGACAGTTTCCAGTGTGCCCGAAGTGTCAAAGGAGCCACCCGAGCGAGTTCAGAGTTGGCCCAGTGCGGTGTTATAATTATGGCGAGGTGGGCCACATGTCTAGGGAGTCCCAGAAGCCGTGTCGGAACCGTTGCTTCAACTTCAATGCGGTGGGACACTTTGCCATCAGATGCCCAGCTGCGAGCAAGACGTCAGCGAAAGTTACATCGAGGGTCTTTGCGCTTTTTTAGCCAGATATTACTGCCCAGCCATCAGTTATTGCAGGTAACATTTTTGTTTCTTGTGTGGCAGCTTGTACCATGATTGATATGGGCGCTATGCACTCGTTTGTGTCGACGGGTTTCGTTGTTAAGGAGAATTTGGAGTTCAGTCCTGCCAGCTGACATTATGATGTGACCTTGCCATCAGGGAAACATTTATATTTAGAACAAGTGGTGCGGGGTAATGTGGTGACAGTGGGGAGAAAGCAATTGTATGCCGAGTTAGTCATACTGCATATGAGCAGCCATGAGGTGATCTTGGGAATGGACTGGCTGTTCAGACATCATGCCAAGATTGACTGCAGGACTAGGCAAGTTCATTTTCGGCCCTAGGCCGGGGAAAGCTACGCATTCAAAGCAGGTAAAGGTCTTGCCAGGATTTCTGCTATCTTTTCTCGTCAGACTCCATGGTTGTTGGGCATGGGTTTTCGGGGGTTTTTGGCAAGGGTGGGGATGCACAGTCACAGGGTGATACTTGGATACAAGATATCCTTATTGTGCAGGAGTTCCCAGAGGTGTTTCGTGATGATTTGCCAGGGTTGCCCCCAGACAGGGAGATTGAATTTGATATACATGTTTTCCCAGGTGCCGAGCCGGTGTGCAAGAACCCATACAGGTTAGTACCTACCGAACTTAAGGAGTTGAAGGCTCAGTTGGAGGAACTGACAGATAAGGGTTTTATACGCCCTAGTTTTTCACCTTGGGTTGCGCCAGTTATTTTCGTCAAAGAGAAGGACGGATCCCTACATATGTGTATTGACTATCAGGAGCTTAATAAGTTGACGGTGAAGAACACGTATCCATTGTTGAGGATTGACGATTTGTTTGATCAGCTACAGGGTGTCCAAGTGTTTTCCAAGATCGACCTGAGGTCTGGCTATCATAAGTTAAAGGTAAAGGAAAAGGATGTACCGAAGACGACCTTCAGAACGACGTAAGGACATTTTGAGTTCCTGGTTATGTCATTCGGGTTGACCAATCAGTGTTTATGGATTTGATGCACCGAGTGTTCCGGGAGTACCTGGACAAGTTTGTGATCGTGTTTATCGATGACATCCTGATTTACTCGCGGAGTGAGGAGGAGCACAAAGAGCACTTGAGGACCGTATTGACAATTCTGAGCTAGCATCAGCTGTACGCTAAGTTCTCGAAGTACAAGTTTTTGTTGGAAAGAATTCACTTCTTGGGGCACGTTATTTCCTCTGAGGGTATTTCAGTCGATCCGGTGAAAGTTCAGGCTGTAAACGAGTGGCCACGGGCGACCACTGCTAGCGAGATACGCAGTTTTCTAGGGTTGGCTAGATATTATCGGAGATTCATTAAAGGCGTTCTCTAAGATCTCAGTTCCCTTGACCCGGCTGACAAGTAAGAATGCGAAGTATGAATGGACTGACAGGTGTGAGAACAACTTTCAGACATTGAAGCAGAGATTGACTACGGCTCCTATACTGACGCTACCCGTGTAAGGAGAGAAGTTCTGCATTTATTGTGACGCTTCCAGGATTGGTTTGGGGTGTGTTTTGATACAGGGTAGGAGAGTTATTGCCTATGCCTCTATGCAGTTGAAGACTTATGAATAGAATTATCCCACTCACGATTTGGAGCTGGCGGCTGTTGTGTTTGCACTCAAGATTTGGAGGCATTACCTTTACGAGCAGCAGTGCGAGATTTACTCAGATCATCAGAGCTTTAGGTACATTTTCACGCAGAAGGAGCTGAATTTGAGACAGAGGAGATAGCTCGAGCTGGTCAATGATTACGATGTGGAGATCAAGTACCACCCGAGAAAGGCAAATGTGGTGGCGGATGCCTTCAGCCGGGTGACAGCTTCGACTTCTGCCATGACTTCCATAGAGCCTATTGAGTTGATGACAAAGATGCAAAGTTTTGGCCTGGATGTAGTTTCTGATCTGGCAGCCACTCTTTTAGCCTTGTCGTTGATGCCGACTATTCTGGACAGGATTAGGCAGGCCCAGGAGATTAACTCAGAGTGTACCGAGCTACAGGCGAGTATAGAGTCCAGGACTAATTCTGAGTTCAGCTATTAAGAGGACGAGATTCTGAAATTTTGGGATAGGTGGTACGTCCCGAAAGGATAAGGAGCTGATGAAGGATATATTATCAGAGGCTCATTCATCTTCTTTCTCTATGCGTCCCAGAAGCACTAAGATAAATAGAGATTTGAGGCAGCACTATTCGTGGCCTAACATGAAGTGAGCGGTGGCTGAGTATGTTGAGACCTGCGTAGTCTGCTAGCAGGTGAAGGCAGAACATCAGCGACCATCTAGGATGCTCCAACCATTGCCAATACCAGAGTCGAAGTGGAAGCAGATCACTATGGATTTTGTGATCGGGCTACTGAGGACTACCAAGGGACATGATGCAATCTGGGTGATTGACGACAGGTTGACAAAGACGTCTCACTTCTTGCCTGTGAGGATGACTTATACCATAGATCAGTTTGCCCAGTTATATATTCAGGAGATAGTCAGACTTCATGGGATTCAGGTGTTGATTGTTTCAGACCGAGACCCCAAATTCACGTCCAAGTTTTGGAGGAGTCAGTATAAGGCCATGGGCACTAGGTTAGATTTCAGTATGGTCTTTCATCCTCAGATCGACGGGCAGTCTGAGCGGACTATACAGATTCTGGCGGATCTGCTCAGGGCCTGTGTGTTGGAGTTTCAGGCAGCTTGTAGTAAGTTCTTACCGTTAGTGGAGTTTTCATATAATAACAGCTACCAGTCCACCATTGGCATGGCGCCGTACGAGGCCCTCTACGGAAGAAAATGCAAGTCGTCGTTGTATTGGGATGAGCTTGGGGAGACCCTATTAATAGGTCTTGAGATTTTACAGCAGACTGTCGACAAGATTTTCGTGATACAGAAGAGGATTGAAGCAGCTCAGAGTCGACAGAATAGTTATGCAGACGAGAGGCGTCGAGAGTTGGAGTTTAGTGAGGGCGACGAGGTATTTTTGAAGATCTCTCCATTCAAGGGAGTGGTGAGGTTCGGAAAGCGAGGGAAGCTCAACCCTCGGCTTGTAGGACCATTCTCGATTGTCAAGAGGATTGGGCGAACTGCGTAGCAGCTTCAGTTGCCTTCGTCGATGGATGCCATCCATGATGTTTTCCATGTCTCAATGCTTAGGAAGTGCATACGCAATCCCTCTCATGTAGTACCACAACAGGATATAGAGATCCAGCCAACGCTATCCTACGATGAGAAGCGAGTGAGGATCTTAGTGTCTGCTGTGAAGGTACTGCGCAACAAGGAGATCCCTTTGGTCAAGGTGTTGTGGCGCAATCATGGTGTGGAGGAAACTACTTGGGAGCAGCGTGAAGACATGGAGCGCCAGTATCCCAACTTATTCGGTATGTAAATTTTAGGGACAAAATTTTTGTAAGGTGGGTGGGATGTAATAAGTCGAAAATTTTTTAATTTTAAATCTAATTTCTGAAATTTTTAATTTAACCTCGGTTGGAGTTTCGATATATATTTTAACGAAGAAGTTAAGTCATAAAACTCAGAATCTAGTATTAGTGATGGTTTTTGAAATTTAAAGTTGGGAATAGGAGAATTTAACTAAATACGGGCGGTTAAAATACGTGAGGGTGTTTTGGTAATTTTAATTATTTAAATTAAATAAAATAAAAAAAAAAAAAAATATATATATATATATATATATATATATATTATAACAACCGAATGGCTTCGGGAGGAAGCCATTCTGCTGTTGTAAATCGAACGCCCGAGAAGAGAGATGCAAGCGAGAGAGTGATCGAGGAGGTAACCTGCCCACGATCGACCACGTGGGGAGAGACGTGACGCACTAGATGGTTCCGACGAGGCAGAAATTTGATGTGAGTGGGTTCTTCCCAAGCTGAAAACAACAGGTGAGTTTCTCCCCTATATCGGTTCCTATCGACCTACCGTGAGAGCTCGATTCCTTCCAGTTTTTTCGAGGGTTTTGATCGGTATAGGGGTCGATTTAGGCTGTGAATGTGGTGTTTAGTGAATGGACAGTGAGTGTCCGGCGGGGAAGGAAAAAGGGCCGAGGAGAGGTTGAGTCGGAATTCTAGTACAAGCTTGAATTTTCTGATTTTTGTTTAGATTATGCTAAATTGATGTAAATGTTGTTGACTATATATAGAAATTTTGGAATTTGAATTGAAATCAAAAACGAATTTTGTTTTGTGTAATAACAAGTTCTGTTTTTGGCCATTTCAGCCTAGCTTCGGTTGATCATTTTAAATTATATTTTTGTGGGTTAAATTAGGTTGTTAGAGGAATGTATGACCGCTGTAATTGTTCGATTCCGATATCCGACGCAAAAGTTATGTGCGTCGGAAGTTAATGTCAAATTTTAGACCGATTCAAATTATGGAGCATTTTTTGTAGAATTGTGACACGTAGCATTAGCATTGCTGTTTTTAAGGTGTAAAACTAATTTTGAGTGAGTTTTGGTCGAAGGAAACGAAAATGTGAAATTTTGATAAAAATGACAGATTCAATTTTTGCTGTTTTTCACCTATCTGCGGCTTAACGTTTTAAAATCCATTTTATTGTGTTAAACTAGGTTTCTAAGGGAATGTTTAGCCACTTTAATCGTTTGATTCCGTTAAAGGACGCAAAAGTTATGCGCTTCAAAAGTTTAGGCTAGTTTTCGGCCGAACCGAATTAGCGACTCGTTCTGGTTGGAATTTCATGGCTTTAGTTAAGGGATATTATTTTACCTTATTTGGTGAAATTTGAAGCGAATATTGATGAGTGATTGTTTGGGTTTTAGGTTGAGACATTTTTTTGGCGAAGCTGTGCATCGAGTGAGCTTAGCACGCCAGGTAAGTAGTACATTCTTGTGTTTTGCCCAGGTTGGCCTACATTGTGGAACTTTAGGATTTATGTTGTTGATTGTGGTGTGCGTGCGTATTGTTTGACATGCATCATGTTTTAAAATAGGAACGAAAATGGTTTTAAAGAAATTTTGAGTAAGTGGTGAGACGCGTGGCAGTGATACCGCGGATCCTACTAATGTGTGGGCCAGTGCGTAACCAACCACAGATTTCAATCGAGGAGTGGGCCGGCTAGGCCGTCACGCGCCGTGTATGCGTCGATGGTGAGGATGATGGACAGTGGTACTGCGGATCCTACTAGTGTGTGGGCCGGTGCAACACCAATCGCGGATTTCGCTCGAGGAGTGGGCCGGCTGGGCTGTCGCGAAATGTGTGTGTGGCAACTGTGGCCCCATTGCTGGGCAGGCTGGGACGGGGGTGACGTGTCAGGGTATAGTGTGGTGCTAGGTACACCCTCACCCTAATGTGGTTGCTGTAGGTTGATGCGTGTGTGTAGCTTGGCGGCCTCGTTGCTGGGGAGTCCGGGACAGTGGCGATGCGTCAGAGTGTAGGGTGGCGCTAGGTTACTCCTCACTTTGGTGCGGCTACACTACGCATCACAGATGTGACAACATCAGTGTGAGTGTAGAGATTGCATGTGATAGGATTGCATTGTCAGCTTTTACTTTCATATTGTACTACTTACTGAGCGTTAGGCTTATGTTGTGTGTTCTGTGGTATAGGTGCTGACGATATTGCTGGTGAGCCTCGATAGCCTAGTCCTGGGGCATAGGACGGTTGGCGGCGTGCTACCGAGGCACCGGACGGCGGATTTTGTTAGGGCAACTCGACCTGTGGAGATGGTAGGTGGTGGCTTGACTATTGCGGGTAATTTATTTTACTGTTTCAATGTACAGTTGATTAGACGAGTTGTATAAGCGTCAGTTGTATACGGGTTTAAGGAGTACGTGTGATTTTTATGACGTACGCGTATACTTTACATGTAGGATCTTGGTAGGCTCTGTATTGTGGATTTTTCTTCATTTGCAGTTGATGGATTTGTGGTTTTTAAACTTCGATTTGGTTATGGAGTTTTCTCTTAACGGTTGATGGATAGATATTTCTAGTTTTCTGGTGAACTGTGTGCAGGGTTTTATTTTTTTGGGATAGCCAGTTTTTACCCGTTACTCTGCCGAAATTTCAGGAGAAAGGTTGGGAGTCGAGAGGATATGGAATAAGTCGTGGTGTGTTAAGAGACAAACGAAAATACAGACAAAACTATCGAAACTACATACGATAGGATATGTATGATTTTCAGTGTTTATGTTTTATATGCACTTCTTACTTAGCATTACGCTAATAAATAAGTTCTGTGATGTAGATGACGAGACGATAGTTGGTGAGTATTCAGAGCATGTCCATGACTAGAAGGCAGTTGGAGGGGTGCGCTCGTGGGACAATCCAGCTGGCTGTTAAGGTGTTTTGACCATGTGTGTGTATGTATGGATTTTAAGTTATTTTGAGTTGTTTTGAGTCAATTTGTTGTATGGATGAATTTCAAACTTTTAGTAGTCATTTCGATGTATATAGTGGATTTTAGAACTGAGTGGGAAGTGTAGGATCGGGTTTTTAAACATTGAGTTGAAATTCTATCCGTTCTTTTTATGAAAAATATTCAGTTAAGGCTACAGGTTTAAAGTGTCAACCTGTATGCATAGTTGTCGACCGAACTAGGTAAATGTCGACTGCAATGTTCGACATACGGAGACAGAACCAAACTAAGCGTCGACATGTGTGTGTATATCTCGACCGGTTAGTGTAAAAATTGTAAAAGTGTCGACCACAAGGTTCAACTAGTGCAAACAGAGAGAATTAGGGTGTCAACCTATGAAAGCAAGTGTCAACTTGTTAGTTAAGTGATCATAGAGGTGTCGACCGCAATGTTCAACTAGGGCGATCAGAGAAGATTAATGTGTCGACTGGTGTAACCAAGTGTCGACCTATGCAAACAGAGGCAAACAAGGTGCCGACTTGTGTATATATGTGTCGACCCTTGTGTGCAGAACGGGTCAAGTGTCGACCGAAGGTTTCAGAGGTCGACTAAAATTCTTTTTTTTTTTTTTTGCCTTAAAACTTGAAATTTCATTTAAATGGATTTTGGTTAGAGTCTTCTCTTGCGATGCTTTTAAACGTTTTCAAAGATTTCGTTTTAAGTTGGGGAACGAAGTTTTAAATTTTACACGAATTTTGTTCAATTTTATGAGTAAGAGTATGATTAGCAACCCGGGTCTGGGAATGACTTGTGGCCGCTACAGTGTTGGTATAAGAGCGAACCAGAAACCAGTGGGTTTTTCGGGCACTACAGAGTTGGTATCAGAGCCATTGGTCAAACCATTCAAATGATTACTTAACAGCGCCAATCGTCGCATTACGTTCTTTGTCAATTGTAAGTATTTAAGTTAGTTTTAGTTATTAGATGCTTATGAGAGAGATTAAGCTTTGTCCAGGAAGTTAGTCAAAATGTCTAGACAACCAGGACATCCGAGAATACCGAGAGAGACAACTAATTCAAGGAATGAGAATGATTCGATTATGATCAGACAGCTGACCGAATTGGTGAATCGGAAGTCTCAGCAACTAGTGATTCTACTGAATCGTGAAGTTCAGGGAAGTGCTTGTTCTAGCTCTACCCATGACCAGTCGAGAGATAGATTTTGGAGGTTGCGACCACCGAAATTTGAAAGGCAGTCATCGGATCCAACGGCTACAGAGGAATGGGTCCATACAATTGAGAGCATGTTCAAATATGCGAAGTTAGAAGAGGAAGATAGGATTTCGCTGGCCATGTTTCATTTAGCGAAAGATGCCCGATTTTGGTGAGAGATTATGAAGTCCACCACTGCGGTATAACACATGACATTGGAGAAGTTCAAAGACGCATTTTATGATAAGTATTTCAACAGCATAGTTCAGGCAACCAAGAGAATGGAGTTCTTACAGTTAAAGCAAACGAGATCGGTAATTGCGTACAACCGTTAATTTTAGTCCTTGCCCCAATTTGCCAACAATTTTGTAAGCAGTAACAAGGATAAAGTGTTTCAGTTTGTACAGAGATTAAAGCCAGAAATATACAAATGAGTAAAGATAGTCTGAACTCAATAAGTTCCATATTCAAAGATTGTGGCTAAGGCACTACAAGTGAAGGAAGCTAAAATAAATTGTGTTAAGTAGAGAGATGCTTCCATAAGATTTTTCAATGAGATTACCACAGCAAAGTAGTGGTGTCCCTTAGCAGCAACAACAGAAAGGAACGGAAAGGTCTAGCGAGAGTTTGAGTAGCTAGGGAAGTAGCAAAAGACCTCAAGGGTCGGTTCAGTACCCCATTTGCCCTAAGTGTTCGAAGTACCACCCGGGCGAATGTAGATTGAACTTAGAAAAATGTTACAATTGTAATAAAGCAAGACACCTGGCCAGATATTGCTCGAAGCCTAGAGTTACTTGGTGTTTCAACTGTAACAAGGCAAACCATGTCAGTAAGATTGCCCAGCTTTGAAGAAGGGTTCGACACGCACGACACCGAGAATATTTGCCATGATCGAGTCTGGCGATGACAACCAGCCAGCCATAGTGTGAGGTACTATACTGATAAATTCTATACCTGCATATACCTTAATTGACTAGGGTGCGACGCACTCGTTTATTGCAACTGCGTTCGCAGTCAAATTAGATGTGTGCCCTATTTTAATACCCAGGATTTCTATAATTTAATTTTCTAAAATTCCTATTGGTAAACGGTGAAGTTTTTGTCGGAATTGAGAGCGGAGAATTTGTACTAGTAGATAAAGGATTATTTTGAGGCTAATGGATAAGAGAAAATTTTAGGATTTCCGACCGGATATGTATCGAATAACGGTTTAGCTAAAAGATTAAAGAGTGAGTACGAAACCACCCTTCCTTTGATTTTCTGCTCCTTCCAGCGACGTTCAACCAAGGATTCTACTCAGTTTGCTACTCCATTTCAACGGTAAGGTAGATTTTAAGTAGTTTATGGTTTAGCTCTAGTTAGGGGTAGAGTTTGATCAGAAATTTGATGGATAGAGATTTAGGGTTTTAGGGTTGAAGTGTTCATTGGATTTACTATTGATGGTTGTGAGATATTGATGATAAATGTGATAGATTGGTGAGGAATTTGTTGAGTTTCGCTGAAAGACTGAGGATGTATGATTTTAGACCGTAAAACCAATTATGTTTTTGGATGTCCGCCCTAGTTGCGGTTGATCATTTTAAATTTTCTTTTGCTATGTTAAACTAGGTTATTAGTGGAGCGTTTAGCCACTTGAATCGAGTAATTCTGTTAACCGACGAAAAAGTTATGCGCGTTGGAAGTTAGATTGATTTTCGGCCAAATTGAGTTAATAGTCGTAGTTTTAGTACGTAGAATGAGTTGTGAGGTGAAATTTAATGTGAATTGGTTATGTGATAGGTTGAGCCCGAGGAAATGATAGGAACGAGCACCACGGAAAGCTAAGACGCCAAGTAAGTAGTGTAAGTAGTGTTTGCATGTGTATTGCTCTTACGGGCTTACACCATGGGACGGAAGGGATGTATTGCGTGTTTTGCCTGTTTTCGTTCAGTCATGCATCATATTTTGAAAAGTGTAAGAAAACGAATTTAAGTATGTTTTGAATAAGTAGTGGCGTGACGTGTGGCGGTAGTATCGCGGATCTTGCTCGGGGAGTGGGCCGGTGCATAACCAACTATGAATTCTGCTCGGGGAGTGGGCTGGTTGGGCCGTCACGTGGCTTGTATGTGTTGACGGTGAGGATAATGGACAGTGGCGCCATGGATCCTACTCGGGGAGTGGGCCAATGCATCACCAGTCGCGGATCCCATGGGATGAGCCGACTGGGCTGTCGCGGAATGTGTGTGTGTGGCAACTGTGGGCCTCATTGCTAGGAAGTTCGGGACGATTGCGACGTGTCAGGGTGTAGCATGGCGCGAGGTCCATCCTCACCCTGAGGCGGTTGCTGTGTGGTGGCGTGTGTGTGTAGCTCGTGGGCCTCATAGTTAGGGAGTCCGGTATGATGGTGACGTGTCAGGGTGTAGTGTGGCATGAGGTTCACCCTAACACTGGTGTGGGTACACTACACGTCACAGGTTACGACAACATGAGAGAGAGTAAAGACTGCATATGATAGGCTTGCATTGTCGGTTTTACGTTTTATACTGCACTACTTACTGAGCACTAGGCTTATGTTGGTTGTTCTGTGGTGTAGGTGCAGAGATTCCTGCTTGTGAGTTGCGAGAGTCCAGGCAGGACTAGTAGGCAGTTTTGCGGCGTGCTACCATGTGCCGGCAGGTGGAGTTCGTCTAGGCAACTTAACCGGTGGAGTGAGGCTAGATAGTAGTTTTTTTTGTGTTGTATTTTATGCGGTATAAGTCAAGTGTATAGAATTTAAAGGTACAACTTGGTTTGGCACGATAATAGTCGGGAGTAAAGTACAGTTGTATTTTTGAAACTACTTGGGGAAATTTGTCTTAAAAATACAAGTTTTTACTTTGTGGATTAATTGATCAGGGGTTTTTGTCGTTGGTTTTATGTTGGATCTTATGCTTATTTTAAGCTGTTGGTACAAGGTGTCAACCGAAGCAATTAGTTGTCTACCGCGTATTGTAAAAGTGACGACAATGTCGACCGTGGGGTTCGACCTTTTCATTAAAATGTCGACTGGTAAGCATAGGTGTTGACCGAACTAGGCAAGTGTCGACCGGTTAGTGTAAAAATAGTGAGAGTATCGACCACGAGTTTCGACTTGTGCAGGAAAAGAGAAAAATAGGTGTCGATCGCTTCTTGTTATGTACGTGGTAGTGTCGATCGCGAAGATTGACCAGGAAGATCTATCGGTGCGGGCATAGAATATTAAGGTGTCGACCGCTTTTGTGATGT
Source organism: Begonia peltatifolia (assembly GCA_022433055.1). NCBI lineage: Eukaryota > Viridiplantae > Streptophyta > Magnoliopsida > Cucurbitales > Begoniaceae > Begonia > Begonia peltatifolia. Next base: position 12,373,443 of record CM039517.1, on the reverse strand, counting down.
GTGTAGAATTGTCCACCCTGAAGATCGATCGGGGCGGACCGAGAGTACTAAGGTATGGACCGGTATTTTAATTGTTGACCGGTACATATTTTTTATAATGTTTTTAAAATGGAAGTTCTATTTAAGCTGATTTTTGGATTTAGCCTTCCGCTGCGACAAGTTTAAACGTTTTAAAAAATGTTGTTTTAAGTCGAGAAACAAAAGTTTTCAATTTTATACGAATTTTATCGAGGTTATGAGTAAGTGTACGATTGGCGACCCGGGTCCATGGACGACTCAGGGGCGCTACAGAGATGGCGACAGAGTAGAGTTAGCCGGAGATTGCGTTGGTTTTCAGGACGCTACAGCTATGATATCAGTGCTTTTACCCAACCGAAAGTGTGGCCGACGAGAATGTCGGTTCCCTCGGAGGAGGGGTGTGATTGTGAAGGCAGGAGGGACTATCACAATTCCCACACTCCTTTGGGGAAAGGTAGAGGGGATGGTTAGTAGGAGTGAAGAGGGGGTGTTACGAGTATCAGAGCCATAGGGTCGACGTTGTTCGATGGATTCCCTAACTCCACCAGCCGTTGCATGAAAGTGCTCCACCAATTGTAAGTATTCCTTAGAACCTCGTAGTTTTGTTTGAACTTACTAGATGTTATGGTGTACAAGATTAACGCCATGGTTAGAGAGACGCATAAAGCTGTAGGCAATATGGATTACGCTGTTAAGCAACTTACAGAGTTAGTCAACCGTTAGTCCCAACAACTGTAGCGGTTTATGAGTAGGGAGGACCAGGGCCAGTCTAGTGCCCAGACTTCGACAGATCGTGGAGGCAATAGGTTGCACAGGCTCAAACCCCCAGTGTTCGACGGATCATCTTTGGACCACAAAGTGCTGAGGAATGGATTCGAAGTATGGATTACATGATGCATTATGCCAAAGTCGACGATTAGGACAGGCTATCTAGTGCGGCATACAACCTTGCCAGGGATGCCCGATTTTGGTCGGATTCGGTGAAGGCAACCACCGATGTAAAGGCCATGACTTGGGAGGAGTTTAAGATGGTGTTCTTTGGCAAGTACTTTAGCCACTCAGTCTGGAGCTGAAAAATGGTGGAATTTGCCCAGTTGAGACTAACAGGAACAATAATTGAATACGTGAGGCAATTTGAGGTGTTGTCTCGGTTTGCTAGTCACTTGGTGAGCTTGAACGAGAACAGTGTATACCAATTTGTGCAAGGCCTGAAACCAGACATATACATGGGCATGCGAATAGTTGGAACGCGAGGGCTACCTTACGGGGACATTGTGGCAAAGGCCTTAGACATTGAAGAGGCTAAAACGAAGCTTCCCAGTTACAGAGAGTCACCTAAGGAACAGCCCAGGAGATATTTCAAAGAATTGTTGTCACAGTCAAGTGGAGAGGAGTCGTCTCAGTGAAAGGGTTTGAAGAGGCCTAGTAAAAGCTCTAGTAGCCAGGGGAGGAACAAGCGGTCTAAAAAAAGTGCCAAATGAGTCACCCCGATGAGTGCTGGATGGGCTCATGACAAATTTTCAACTGCGGCGAGGTGGGCCACATGTCCAGTGATTGCCAAAAGTCGCGACAGAATCGGTGCTTCAACTGCAACAAAGTGGGGCATTTTGCTAAGGATTGCCCGACTTTGAGCAAGGCCCCAATGAGGGTGGCACCACGAGTCTTCGCCCTCATTGAGCCGGATGATGCCGCCAAGCCATCGGTAATCTCAGGTTGTATTCTTATTTCGGGCATAGCGGCTTATAGTCTTGTCGACATGGGTGCAACGCATTCGTTTGTGTCTACTACCTTTGTCGTCAAGGCAAATCTAGTGCCTATCTATTCTGGGCAATTTTATTATGTGCTATTGCCGTCGGGGGAGCATCTATGCTCAGATCAGGTTGTACAAGGTGATATTGTGAGAGTGGGAGAAAAGCAGTTATATGCTGACTTAATCATACTGAACATGAAGTGATATCAGGCTTTTTTGGGAATGGATTGGTTGTATAGACATTATGCCACGACATATTGCAGAACCAGAGAGATCCACTTTCAACCCCCGAGTGGAGAAAGTTGCTCCTTTAAGGCGGGAAAGGGTTTGATCAAGATTTCGGCTGTGTGGTCTATAAAAGCCCAATAGTTGTTACGAGGTGGATGGATGGGCTTCTTTGCTAGTGTCATGGATGCAAAGTTTTAGAGTGGGGTTCAGCTCCAGGACATCCCCGTTGTATAAGATTTTATGAGGGTATTTCTTGAAAATTTTACAAATCTGCCCCCTAACAGGGAAATTGAGTTCGTTATCGATCTGTACCTTAGCGCTGAACCGGTGTGCAAGAACCCGTACAGGCTGGCGCTTACTGTGTAGAAAGAGTTAAAGGCGCAGTGAGAGGAGTAGACGAATAAGGGCTTTTATACGGCCTAGTTTCTCGTCGTGGGGTGCGCCGGTGCTTTTTGTCAAAAAGAAGGACAGATCCCTACACATGTGTGTCGACTACTGGGAATTGAATAAGCTGACTGTCAAGGAAAAGTACCCGTTGCCGAGGATAGATGACTTGTTTGACCAGCTTCAAGGTGCAAGGGTGTTCTGTAAAATTTATTTGAGGTCCGGTTACTATCAGTTAAAGGTTAGGGAGGAAAATATCTCGAAGACAGCTTTCCAGACGCGGTACGGGTATTATGAGTTTTTAGTGATGTCGTTTGAACTAACTAACGGCCAAACCACCTTTATGCACTTGATGAACTGAGTATTCAAGGAGCACTTGGATAGGTTTGCGATAGTGTTCATTGATGACATACTGATATACTCTCCAAGTGAGGATGAGCATAGAGAGCACTTGAGAATTGTGCTAATGACTTTGGGACGGCACCGACTATATGCTAAGTTCTCTAAGTGTGAATTTTGGCTGGACAGGATCAACTTTTAGGGGCACGTCATCTCCTGTGATGGTATTTCAGTTGATCCGGCAAAGGTTTAGGCTGTGAAGGAATGGCCACGACCGACCAGTGTCAGCAAGATACGTAGCTTTTTGGGATTGGCAGGATACTATTGGAGATTTATTAAGTGATTCTCCAAGATCGCAGCCCCTTTTGCTCGATTAACCAGGAAAAACATGACGTACGGATGGTCTGACGAGTGTGAAGGCCACTTCCAAACACTGAAGCAGAAGTTGACTACAACTCCTTTGTTGACTCTGCCGGTAGAGGGGGAGAAGTTCAACATTTATTGTGACGCCTCCAGGGTAGGATTTAGGTTGCGTGTTGATTCAAACTGGGAGGGTGATTGCCATGATTCCAGGCAATTGAAGCTCTACAAGCAGAATTATCCCACGCATGACTTGGAGTTGGCAGCAGTGGTCTTCACACTTCAAATCTAGAGGCATTATTTGTATGGACAATAGTGCAAGATCTTCTCGGACCACCAGAGTTTGAAGTATATCTTTACACAGAAGGAGGTGAACTTAATACAAAAAAAGTGGCTCGAGCTAGTTAAGGATTATGACCTGGAAATCAAGTATTATCCAAGGAAGGCGAACGTGGTAGTAGACGCCCTGAGCCGAGTGTCAGCTTCGATGTCTGCTATGATCCAAACGATGCCTACTGAGCTGAAGATCGAGATGCAAGAGTTTGGTCTGGAAGTGATTTCTCATTTGGCAGCCACACTTTCGACGATGTCGTTTAGACCGACCATCTTGGACAGAGTTAAGCAGGCCAAGGAGACTGACTCTTAGTGTAGTGAGCTAAAGGCGAGTATGGAGGCCAACGCTAGCACTGAACTCCGTTATTCGGAGGATGGGTTGCTGAAGTTCTGGGATAGGTGGTATGTCCCGAAAAATGAGGAGTTAAGGAAGGAAATACTATCAGAAGCTCACTCGTCTTCTTTCTCTGTACATCCAGACAGTACCAAAATATCAAGGGATTTGAAGCTGCACTATTATTGACCTAATATGAATCAGGAGGTAGCCAAATATGTTGAGCCCTGCGTGGTGTGCCAAAAGGTAAAGGCAAAGCATCAAAGACCGTCAGGTACGTTTCTGCCAGTGCCCATACTGGAGTGAAAATGGGAGCATGTTACTATGGATTTTGTGGTTGGGCTACCGTGGACTGCCAAGGACCACGATGCAATCTGGGTGATTGTGGACAGGTTGACGAAGTCATCTCAGTTTTTGCCTGTGAAGATGACTTATTCCATGGAGCAGTTCGCTGAGTTGTACATTTAGGAGATAATCAGGCTGCATGGATTGTGGGATATTGATGATAAATGTGATGGAGTGTTCATTGGATTTACCAATGATGGTTGTGGGATATTGATGATAAATGTGATGGATTTGTGAGGAATTTGTTGAGTTTTGCTGCAAGACCGAGGATGTAGGATTTTAGGCCCTAAAACCTATTCTGTTTTTGGATGTCTACCCTAGTTGCGATTGATCGTTTTAAATTCTCTTTTAAGGATGTAGGATCTTTTGGTGTCTGACCAGTTAGTGTAAAAACAGTGAGAGTGTCGACCACGATGTTCGACCTCTGCGGGCAGGGAAAATTGATTTGTCAACCGATGAAGGCAGGTGTCGACTACTTCTTGTTATGTGCGTGGAAGTGTCGACCGCGAAGATCAACAGGTGGAGGCAGAGAGTATTAAGGTGTCGACCGGTGAAGGCAAGTGTCGACTGCTTTTGTGATGTGTGTAGAAGTGTTGACCGCGAAGATCGACTGGGGCGTACAAAGAGTATTAAGTTGTCGACCAGTACATTTTTGTTATAATGTTTTGAAAAGAGAAGTTCTATTTAAACTGATTTTTGGATTTAGTCTTCCGCTGTGACAGGTTTAAATGTTTTAAAAAATGCAGTTTTAAGTTGAAGAACAAAAGTTTTAAATTTTATATGAATTTTATCAAGGTGATGAGTAAGTATACGGTTGGCGATCTGGGTCTGGGAATGACTCAAGGGTGTTGCAGAGGTGGCAACAGAGTAGAGTGAGCCGGAGACCGCGTGGGTTTTTGTGGCGCTACACCTGTAGCAACGGACTGTAGCTATGAAGTAATGTTGTCTTCTGGTGGATGTATGCCTGGTAATCAAGTCGTACGAGAAATTGTATTGTTTATGGGAAGTTAAAATTTACTAGCCCATCTTATTATTATGGGCATAATCGGATACGATATGATTCTTGAAATGGATTAGTTGTTCAAGCACTACGTTACAATTGACTTGTGACGACCTCGAAACCTACCTGTTTTCGGTCCGCTCACTACTCTGATACATACTCTGTACGTCCTCGGTCCACCTTGGACCCGATTTGTCACTTAGTCACTATTGCACTCGTATCGTAAGAATTCGCATAAAATTTAAAACTTTTGTTCCTCGACTTAAAATGACATTTTTGAAAATATTTTAAAAAGCATTGCAATGGAAAACTCAATTAAAATCAGGTTAGATAAAACTTCATTTTATGAAGCGTAAAACTGAGACGCCCGGTCGACACCTGTGAGTATCGGTCGACACTTGAGTTGTCTCGGGTTTTTCATCGGTCGACATTGGCAATACCGATCGACACTTCAATTCTCTCTAATTCCATCGGTCGACCCCCGTGGTTGACACCTCTACCATCCCCTTCATTCTCGGTTAACACCTACAACCGTAGGTCGACACCTTGATCCCCTCTGTCCGCGCAGGTCGACTTTCGTGGTCGACACCACTGTCATTTTTACACTACCGATCGACACCTACAACCATTGGTCGACACTTATTTTGGCTTTGCCCGCACAGGATGAATCCCGTAGTCGACACTCTCACTGTTTTTACACTAATCGGTCGACACCCATGGTCGCCGGTCGACACCTCATTACTCTCTGCCCGCAAAGGTCGAAACCTGCGGGTGCCACCCACATTCCATTTTACACTGTCCTGTCGACACTTATAGACTTCGGTCAATACTATACACCAGCAGTATAAAAAAATAACACCAGTTCGAAAGAAAATACACGACGAACACTTCCACGAAGTAAAGACTTGTATTTTTAAGACATAATCTCTTCAAGTACATTCAAAAACATAACCTTACACCAACCCGACTATAATCGTGCCACACAAACCTATATCCTCAAAATATATACACAGGTGTTTAACAAAAATGCTTACAAAATCCCACAACCTATCCCACCATGGTCGTGTCACCCCAACAAACTCCCTGCACCGGCATACCGCATGCTTAACCAACCACCTTCATAGTCATGCCCTACACCACGGAACACAAAACAAAAGCCTAATGCTTAGCAAGTATGGAATATGAAAGGAAAATCAATGCACAACTCAACCCCTAACACATGCAGTTTCTACTCTCGGTTTAGTTTTTGTTTCGTTTTCATTGTTATCATCTTCAAATTTCACGTGTGACTCAAGTAGGCACCAATCCTATCACACTCAGGACGACCAAACCATGACCCACGGAGCGAGATTAGAGGCACACATCGTGTTCACACACAGAACGGCCATACAAAATCTCCTCCCAACATCGATCATAGAACCCTCTACTGCTTTCTCGCTAGCACGTTAATGACAAGGCCTTCACAAATCATGTCATCTTACGTACTTTCATCAATGGGAACCCCCTAGTGCTTTCTCACTAGCACGTTAACGACGAGGCGTTCCCATACGTGGCATCTTTTCTTATATGATTACATTTCATATGCACAATTCAAAACATACTTAAAACTCATTCTTTCGTAATTCAAAACCATGATGCATGTCAACACATATGCATAACAAACTGACCAAACAACAAAACAAAATAATCAAAACAAACAAGCAATTCTATCGTTTCATGCCGTAGGCTTGAAGACAAAACACAAACAATCCATTACTTACTTGGCGTCCTAGAAATTTCTCGCACTTCGTAACTTCGTACGCTAACTGGGAATATCTATAAAATCACACATTCATCAATTATAACTCGTTCAATTCATAAATTCCTAGCTTGAAAGTCATAACTTGTACAAAACAAAAATTCTCCACTAAACCCAAAATCAAACTCAATTTCCTACCAACTTCAAAAATTCATAACTTCTCCAATACTCGTTCGAATTGGATGATCCAGAATATTACAGGCTCCACAGGAAGTATAGTTTCCAATTGTCTGCTCCATTTCCTAGTTCAACATCTATAGCTTGGGCGGACATGGTCGAACGGAAATCTTCTACCATTCGAGCACTCGGCTAGCCAAACGCTCAATCTATCTTATAAAATCCCGTAATCTACTGCTACTTCTAGTTTAAGCACCAACATACGGATAAAAATCAACTATAAATTCATTTTCCTGTATCTCCCTCCTAGGTTTTCACCAAATCACTTAATACCCGCACTAATTTTATTTTTGTCGCTAAAAACAACTAACACACTAAATATCTACTCAAAACTAACTAAATCATATCGTAGATTCGAAGATTCACAGGGAAAGTGGAGGAGAATCGTCGAGGGTTTCACGTAGGCAAGGAAATGCCGCAAAGAAGGAAAGGAGAGAAGGGGTTTTGCGCTGGGGAGGGAGAACACCGATGGTGTTCTTCTCTTTTTTTTTAAATAATAATAATAATTACTATCTCACCATTAACTCTAATCTGTTTAATAAATCTATTATTCGATCTGCGTTCGGTTGAAATTTCAAAATTTCTCTTTCACCATTCGTCCCAAAATAATATTTTACTTACGGGTAGAAGCTCTCCGCACTCAATTCTGACCAAAACTCGACCGATTACAATTACGAAAATCTTAATTTAGTTCTAGCAGAAAATTTTGGGGGTTGCATGACTGCAGAACGGCAACCGTGAGTTTTCAACCCCTAGATGGTGAGAAGTACACTTTTTAGGCCATGAAGAACACCAGGAAGATATCTGTGATGGCGCCAATCGGTGCTCTTCACGTTCTAATAGCTGAGTCTTTTGGTTTTCTTGCAAGTATTATTGATATGCAAATTTCCAAAGAATCAAAGTCTCAAGAAGTTTAAATTGTTCAAGACTTTCCAGAAGTTTTTCTTGATGATTTAGCTTGTTTGCCTCCGGATTGGGAAATAGTGTTCGCTATAGATAGAGCCGAGTAGGTATCAAAGAACCTTTATAGATTAGCACCGATAGAACTAAAAGAGTTAAAGAAGCAATTGGAGGAGTTAGTGGAAAAAGAATTTATACAGCCTAGGTTTTCATCGTGGGGCGCGCCGATCCTTTTTGTTAAAAAGAAAGATGGATCGTTATGAATGTGCATCAATTGCCAGGAATTGAACAAGTTGACTATTAAAAACAAGTATCTTTTGTCAAGAATAGACGACATGTTTGATCAATTGCAAGGGGCACGAGTCTTTTCTAAGATCAATATGAGATTAGGCTATTATCAACTGAAGGTCAAGCAAGAACATATTCCGAAGAAAGAATACGAGTTCCTGGTGATGTCCTTCGGATTGACAAATGGTCCAGCTGCCTTCATGGATCTAATGAACAGAGTATTCCATGATTTTCTCGATAAATTTGTGATAATCTTTATCGATGATATCTTGGTCTATTCTCGCAGCGAGGAGGATCATAAGGAGCACCTGAAAACAACATTGGAAACTATAAATCGGCACCAACTTTACGCTAAGTTTTCTAAGTTCGAGTTTTGGATGGACATGTTTCATTTTTATCTCATCTCGAGTGACGACATATCTGTTGATCTAGCGAAGATTCAGGCATTTAAATAGTGGCCACAACTGAAGAGTGTTACTAAGATACGAAGTTTCCTGGAGTTAGTAAGTTATTATAGGAGATTCATTGAAGGATTTTCAAAGATTGCAACGACTTTGACCCATTTGACGAGGAAAAATGTGAAGTACTTGTAGTCCGAAAATTGCGAGCATAGTTTCTAAACTTTAAAGCAGAGGTTGGCCACTGTTCCGATATTGATGCTTCTTGTTGAAGACGAGAAATTTAGCATTTACTGTGACGCTTCCAAGATAGGTCTTGGGGGTGTGTTAATGCAGTAAAGGATGGTGATAGCCTATGCCTCTAGGCAACTAAAAACCTATGAGCAGAATTATCTGACACACGACTTGGAGTTAGTCGCAGTAGTGTTCGTGCTAAAGATTTGGAGGCAATATCTGTATGGACAGCCATGTGAAATATATTCTGATCACAAAAGTATAAAGTATATTTTCACTCAGAATGTGTTGAATATGAGGCAATGACAGTGGTTAGAATTCGTAAAGAACTAGGATTTTGAGATTAAATACCACCCAGCAAGGCAAACGTAGTGGCAGATGCATTAAGCGGAGTGGCAGTACCCATTATTGCTATGACTCCAATTATGCCATTAGCTTTGAATGCAGAATTTCAGAAATTAAACTTGAAAGAGGTGTCGAATGTGTCAGCCATATTATTAGTCATGTCCTTACAACCCACTATTCTAGAGAAGATTAAGCAAGCCCAGATGGACTACGCTGAATGTAATGAAATTAACTAAAGCCTGGTTTCTAATGACAGGTCGGAATTCAGTTATTCGGATGACGGAATTCTTAAGTTTCGGAATAGGTGGTTTGTTCTGAGTAATGAAGAACTACAAAGGGAGATATTATCTGAGGCCCACTCTTCTAAGTTTTCTGTGCATCCATGAAGCACCAAGATGTACAGGGACCTTAAGCAACATTACTGGTGGTCTAATATGAAAAGGATTGTGGCAAAGTACGTTGAGATGTGTTTGATTTGCCAGCAGATTAAGGCTGAATATCAGAAGCCAGAAGGAAAGCTACAGCCATTGCCTATTCCTGAGTGAAAATGGGAGCAGATATCGATGGACTTTGTTGTCGGATTGCTTCGAACAACAAAGGGTTATGATGGTATATGGGTAATTGTGGATCGATTAACCAAGTCAGTCCATTTTTTGCCAGTAAAGGTGACATATTCCATGGATCAGTTTACCAAACTATATATTTAAGAGATCATACGGTTGCACGGAGTTCTGACTTCGATTGTATCAGACAGAGACCCAAGATTTACATCGAAATTCGGGAAGAGGCTGCATAAGGCTATGGATACGCAGCTGAATTTTAGTACGGCATTTCATCGTCAAACAGACGGACAATTTGAGAGAACTATTCACACGTTGGAAGATATAATTCGAGCTTGTGTATTGGAATTTCAGGGTTCTTGGAGCAAATACTTATCTTCGGTGGAATTCTCTTATAATAGCCATTTTCAGGCTACGATAGGTATGGCTACTTACGAGGCTATTTATGGGAGAAAGTGTAGGTATCCGTTATATTGGGACAAAGTCGGTGAAGCACAACTGTTTGGTCTAGATATTCTGCAACAAATAGTAGAAAGGATTGCTTTTATTCGGCAACGGGCCTTGACAGCGCAAAGCCGACAAAAGAGCTATGCTGATATAAGAAGAAGGGAACCGGAATTCAATGAAAATGATGAAGTCTTTATGAAAATTTCACATTCAAATGAGCTGTAAGATTTAGAAAGAAAGGCAAATTGAACCCCAGATATATTTGACCATTTCTTATTACTAAAAGAACTGGAAAGACAACTTATCAACTGCAACTAACAGCCTCAATGGTTGGAATCCACAATACATTTAACGTTTCTATGCTAAAGAAATGTATTTGAGACCCTTCTCATGTTGTGGAGCAGTAGAACATAGGAGTTCAACCAACATTGACCTAAAAGGACAAGCTAGTGGCGATTCTAGATTACAATGAAGGTTTTACACAACAAAGAGATTCCACCGGTGAAGGTTCTATAGCGCAATCACAACGTGGAATAAGCAACCTGCGAGCTACAGCAGAACCTGATGAGTCAATACGCAAAACTGTTTAGATAACAAATTTTGATAACAAAATTTTCTTAAGCATGGTGGAATATAACACCAAGAATTTCTGTTAAAATGATTTTCGGACATACGTGTTGGTAAACGGCTGAATTTTAGTCGGAATCAATAATGAAAAATTTATACTGTTAAGTTAAAGATTATTTTGAGAGTAATGGACAAGAGAAATTTATAAAAACCCAACCAAAAATGGACCGAATAACCGTTTAGTTAAACGATTAAAGGTTGATGGCAAAAAAGTAATTAGGATTAATTATATTAAATAATATATTTAAAATAAAATAAAAACACCCCCTCCCCCCTGATGCTTTCTTCCCCACACGAAACCCTCCGCTGTTTTCTTCTCCTCTGCATTCTTCCTTCTAACAATGCCCAGCTGACGATTCCTCTATTTTTCTCCTTCAATCTTCAAATTTAAGCTAAAATGTGGTTAGTTGTTAGTAGATAGTTAGTCTTTCAGCTGTTTTGAGGGTTAAAAGCAAAGTTAGAGGGTGTTATTGAAAAGTTTGGTAAACCCTAAGTGGGATGCATGAAATTTTGAAGATATAGTCCATTTTTATTTGTTCATTGGTGTTTAAGCTTGATGTAAGATTAGGTTATAGGTATTTATGAAAAGAATTGAGCGTTTGAATAATCGAGAAACTCAGGTTCGCGGAATAGTTTCTCTTCAGCCAAATTTGGCCAAGTTGTGGATATAAGGTTAGGAGATGAATTAAAGACGAGTATTGGATGAGGAATGTGTAGTGCCCCACTCTCCCTGGTATGATATTGTCCACTGTTGGCCCACTGCCCTCACAGTTTTGTTTCTGAGCGAAAGCTTTGCCCAAAACGAGTCATACCGGCTAAGGTCGGCCCCCCCACTTATCAACTAGGCCCTCTACCTCCACCCAACCAATGTGGGAATTGTGACGGGCCTCTTGTCTTCACAATCTTACCCCTGCTCGATACACCTGACGCCCTCGTCGGCCAGACTTCCGGTTGGGTAAAGGCTCTGATACCACTTGTAGTGCCCGACTCTACCCGGTATGATATTGTCCGCTCTGGGCCCACTGCCCTCACGGTATGATATTGTCCACTCTGGGCCCACTACCTATACCCAATGGTGGAGGTAGAGGGTCTGGTTCATAAGTGGGGGGGCCGACCTTAGCTGGTATAACTCGTTTTGGGCAAAGCTTCGCTCAGAAACAAAATCGTGAGGGCAGTGGGCCCAGAGCAGACAATATCATACCGGGGAGAATGGGGCACGACAAGTGGTATCAGAGACTTTACCCAACCGAAAGTGTGACCGACGAGGGCGTCGGGCCCCTCGAGTAGGGGTGAGATTGTGAAGGCAAGAGGCCTGTCACAATTCTCGCATCGCTTGTGTGGAGGTAGAGGGTATGGTTCATAAGTTGGGGGGCCGACCTTTGCCGGTATGATGCATTTTGGGCGTAGCCTTCCCTCAGAAACAAAACCGTAAGGGCAGTGGGCACAGAGCAGAAAATATCAAACCGGGGAGAGTGGGGTACTACATTATGAATTTTCGAATTTGGTTAAAAAATGAGGCTAATTCGAGTTTAGCTAGGAGTTTGCAATTTTTGTACACGTTTATGACTTCCGTGTTAGAATTTCATGAATTCGACGAAATTAGAATTAATGAATGTGTGATTTTTATAGATACTCCTGTTTCCCAGTTTAGTGTACGATTTACAAACGTTTTGCTAAGGACGCTAGTTAAGTGGTGTACGTAATTGTTTTTGTAACACCCAGAATTTGTTTCAACGATGAGTTACCCTTGGAATTTCTTTTGTGTTAAGAGGGCATAACAACGATTATAAGTTATGATAAGAATTTGATTGAGGAAAGGATAGTGGAAGGAAAACAAAGGATATAGGTAGCTAGGGGTAAACTACATGTAGGGTGTTTGATGTAGTGTTGCTTTAATGTTAAATAATAGTAAACAGAAGTGGGAAATAAGTGGGCCACGTGGGGATGATGGCTGGTGGGTAGGGATGATTGTATAATTAATCCAAATTTTGTTGTGAAATTAGAATAAAGTTAAGTTAAAATTTTAAATGGGTTAGGTTTATGGATAAATGATAAATTCATTGCCTTCTTCCTTTCCCCTCCCACGATCAGCAGCCAAGGAGATCTTTACCCCCCACCGTTTTTCCATTTTTATCAAGATCAAAGGTTAGTTTTAGATGGATATTGTGATTTATGCATTTTAAGTAGGTTTTGGAGAAGTTGACGAACCCCTAAGTTAGAGTTATGAGAATTCCTTTTTTCTTGTTGTGTTTTCTTGTTATTTTGGAATCTTATACTTGATATAGCGTGATATAGGTTGATTACATAGAAAGATTTAAGGTTTAGTCTAGTTTCATTGAAAACTGAAAGTTTTTAACCGGTTCTGTTTTTGTGAAAATCCGATATGCTATGCTGTTTGGTTTTGTAATATAGAGTGAGGCATTGAATACTAGACATGTAGAGGTTTGCAAGACATTTGGATTGTTTAAATCTAATGAGAAATGAGAGAGTTATGGCTGATTGAAGAGATTGAGAATTTTATGAAAATCCAGGTAAGTAGTGGATTGCTCGTGGTTTGCCTGTGGGCCTACACGGCGGAACGGTTGGGTTTGATTGCTTGTTCGTTATTAGTTGTTTGTTGATCACATGTAATGACATGCATCATGTTTTTTTTTAACTACGAAAAAAACGAGTTTTGAGCATGTTTATGAGATGCGAGCATGAAATGTAAAAAGATAAGATCAGATGTAACATGGTCTCGAGTAGGCACGCCTCGTCATGTGATGGTGCTTGTGTGGTAGCACTTCGAGATGGTCTCTACGAGAGATGCACAGATGAAAATACGTAAGATGTCGTTAGTGGGAACGGCTCGTCGTTAACGTGCTAGTGAGAAGCAATAAAGGGTTCCGTGATCGATGTTGGGAGGAGATCGTTGTATGGCCATCCCGTGTGTGGATCTGATGTATGCCTCTGATTTTGCTTTGCTGGGTAAAGGTGTGGCTGTCCTGAGTGGTAATAGGATGGGTGCCTACTTGATCCACTTAGAAAGTGGAAGATTAATAAAAAGGACAACGAAATGAGAATGAAACAGAGTGTAGAAACTGCATGTGTTAGGGATTGAGCTAACGTATTGTTTTCTTGTTCGGTGTTCCCTACTTGCTAAGCATTAGGATTACGTTTTGTGTTCCGTAGTGTAGATGACGACGAGCTATCGAGTGAGCTCTATGATCACGGGCGTGATTAGGATTACAGTTGGTCACTTGTGCTGGTATGACGGTGTAGGCTGTTTTGTTGGGGCGACTCGACCATGGTGTGGAGATGCTGTGATTTAGTAGGCCTTTTGGTGGTAAAAACTTGGGTTTGTATATATGCACTACGACACATAGGATTCCGGTGATGCGTGAGTTGGTATTTTGATATATGTATAGTATATTTTCTTTAAATTGAATGATTTTGGGTTAGAATTGTTTTAACCGTTATACTGTTGAATTTTCATAAAGCTAAATTGAGTTTAAGATCTTAATGAAATTCTGTGAAGGAAGATTTGACCTATAGGCTTAGAGGTTGACCAAACTCTATAGGTGTCGACCGCGAGGGTCGACCTATGGGCACAGAGAGAAATAAAGTGTCGACCGATAGCTTTAAGTATTGACCGGTTAGTGTAAAAATGGTGAGAGTGTCGACCGCGGGATTCGACCTATGCGGACAGAGAAAAATAAAGTGTCAACTAGTTAGTATAAAAATGTAGATAGTGTCGACCGCGGGGTTCGACCTGTGCGGACAAAGAGAAATAAAGTGTCGACTGGTGTGTTTAGGTGTCGATTAGTTAGTGTAAAATGGTAAGACTGTCGACTGCGAGGTTTGACCTGTGTGGGTAGAGGGAAATAACGTGTCGGCCGATTAAGGCAGGTGTCAACCAATTTTGTGATGTGTGTAGGACTGTCGACTGTGGAGTTCGACCGGAGCAGGCAGAGGGTATTAAGGTGTTGACCAGTGTTTATAGGTGTTGACCGGTACTCCTTTTTTTAATGTTTTGAAAAGTGAAATGTCATTTGAATTGACTTTTTATTAGTCTTTCACAGCGACTAGTTTAAATGTTTTCGAAAATACCGTTTTAAGTCGAGGAACAAAAGTTTTAAATTTTATATAAATTTTACCTAGGTGATGAGCAAGTGTACGGTTGGCGACCCGGGTCCGGGAGCGACTCGTAGCGCTACAGAGTTGGTATCAGAGCTAAATTGTCCAGTCGTTCAACGGAATACCCAACAATGTTGGTCGCCATGCAGCGTGCTTCACCGACTGTAAGTATTTCTTTAATTTTAATTAGTCTATGACTAAGATTCGATTACGTTAACTTTGATCAGGAATAGAAAAGAGATGCTGAGAAAGCCAAGATAGGCGAGAGATGAACGTGAAGATTCGATCAGGTAACTTACAGAGTTAGTCAATAGGCAATCCCAAATGTTGGGACTGCTACTGAACCGGGAAGTACAGGGGAACCTTGGAGCGGGTTCCAGTGGAGAAAAATTTAGAGGACTGAAGCCTCCGACATTTGAAGGCCAATTGTCAGATCCAACTGCTATTGAAAGATGGATCCGTACAATTGAGAATATGTTCAAGTACGCCAATGTTGAAGAGAGAAACAAGGTTACGTGCGCGACATTCTACTTATCTAAAGATGATCAATGCTGGTAGGAGACAATAGAGGCCACCATAGCTACCCAGGACTTGACATGGACGAAGTATTTTATGGTAAATACTACAACAGGACAG
This sequence comes from Begonia peltatifolia, assembly GCA_022433055.1. Lineage (NCBI taxonomy): Eukaryota > Viridiplantae > Streptophyta > Magnoliopsida > Cucurbitales > Begoniaceae > Begonia > Begonia peltatifolia. Next base: position 12,357,826 of record CM039517.1, on the reverse strand, counting down.
TTCAAGCTGCGAAGAGGATGAAATTTTTATAGCTGAAACAAACTGGGTCAGTGGCGGAGTACATCAGACAGTTAGAATCGTTATCTCGATTTGCAAGTCATTTGGTAAGCTAGGAGGAAAATAAGATACTTCAGTTTGTACAAGGGTTAAAACAAGAGATATACAAAGGCGTTAAAATATCCGGGACTGAAGGAGAATATATGCAAAAATTGTCGCCAAAGCCTTAGAAGTGGAGGAGGCGGACACCAAATGTATTAGACAAGGAAAAGCCACCAGAAGACTTTTCAAGTTCAAGGAGCTCACACCACAGATGAGCAAAGGAGGATCTTCTTCATAGTCGCAAGGAACCAAAAGACTAGGCCGTAACTTGGAAGATCAAATAGGAGGAAAGGGACCACAACGATGAGGGAAGTACCTGCAGTGTCAGAAATGTTTGAAGTACAATCCAGGAGAATGCAGACAGTTTGCAGGTAAATGCTATAACTGCTATGAAGCTGGTCATCTTTCACGAGATTGCCCAAAGCCAAGGGTCAACCGGTGCTTCAACTGCAACGAGACCAGTCATATTGCTAAAGATTGCCCCGTAGCAAAGAAGGGTCCAACCAAGGTGACAGCCAGGATTTTTGTTATGATAGAGTCGAGAGGTGAAGATCGACCAGCAATTATTTCTGGTACGATACTAGTTAACACCGTGCCTGCTTTTAAGTTGATAAATTCAGGTGCTTTACATTCCTTTGTTGCAACGACCTTCGTAGTAAATTTAAATTTGTACCCTGAGCCCGCCGGATGTGTGTATGAAGTTAGGCTGCCATCTGGTGAACGCATGCACTCTGACCAAATGGTGTGTGGCAGTGTAATATATGTAGGGACTAAGAGCTTGCCTGCCGATTTGATTGTGATTGAGATAACAGGGTATGATGTGGTACTAGGAATGGATTGGCTATTTCAACACTATGCAACAATCGACTGCAGGGTTGGGACTGCTAATTTTCAACCCTCGGATGGTGCGAAGCATTCGTTGCAGGCCATGAAAAATATGAAGAAGCTATCTGTAATGGTACCCATCGATGCTTGGAGATCTTATATGAGTGAGCATCTTTGCTTTCTTGCATCAATTTCAGATACTCAATTTCAAGTAGAAACAAAACCTCAAGATATTTTAATAGTTCGTGATTTTCTCGACGTATTCCTTGATGATTTGCCTGGTTTACCCCCAGACCGGGAATTTAATACGTGATTGACACATATCTCGAAGCGAAACCAATATTAAAAAACCCTTATAGGTTAGCTCCATCGGAATTGAAGAAGGTGATAAAGCAATTGGAAGAACTGTTAGGTAAGGGATTCATACGTCCTAGTTTTTCACCATGGGGCACACCAGTTCTGTTTGTAAAGAAGAAAGATGGGTCGCTCCAAATGTGTATTGACTAAAGGGAGTTGAATAAGCTGACCATTAATAACAAGTATCCACTGCCAAGGATAGATGACTTATACGATCAACTCCGAGGAGCTCGAATTTTCTCGAAGATAGAGTTGAGGTCAGGGTATTATCAGCTAAAGATCAGATCACAGGATATTCCGAAGTCAGCTTTCCAGACGAGATACAGGCACTATGAATTTTTGCTAATGTCGTTCGGACTGACAAATGCTCCAGTCGCTTTTATAAACCTGATGAATCGGGTATTCCAAGAGTATCTCGATAAATTTGTCATTGTATTTATTGACGATATCTTGGTCTATTCCCGTACCGATGACGAACATAGGGAGCATTTGAAGATTGTTTTGGAGACTTTGAGGCGACATCAACTTTATGCGTAATTCTCCAAATGCGAGTTCTGACTAGATAGAATCCATTTTCTTGGACATGTGATTTCTAGTGGAGGGATGTCAGTAAATCCAGCTAAGATAAAATCAATCAAGGAATGGCCACAACCAAAAAATGTCAACAAGATTCGAAGTTTTCTGCGGTTAGCTAGTTACTACAGAAAATTTATTAAGGGTTTTGCAAAGATTGCAACACCCTCGACTCGATTGACCAGAAAGGATGTCAAGTATGTATGGTCAGAGGATTGTGAGCACAGTTTACAGGTGCTGAAGCAGAAATTGACTACATCTCCTGTATTGACAGTTCCGGGGATGGATGAGAAGTTCAATATCTACTGTGATGCGTCTAGAGTCGGATTGGGTTGTGTATTAATGCAGAACAGAAAGGTGATTGCCTATGCTTCAAGGCAATTAAAGTCTTATGAGGAAAATTATCTGACCCAAGACTTAGAGTTAGCGGCGGTAGTGTTTACACCAAAGATCTAGAGGCACTATCTTTATGGACAACAGTGTGAGATATATTCAGATCACAAAAGTCTGAAGTATATTTTCACTCAAAAGGAGCTAAATATTAGACAGCAACGGTTGTTAAAGTTCGTAAAGGACTACGACTTTAAAATCAAGTACCACCTCAGCAAAGCTAATGTAGTGGCAAATGCATTGAGCTTATTTTCGACCTCAGTTTCAGCAATGAATGTTGGGATGCCTATAGCATTGAGTGCATAATTCCAAAGCTTCAATTTGGAGCTGGTTTCAAATGTAGCAGCAATGTTATCAGCCTTGTCTCTGAATCCTATAATTTTTGAAAAAATTATAGAAGCTCAACAGGAAGACCAAGAGTGTAATGAATTCAAATTAAGCATGGTATCTAATGAAAGAACTGGGTTCAGCTATTCGGATGATGGAATTTTGAAGTTTCGAAATAGATGGTATGTTCCAAACAATGATCAACTTCGGAATGAAATTTTGTCTAAAGTACACTCTTCAAGGTTTTCCGTTCATCCCAGAAGTACCAAAATGTACAGAGATCTTATGCAACACTATTGGTGGCCTAGCATGAAGAAGTCTGTAGCCAAGTATGTAGAGACATGCTTGGTCTGTCAACAAATCAAGGCTGCACATCAAAGGCCTGCCAAAAAATTGCAACCATTGTTGGTTCCAGAATGGAAATGGCACGAAATGTATATGGATTTTGTGGTTGAGTTACCCCGGACGACAAAAGGATATGATGGTATATGGGTGATTGTGGACCGTTTAACCAAGTCAACCCATTTTCTACCAGTGTAGATGACATTCAATATAGACCAGTTTGCAGAATTGTATATTCAGGAGATATTGTGGTTACATGGAGTACCGACTTCAATTGTGTTGGATAGAGACCCGAGATTCACTTCAAAATTTTGGAAGAGTCTGCACAAAGCTATGTGGATACGACAGAATTTCAGTACAACATTTCATCCTCAGACAGACGGGTAATTTGAACGGAGCATTCAGATCTTATAGGATATGCTTCGAGCCTATGTACTAGAATTTCAGGGTACGTGGAGTAAGTATTTACCCTTAGTGGAGTTCTTGTACAACAACAGCCATCAGGCTACGATAGGTATGGCTCTATATAAGGCTCTGTATGGGAGAAAATGCAGATCGACACTCTATTGGAATGAAATCGGTTAAACTAGCTTGATTGGGCCGAAGATCGTGCAACAGACAGCTGAGAAGATCAGATCTATTCGGCAGCGGATATTGACAGCTCAAGGTCGATAGAAAAGTTATGCCGATAGAAGAAGGAGAGAATTGGAGTTTGAGGTGGGAGATGAAGTCTTTCTAAAGATTTCCCATTCAAAGGGGTGATGAGGTTCTGGAAAAAGGGCAAGTTAAGCCCAATATATGTTGGACCATTCCCTATCACGAAAGAATCAGAAGAACAGCGTACCAATTGGAGCTACCAGCTTCTATGGAAGGAGTTTACAACATTTTCCACGTATCAATGCTAGGAAATGCATCCGAGATTGGTCACACATTGTGGTGCAGCAGGATATTGAGGTACTGCCAATGTTAATGTACGAAGAAAAGTGAGTGTAGCTTTTAGATTATGCAGTGAAGACATTGCGCAACAACAAGATCCCACTAGTGAAGGTACTATGCCGTAACCACAATGTGTATGAGGCAACATGGGAGAGACAGCAAGACATGATGGATCGTTATCCTCAACTTTTTAGGTACGCAAATTTTGAGGACAAAATTTTTTAAGGAGGGTGGAGTGTAAAACCCAGAATTTGTCTTAACCGTGAGTTGTCCTTGGAATTTCTTGTGTTAAAAGGGCATAACAACGATTATAGGTTATGATAAGAATTTGATTGAAGAAAGGATAGTGGAAGAAAAACAAAGGATATAGGTAGCTAGGAGTAAACTACATGTAGTGTGTTTGATGTAGTGTTGTTTTAATGTTAAATAATAGTAAACATAAGTGGGAAATAACTGGGACACATGAGGATGATGGCTGGTAGGTGGAGGTGATTGTATAATTATTCCTAATTTTGTGGTGAAATTAGAATAAAGTTAAGTTTAAGTTTTAAATGGGTAAGGTTTATAGGAAAATGACAACTTCATTGCCTTCTTCTTCTCCCCTCCCACAATCAGCAGCCAAGGAGATCTTTACCCCCCATTGTTTCTCGATTTTTATCAAGATCAAAGGTTAGTTTTAGATAGATATTGCGATTTATGCATTTTAAGTAGGTTTTGGAGAAGTTGATGAAACCCTAGGTTAGAGTTCTGAGAATTCCTTTTTCTTGTTATTTTGGAATCTTAGACATGATATAGTGCGATATAGGTTGATTACATAGAAAGATTTGAGGTTTAGTAGCGTTTCGATGAAAACCAAAAGTTTGTAACCGGTTGTGTTTTTTGTAAAACATTTATAGGCTAAGTCATTTGGTTTTGTAAAATAGAGTGAGGCATTAAATAGTAGGCATGTAGAGGTTTGCGAGACATATTGGATCGTTTAAATCCGATGAGAAATGATGGAGTTACAACCGATTGAAAATAAGTATCATTTAAGTTTATTTTGATAATTGCTGAGTTAATTCCATGAATATATTAGGTTAACGAGTTGGGCATTTGAGGTGACAGAAGAGATTGAGAATTTTACGGAAATTCAGGTAAGTAGTGGATTGCTCGTGTTTTGCGTTCAGGCCTACACCGCGAAACGGTAGGGTTTGATTGCTTGTTCGTTATTGGTTGTTTGTTGATCAAATTTATTGACATGCATCATGTTTTTTTAACTAAAAAAAAATGCGTTTTGAGCATGTTTATGAGATGCGAGTGTGAAATGTAAAAAGATAATGACAGATATAACGTCGCCTCCAGTAGGGATGCCTTGTCGTTTAATGGTGCTTGTGTCGTAACACTTCGAGAGGGTCTCTACAAGAGATTCACAGATGAAAATATGTAAGATGTCGTTAGTGGGAACACCTCGTCGTTAACGTGCTAGTGAGAAGGCACTAGAGGGTTTCCTGATCAATGTTGGGAGGAGATCGTTGTATGGCCATCCCATGTGTGGATCTGACGTGTGCCTCCGATCACGCTTCGCTCGGTCAAAGTGTGGCCGTTCTGATTGGTAATAGGATGGGTGCCTACTTGATCCACGTGAGGAAGTGGAAGATTAATAAAAAGGACAATGAAACGAGAACAAAACAAAGTGTAGAAACTACATGTGTTAGGGATTGAGCTTATGCATTGTTTTCTTGTTCGTTGTTCCCTACTTGCTAAGCATTAGGCTTACATTTTGTGTTCCATGATCTAGATGACGACAAGCTATCGGGTGAGCTCTATGATCATTGGCGTCATTAGGATTGCAGTTGGTGACTTGTGCTAGTATGATGGTGCAGGCAGTTTTGTTGGGGCGACTCAACCATGGTGTGGAGATGCTGTGATTTAGTAGCCCCTCGGTTGTAAAAAGCTGGGTTGTATATATGTACTAGGACACGTAGGATTCCGGTGATGCGTGAGTGGGTATTTTGATATATGTATAGTATATTTTCTTTAAACTGCAGGATTTTGGGTTAGAGCCATTTTTAACAGTGATACTGCCGAATTTTCATAAAACTAAATTGAGTTTAAGATCTTAATGAAATTCTGTGAAGGAAGTGTCGACCTATAGCCTTAGAGGTCGATTAAACTCTATACGATTCGACAGCGAGGGTCGACATATGGGGACAGAGAGAAATAATGGTGACCGATGTTTTTAAGTTTCGACCGGTTAGTGTAAAAATGGTGAGAGTGTCGACCGCAAGGTTCGACCTGTGCGAGCAGAGAGAAATAAAATGTCGACCGGTTAGTGTAGAAATGGTAAGAGTGTTGACTACGAGGTTTGACCAGAGCGGGCAGAGAGAAATAAAGTTTCGACCTGTACCTTTAGGTGTCGATCGATTAATGTAAAATGCTGAGAGTGTCGACTGCGGAATTCGACCGGGGCGGGCAGAGAGTATTAAAGTATCAACGAATTTTTTTAATGTTTTGAAAAGTGAAGTGCCATTTAATCTAACTTTTGATAGAGTGGTCCCCATCCCCCCTCCCCCCCCCCCCGTGTGTGAGTTCTCTTCATCTCTTTCGGCGATCGTTCTTCCTGCCGTTTAGCTGCTAGTGCTCTCCATTCCTTCTCCTTTTCAGTGATTCCAAATAGGTTGTGTAGTTATAGTCTAGTTTTGGGAATGAAGTTAGAGTTTGAGGAGTGATTTATGGATAGAAATTTAGGGTTCATGATTTTGGGGATGCTCATTGGGTTGTTTCCGATTGTTGTTGGAATGTTGAATACGAAGGAATGGTGAGGAAGTAAGCGAGCTCGGGTTTAGAAACCGTAAATGTAGGATTGTAAGCACATAACTAATTTCGAATTTTCAGCTTAGCTACAAGCGTCGGTTTTAGAAACCCTTTTTGGTGCGTTAAACTAGGTCACGAGTGGACCATTTAGCCGCTAGAATCGAGTCATTCTAACAACCAACGCAAAAGTTATGCGCATTGGAAGTTTAATCTGATTTTGAGTCGTGTCGGGTTAGTGAACGATTTTGGCAAGTTCGTGGAGTGTAGTGCCAGTATGGTGGTTTTAGTGTGCGAGTAAAGTATTGGGATACGTTTTGATGGAAAATGGTTTATGTTGTAGGTTAAGCAGGTTTTTGGTGAAACGAGCACCACGGAGAGATAGGAGTTCAGGTAAGTAGTGTAGGCATGTGCATTGCCCTTACGGGAGTAAACCATGGGACGGTAGGATGGTATTGTGTGCTTTGTCTATTTCTGTTTAGTCATGCATCATGTTTTGAAAATTGTAACGAAATGAATTTGAGCATGGTTTTATGTGCGAATGCGAAGTGTGATGTGTGGTGGTGAGAATGATATGTGTGTGGGCAGCTATGGCCCCGTTGCTAGAGAAATTGGGACGGTGGTGACATGGCAGGGGGTGGTGTGACTAGTGCGTCTAGCCTCACCCTAGGATGGTTACTGCGGTGTGTGTGTGGTGGTGGACAACTCTGTCCCCGTTCCTGGAGGAACTAGGATAGTGGCGATGTGTTTAGGGGTGGTGTGGCGAGTGTGACCAGCCTCACCCTGAAATGGTTGCGGTGTGTTGGGTGACGCGTGTGTACGGTTTGAGGGCCTCGTTGCTGGAGGAAGTTGAACGATGGTTACGTGCCAAGGTGTGAGGTGGCGAGAGAGTCCAGCCTCACCATGGTACGGCTGTATAACACGACACCAGTTGTGACAACACGAGCTTGAGTGTAGAGACTGCATATGATAAGATTGCATCGTTGATTTTTACGTTTCATATTGCACTACTTACTGAGCATCAGGCTTATGTTGTGTGTTCCGTAGTGTAGGTGCAGAGATTCCTGCTAGTGCGTTACGAGAGCCCAAGCAGGATGAGTAGGTGGTTGTAGCCGTGTTACCATGTGCCGGCAGGTGGAGTTTGTCAGGCAACTCATCCTGTAACACTCAAAATTTTTCCGTTTGAATTAATTTTGGATTTAATTTCAATCGGGGGAGTTTTGGTCAGAATTGATAACGGAGAATTTTTGCCCTTAAGTAAAAGATTATTGTGAGGATAATGGAGGAGAGAAAAATTTAATAATCCAACCGAAATTGGACTGTATAACAGATTTGTTGAACGGTTAAGAGTTGAGGGCAGTTTGGTAATTAGCTATTATTATTATAAAAAAATAATAATAAGAAAAAGGGAGAAGAAGAACACCATTGGTGTTCTCCTTCCCAGAAAACCCCCTGCTTCTTTTCCTCTCCCGCGAAGCTTGGCATTTCTCTTCCTGCGACGCTCAGCCGATTTCTTCTCTGTTTCTTTAAATTACGGTAAGTTTTAGTTAGTTCTTAGTAGATAGTTAGTGTGTTAGTTGTTTTTAGCGACAAAAACAAAGTTAGCGAGAGTATCCGGTGATTTGGCAAAAACCTAAGAGGCAGATACGAGAAATTGAATGTAGATTCGATTTTTATCCGCATGTTGATGCTTAAGCTAGAAGTGGGAGTAGATTACAGGATTTTATGAGAATGATTAAGTGGTTGGATAGCCGGATGCTCGAATTGTGGAGTAGTTTCCGCTCGGCCACGTCCGACCAAGCTGTAGGTGTTGAATTAAGAAATGGATGAGACCATAGGAAATTAGATGCCCTAAGGAACCCTAGCACTTTGGATCGTACAATTCAGACGAGTATTGTAGAAGTTGTGAGTTTTCGAAGTTGGTCAGAAATTGAGTGGGATTTCGGGTTAGTGTAAACTTCAAGCTAAAAATTTATGAATTGAACGAGTTAGAATTGATGGATGTATGATTTTATAGGTATTTCCAGTTAGCGTACGAAGTTACGAAGTACGAGGAATTTCAAAGACGCCAGGTAAGTGATGGACTGTTTGTGATTTGGCTTCGGGTCTACACTATGGAATGGTACGATTATTTGTTTGTGAGTTTTGAACATGTTTTGAATTGTGCATATGAAATGTAATCACATAAGAAAAGATGCCACGCATGGGCAACGCCTCGTCGTTAACGTGCTAGTGAGAAAGCACTAGAGGGTTCCCATGGATGAAAGTACGTAAGATGACACAGTTTGTGAACACCTCGTCGTTAACGTGCTAGTGAGAAAGCACTAGAGGGTTCTATGATCGATGTTGGGAGGAGGTTATGTATGGTCGTCCCGTGTGTGAACATGATGGATGCCTCTAATCTCACTCCATGGGTCAGGGTTTGGCCATCCTGAGTGTGATAGGATGGATGCTTACTTGACTCACACATGAAAGTGGAAGATGAGAACAATGAAAACGAAACCGCATATAGAAACTGTATGTGTTAGAGGTTGAGTTGTGCATTGATTTTTAATTCATGCTCCATACTTGCTAAGCATTACGCTTACGTTTTGTGTTCTCTGGTGTAGGTGACGACAAGCTTTTTGGTGAGTTGTTAGCTGACGGGCATGCCTAAGATGGTGGTTGGTGACGTACGCCGTATGCCGGTGCAGGCGATTGTTGGGGCGACACGACCATGGCGGGATATAGGATGTATGGTACGGTTATAGTCGAGATTGGAGTAGGAATTATGTTTAAAAAATATAGATTTTACTTCATAGAGTTAATCGTGGTAATATCCGTCGTGTGTTTTCTCTGAACTGATGTCATTTTTATATATATTGGTGCAAGGTTTCGACCGAAGTCGATATGTGTTGACCGGTCAGTGTAAAATGGAATCTGAGTGTCGACCACGGGGTTCGACCTGCGTGGGCAGAGACAAAGTAAATGTCGACCCATGGTTATAGGTGTCGACCGGTCAGTGTAAAATGCCAGCAGTATTGACCACGAGGGTTGACCTGCATGGACAGAAAGGATCAAGGTGTCGACGTGTGAAAGTAGATGTCGACCAATCTCTGAGATGAGCGTAGAAGTGTCGACCGGTGTTCCCAGTATCGACCGACAAAAATACCCGAGAGAAACATTCTGTCGACTGGCGTTGCCAGTGTGGATCGATGAAAAACCCGTGTCCACCCAAGTGTAGATCGACACTTACAGGTGTCGACTGGGTGTATCTGTGTTACATTTCATAAAATGAAGTTTTATCTAATCATATTTTAAATGAGTTTTCCGCTGCAGTTCCGTTTAAAATATTTTCAAAAACATCGTTTTAGTTCAAGGAATAAAAGTTTTAAATTTTATGTAAATTTTTACGATACGAGTGAAATAGGGAGTAAGTAGCAAACCAAACCAAGGTTTTTGCGGTCGCCACAGAGTTGGTATGAGAGTCGTGAGCGAACCGAAAATGGGTAGGGTTTCTGGGTCGTTACAAGAGTTGGTATTAAAGTAGTGAACGAACCGGGAATCGGGTAGGGTTTCCGAGTCGTCACAATAGTTGGTATCAGAGCAATGAACGAACTGGGAATCATGTAGGGTTCCCGGGTTATCACAAGAGTTAGTATCAGAGCAGTGAATGAACCGGGAATCGGGTGAGTTTCTGAGTCATTAGAGAGTTGGTATCATAGCCAAAACGGTCAAGTCATTCAAAGAATTACCCAACATTGCCAGCCGCCATGCAACATGCTTCACCAACTATAAGTAGTTGTTTATTTTAGTTAGATTGTGACTAAGGCTAGATTATGCTAACCTTGTACAGGGATTAGCCAAAATGGATAGACGATCGAGATAACCTAAAGTTCTGAGAGAGGCAGTAGGATCGGAGAATGATCAAAACTTGGCTACAATCAGACGACTGACCGAGTTGGTTAACGAGCAGTCAGAACAATTGAGAATGCTATTGAATCAAGGACAAGGGAGCCATGGTGCGGGCTCTAGTGGAGAAAGGTTTATCCCCGTAGGTCGACTCTCGCGGTTGACATTTGCCCAGTTCGGTCGACACGTACTTATACCGGTCGACACCTTGCACCAGCAGCCTAAACTATATTCAGAACTCACCAAGAAACGAACAATGACAACCCCTGCAATTTAAAACCACAAAGTAAAACCTTGATTTTCAATCAAAATCTCCTAAGTAGTTTCAAAATACATCCACTAACATTAAAAATATCTGTTTATACATCAAAATCTATACACTTGACATGGACTCCTAAAAATAATCTTCAAAAACTCACCATACCCCAAAACACTATCAATGCACATAAAAACCATCAATGCAATCCTAACATATGCAGTCTCTACTTTCTCACTCATGTTGTCACACCATAACACATATTGCACGATCCTCATACTGAGTTACGAAGCAGATCAGGTTTTCCAAGTCGATTCTCTGTCTGTGTCGAAGTGCGAATCACTTCCTTCGAGGATACGTCGTACAACCGCCCCAGGAAGCGGACCCTCAGGCTACACCATTGTTGACACGTCGCCACCGTCCTGGCTCAACCAGCAACGGGACCCAAGAGTCGCACACGCATCATATGTCAACGATCCTCTTACAGAGTTGGGAACCAGATTAGGTTTCCCAAGTCGATTCTCTGTCTGCATCGAAGGGCGAATTACTTCCTTCGAGGCCATGAAACCATTTTTCCTCACCATTCACATATCACCGTCGGAGAAGTACTCAAAACTATGCTCAAATTCATTTTCATTACACTTTTCAAAACATTATGTGTAACAACCAATAACTCGATAGTTACTGACTTAACCTTTTTGTAAAACTTCGTAAGAAAGTCTTTTAAAATTTATTCATTTCTTTAAAAAGACATAAAAATAAAAACATGATAATGGAACACAATTCGTGCGTGGAAAACTCATTATATGAAAACTAAATAAATTTTGGGGTTTCAAAGCGATAATAAGAAATTACGGTAAATACTTACAAGATCCGGTCGACACTTTATTTCTCTCTGTCCTAGTAGGTCGACCCGCGCGGTCGACACTTGCTGAGTTTGGTTGACCACTAAACATACAGGTTGACACTCTGTTATCATTTTTCATAAAGCGGTCGACACTAGCAGACATCGGTCGACACCTTATTTCTCTCTGTCCGAGTAGGTCAACCCGCACGGTCTACATTTGCTGAGTTTGGTTGACCCTAATGTAGCACCCCGAAAACCCACGCGGTCTCCGGCTCACTCTACTCTGTCACCACCTCCCTAGCGCCCCCGACTCGTCCCCGGACCCGGGTCACGAACCGTACACTTACTCATCACCTCTATAAAATTCGTATAAAATTTAAAACATTTGTTCATCGACTTAAAATGACATTCTGAAAATGCTTAAAAATTATCGCGGCGGAAGCGTCAATCGAAAGTCAGTTAAGTGACACTTCATTTTTCAAAACATTATGACAAGAGGTACTGATCAACACTTGCAAACACCGGTAGACACCTTAGTAACCTCTGCCAGCACCGGTCGATTTTTGCGATAGACACTTCCACGCACATAACAAGAAGCGGTCGAGACCTGCCTTCAGCGATCGACACTTCAATTCTATCTGCCTGCGCATGTCAAACCCCGCAGTCGACACTCTCACTGTTTTCACACTAACTACTTGACACTTGCAGACATCGGTCAATTCTTTGATTTTCTCTACCTGCACAGGTCGAACACCACGGTCGACACTCTCACTGTTTTTACACTAACCGGTCGACACCTAATTTGGTTGTCCCCGTAGGTCGACCGCCGCGTTCGACGCTCGCCTCATTCGGTCTGCACCTATGCTTACCGATTGACACTTTAACGAAAAAATCAAACCCCACAATCGACATTCTCATCACTTTTACACTACATGGTCGACACTTAAAATTTCTAGTCAACATCATGCACCGACAACCTAAAAATAGCATCTGATCAAAAGGAAATTGAACGACAAAAACATCCACTATTAAAACCACAAAGTAACGACCTGTATTCCTCAATCAAAATCTCCCAATAGTTTCAAAATACATCTATGCATCATCCCGACTATTAACGTTTAAAACTCACCTATACATCAAAATCTATACATTCAACACGAACCCCTCAAAATACGTTCTTCAAATTTCACCATTTTCTCCAATACACTCTCCACAGGTCGGGTTGCCCGAATACTCTCCGTCCAACGACACATGGTGGTACGCCGCAGCTTATCGCTAATCTTGTTGGGGTTCAGGAAACTCACTTGCTGTGTCTTCAACACCTACACCACAGAACAAACAATATAAGCTTAACACTCAGGAAGTATTGCAGAACTGAACATGAAAATTATCAATGTAACCCTAACATATGCAGTCTCTACTTTCTCACTTATGTTGTCACACCATAACACGTGTCACACGATCCTCATAGAGAGTTGGGAAGCGCATCAAGTTTCCCAAGTCGATTCTCTGTCTACGTCGAAGGGCGAATCACTTCCTTTGTGGCTGCACTGTACAACCACTCCAAGAACCTGACTCTCAAGCCACAACATCCCTGGCACGTCGCCACCGTCCTGGCTCAACCAGCAAGGGGGCCCAAGAGTCGCACACATCTCATATCAACGATTCTCTTACAGAGTTGGGAAGCAGATCAGGTTTCCCAAATCGATTCTCTGTCTGCGTCGAACGGCGAATCACTTCCTTCAACGATACTTAACCGTTTTTCTCACCATTCGTATATCACGCTCATACTTAAAATTGTGCTCAAATTCATTTTCTTTATACTTTTAAAAACATGATGCATGAGTAAACAAACATGCAAAACACGCAATATCTCCCTACCGTCCTATTGTGTAGGCTCGTAAAGGGCAATGCACATGCAAACACTAATTACCTGACATCCTAGCTTTCCGTGGAGCTCGTTTCTATCACGTCCTCGGGCTCAACCTATCACACACCAATTCACATTAAAACTCATCTCACAACTCATCCCAAGTATTAAAAATTACGACTAATAACTCAATCCACCAAAGCCCGACCAAAACGGCTTACTAAACTCAAATTCCGGCTAAATATCAACGTAACTACAAACGCGGATAACTTTTGCTTCGGTTATTGGAATCACTATCTTGCAATGGCTAAACGTTCCACTCATAACCTACTTTAACATAAAAAATGATTTTCTAAAACAAATCTACGTAGCCAGGCCTGAAAATTCAATAACACTTCCGTTTTAGGGCTTCAAATCCTACTTTCTCAGTTTCTCACTCAAACTCGCTCACTTGCTCACCAATCCATCACATTTATCATCAATAATCAACGACAATCTATAATAACACCAACAAGTGCTCAAACCCTAAAACCTGAAATCTCTATGCATCAATCTCTCCTCAAACTCTAACTTCAACCCAAAACTACGCTATAACTACTTAAACTTACCTTAAATCGTTGGAATGGAGCAGAAATCAAGGACACTGTCAGCTGAACAGGGAAACAATAGAGAAAGGGTGAGGAAGACTCCCCCTCGAGCGGGGAGATACGAAAACGCAGGGAGACTCTCTGCGAAAGAAAAAAGAAGGGGGGGAGGGGTTTCTGCTTTTTCCTTTTTACATAATTAATTATATTAATATTATAATTAATTCCAATTACCTTTTTGCCCTCGTCTTTTAATCATCTAGTTAAAATGTTATTCGGCCCATGCTCGGCAGGAATTTCACAAATTTCTATTGTTCATTAACCCCGAAATAATCCTTCATCTAGCCGTATAAATTCTCCGCTATCAATTCCGACTAGAACTCCGTCGTTTATCTCTCCGGCAACTTGAAATTGTACTAACAAAAATTATGGGGTTTTACATCCCTCTCTCCTTAAAAGAAATTTTTCTCCCAAAATTTACGTAACAAATAACTCAAGATACTAGCACTCCATGTCTTGCCGCCGTTCCCAAGTGGTCTCCTCTACTCCATGATTGTGCCACAATACTTTAACCAAAGGGATCTCCTTGTTGCGCAACACCTTCACAGCCGACTTTAGAATCTTCTCCTCGTTGGTCAGCGTCGGCTGGATCTCTTTGTCCTGGAGTGGCACCACCTGAGAAGGATCCCACATACACTTCCTCAGCATCAAGACATGAAAAACATCATGTATGACATCCATCGAAGGGGGCAACGGACACTTGTAGGCGGTCCTCCCAATCTTACTAACAATCAGAAATGGCCCTACGAATCGAGGGTTGAACTTTGCTCTCTTCCCAAACCTAACCACTCACTTGAATGGGGAGATTTTAAGAAATACCTCATCACCCACGCTGAACTCCAACTCTCGCCGCCTCTGATCTGCATAGCTGTTCTGCTAACTTTGAGCTGCCTCAATCCTTTTCCTTATAATAGCAATCTTGTTGAGAGGTTGTTGGATTATCTCCAAGACTATCAGTCTCACCTCACAAATCTCATCCCAATACAATGACGACTTGCATTTCCCCCCATACAAAGCCTCGTATGGTGCAATACCACTGGTGGACTAATATCTGTTATTATACGAGAACTCGACCAACGACAAGAACCTGTTGCAAGCTGCTTGAAACTCCAACACACAAGCTCTGAGCATATATTCCAGTATCTGTATGGTCCGCTTTGACTGCTCGTCGGTCTTATGGTGAAAGGCCGTACAGAAGTCCAACCTGGTACCCATGGCCTTATGCAGACTCTTCCAAAACATAGACATAAACCTGGGGTCTTGGTCTGACACAATCGGCCCCGGAATCCCATGTAGTCTGATTATCTTTTGAATATGCATCTGGGCCAATTGATCCATTGAATAAGTCATCCTCACAGGCAGAAAGTGAGACGACTTTGTCAAAATTCATAGTTATCCATTCCCACTTCCACTCCATTATAGGCAGTGGCTGCAGCATACCCAAGGGTCTCTGATGCTCCGCTTTTACCCACTGGCATACTACGCAGGTCTCAACATACTTAGCCACCTCTCGTTTCATATTGAGCCACCAATAGCGCTGCTTCAAATCCCTATACATCTTGGTACTGTCTTGATGTACAGAGAAAGAAGACAAGTGAGCTTCTGATAATATTTCCTTCATTAGCTCCTCGTCTTTCGGGACATACCACCTATCCTGAAACTTCAAGATCCCATCCTCTTAAAAGCTTTGTTCAGTGTTAGCACATGCCTCCATGCTCTCCTTCAGTTCACTACACTTAGAGTCCTTCTCTTGGGCCTGCTTAATTCTATCCAGGGTGGTTGGCCTCCAAGACATAACTAAAAGTGTTGCTGCTAAATCTGAAACTATCGCTACACCAAATCTTTAAAACTTTGCAATCAGCTCGGCCGACACTGTTGAAATTATAGCGGAAGCTGAAGCTGTCACTTGGCTCAAGGCATCCGCTACCACGTTTGCCTTTCCTGGATGATACTTGATTTCTAGGTCATAATCCTTGACCAGCTCGAACCACCTCCTTTGTCTTAAGTTCAGCTCCTTTTGCGTGAAGATATACTTCAAACTTTGGTGGTCCGAGAAGATCTCGCACTGTTGTCCATACAAATAATGCCTCCATATTTTGAGTGCGAAGACCACTGCCGCTAACTCAAAGTCATGCGAGGGGTAATTTTGCTCATATGGTTTTAATTGCCTGGAATCATCGGCAATCACCCTCCCACTCTGCATCAACAAGCAACCCAAGCCTATCCTGGAGGCGTCACAATATAACTGCTGGAGTCAACAAAGGAGCTGTAGTCAACGTCTGCTTCATTGTCTGGAAGCTGCCTTTACACTCGTTAGACCATCAATACTTCACATCCTTCTTGGTCAATTGAGTCAATGGGGCGGTGATCTTGGAGAATTCCTCAATAAATCTCCGATAGTATTCTGCCAGCCCCAAAAAAGTGCATATTTCACTGGCACTAGTCGGTCACAGCCACTCCTTCACAGCCTGAACTTTCATCGGATCACTGAAATGTCATCATAGAAGATGACGTGCCCCAAAAGGTTGATCCTGTCTAGCCAAAATTTGTACTTAGAGAACTTAGCATATAGTCGGTACTGCCTAAGAGTCATCAGCACGATCCTTAATTGCTCTCTTTGCGCATCTTCACTCCGAGAGTATATCAGGATGTCATCAATGAACAGCATCACGAATCTATCCAAGTGCTCCCTGAATACTTTGTTCATCAGGTCCATAAAGTCGGCCGGGGCGTTAGTTAGTCCAAACGACATCACTAAAAACTCATAGTGCTCATACTGCGTCAGGAAAGCTGTCTTTAGAATATCTTCCTCCCTAACCTTCAACTGCTAGTAACTGGACATCAAATCAATTTTAGAGAACACCCATGCACCTTGAAGCTGGTCAAACAAGTCATCTATCATTGGCAACGGGTACTTATTCTTCACTGTCAGCTCATTCAATTCCCTATAATTAATGCACACACGTAGTGACCCGTCCTTCTTCTTCACGAAGAGCACCGGTGCACCCCAAGGTGAGAAACTTGGCCATATAAAGCCCTTAACTGTCAATTCTTCTAGTTGTGTCTGTAGTTCCCTCAGTTCCGTAGGTGCTAGCTTGTACGAGTTCTTACATACTGGTTCAGCTATAGGGTACACGTCAATGAATAATTTGATCTCCCTATCACGGGGCAGACCTGGTAAGTCCTCTAGAAATACTCCTAGAAACTCTCGTACTATGTACATATCCTGAAGCCGAACTTCTCCCTGAAACTTTATGTCTATAATGCTAGCCAAAAAGCCCACGCACCCATCTCGCAATAGTTTATGAGCTCTCACAAAAGACACAGCTAAAACTCTGCTCATATTCTTCCCCATCCTGAAAGAGTAGCTCTCCCCGCTTGGGGAAATGGATCTCTCGGGTCCTACAGTCTATCGCGGCATAATGCCTGAACAACCAATACATTGCTAAGATGACCTCATATTCCTTCATGTCGAGTATAACCAGATCGGCATATAACGGCTTCTCTCCCACTTTCACTATGTCGCCTCGCACCACCTGGTCGAAATAAAGATGCTCTCTCGACGGTACATCACATCATAAAACCTCCTTGAATAGCTAGGCATTAAATTTTCCTTGACCACAAAGGCAACTGATACGAAGGAGTGCGTAGCGCTTGTATCAATCAAAGTATAAGCTGTAACTCCAAGAATTGATATACTACCTGAAATCACTGAGGGCTGGGAGGCATCATTGGGATCAATGAGGGCGAAGACCCTTGGCGTCACCCTTACTTGGGCCTTGCTCAGGGCTGGATAGTTCTTGGCAAGATGACCGACTTCGTTGCAGTTGTAGTAGCGCCCATGATTTGACTTTGAGAAATCTTTGATGTAATGCTCCACCTTGTTGCACCTGAAGCATCAGTTGGTGTCCACTTTACACTCACCACGGTGATTCTTCTTACACTTCGGGCATAAGGGAAACTTTCTCGATCTTTGTAGCCGCTTGCAACTGCCTTGACCACTCTGACTATCGTTGGGACTCTTTAGACCCTTCTGTTGCTGCTGCTACCCATGTCCAGGTTGTTGATGCAATATTTCTCTGAAAAATCTCCTAGGCAAGTCCCCGTGATTGGGAAGCTTCAATCTAACCTCCTTAATATCCAAGGACTTGGCAACTATCTTCTCGTAAGGAACGTCCTGCATGCCCGGTATTTTTATGCCTATATAAATATCTGGCTTCGGGCCTACACGAATTGGTGTATTTTGTTCTCGTTCAGACTCACCAGGTGACTAGCGAAATGGGATAGAGCTTCAAACTGCCTTGCGTACTCGGCTACAGTACTGGTCTGCCTCAACTACGGAAACTCAACCATCTTCTGGGTCCTTATAGCATGGGTGAAATACTTCCCGAAGAACACAGTCTTAAACTCCTCCCATGTGATGGTCTTCACATCGGTGGTGGCTTTTACTTAATTCCACTAAAATCGAGCATCCTTGGCAAGGTGGAACACTGCACTAAAAACCCTATCTCGATCATCCACCTTAACATAGTCTAGCATGTCTTCCATACTTCGAATCGACTCTTTAGCACTGAGTGGGTCTGAAGATAATCCATCGAACACTAGGGGTCGCAATCTATGTAACCAGTCTCCCCCGTGATCCGCCGTAGCGCTATCACTTGACTGGCCCTGGTCTTCTCTATTCATAAACCTCTCCAGTTGTTGAGATTGGCTATTGACCAACTTGGTAAGCTGCTTAACGCCGTCATCCATATCTCCTACATCCCTACGCGACTCTTTAGGCATGACGCTAATCCTGTACAACACAACATTTACTAAGTCTAAACGAATCCACAAAGGTCGAAGAAACACTTACCGTTGGTGGAGCACTCCCAAGCGACAGCTGGCGGTGTTAGGAAACCCACTAAACGACGTCAACCTAGTGACTCTGACACTCATAGCATACCCTCTTCCCTCCTTCTAATTGTCCCGTAGACCTCTCCCCCAAGTGGTGTGGGAATTGTGATAGGCCCTCTTCTCTTCACAATTTTACCCCTCCACTTAGGGCCTCGACATCCTCGTCGGTAACACTTCTGGTTGGGTAAAGGCTCTGATACTATAACTATAGCGCGCAAAAAACCCACGTGGTCTCCGGCTCACTCTACTCTATCACCACCTCTGCAGCGCCCCCGAGTCGTCCCCTGACCCGTGTATCTAACCGTACACTTACTCATCACCTTGATAAATTTTGTATACAATTTAAAACTTTTGTTCCTCAACTTAAAACGACATTTTGAAAATGCTTAAAAATCATCGCGGCAGAAGACTCAATCGAAAGTCAGTTTTAAGTGACCTAAACTTTTCAAAACATTATGACGAGGGGTACCGGTCACACTTGCAAACATCAATCGACACATTTATACCCTCTACCCTTACCGGTCGATCTTCGTGGTCAGCACTTCCACGCACATAACAAGAAGCGATCGACACCTTCCTTCAGTGGTCGACACCTTCCTTCAGTGGTCGACACTTCAATTCTCGTTGCCTGTGCAGCTCGAACCCTGTGATCAACACTCTTACTGTTTTCACACTAACCGGTCGACACCTACATACATCAGTTGACACTTTGATTCTCTTTGGCCGCACAGGTCGAATCCTGCAGTTGACACTCTCACTGTTTTTACACTAACTGGTCGACACCTAAATACACCGTTTGACACCTAATTATGCTTTGGCCTCGTAGGTCAATCCCCGCGGTCAACACTCGCCTCATTCGGTCGACACCTACGCTTACCGGTCGAGACTTTAACGAAAAGGTCAACCTCGTGGTTGACATTCTCATTACTTTTACACTACGGGGCCGACACTTAAAGGCTCCGGTCGACACCTTGCACCAGCAGCCTAAAAAAAGGAAATTGAACGGCAAAAACTTCCACTATTAAGACCATAAAGTAAAGACATGTATTGCTCAGTTAAAATCTACCTAGTAATTTCAAAATACATCTATGCATCATCTTCACTATTAACGTTTAAAACTCACCTATACATCAAAATCTATACTTTCAACACGGACTCCTCAAAATACGTTCTTCAAATCTCAACATTTTCTCCAAAACACGCTCCACAGGTCGGGTCGCCCGAATACACTGTGCCTACCGGCACATGGTACTACGCCGCCAGTTGTCCGCTAATCTTGTTGGGGTTCAGGAAACTCACCCGCTGTGTCTTCAACACCGCCACCACAGAACACACAATATGTTGCGGTCTAGCCCCCTGTTCGGTCACTAGAATGCACGATAGATCGGTTAGGCCCTCGGATCTCGGCCAAGGCGAGAAACTCTTGAGAAAAACAATAAAATGAACGACCAAATGTGCTTGGAATGAAACGAAATTTGTGTGAGATTAGTGGAGTGAGTGAGGTGTGTGATGGTGGTGGTCGTGGTCCAAGTTGATTAGAAATGACAAAGTTATGCATACAAACCCGCAAGTCGGCCGAAGGGACAATGTGATGTTCTCGGCAATCACAACCTTTCCATGGAAAGGTTCTCAACTTGGGGAACCGGTTTTGGCCATTCTCTTATTGTTTCCTTCCCTTGAAAGGGAGGAGAGAAAAGTGAAACACAAGGTCGAGCAACAACCTTGAGTTGCCAAGCTAGGAGGCTACTCCTAATCGGTTCATGGAACCGAGCACTTACCTTGAAAAGGTGATGGAAAACTCCCTCGGTTTCCTCTAGAAAATATGCCGATGCTCATTAACTTTGCCAACCAAAATACACACACCAATGCTATGCTCAAATAGGCCTAGGATGGAGGGTTTTAGGACTGTGCTTTTGGTCTTCAATACTTGGAGGATTGTAGCTTGTAACCGGCTCCAAAGTGAGGCATTGTGCAGCCGAGATGGTGGCAACCAAGAGGTGATCAATGGCTTGCTGAATGCCATGTCATGGATCCATGTTTCTTCCACAAAAGGCAAAGGGGACAAGCATCTCAAATTGCAGCCCAATGGTGTTGCCAAATCGGGTAAGATTCGCCACCACTTGCGGCACTTCCTCCTTGGCGCGGGCGTGGCCGAGAATGGCCTGTTTTGCATGCCCGATTGATGCTTCAAGTTAAGCAAATCCTGAAACCCTTTCCATCATCTATCCTAACCATTCAACCTAATCCTAAATGCCTAATGCATGCACATAATAATAAGTTAAACAAAAAGGCCAATGTTTGCCCAATAAGTTCAAAATAAAACATTACATAGAATTTGGCTCGGGAAGACAAATTCCCTTAAGAGCATCATGATCTTCAATGGTGGCTTCCCATGCAAGGATGTGTCTCGGTTGGTCCATGTCTTGAGTCTCCACTTCCCACTTTAAGCTTTCAATTTTCGGCTTCATTGAATCATTACCTGCACTAGAAACAAACGTGTGAGAATGTAAGTTAATTAAAGTGTGTGCTTGGACTTGAGATCGTGTGATGGGCCTATGGGGCACATCATCCTCCCCAAGTGACTGTGGATTTGACCTCAAATCCAATAAGTTCGGGTACTGGAACTGATCTTCATCGCTTTTATAGGGTGACAAGTCTTGGACGTTAAAAGTCGCGGATACTCCATATTCACCCGGCAATTCGATTTTGTAAGCGTTACTATTGATCCTCTCAAGTACTTTAAATGGTCCTTCCGCACAAGGTAGAAGATTAGACTTTCTCTTATCAGGAAATCTTTCCTTCTGGAGGTGCAACCATACTAAGTCTCCTACTCGAAAAAAGACTTCTTTGCGACCTTTGTTCACGTGCTTAGCCACACGCTCATTTATCTTTTCAATGGCCTTTCGCACTGTTTCGTGCAATTTCTTAATTTGTTCGGCCTTATTTGCACCTGATGGGTTGGCTAAGTCCTTAGTATGTAAAGGGACAAGGTCCAACGGTGTAAATGGATTAAACCCATAGGCAACCTCAATGGGCGATTTCTGAGTAGTGAAATGAAGGGTGCGGTTGTAGGAAAATTCCAAGCCTGGAAGTATGATGTCCCAGTTAGACAATTTCTTGCCTACAACACTGCGTAAGAGGGAGCCTAGAGTCCTGTTGACAACTTCCATTTGCCTTTTAGTTTGGGGATGAAAAGAAGTGTTAAAGCACAACTTAGTCCCCAACCTTCTCTATAAAGTTGTCCAGAAGGCGCTTAAAAACTTAGTGTCTCTATCTGACACTATTGAGTGTGGGATGCCATGCAAGCGAACAATCTCCTTGAAAAATAGGTCGGCGGTTAAAGTAGAGTCACCTGTCTTGGCACAAGGAATAAAGTGTGCCAAATCTATCCACAACCACCATGATTGAATGCTTAGCTCGGGCGGTCCGTGGTAGTCCTAAGACAAAGTCCATACTGACTGCAATCTAGGGGTGCGCAAGGATAGGTAAAGGCATGTACAAGCCTTAGGGTAGAACTCTACTTTTGTCTTTCTTCCAAACTATGCACGTCTCTACTAGGCGATGCACATCTTTCATCATGTTAGCCAAAAAAAATGTTCCTTCAACATATCGAGGGTTTTCTTTCCCCCAAAATGATTGGCTAAGCCGCCACAATGAGCTTCTTTCACAAGGCATCGTCGTAAGCTTCCTTGAAGGATGCACAATTTTCCTATTTTGACCAAATAACCATCCATGAGGCAATAATCTCCTCCAACCTTGTCTAGGCATCGGGCGTAATGAGGTCCAAAGTTGGGGTCAGAGGCGTAGCTACCCTTAATCCAACTAGCTCGGTGAAAAGGATACACTTCCTAGATAGGGCGTCTGCTACTATATTATTTTCTCCCTTGAGATACTTTAGGGTATATGTAAACCGCTCTAAAAATTCTACCCATTTTGCATGCCTTTTGTTCAGTTTATGTTGGCTCTTAATGTGCCGTAAGGCTTGATGATCAGTGTTGATAACGAATTCCCTCGATAAGAGATAATGTTGCCAGTGCTCTAATGCTCGTATAATTGCGTAAAACTCTTTATCATAAGTAGAATAATTGAGCACGGCTCCTTTCATCTTCTCACTGAAATATGCGATGGGCCGTTGGTCTTGCATAAGTACTGCTCCTATTCCAACTCCTTATGCATCACTTTTGACTTTGAATACCTTGTCGAAGTCAGGACGAGCAAGTACGGGGGAATGACATAACTTTTCCTTAATTAACTCAAAGCTTTTTTGACAAATCGAGGTCCAAGTAAACTCTTTCCCTTTCTTGGTGCAATCTGTAAGGGGTGCAGCTATTGAGCTAAAGTTCTGGATAAATCTTCTATAAAAGGAGGCTAGCCCGTGCAAACTTCGTACTTCCGATATAGAATTGAGTGTAGGCCAGTCCTTAATGGCTTTGATTTTATCCTCGTGAGCTTCCATACCATTTTTGGAGATTATAAATCCTAAGAAATAAACCTTGTCCTGTGCAAAGGAGCACTTGCTAAAGTTCCCAAATAATTTGGCATTCCTAAGGGTATGGAAAATGGTACTAAGGTGGTTAAGGTGTTGTGGAAGGTCCATGCTATACACTAATATGTCGTCAAAGTAGACAACAATGAACTTACCAAGGTATTCTTTGAGTACATGGTGCATGAGCCGCATGAACGTACTTGAGACATTAGAATGCTCGAAGGGCATGACCATCCATTCAAACAAGCCATACTTGGTTTTAAACGCTGTCTTCCACTCATCTCCTTCCTTCATGCGTATTTGATGATAACCACTCTTAAGGTCCACTTTGGAAAAGATTGAGGCTCCACTGAGCTCATCTAACCTGTCCTCGAGCCTAGGGATGGAAAATCTATATTTGACTGTGATGTGGTTTACGGCTCGGCTATCGATGCACATTCTCATGGTACCATCTTTCTTAAGAACTAATAATGAGGGAACTGCACAGGGGCTCATGGACTCTCTTATGTAGCCCTTATCCAAGAATTCTTGCTCCTGATCTTGCAGTTTTTTGGTCTCTTCGGGGTTCATTCGATAGGCTGGTCGATTAGGTAGGGCAGCTCCGGGTTGGAGATCAATTTAGTGTTCTATGCCACGTAGGGGTGGCAATCCTTTAGGTAAATCTTCGTGAAACACGTCTTGGAACTGATGTAGTAAGGTTTTAACGGGGTGAGGTATGTCTCCTAACTCCATCACTCTATCCCGGTATAGTATCAAAATCATGGGATCCCCTTTAAGTACGGATGCTTCTAATGCAGCCTTAGTCATGAAGAGACTCGCTTTATTCTTTTCTTCTCTTTTAATAGCTTCATTCTTAGCTATCTGCTCAGAGGTCATAGGTGCTAACTTAAAAGCTTTACCTTCAAATTAGGGGGAATAGTAGTTGGAATGTCCATCGTGGTTCACTTTTCGGTCAAATTGCCAAGGTCGGCCTAAAAGCAAATGACTCGCACTCATAGGCACAACATCTCAAAGAATCGAGTCCTTGTACTTGCCTAAAGCAAACTCAACTCTTACTTGCTTAGTAACTTTAACATCGTCTCTATTATCTAACCATTTAAGCTTATAGGGGTGGGGGTGAGCACTAGTCTCTAACCCTAACTTAGTCACTAAGTCTTTTGAGGCTACGTTCGCACAACTTCCTCCATCAATAATGAGAGAACACAACTTATCCTTGATGAGGCATTTACTATGGAAGATGTTCTCATGCTGGCAATCTTCTCCCGAACTCTTGGTTATAAGAACTCGTCTTCTTACCATAAGTAAAGGGCCATGGGGAGCATGAATAACTTCTTCTACCGAATCACTCTCGTCCTCATCCTCTCCTACTTCTTCTATTTCCTCTTCAAACTCATCTTCACTTACGAACTCAC
Source organism: Begonia peltatifolia (assembly GCA_022433055.1). Lineage (NCBI taxonomy): Eukaryota > Viridiplantae > Streptophyta > Magnoliopsida > Cucurbitales > Begoniaceae > Begonia > Begonia peltatifolia. The sequence goes on along the minus strand of CM039517.1, from coordinate 12,332,885 downwards.
CGATGTCTTTCTTAATGATCATGACAGGACGGTTCGGGCATTGGGCCATGAAATGACCTACGCCGTGACACTTGCAGCACTTGAGGTTGCATGTTCTCTGTCCAGTGGGATTGTCTCTTGTAGGCTTGACCTCTGGTCCTTTAGGGTTTATTGGTTTACTAGTTCATTCTTTGGGAGGCCAATGTCTTTGAAAAGGCTTTTTCCAATCAGCCTTGGTCACTGGTTTGTTAGCCTCAGGTGGCTTAGGAGTGTATTTGGGGAATTGGTTAATCTTAAATGATTGGGTGGCTTTCTTCTTCCTTTTGAGTTGGCGTTCGACTTTTAGGGCCATCTGAACTACTATGTCCATAGATTCTATTGGGTGCAATTCTACGGCGTCAGCAATGTCATAATTCAAGTCATGGATAAACCTAGCTATGGTTTGCTCTTCGGGTTCTTCTAGTTCTCCTCGAATTTTGAGAGTCTCGAACTCTGTAAGTTATTCCTCTACAGTTAGACTTCCTTGCTTGAGGTTATGTATTTGCATGATCAATTCTTGTTTGTAATGACTAGGGATAAATCTCTTCATCATGATAGATTTCATCTTTCTCCAAGTATCAATAGAGTTAAATCCAGTCCGCGCTCTTTGCGTCCTTACATTAGACCACCAGAGTAAGGCATAGCCGGTAAACTCTACAGAAATCAACTGAATCTTGACTTTGTCGGAGTAGTTATAACAATCAAAAATCCTCTCAACCTTCTTTAACCATTTTAAAAATGTTGTCCCGTCGCATGTTCCATTAAAAGGGGGTACTTGTATCTTAACGTTTCGGAGGTCGTCACGGTCTCTATGTCGATCTCGTCTAAACTCATCATGATTCCTATGAATTGGTGAACAAAAGTTTTCTTCTTCATCCAAGGTCCACTCATCATCCTCATCGTAGTCATAGTTAGGGTGCCTATCCCTAGAATGCTCAATCTCAGCTTCATCACCTAAGGGCTCTTGGTCTCTAACTCATCTCCTAAGATTGTCATTTCGTCTCCTAGGTATAGTGTCTTGGGAGGAATCTCTACGCTGGTTAGGATGACGTCCACTCATAACTTGTTCAAATTTTAGGTTCATATCATGAAGTTGTTTACTTAGGGTTCCAACCATTCCACTTAAACCATTTAGTTGACCTTGCATACTTGACTCTCCCTCTTGATGGGTGTGAGTCACTTTATGGGGAATGTCCTTGTCCCGGCTCGGTGGATTGGGTTATGGGGTCATATTTGGGTTTGGGCCGATTTGGAATCTACTTCTTGTTTTCATGTTTAAGTCTTAGAAAAGGGAACTTCAATCATGTTTAAACCTTATGTCTTAAAGCATTATGAATGGTAACCTAACTAAGGTAATTGACGTAATCTCCTTTTAAGTTTGTTTGTTTCTTTTGTTTTGTTTTGTTTTGATATTTTGTTTTCTTTTTTTTTTTTATGAACAACTAGTAGAGCAAAATAAATACTATGAACAAAAAGGAAAGGAATTCATCACTTTTGGATCATGCAATTTAGATTAAATTGTCAAAGATAAAACATTGTTCACTAACTTCTCGGGTGTGCGAGAAGTTCATCAAAATATGCACTAGATTAAACCTCGGTTTGCTCCAAGAATTTTAACAACAATTGAGTAATAATAAAAAACATCAAATTAGGTTTAACATGCAGCCAAATTTTCGTGCCTTGGAACAACTTTCAGCCATGCACAAAGTGGTCCCAACTATCAGCATCAAACTTGCCATTTTTGTGCACACAAAACAGTTTTTTTTTGCAAAAAGTATGTTTTCCTTTAACCAAAACAGCATCTATTTGAATTTTAAACAACAACAAACCGAAAAAGGACACATGCTTCAGCTACATAACATGTTAACTTAAGTCTAAAGAGTTATAGACTTGGTCTTGTGCAAAAAAAACAGGTCACAACAACAAGATATAACATACTATTCTCGGCAATGTCAAAAATAGAAATTTCATGCTACTGTGTCTCGGTTTTAGGCAAACTTTAAACCGAATCACATATAACATTTGACATGCCTAGTATTCATTCTTAGCAGAGGATATAAGCAGCAATATGCATAAAAATGTTCATTTAAATCAAGCTGCAAGTTTTCGGTTATTAGTGCACACAAACTAGTCATCAAAAGAAATACTAAACTTTGAACTATGCAGATTTCTAACAAAGTGCATTAAACATTTTAAACCGATGCAACCATCAAGCTAACCATATGATTTTAAAGCTCAACATGCATGCTTAAGTACTTAACAAGCCATGTGAGGTGCTGGAAATGTAAAAACACAGCAAGAAAAAGTGTTGCTCCCGAAATAGAAAAGAAGACAACAAGTACTAAAGTGGTCAGCATTTGTTTAACCAAAAGGGGAAGGAATTTGCAGCCACGAAAATGGAGTCTAAGGCCTAATATTTCTTCATGCTTAGATGTTTAACAACTCAAGAAACATGCTGGAGATGATTTTAGCTCAAAAGAAATCGGAAATAAAACAAAGAAACCGCAAGCAATCAATAACCCGAATAGGTGAGCAATGAAACCCGGTTTTAGGCTTTAAGGTGCAGCCATCCAAATGAGTTTGGAAAGCCAAACTAACTTGATTTCTAGCCCTCCAAGGGGCCCTCCTATGCTCTGATACCAAATGTTGCGGTCTAACCTCTGCTCGGTCACTAGAATGCACTATAGATTGGTTAGGCCCTCGGATCCTGGCCAAGCCGAGAAACCCTTGAGAAAAACAATAAAATGAATAACCAAATGTACTTGGAATGAAATGAAATTCGGTGTGAGATTAGTGGAGTGAGTGAGGTGTCTGATGGTGGTGGTTGTGGTCCAAGTTGATTAGAAATGACAAAGTTATACATACAAACCCGCAAGTCGGCCGAAGAGACAATGTGATGTTCTCGGCAATCACAACCTTTCCATTGAAAGGTTTTCAACTTGGGGAACCGGTTTTGGCCACTCTCTTCTTGTTTCCTTCCCTTGAAAGGGAGGAGAGAAAAGTGGAACACAAGCTCGAGCAACAACCTTGAGTTGACAAACTAGGAGGCTACTCATAATCGGTTCATGGAACCGAGCACTTACCTTGAAAAGGTGATGGAAAACTCCCTCGATTTCCTCTAGAAAATATGCCGATGCTCATTAACTTTGCCAACCAAAATACACACACCAATGCTACGCTTACATAGGCCTAGGATAGAGGGGTTTAGGGCTGTGCTTTTGGTCTTCAATACTTGGAGGATTGTAGCTTGTAATCGGTTCCAAAGTGAGGTATTGTGCGGCCGAGATGGTGGCAACCAAGAGGTGATCAATGGCTTGCTGAATGCCATGCCATGGATCCATGTTTCTTCCACAAAAGGTAAAGGGGACAAGCATCTCAAATGGCAGCCCAATGGTGTGGCCAAATCGGGAGGTTGGCCACCACTTGTGGCACTTCCTCCTTGGCGCGCGCGAGGCCGAGAATGGCATGTTTGCATGCCCGAATGATGCTCCAAATGTAAACCAAACCCGAAACTCTTTCCATCATCTATCCTAACCATTCAACCTAATCCTAAATGCCTAATGCATGCACATAATAATAGGTTAAACAAGAAGGCCAATGTTTGCCCAAAAAGTTCAAAATAAAACATTACATAGAATTTGGCTCGGGAAGACAAATTCCCTTAATAGCATCATGATCTTCAATGGTGGCTTCCCATGCAAGGATGTGTCTCGGTTGCTCCATGTCTTGAATATCCACTTCCCACTTTAAACTTTCAATTTTCGGCGCCATTAAATCATTACCTGCACCAGAAACAAACGTGTGCGAATGTAAGTTAATTAAAGTGTGTGCTTGGACTTGAGATCGTGTGACGGGCGTATGGGGCACATCACAATATAAGCCTAACTCTCAGTAAATAGTGCAAAAATGAACATGAAAACTATCAATGCAACCCTAACATATGCAGTCACTACTTCCTCACTAATGTTGTCACACAATAACACGTGTCGCATGATCCTTATATAGAGTTGTAAAGAGCATCAGGTTTGCCAAGTCGATTCTCCTTCTACAGCGAAGGGCGAATCACTTCTTTCGAGGCTGCGCTGTACAACCGCCCCAAGAAGCTGACCCTCAAGCCACACCATCCCTGGCACGTCGCCACCGTTCCAGCTCAACTTGCAATGGGGCCCAAGAGTCGTACACGTATCTCATATCAACGATTCTCTTATAGAGTTGGGAAGCGAATCAAGCTTTCCAAGTCGATTGTCTATCTGTGTCGAAGGGCAAATCACTTCTTTAGAGGCTATGTAACCGTTTTTCTCACCATTTGCATATCACGCTCATACTTAAAACCATGCTCAAATTCATTTTCGTTACACTTATCAAAACATGAAGCATCACTAAACAAAACATGCAAAACACGCAATACCTCCCTACCGTCCCATGGTGTAGGCTCATAAGGGCAATGCACATGCAAACACTACTTACCTGGCGTCCTAGCTTTCCGTGGGGCGCGTTTCTATCACGTCCTCGGGCTACATACCAATTCACATTAAAACTCATATCACAACTAATCCCACGTACTAAAAATTACGACTAATAACTCAATCCACCAAAGCCCGACCAAAACGGCTCACTAAACTCGAATTCTGGCAAAAAATTAACCTAACTTCCAACACGCATAACTTTTGCGTCGGTTGTCGAAATCACTCGATTCCAACGGTTAAATGTTCCACTCATAACCTAGTTTAACATACGAAAAGGTTTTCTAAAACAAATGTTCATTGCCAGGCCGAAAGTTCAAAAATAGTTCCAATTTAGGGCTTTAAATCCTACATTCTTAGTTTCTCGCTCAAACTCGCTCACTTCCTCACCAATCCATCGAATTTATCATCAATAATCCACAACAATCAATAATAACACCAATAAGCAATCAAATCCAAATACCCTAAATTTATATTCATCAATCTCTTCTCAAACTCTAGTTTCAACCCAAAACTACGCTATAACTACTTAAACTTACCTTAAATCGTTCGAATTGAGCAGAAATAAAGGACACTGTCAGCTTAACGGGGAAACAACAAGGAAAGGGTGAGGAAGACTCCACATTGCACAGGGAGAAACGATAACGCAGGGAGACTCTCGGTGAATGAAAAAAAAAAGGGAGGGGAGGGGTTTCTGCCTCTTCCCTTTCCTATCATTAATTATAATTACCTTTTTATCGTCACCATTTCATCATCTAGTGAAACGGTTATTCGACCCGTGCTCGGCTGGAATTTCACAAATTTCAATTTTCCATTAACCTCGAAATAGTTCTTTATCTAGCCATACAAATTCTCTTCTATCAATTCTGACTCGAACTCTGCCGTTTATCACTCCGACAACCTGAAATTGTACTAACGAAAATTAAGGGGTGTTACACCTAAACATACAAGTTGACACTCTTTTATCATTTTTCATTAAGCGATCGACACTAGCAGACCCAGGTCAACATCTACTCAACTTCACTTGCTCGTGTCTTCTTTAATTCAAACCTCATTTACCTCCGCATAAAATGAGTAAAATAAAACGTTTTCCATACTAACATATTAAAGTAAATCCATTCATTTAACATTTTCTTAAAATTTAGACTAGTTGAAATAACATTCTAACTATCCAAATTCTTTGTTCAACCTTCAAACAATTTATACATATACATTTTACCTAAAACATCAAGAAACGGCCCACAGGTCAAAATCGCCCCAACAGCTAGAAGCACATGCCATGGATGTCCTCACCAACGACACTATCAACCGTCTTGGGGATCAACGTGACGTGCCCCATAGGCCTGTCTCACGATCTCAAGTCCAAGCACACACTTTAATCAACTTACATTCTCACACGTTTGTTTCTGTTGCAGGTAATGATCCAATGGAACCGGAACTTGAAAGCTTAAAGTGGGAATTGGAGACTCAAGACATGGAGCAACCGAGACACATCCTTGCATGGGAAGCCTCCATTGAAGATCATGAAGCTCTTAAGCGAATTTGTATTCCCGAGCCAACTTTTATGTAATGTTTTATTTTGAACTTATTGCTCAAACATTGGCCTTCTTGTTTAACTCATTATTATGTACATGCATTAGGCATTTAGGATTAGGTTGAATGGTTATGATAGATGATGGAAAGGGTTTCGGGTTTGGCTTACATTTGAAGCTTCATTCGGGCATGCAAACATGCCATTCTCGGCCACGCGCGCGCCAAGAAGGAAGTGCCGCAAGTGGTGGCCAACCTTACCCGATTTGGCCACACCATTGGGCTACCATTTGGGATGCTTGTCCCCTTTACCTTTTGTGGAAGAAACATGGATCCATGACATGACATTCAGCAAGCCATTGATCACCTTTTGGCTGCCACCATCTCAGCCGCACATTGCATTATTTTGGAGCCGGTTACAAGCTTCAATTCACCAAGTTTTGAAGACCAAAAGCACAGCCCTAAGCCCCTCCATCCTAGGCTTATATACGTATAGCATTGGTGTGTGTATTTTGGTTGGCAAAGTTAATGAGCATCGGCATATTTTCTAGAGGAAACAGAGGGAGTTTTCCATCACCTTTCCAAGGTAAGTGCTCGGTTCCATGAACCGATTAGGAGTAGCCTCCTAGCTTGGCAACTCAAGGTTGTTGCTCAAGCTTGTGTTCCACTTTTCTCTCCTCCCTTTCAAGGAAAGGAAACAAGAAGGAAGTGGCCAAAACTGGTTCCCCAAGTTGAGAACCTTTCCATGGAAAGGTTGTGATTGCCGAGAACATCACATTGTTTCTTCGGCCGACTTGCGGGTTTGTTTACATAACTTTGTCATTTCTAATCAACTTGGACCACGACCACCACCATCACACACCTCACTCACTCCACTAATCTCACACCAAATTTCGTTTCATTCCAGGCACATTTGGTTCTTCATTTTATTGTTTTTCTCAAGGGTTTCTCGGCTTGGCCGAGATCCGAGGGCCTAACCGATCCATCATGCATTCTAGTGACCGAGCAGGGGCTTGGTCGTAACATTTGGTATCAGAGCATAGGAGGGCCCCATGGAGTGCTAGAAATCAAGTTAGTTTGGCTTTCTAAAGTCATTTGGATGGCTGCACCTTAAAGCCTAAAACCGGGTTTCATTGCTCACCTATTCGGGTTATTGATTTGCTTGCAGTTTCTTTGTTTTATTTCCAATTTTTTTTTTAGCTAAAATCATCTCCAGCATGTTTATTGAGTTTTTAAACATCTAAGCATGAAGAAATATCAGCCCTTAGACTCCATTTTCGTGGCTGCAATTTCCTTCCCCTTTTGGTTAAACAATTGCTAACCACTTTAGTACTTGTTGTCTTCTTTTCTATTTTGGGAGCAACACTTTTTCTTGCTGTGTTTTAACATTTCCAGCACCTCACATGTCTTGTTAAGTACTTAAGCATGCATGTTTAGCTTTAAAATCATATGATTAGCTTGATAGTTGCATCGGTTTAAAATGTTTAATGCACTTTGTTAGAAAACCGCATAGTTCAAAGTTTAGTCTTTCTTTTGATAACCGGTTTGTGTGCACTAATAACCGAAACTTGCAGCTTGATTTAAATGAACATTTTTATGCATATTGCTGCTTATATCCTCTGCTAAGAATGAAAGTTAGGCTTGTCAAATGTTACATGTGATTCGGTTAAAGTTTGCTTAAAATCCGAGACACAATAGCATGAAATTTCTATTTTTGACATTGCCGAGAATAGTATGTTATATCTTGTTGTTGTGACCTGTTTTTGTTTTCACAAGACCGAGCCTATAACTCTTTAGACTTAAGTTAACATGTTATGTAGCTGAAGCATGTGTTCTTTTTCAGTTTGTTGTTGTTTAAAATTCAAATAGATGCTGTTTTGGTTAAAGGAAAACATACTTTTGCAAAAAACAGTTTTGTGTGCACAAAAATGGCAAGTTTGATGTTGATGGTTGGAACCACTTTGTGCATGGCTGAAAGTTCTTCCAAGGCATGAAATTTGGCTGCATGTTAAACCTAATTTGATGCTTTTATTATTGCTCGATTGTTGTTAAAATTCTTGGAGCAAACCGCGGATAAAACTAGTGCCTAATTTTTTAGTGAATTGTCACACATCCGAGAGTAGCTAGCAATGTTTTATCTTTGACAATTTAATCTAAATTGCATGATTTCCTTTCCTTTTTCCTCATAATACTTACCTTGCTTTACTAGTTTTGCATACAAAAAAAAAATTAATAATAATAACAAAACAAAAGAGAGAAACAAACTTAAAGGAGATTACATCAATTACCTTAGTTAGGTTACCAATCCTAATGCTTTAAGACTTAAGGTTTAAATATGATTGAAGTCCCCTTTCCTAAGACTTAAACATGAAAACAAGAAGTGGATTCCAAATTGGCCCTAACCCAAATATGACCTCAGAACCCAATCCACTGAGTCGGGGCAAGGACATTCCCCAAAAGGAGACTCACACCCATCAAGAAGGAGAGTCAAGTATGCAAAGTCAACTAAACGGTTTAAGTGGAATGGTTGGAACCCTAAGTAAACAACTTCATGATATGAACCTAAAATTTGAACAAGTTATGAGTGGACGTCATCCTACCCACCGTAGAGATTCCTCCCAAGACACTATACTTAGGGGACGAAATGACAATCTTAGGAGACGAGTTAGAGACCAAGAGCCCTTAGATGATTAAGCTGACATTGAGCATTCTAGGGATAGACACCCTAACTATGACTACGGTGAGGATGATGAGTGGACCTTGGATGAAGAATAAAACTGTCGCCCACCAATTCATAGGAATCATGATGAGTTTAGACGAGACCGACATAGAGACTGTGACGACCTCCAAAACGTTAAGATACAAATTCCCTCCTTTAATGGAACATGCGACGGGATAACATTTTTTAAATGGTTAGAGAAGGTTGAGATAATTTTTGATTGTTATAACTACTCCGACAAAGCCAAGATTCAATTGGTTTCTGTAGAGTTTACCGGCTATGCCTTACTCTGGTGGTTTAATGTAAGGACACAAAGAGCGCGGACTGGATTTAACTCTATTGATACTTGGAGAAAGATGAAATCTATCATGACGAAGAGATTTGTCCCTAGTCATTACAAATAAGAATTGATCATGCAAATACATAACCTCAAGCAAGGAAGTTTAACTATAGAAGAGTACCTTACAGAGTTCGAGACTCTCAAAATTCAAGGAGAACTAGAAGAACCCGAAGAGCAAACCATAGCTAGGTTTATCCATGGCTTGACTTATGACATTGCTGACGCCGTAGAATTGCATCCCATAAACTCTGTGGACATAGTAGTTCAGATGGCCCTAAAAGTCGAACGCCAACTCAAAAGGAAGAGGATAGCCACCCAATCATTTAAGATTAACCAACTCCCCAAATACACCCCTAAGCCACCTGACGCTAACAAACCAGTGACAAAGGTTGATTGGAAAAAGCTTTTTCAAAGACATTGGCCTCCCAAAGAATCAACTAGTAAACCAATAAACCTTAAAGGACCAGAGGCCAAGCCTACAAGAGACAACCCCACTAGACAGAGAGCATGCGACCTCAAGTGCTGCAAGTGTCACGGCGTAGGTCATTTTATGGCCCAATGCCCGAACCGTTGTGTCATGATCATTAAGGAAGACACCGGCTAGTTCGTAAGTGAAGATGAGTTTGAGGAGGAAGTAGAAGAAGTAGGAGAGGATGAGGACGAGAGTGATTCGGTAGAAGAAGTTATTCATGCCCCCAATGGCCCTTTACTTATGGTGAGAAGACGAGTTCTTATAGACAAGAGTTCTGGAGAGGGTTGTCAGCGTGAGAACATCTTCCATGGTAAATGCCTCATCAAGGATAAGTTGTGTTCTCTCATTATTGATGGAGGAAGTTCTGCAAATGTAGCCTCCAAGGACTTAGTGACTAAGTTAGAGTTAGAGACTAGTGCTCACCCCTACCCCTATAAGCTTAAATGGTTAGATGATAGAGACGATGTTAAAGTTACTAAGCAAGTAAGAGTTGAGTTTGCTTTAGGCAAGTACAAGGACTAGGTTCTATGCGATGTTGTGCCTATGAGTGCGAGTCATTTGCTTTTAGGCCGACCTTGGCAATTTGACCGAAAAGTGAACCACGATGGACATTCCAACTACTATTCCCTCAAATTCGAAGGTAAAGCTTTTAAGTTAGCACTTATGACCCCTGAGCAGATAGCTAAGGATGAAGCTACTAAAAGAGAAGAAAAGAATAAAGCGAGTCTCTTCATGACTAAGGCTGAATTAGAAGCATCCGTACTTAAAGGGGATCCCATGATTTTGATAGTATACCGGGATAGGGTGATGGAGTTAGGAGACATACCTCACCCCATTAAAACCTTACTACATCAGTTCCAAGACGTGTTTCCCGAAGATTTACCTAAAAGATTGCCACCCCTACGTGGCATAGAACACCAAATTGATCTCGAACCCGGAGCTGCCCTACCTAATCGACTAGCCTATATAATGAACCATGAAGAGACCTAAAAACTGCAAGATCAGGTGCAAGAATTGTTGGATAAGGGCTACATAAGAGAGTCCATGAGCCCCTGTGCAGTTCCCTCACTATTAGTTCCTAAGAAAGATGGCACCATGAGAATGTGTGTCGATAGCCGAGCCGTAAACCACATCAAAGTCAAATATAAATTTCTCATCCCTAGGCTCGAGGACATATTATATGAGCTCAGTGGAGCCTCAATCTTTTCCAAAGTGGACCTTAAGAGTGGTTATCATCAGATACGCATGAAGGAATTAGATGAGTGGAAGACAGCGTTTAAAACCAAGTATGTCTTGTTTGAATGGATGGTCATGCCCTTCGGGCTTTCTAACGCTCCAAGCACGTTCATGCGTCTCATGCACCATGTACTCAAAGAATACCTTGGTAAGTTCATTGTTGTCTACTTTGACGACATATTAGTGTATAACATGGACCTTCCACAACACCATAACCACCTTAGTACCCTTTTCCATACCCTTAGGAAAGCCAAATTATTTCGAAACCTTAGCAAGTGCTCCTTTGCCCAGGACAAGGTTTATTTCTTGGGCTTTATAATCTCCAAAAATGGTATGGAAGCTGACGAGGATAATCAAAGCCATTAAGGACTGGCCTACACCCAATTCTATATCGGAAGTACGAAGTTTCCACGGGCTAACCTCCTTTTATCGAAGATTTATCCAGAACTTTAGCTCATTAGCTGCACCCCTTACCGACTGCACCAAGAAAGGGAAAGAGTTTACTTGGACCCCGATTTGTCAAAAAAGCTTTGAGTTAATTAAGGAAAAGTTATGTCATTCCCTCGTACTTGCTCTTCCTGACTTCAACAAGGTATTCGAAGTCAAAAGTGATGCGTCAGGAGTTGGAATAGCAGCAGTACTTATGCAAGACCCACGACCCATCGCATATTTCAGTGAAAAGATGAAATGAGCCGTGCTCAATTATTCTACTTATGATAAAGAGTTTTACGCAGTTATACGAGCATTAGAGCACTCGCAACATTATCTCTTATCAAGGGAATTCGTTATCAACACTGATCATCAAGCCTTATGGCACATTAAGAGCCAATATAAGCTGAACAAAAGGCATGCAAAATGGGTAGAATTTTTAGAGAGGTTTCCATATACCCTAAAGTATCTTAAGGGAGAAAATAATGTAGTAGCAGATGCCCTATCTAGGAAGCACATCCTATTCACTAAGCTAGCAGTGAGATTTTTTGGATTCGAATGGATTAAGGATAGCTACGCGTCTGACCCTGACTTTGCACCTCATTACGCTCGATGCCTAGACAAGGTTGAAGGAGATTATTTCCTCATGGATGGTTATTTGGTAAAAATAGGCAAATTGTGCATCCCTCAAGGAAGCTTACGACGATGCCTTGTGAAAGAAGCTCATTGTGGGGGCTTAGCCAATCATTTCGGGGAAAAGAAGACCCTTGATATGTTGAAGGAACATTTCTTTTGGCCTAACATGATGAAAGATGTGCATCGCCTAGTAAAGACGTGCATAGTCTGCAAGAAAGCCAAAACTAGTTCCCCAAGTTGAGAACCTTTCCATGGAAAGGTTATGATTGCCGAGAACATCACATTGTTTTTTCAGCCGACTTGCGGGTTTGTTTACATTACTTTGTCATTTCTAATCAACTTGGACCACGACCACCACCATCGCACACCTCACTAACTCCACTACTCTCACACCAAATTTCGTTTCATTCCAAGCACATTTGGTTGTTCATTTTATTGTTTTTCTCAAGGGTTTCTCGGCTTGGCCGGGATCCAAGGGCCTAACTGATCCATCATGCATTTCGTTTCATCATGCTTCAAAATAACTGAACTTCCGAATCAACGCCAAAAATAACACAATGTATACTTTTCCATCAACTCAAAATCATTATTTACATAGAAAAATGACTACTAACGTTTGAAATCCGTCTATACATCCACATGACTTCAGTCGACTCAAAACAACTCAAAACGACTCAGAACGATTTCGACTAAACTCGAATTAAATAAACTCCCTTTGTAATGCCACGGGAAAACCTACTTGATTCCCGGTACGTGCACTACTCTGATATCAACTCTTCACATCCCTCGGTCCATCTTGGATGGGTTTGACACTTACTCTTTATTTCACTCATATCGTAAAATTCGTGTAAAATTTTAAAACTTTTATTCCTCAACCTAAAACAACATTTTTGAAAAGATATTTTTTTTAAATGGCATTGCAGCAGAAAATCAAAAAAAATCAGTTCAGACGACACTTTATTTTGTTTCACATAAAACGAAGACACCCGATCGACACCTTTATTCGCCGGTCGACACTTGGGTCGTCTCGGGATTTTCATCGGTTGACATCGAAAACACGGGTCGACACTACATTTCTCTCGGGTCTTTTCGTCGGTCGACACTGGGAACACTGGTCGACACTTCTACATTCAACTCAGAGAGGGGTCAACACTTGTTTTCACAGGTCGACACTTTGACCCTCTCTGCCCGCGCAGGTCGACCCTCGCGGTCGACACCGCTGCCCTTTTTCACTATCCGGTCGACACCTATAACTAGGTGTCGACTCTTACTTCGGCTCTGCCAGTGCCGGTCGAACCTCGCGGTCGATCATTTCCTTCCATTTTACACTGACCGGTCGACACTTGTCGACTTCGGTTGACACTTTACACCAGTATGCATAGATTAACACTAGCTTATAGAAAACATTCGATGAAAATCCCACGAATTAAATCCACAAAGTAAAGACCTGTATTTTTAAACATGCTTCTTTCAAGTAAATTCAAAATAAAACTTAATCTCTACTCCCATCCCGACTATCACCATACCATACAATTCTAAATATCGCCATGGTCGAGCCGCCCAAACAACTGCCTGCACTGGCATGCAGCATACGCCTCCAACCCCATCCCAGGCATGTTCGTCACCTAGCAACTTATCAGAAAGCTCGTCATCAACTACACCATGGAACACAAAACGTAAGCCTAATGCTTAACAAGTATGGAGCATGAAGTAAAATCAATGCACAACTAAACCCCTAACACATGCAGTTTCTACACTTTGTTTCGTTTTCGTTTTCATTATTATCATCTTTCACTTTCACGTGAGTTAAGTAGCCCGCACATCCTGCTCCACTCAGGATAGCCACACTATGACCCACGGAGCAAGATTGGAGGCACACATCGTGATCACACACGGGATAGCCACACCAAATCTCCTTCCGTCATCGATCATAGAACCCTCTAGTGTCTTCTCACTAGCACGTTAACGACGAGGCGTTCACAAACCATGTCATCTTACATACATTCATCCATGGAAACCCCCTAGTGCTTTCTCACTATCATGTTAACGACGAGGCGTTCGCCCATACGTGCCATCTTTTCTTATCTGATTACATTTCATATGCACAATTGGAAACATGCTCAAAACCCGTCTTTCGTAGTTCAAAATCATGATGCATAACAACACATATGCATAACCCACTGACCAAACAACCAAACAATAATAAAGGCAAACAATTAATCAAGCAAACCAACAATCCTATCATTCCATGGTGCAGGCCCGAAGGCAAACCACAATTAATCCATCACTTACCTGGCGTTCTCAAAATCTTTCGTGCTTCGTAACTTCGTGCTCTAATTGAAATACCTATAAAATTATACATCCATCAATTCCAACTCGTCAAATTCATAATTTCATAACTTGAAAGTCCTAATCTCCTACCAATACCGACACTCTCCATAAAACCCGAAATCCTACTCGATTTCATACCAACTTTGGAAATTCACAACTTCTCTAATACTCGTCCGAATTGGATGATCCAACGTGCTACAAACTCCACAGGATGTCTAGTTCCCAATGGTTTCATCTATTTCTTATTGGACATTCATAACTTGCCTGAAAGTGACCGAATGGATAACGCTCAATAATTCAAGCGTTCGGCTTTCCCAACACTAAATCTTCATCATCAAATTTTGTAAACTACTTCTATTCCTAGCTTAGGCACCAACATGCAGATTAAAATTGACTCTACATTCAATTTCTCTCTTTGGTTTTCACCGAATCACTTGATACCCTAGTTAACTCCGTTTTTGTCGATAAAAAAACCACTAACGCACTAACCAGCTACACAAAACCACCTAAAATTTACTGTGATTCGGAAGAATGAAAGAAGAATTGATTGAGCTGTGGAGGAGGGGAGATCGCCGGCTCGCAGGAGAGAAGAGAAAACAGGAGTGGAAGGGAAATGCACTGAGGCGAGGGAGAACACCGATGGTGTTCTCTCTTTTTTTTTTTAATATTATTTTATTTTATCTTTACTAATTACCAAACTGCCCTCCGTCTTTAACCATTTCATAAATCTGTCATACTGTCCAATTATTGTCGGATTCTTAAATTTTTCTTTACACCATTAACCTCAAAATAATCTTTTACTTTGGAGCAGAAATTCTCCGTTATCAATTATGACCAAAACCATAGCGATTATAATTACAAAAATCCGTAATTAATTTAAACGGAAATTTCGGGTGTTACACCCTTACATACCTTGACCCTGGTCAAAATGCACCAATAGCTGCCCGCACCGTCCACGAGCGCACTTCTCCAACTACTTGTTACTCCTGGGCACAGTCTGAGTTGTAACGCCCAAAAATTTCTGTTAAATAATTTTTGGATTTTCGGAGCGGTAAACGACAGAGTTTTTGTCGGAATTGAGAGCAGAAAATTCCTACCCTTAAGTAAAAGATTATTTTGAGGCTAAGGGAGGAGAGATAATTCAAGAATTCGACCGAAAATGAGATGAATAGCCGTTTGAGAAAATATTAAAGTGTGAGGGCAAAAAGATAATTATATTTAATTATTAATTTAAAAATATATATATATATAACAAAGAGGGAGGAGGATCGTAAATCCTCTCCCTCTCTGCTTCTTCTGCCTTTCACCGGCGTGAAATGAAGGAAATAAGCCTCCCTTAGTGATTTTCCATTCCAACGACGTTAAGCCAAAAACCTTACTCAGTTTTCTACTCCATTTCAATAATAAGATAGATTTTTGAGTAGTTTATGGTTTAGTTTAGTTAAGGGAGATAGAGCTGGATGAGAAATTTTGGTGGGTAGAGATTTAAGGTTTTCGGATTTGAGTGTTTATGAGATTTACTATTGATTTCTGTGGGTTATTGATGATTAATGTGACGAATTGGTGAGAAGGTGAGCGAGTTTGAGCGAGAAACTGAGAAGGTAAGATTTTAAGCCATAAAACGGAACTGTTTTTGAATTTATGACCTGGATACAAACGTTTGTTTTATAAAATCTTTTGGTATGTTAAACTAGGTTATGAGTGGAGCATTTAGCCGCTAGAATCGTGTGATTCAGACAACCAACGCAAAAATTATGCGCGTCGGGGGTTAGATTGGTTTTTGGCTGAGTCAGATTAGTGAACCATTTTAGCAGAGCTTTGGTGAAACGAGTTAGTGAAATTTTAGTACGCGGGATGAATTGTGGAATGAAATTTAATGTGATTTGGTTATGTGGTAGGTAGAGCTGAGGAAGTGATAGAAACGGGCACGACTAGAGCTAGGACACTAGGTAAGTAGTGTAGTAGTAGTTTTGCCCTCGGGCCTACATCATAGTATAGTAGGTCGCATTGCACGTTTATATTATGTTATACTTTATTGATTGTGCATCATGGTTTTAATTTACGATACGAAACGAAAATGAATTTCCATGTTTTTACGAAGTGAAATAGTAGAATGAGATGAAACAAATGAAACGAGAAGATACGTAAGAAGATAATAAAGGTGGGGTTGAGTGGTCTTGTCCTGAGAGGTGGAGCGCGAGGTGTATCACTCGTCCTCCGCTTTACGTGGTGACCTTGTCCCGAAAGGTGGACCGCGAGGAGTGTCACTTTTCTAGATTAAGGTTGGCCTTGTCCCGAGAGGTGGACCGCGAGGTGTGTCACCTTGATCTAGCACATAAAAAAGAACCTTGTAGTAAGAAGATAAAGAAGATGTAAGAAAGAGACGAAAACGAAAGTAGAGACAAAACTGTAGAAACTGCATATGTTAGGATGTGAATGTTTTTCAATGTTTAATTTTATATCCATTACTTACTTAGCATTAGGCTAATAGTTGAGTTATGTGATGTAGGTGACGACGCAGTAGCTAGTGAGTATCCCGAGCATGCATAGGACTAAGACGCAGTTGGAAGAGGACGTTCGTGGATAATCCAGCCGGCTATTAGTGCATTTTGGACGTGGTGTTCATAGGTATGGGTTTATGGAGCGGGTATAGGTGGTTTTGAGTCGTTTTGTGAGTAATAGGATTTCCAACATTTGTAGTCGTTTTTGTGTATATAATGGATTTCGAGTTGATGGGAAAAGTGTGTGTTAGGTCAAAATTAGAGTTATGTTGATGTCCGATCGATTTTGCGAAGTTTTTTTAAGGTTTTTACTGAGGTTCTGGGGAGGAAGTGTCGACCGAAGTCCATGAGTGTCGACCGGTTAGTGTAAATGGGGAGGTGAGTGTTGACCGCGGGGTTCGACCAATGCGAGCAGAGAAAAGTTATGTATCGACCGGTGACCATAGATGTCGACCGATCAGTGTAAAATCAGTGAGAGTGTTGACCGCGGGGATCGACCTTTGCGGGCAGGAGGGTCAAAGTGTCGACCTGTGAAAGCAGGAGTCGACCACTCTCCCAAATAAATGTGGATGTGTCGACTTGTGATTCCTAGTGTCGACCGACGAGAAGACACGAGGGGAACGCAGTGTCGACCGGCGTTCGCCAGTGTCGACCGATGCAAACTCGAGATGAGCCAGGTGTCAATCGGCATTTGTAGGTGTCGACCGGTCTCTACATTTCTATGTTTTAAAAAGGGTGAAGTCCATTTAAACCGTCTTAAAATGAGTTTTCTGCTGTAATGCCGGATTTAAGATGTTTTCAAAAATTTCTTCTTCAGTCGAGGAATTAAGGATTTTAAAATTTTATACGAAATTGTCGAGGAAACAAGTAAGTGTACGGTTGGCGATCTGCGTCCGGGAACGACTCGGGGATGTTAAAGATGTGGTATCGGAGCAGTGAACATACCGGAAACGGGTAGGTTTTTGGGGCGTTACATGAGTAATCACCAGCTATAGCTTCGTCATCTACATCACAGAACTCATCTATTAGTCTAATGCTAAGTAAGTAATGAACATAAAAACATAAACACTGTAAACACACATATCCTAACATATGCAACTTCTACAGTTTTGTCTCTACTTTCATTTTCGTCTCTTTCTTACATCTTCTTTATATTCTTATTACTGGGTTCTTCTTTACGCGCTAGATCAAGGCGACACACCTCGCGGTCCACCTCACGAGACAAGGCCAATCTCGATCTAGTAAAGTGACACACATCGCGATCCACCTCTCGGGATAAGATCACCATGTAAAACGGGGAAAAAAGTGATACAGCTCGCGGTCTACCTCTCGGGACAAGACAACCAACCCTATTTTTATTATCTTCTTACGTATCTTCTCATTTCGTTTATCACATCACATCCTACTATTTCACTACGTAAAGACATGTAAATTCATTTTTGTCTCGTTCTCGTACTTTAAAACCATGATGCATAATGACTAAAGCATAACATAAAATAAACGTGCATGCATCCTACCGAATTGTGGTGTAGGACCGAAGGCAAAACACCTACTGCACTACTTACACTACTTACTTGGCATCCTTAGCAACTTGTTCGTAACTTCGTTCGCTATTCGGAAAACCTATAAAACACACATCAATTAATTACACTTCGTTTAACTTATAAAAATTCTACACATAAGTCATAAACCCTTACTAAACTGCTACTTCTAGCTAAACCAGAGATCCTACACAATTTCTAGCCAAATTCAAAAATGCATAACTTATCCAATACTTGTCTGATTTGGACGATTCGAAATGCTATGGACCCCTGAGGACGTCTAATTCCTCGTGGTCTAATTCAATTCCCAATCTAACAGTTACAGCTTGACCGAATATGGTCGAACGGAAACCGTTCCGTAACCTGAGTATTTTGCTATCTAACGCTCAATATTTTCCATAAAAACCTATAATCTACCCCTACTTCCAACTTAAACACCAATAAATGGATAAATCAACTACAAACCCTCAAAATTTTGTATCTCCTTCCTAAGTTTCGCCAAGACTACCCCATACTCCTTCTAACTGCACTTTTATCACTCAAGACAACTGAAGGATCATCTATCAACTAAGAACTAACTAAGATTTACCATAGATTGAAGATCGATTGAGGAAGATCGTCGCTTAAGAAGAAGTATAGTCAACGGAGGATTTTCTAGCGTGGGGGAGAAGGAGAAAACAGAGAGAGAGAGAGAGAGAGAGAGGGGTTTTTTCTACCTCATTCTCTTTACTTTTATTTTTATATATTAATTATATTATTTAATATAATTCATTCTAATTACTATTTCACCCTCGACCCTTAATCTACTAACTGAACGGTTACTTGGTTTGTTTCCATTTGGATTCTTAAAATCTTCTCTTTTCCATTAAACTCATAATAATCTTTTACCTACTAGTATAAATTCTCCGCTCTCGATTCTGACTAAAACTTTTACCCATTACAATTACGTAAATCCAAAAATCGTTCTAGTGGAAAATTCTGGGTGTTACATTCCACCCTCCTTAAAGACATTTTGTACTCAAAATTTGTTACCTAAACAACTCTGGATATCGCCTTATCATGTCCTAATGGCGCTCCCAAGTTGCTTCTTTTACGTTGTGGTTGCGTCATAGAACCTTAACCATTGGTATCTCCTTGTTGCGTAAAATCTTCACTGCATAATCTAGAATCTCCAATGGCTTCTCCTCATACGTCAAAGCAAGTTGAACGTGAGATCCGGCAAAAAGTTTACTGAAGAAAAATTTCGTATAATTGTTTTCGTGAAATTTTAAATGTAAATTTAAACCGAGCGTGGTATACAAATTTTTGGTTACGCGTGGCACGTCCGTGTAATTTAAAAAATTAAACAAAGATTTGTCGCTAGCGATCGCGTAATCTAAGTAAATAAATTCACGGGTAAATGACGTTAAAATCTAACGAAGGAATTATTCGGGAAAACTCAAGAATAAAAAAGACAAAACTATTAAATAAAACTAATATTAATTAAATAAATAAAATAAAAGTTTAAAAAAAATAAATTTCTTTAAATAAAAGATAAGGTTTTCAGAAGAAAACCATATCTTTTCGTTTTGGGTTTTCAGAAAGAGAGAGGGAGAGAGAAACGGATGAGAGAGGGTGAAGAAACGATGCTTGGTGAAGAGCATTTTTGTAGGATTTGACAAGATCCAAGGTGAGAAACATGTTGGAAATGAGATTTGGCGAAAAATGGTCGAAAAAACGTTGATTTACGACAATTGGAGCGCTGGGTCAGCGACTGCCGAGTCAACTCAGCTATGTGCCGAGTAAACTCAATGGTGAACCGAGTCAACTCCGCTATGGGCCAAGTCAACTCTTGCCCAAGGCTGGGTTTGCTTGGATCGAGTCAACTCAGGCCTAAGGCTAAGTTGGGCCCGAGTTGGACAGTACGTAGCCGTTTTCTGCCGAGTTCGACGCGAATCTAGTTTGGCTGGGTTCATTGGGCCAAGTTACATCTGACCCGAGCCTAATGAAAGCCTGCCAGATTTGACCCAAACCCAATTAGGTCGGGTCAACTCAAGCCCAAGGTCGGGCTAGGCCAGGACCCAACCTATTTCAGGTGGATCTAACCCAGACCCAGCCAATTTCGGTCTAACCCGAACCCAACTTGTTCAGTATGACCCGACTCGATTCTGACACGACCCGAACCAAGGTCAAATTCAATATTGACCGTTGACCGTCAACGTTGACATTGACTGTTGACTTTTGACCAAAAGTCAACTCTTGTCGTTTCGACCCATTTTCACCCTGGCTTCCTTTTTATATCGTCAGCTTATTTAATTCTCAGTAGTCGATGCACATCTGTAAGGATCCATCCTTCTTTTTGACAAATAGGATCACCGCACCCCACGGCGAAAGACTATGACGTATAAATCATTTCTCTACCAACTCCTCCAATTGCTTTTCAAATTCTTTTAATTCTATCGGTGCCAATCTGTAAGGATTCTTCGACACTGGTTTGACCCCTGGATATACATCAATGAAAAACTCTATCTCCCGGTCCGGAGGCAGACAAGGTAGATCATTTAGGAAAACTTCTATGAAGTCTTGAACGACCAAAATATCCAGAGGCTTTGATTCCCTAGAAACTCGTACATCAATAACATTGGTGAGAAAACTAAGAGACTCACCAATTAAAACTTGACGAGAACTGATAGGGGCCATGACAGATATCTTCTAGACATTCCTCGTAGCCTGAAAGGTGTGCTTCTCACCATCAGGTGGTTGAAAATTCATTGTCCCTGTTCTGCAGTTGATTGTAGCATAGCGCTTGAACAGCTAATCCATCCCCAATATCGCATCATACTCAGTTATGCCCATAATAATGAGATCGGCTAATAAATTTTTGCTTCTAGCTGTAACACCCAAAAATTTAACCTTACATTTTTATAAATGTGCATAGGATCCTATATATGTGTATGTATATAGATATTTGAAGAAGGGAAAAATAGAAGAAATGAAGCGAAAGAAGAAAGAAGAATAAGAATAAGAAAAAGGAGGTTGAAAAGTCAATGCGTAGAGTAAGTGTCTGTAAGAGTGGTTTAGCGTGCAGAGGGGAGAAAAGAAAAGAAAAGAAAAGAAAAGAGGAAAAGAAGAGAGTGGAAAAAGAGAAAGCTGAAGTTTGAACAAGTGAATCTCCTTTGTAATTTATGAAAATCACGTTGACGTAATAAAGGACAATTTTGGAATGGACTTCTGAGGTTAGGTTGTTCATACTTATCCTTAAAACATCATTGTTTGAATTTTTCTCCTCTTCACGTTAGTTTCTCTTCCTCCTTCCATAGCCGATTGCTTCCTCCGTTTTTCTCCTGTTCTTTCGCAAGATTTCTTGAAGATAAAACATTTTGAGTTAGGTTATTGATGCAAGTTTGTAGGATAAGTGCTTAATACTTGATGAAATAGGTTGGTTTTATTGAGGTTAATGAACCCTAACATGTGATGCATGGAAATTGTTGCGGTTTCTCTATTTCTGGGTTGTTTTGGTTTTTAATTGGATTTGAGTACTTGTTGGTAGACTTCAATGAAAGAAATCATGGAATTTTACAATTTGGAAAAAAAATAGTGAATTATAAGGCAGTTTGACATTTTGTAATTTTTATCTATTGAATTGGTTTTATTTGATAAATTGAATTAAGCATGTTAAAGTAGAATCTTTAAGAAGTCTATAGCCTTTGAAAATTTTGAATTTGGATATGTATAGGTAAAGTTATGCGATTTTGAAATTCGTAGTCAATTTGAAGGAGATTCCAAGATTTAGGTTATTGGATACGTTTTGATGCACGTTGTTTGATTCCTATGTCTTAGTTTTGCAAATTAAAAAGGAAGTTGAACAATTGCCTAATTTCGAACCAGAACGCGAGGTAAGTGCATGTTTGCATGCATTTTGGCTAATTGGCCTACACCATAAAGTGTTAGGAGGTTGATCGCTAAATAAGGGACTTGGAGACTTTAGTTCAACAGTTTGGTTGTGTAGAAATTTTAGGTTGTGAGTTTATTATGACAGGTTATTGTTTATTGATGGATGTGCTTCTATGCTATGTTACTTTACATTTACAACCTTGAGGATATGTAACGACCCGAGAACCATCGATCTTCGGACCGTTACGGAACTTGATCATGACATTGTACTTATAAAAATATAATCCATTTAATATCAATTAGAATCTATTCCGTAAAATACCTTTGAAAATAAGCACAGACAACATTGGAAAACCTTTGTTTAAAACATTGCTTGAAAACTTTTACAAATTTAAAGAAATTTGGCCAGCATAACTTTAAATTTTTTTTGAATCCCCAAAACAAATATACATATGGATAAAGCATAGTGAATAACTCAAAATACGTGGAAAACCCCTTCGTCAAAACATTTGTATCACAACATGTAAAATCCCAAGCAGTTCCAGAATTTTTCAAGACATAAATTTCCTTTACATATTCACAATCCATGACAAATTTTACCAAAACAGTTTTACACAACACCCACGGGTCAAAATCGCCACATCAAGCACAAAACATCCGCCAGGAGCACGATTCATCAACCACCTACACATCTTCTTTGAACTCGACGTCCTCACTTTCTAACACTTCACCTACATAACAAGGTTTAAACTATAAGTATAATGCTTAGCAAGAGCTGTACTAATGCATATGAATGCTCATGAATGCATGAATCATAAAACACGTACTTTAATTTTACATTTTGCGTTACATAACATGGGTTAAGAAGGAACATTTACGTAGGAGCAGACGCATACATAAACATGGTCTACCGAAGTAGACAAACATAGACCACCGAGGTGGACAAACATGGACCATAAAATGGCCAAACGTAGCCGTACTCAACCACTACCCGTGCATAACCATTACATTCATTATTACTCTTGTTTACGTTACATAAAACATGCATGTAAAACATTTTATATAATACGTTAAAAAACATTATGCGTGTACTCAATGCATGTAACATAAAGGTATTTAACATAATCTCCATCACATTTGACGTATATGCACATAAGTTGTACCAAAAGAAGGAAATTAACCATAAATACTTACATTTCAATCTAAACACTATCCAATCCATCCATAAACACAAAGATACCAATCCAAACAACACCCAATTCACCTAAGCCTCAAACAATTCACATTACGGATTGAAATACAACTAGTGCTACAACATAACATACAACTTGTACTACCTAGTATCCTTGTGAGGTAGGCTTTAATGGCCGAACACCTAAACACACACTTACCTCATCTCTTTAGAAAATGCCAATTTCACGTCCTTGATGCAAAGTCGAACCTAAAATTATTGAACATTACCGGCATCAAATTTTCATTAACATAATATCAAATCAAAGAACTAATGAGTTTCTCTGAACCTAACCTCACTCCATTCTAATCAAAATCTCTAAAGCGCTTCATTTTTTTTTTTGACGTAAACTCCCCATAATCTTTATCATCCCCAAATATCCAATTTAACAACTAACATTTCAAATAATTAATAACCCACAATATCATTACCAATCACATAACCAAAACTAAACTTTTTATTCCAATTTCCATCAAACACTCAACCTAACCCAATATGCATCATTTAAAAATAACTAAGTACATCAAATAATATCATTTATATGCATTAGATTTCTAAATCTTCACATTTCATAAACGCCTTTAAAAAGCACCAACTCATTCAGTTATATTCAAAACCTAACCATCAAATACCTAAGGAGAAGTGTTAGTTACCATAAATCTTCAAGGAAGGGTTGGATTTTGAGACAATTCTTCAAGAGGAGAGGGAAAATACCAAACCCTAAATGAAATCTATCAAACATCCATCAAAACCCTTCAATTCTACCACCAAAATAAACATTCACTAATCCCCAACCGAAATTCACCAACAAATCACTTAAATCCTCACATTTTATCTTCAAGGATTGGAAGAATCCACAATGGTGGATGAAGAGAGGAGAGAATGAAATGGAAGAAGAGAAGAGAAGAGAAAAGATGAAAAGTGTGTGTGCTGTGGAAGAAAATTAACATAAGAGTGAAGTGGGTTAGGTGAAAAATATGGAGTGTTTGGGTGTGGGATTTGTGGTGGCAATCATGTATTGGCTCAAACCCACCAACCCATTTTTGTTCCCCAATGCCCTCCCCCCCAAATCCAACTGATAGTCACTCAACTTACTTTAACCCATTAGTGCAATTCTTCATTTAACTTCACAACTTAGCTCCTATTTTCTCGGCTCTAGGATTTTTGGTTTTCAACTCTTTTTTTTCATTGTTAATCTCTAAAATTTGTTGGGAATTTTATGCTCTTAGGTCGGAATGTTTGGAAAAAAATCTCGAGTGTTACATGATATGTGTCTGTTGCATACATTCATGCACCATAGTTTCCCAAATCATAGAAAATGATTTTTATGCATATGTTTGATGTAACCAGAGCAGAAAGAATATGGTACAGTAAAACACGTAAATAGTTATTATGGGTAGGGAATTGTATATGGTAGTTCCGTCAGAGGAACCGGTTCCATTAGAGGGACTGTCAGATATGTCATTCCACTTCCCCTAGAGCGAGTTGGTCATTCCACTAGAGGGACAAACAGTTAGGCCCTCTCTCCTCTAGAAGCAGAACTTCAATGACTCTTGTTATATAAGAAAAGAAGAAACAAATTCCGATGCATGTTTTACGAACAACATAGCATAGTCATGAGCATGCATTTTATTTAATTCTACATCACTTACTGGGCATTAGGCTCATTATTTACTTTGTGGTGTAGGTGGTATTCCCACAGGTGGGGACATGGATCCTCAGTATGACAGATGAAGCAGTTAGTGGAGGACGTCTATGGTGCGTGCTTGTAGATATTGCAGCGATTTTAACCTGTGGGCAGTTCTAAGATGTTTTGGGTTAAAATGTACGCATGTATTGTTTGAGGGTTCGAACAAAGAACTTGGATAGTTAGAATGTTAAACGGATGAATTTACTTTATTATGTTTGTATGAGAAACGTTTTGTTTTAGTCATTTTATAAAGAGGTAGATTAGGTGTAAATTAAAGAAGAGAAGAGAGAGTGAAGTTGAGTAAGGTCGGCATTCTGACTTAAAGTGTCGACCTGTGTCGGTAAGTGCCGACCGCTGCATGAAAAATGTTAATAGAGTGTCGACCAATATGCTTAGGTGTCGACCAAACTTAGCAAGTGTCGACCGCGTTGGTCGACCTTGGTGTCGACCTGCTTTAGTAAGTGTGACCGCTGCATGAAAAATGTTAATAGAGTGTCGACCAGTATGCTTAGATGTCAACCAAACTTAGCAAGTGTCGACCGCGCGGGTCGACCTATTCAGACAGAAAGTAATCTGGTGTCGACCTGGGTTGGTAAGTGTCGACCACTACATGAAAAAATTTTAATAGAGTGTCGACCAGTATGGTTAGCGGTCGACCAAACTTAGCA
Organism: Begonia peltatifolia; assembly: GCA_022433055.1. Taxonomy (NCBI): domain Eukaryota; kingdom Viridiplantae; phylum Streptophyta; class Magnoliopsida; order Cucurbitales; family Begoniaceae; genus Begonia; species Begonia peltatifolia. The sequence goes on along the minus strand of CM039517.1, from coordinate 12,307,207 downwards.
AGTGTCGACCTTTGTCTGCTATTGTCGACCGTTGGATGAAAAATGATAACAAAGTGTTGACCGCGCGGGTCGACCTACTTGTACAGAGAGTAAGCAAGTGTCGACGGAAGGTTCGTTCTATCACTTTGAAGTTTAAGTTTGTTTAGTATTTTGTATAATTAGCTTCCCCCGCACGAACTGTTTTTCATTGTCAAGTTTTAAATTCAGGGTAAAGCCGTTTTAGGGAAATGAATAAATTTTAAAGGACTTTCTTACGATGTTTTACGAATAAGTTAAGTTAGTAACGATTGAGTTACGGGTCGTTACATTTTCAGCCATTTAAAAAATTTGTAACGTAATTGCAAAGGATTTTCTTATATGTTTATGAATAGTCAAGTTAGTAACAGCCGAATTAGGGGTTGTTACAGTTGTGGTATTAGAGCCCAAGACAAAAATCATTTCTACAGACTTTCTAACAGTACGAGCCACAACATGGATGTTCTTCATCAACTATAAGTATGTTATGTATTTAATTATTGATTAAGTTTTATAGATTTGTTTAGAATTAACAGTATGCAAGAAAGGAGACCACGAAAAGAAATGGATATTAGAGATCCTGCTATCAATCGACTAACCGAATTGTGTGATCACCAATCTCAGTTGTTGGAAAGACTTATAAATAGAAAAGACCAATGGAGAAATCATAACAATGGAGGTTCAAGCGATCAGAGTGGATACCGGTTTAGATGGCTCAGGCCTATGACCTTTGAGGGACAGGCTTCAAATCTAGCTTATGATCAGGAATGGATCCTGACCATTGAAGGGATATTTGACTATGCAAAGGTGGATGAAGCAGATAAAAACACATGTGCCATGTTCCATCTTGCTAAGGATGCCGGGATTTGTTAGGATACCCTCAAGGCTACAACGAATGTCAGAGGAATGAGTGGGAACGGTTCATGGGGTTATTTTACGAAAAATACTTCAGTCGTGCCGTAAGAACAAGCAAAATGGTGGAATTTGTACAACCTTGCTAGACTAGCTCCGTAGCTGACTATGTTCACCCATTTGAATCCCTATCAAGATTTGCTACACATTTGGTAAACAACAACGAAAATAAAGTTTACCAGTTTGTTCAAGGTCTAAAAATGGAAATTTACTAGGGAGTAAAGATAGGAGGGACAGAAGATGTTCCCTATTCCCAGGTTGTAGCCAAGGCGTTGGAGGTGGAAGAAGCAGAACAAAAATTTTATAAGCAAAAGGAGTCAACCAAGAAATTTTTTCGAGAAGTCCAGCCCCATCAACAACAAAACAGGGGATGACAACGACCACCACCGCATTAACAACATCAACAGCAGCAACAACAACAAAGAGGAGTGAAGAGGCCAAATGATGAAAAAGAATGAGCAGAGCAAAGGAAAGCAGCTTCAAGGGCCTCCATTTCCATAGTATCCTCCGTGCCCTAAGTGCTAAAAATGCCATCCTGGTGAATGCAGACTTGGTTCAGACCGGTGCTTCAATTGTAATGAGGTCAGTCATTTTGCGAGAAATTGCTCGAAGGGGAAGCAGAGTCAAACAAAGCCGAACATAACGCCTAGGGTGTTTGCTCAAATTGAAGCTGGTGATGATGAACAACTTTCAGTTGTCTCAGGTACAATTCTATTGAATGATGTCGCTACTTACACGTTGATTGACTCTGGTGCTACACACTCATTTATTTCTATGGCTTTCGTGGTCAAGTTAAATTTATTGCCCTTGTCTGCTGAGCAATTTTACGATATTATGCTACCGTCTGGAGAAAACTTGCATTCATATCAAGTAGTCCGTAATTGTATTATGTCAGTGGAAGACTATAGGACGCCTGCTAATTTAATAATCATCTGTATGAAGGGATATGATGTTTTATTGGGAATGGATTGGTTGTTTAGGCATTTTGACACTATTGACTGTAGATCAAGAACAGTTTGTTTTCACCCCGAATGGTGTAAAATGCCATTTCCGAATAGTGAAGAATACCAACATTATGCCAGTGATATCCTCAATCAGAGCTCAACGATTATTGAAAAATTTATACACTAGGTATCTAGTTAGTATGGTGGATACCGAGAGACAAAACAAAGTGAAACTCCAAGAAGTACCAATTGTTCAAGATTTTCTAGAAGTTTTCCTAGACGACTTGCCTGGGTTACCTCTAGAACGGGAAATAGAGTTTGTAATTCACGTAATTCCGGGGGCTGCAACAGTATCAAAGAACCCGTATCGTATGGCTCCTACGAAATTGAAAGAATTAAAATCATAGTTGAAAGATTTAGCAGAAAAAGGTATCATCCGCCCTAGTTTTTTGCCTTTGGGTGCGCGAATGTTATTTTTGAAGAAGAAGGATGGGTCACTACAAATGTGTGTAGATTATAGAGAGTTGAACAAGTTGATGATAAAGAACAAGTATCTTTTGCCACGTATTAATGATTTATTTGATCAACTTCAAGGCGCACCTATCTTTTCAAAGATAGATTTGAGATCGGAGTACTATCACTTGAAAATCAAACCAGAAGATGTAACCAAAACTACTTTTCGAACTCAGTATGGATATTATGAGTTTCTAGTGATGTCCTTTGGTTTAACTAACACTCCTGTAGCTTTTATGGACCTCATGAAAAGGGTATTTCACGAATATTTGGACAAGTTTGTGATCATTTTTATTGACGGTATATTGGTTTATTCTAAGACCAAGGAAGAACACGAGGATTTAACTGTGATTCTAACACTCTGAAGCTGCATCAATTGTATGCAAAATTTTCAAAGTGTGAGTTTTGGCTGGATCGAGTCAATTTCCTCGGTGATGTTATCTCGAAAGAAGGAGTTTCTGTTGATCCTTAAAAGATTCTGGCTATTATTGATTGGCCACAGCCTAAAAATGTTGGTATGGAGTTTTCTTGCTTTACTGGGCTACTACAAGAGATTTATTGAGGGTCTCTCCAAAATAGTCCTGCCTCTATCTGGCCTAATTGGGAAAACTATAAAATTCTGGTCCGAAGATTGTGAGAACAGTTTTCAGAAACTTAAGCTGAGATTGACAACGGCTCCCGTATTGACCCTGCCAATAGGGGAAGAAATTTTCAGCATTTATTGCGACACTTCTAAGATTGGGTTAACTTCTCTTTTAATGCAAGACGGAAAAGATGAGGCGTATGCATCAAGACTGCTCAAAACCTATGAACAGAACTATCCTACATATGATTTAGAATTAGCAGCTATGGTTTTCGCATTAAAGATATAGAGGCACTACCTATATGGCTAGAAATGCAAAGTCTTTTCGGACTAAAAAAGTTTGAAATACATATTAACGTAGAAAGATTTAAATTTGAGACAGAGGCAGTGGTTGGAATTCGTGAAAGACTATGATATTGAAATCAAGTACTACCCAAGAAAAGCCAACAAGGTAGCTGATGCTTTGAGTCTGAAAACCGCAATTAATCAACTTGAGATGTCAGCTATGTCAGTTAAGCTTAAATCGGAGATTCAAAGATTTCATATGGAGATCGTAACTGATTTGGCAGCTACACTCTCAGTTATATCATTGAAACTAACTTTTCTGGAGAGAATTAAATAAGCTCAACTGAATGATCCAGAGTGTAAAAGCTAGAAATCAAGCATGTCATCTAATGATTTTTCGGATTTCAATTTTTCCAATAATGGAATATTAAAATTTAGGAGTCGGTGGCATGTACCTAAGGACCTCGGATTATGAACAGAAGTTTTATCTGAGGTTCATTCATCTACTTTCTCTGTACATCCTAGAAGTACAAAAATGTGTAGAAACTTGAAGCAGCATTTCTGGTGGCCAAACATGAAGAGAGATGTAGCAAAGCACGTTGAGACATGCATTATTTGTCAGCAAGTTAAGGCAAAACATCAAAGGCCAACTGGGACTTTACAGCCACTAACAATTCCAGAATGGAAATGGGAGCAAATTTCTATGGACTTCGTTGTAGAGCTGGCAAGAGCAGTGAAAGGATATGATGGAATATGGGTGATTGTGGATCATTTAACTAAGTCATCCAATTTTCTACTGGTGAAGATGACTTTCACAATGAATCAGTTTGCTGAACTTTTTATTCAAAAAATTGTTAGACTGCATGGGGTAGCAATCCAATTGTATCAGACCGAGATCCCAGATTTACTTCAAATTTCTTAAAAAGTCTTCATAAAGTCATGGGAACTCAATTGAGTTTTAGTACAACATTTCATTCTCAAACAGACAGGTAGATGAAGAGAACAATTCAAATTCTTAAGGATATGTTAAGAGCATGTGTTTTGAAGTTTCAAAGATCATGGAGCAAATATTTGCCATCAGTAGAATTCTCTTATAACAACAGCTTCAAGTCTACAATCGGCATGGCCCCTTATGGTGCTCTTTATGGCAGGAAGTGATGATCTCCTTTATATTGGGATGAGGTCGGTGAATCAAGATTGATTGGATTAGATATTTTGCCACAAACTGCAGAGAAGGTGGCGATCATTAGGCAATGTATTTTAATAGGCCAAAGTTGGCAGAAAAGCTATGCAAACCAAAGGAGGCAAGAGTTGGAGTTTAACATGAATGATGAGGTATTTTTGAAAATCTTGCCATTCAAAGCAGTAATGAGGTTTGGAAAGAAAGGCAAGTTGAGTCCTAAATATGTAAGACCTTTAACAATGACAGAAAGAGATGGAAGGACGACATATAAGTTATAGCTACCAGCCTTCATGGATGGGATTCATAACGTTTTCCACGTCTCTATGTTAAGGCATTGTGTACGCAATCCTTCTTAGATTGTGGAGCAAAAAAAAATTAAAATTTAGCCAACTTTAACTTACGAGGAAAAACTAGTGTGAATTCTCGAATCAATAGTAAAGGTACTACGTAATAAGGAAATCCCCCTTGTAAAAGTTCTATGGCACAACTACAATGTCGAGGAGGCAACTTGGGAGAAGTGGCAGGATATGCTAAGCTGATACCAAGAATTGTTCGGTACGTAAATTTTGAGGATAAAATTTAATTAAGGAGGGTGGAATGTAACACCCGAATATTTTACTGTACATTTTGACAAATATGCATAGGGTCCTATATATTTGTATGTATATAGATATTTGAAGAAAGGAAAAATAGAAGAAATGAAAGGAAAGAAGAAGGAAGTAAGAAGAAAGAAGAAGAAGAATAAGGAGGAGGTTGAAATGTCAAAGCATAGAGTGAGTGTCTGTAAGAGTGGTTAGGCGTGCAGAGGGGAGAAAAGAAAAGAGGAAAAGAAAGAGAAAGCTGAAGTTTGAACAAGTCAAACTTCATTGTAATTTATGAAAGTCACGTTGATGTAATAAAAGGTAATTTTAGAATGAACTTCTTAGGTTAGGTTGTTCATACTTATCCTTAAAGCAACATTGTCTAAATTTTTTTATTCTTCACGGAAGTTTCTCTTCCTCCATTCCATATCTGATTGTTTTCTCCATTTTTCTCCTCTTCTTTCTCAAGATTTCTTCTAGGTAAAACACTTTGAGTTAGGTTATTAATGCAAGTTTGTCGGATAAACGCTTGATACTTGATGAAATAGTTCGGTTTTATTGAGGTTAATGAACCCTAACGTGTGATGCATAGAAATTGTTGGGGTTTCTCTATTTTGGGCTTGTTTTGGTGTTTAATTTGTTTTGAGTACTTGTTGGTAGACTTAAATGAAGGAAATCATGGAATTTTACAATTTGGATAAAAATGGTGAATTACAAGGCAATTCGGCATTTTGTAATTTTGACCTATTGAATTGGTTTTATTTGATAAATTGAATTAAACATGTTAAAGTAGCCCCTTTAAGAATTCCATAGCGTTTGGAAATTTTTAATTTAGATATGTATAGGTAAAGTTATGCGATTTTGAAATTCGTAGTCAATTTGAAGAATATTGCAAGATGTAGGTTATTGGATATGTTTTGATGCACGTTGTTTGATTCCTATGTCTTAGGTTGGTAAATTAAAAAGGAAGTTGATCAATTGCCTAATTCCAAACCCAGGACGCGAGGTAAGTGTCATGGTTGCATGCGTTTTGGTTGATTGGCCTACACCATAAAGTGTTAGGAGGTTGATCGCTAAATAAGGGACTTGGAGACTTTAGTTTGAGAGTTTGGTTGGGTAGAAATTTTAGATTATGAGTTTATTTTAATAGGTTATTGTTTATTGATGGATGTGTTTATATGTTATGTTACTTTACGTTTACAACCTCGAGCATAGGTGTATGTTGCTTACATTCATGCAACATGGTTTTCCAAATCATAAAAAATGGGTTTTATGCTTACGTTTCATGTAACCAGAACAGAAAGAATATGGTACAGTAAAACATGTAAATACTTATTTTAGGTAGGGAACTGAGTATGGTAGTTTCGTCAGAGGAACTGGTTCTGTTAGAGGGACTGTCAGATAGGCAATTCCACTTCTCCTATAGTGAGTTGGTCGTACCGTTAGAGGGACAATCAGTTAGGCCATCTCTCCTCCAGAAGCAGTACCCTAGTAACTCATGTTATGTAAGAAAATCATGAACAGATTTAGCTGCATGTTTTACGAACAACATAGCATAGTAATGAGCATGCATTTCATTTAATTGTACATCACTTATTAGGCATTAGGCTCATTACTTTGTGGTGTAGGTGGTATCGTTACAGGTGGGGACATGTGTAATGCCCCAAAACCCACACGTTCTCCGGCTCATACTTCGCTATCAACACCCCTGGGGCTCCCCTGAGTCGTCCTCGGACCCGTGTCGCCAATCGTACATTTACTGCTCACTTCGATTGAATTTGTATAAATTTTAAAACTTTTGTTCCTCGAATGAAATCAGCACTCTTTTAAAATGTTTAAACTTGTCGCAGCAGAAGACTCAACCAAAAATTGGGTTAAATGACACTTCAATTTTCAAAACATTCTAAAATGAGGTACCGGTCAACAACTGTAAACACCGGTCGACACCTTAATAATCTCTACCCGCCCCCGTCGAACATCGCAAACACTTTTACGAACATAACGAAAAGTGGTCGACACCTGCCTTCGGCGGTCGACACTTCATTTCTCTCTGCCCACCCCAGTCGAACTTCGCGGTCGACTCTTCTACGCGCATAACGAAAATCGGTCGTCACCTACTTTTCGTGGTTGACACTTTAATTCTCTCTGCCCGCACAGGTTGAACTCCGCGGTCAACAATCCCATTGATTTCATACTAACTGGTCGACAACTACAGACACCGGTTGACACTTCATTTCTCTCTGCCTGCATAGGTCGAACCCCACGCTCGAAACTTACTTCCTATTTTACATTGACCGGTCGACACCTATGGACTTTGGTCGACACTTTGCACCAGCAGTCTAAAAATAACACCAGTTAGAAAGAAAACGGACGGCGAAAACTTTCACGATTAAAACGACAAAGTAAAGACCTCAATTTGTAAGACAAAATTCCTCAAGTAGTTTCAAAAACACAAACGTACACCAATCCCGACTATAATCAAGTTAAACAAACCTATATCCTCAAACTATATACACTTGAGTAATACCTTGCAAAATACAACCCAAAAGGAACTACCATCTAGTCTCGCTCCACGGGGGCCGTCGTGACTAACTCCACCTGCCGGCACATGGTAACACGCCGCCAATGGCCTACTCATCCAGCCTGAGCTCTCGTAACTCACCAGCAGGTATGTCTGCACCTACACCACATAACACACAACATAAATCTAACGCTTAGTAAGTAGTGCAATATGAAACGTAAAAATCATCAATGCAATCCTATCACATGCTGTCTCTACACTCAAGCTCATGTTGTCAGAACCGGTGCCGCCAGGTATAGCCGCACCACGGTGAGGTTGGACTCTCTCGCCACCTCACACCCTGGCACGTCGCCATCGTCTTGGTTCATCCAGCAACGAGGCCCTCAAACAGTACACATGCGTCACTCAACACCGCAACCATTTCAGGGTGAGGCTGGACGCACTCACCACACCACCCCCTGCCACATCGCCACTGTCCCGGTTCCTCCAATAACGGGGCCATAGTTGCCCACCACAACACACACACACAGCAGCAGCCATCCCAAGGTGAGGCTGAACGCACTCGACACACCACCTCCTAGCACGTTGCCACCTTCCCAGTTCCTCCAGCAACGAGGCCAAAGCTGCCCACACACACATCGTTCTCACCGCCGCACATCAGACTTCACACTCGCACATAAAACCATGCTCAAATTCATTTTCCTTTCCTTTTCAAAACAAGATGCATGTTAAACAATATGCACCACATCACAATCAAACCACATAAATCTTAACGTTCCATGGTGTAGGCCTTCCTGGGCAAAACACATGAATACACTACTTACCTGGCGTCTTATGCTTTTTCGGATGCACGACTTCACAAAAACCTTGTTCACCTAAAGATAAAACCACTTCCTGTCAAAACTCATCTATACACTCAACTCTTACTCAAAACCACTACCATTAACTTCACGTACTACAAACAAACCAAAATCGCTCGCTAAACCAAATTTCGATCAAAAATCCACCTAACTTCCAACGCTCATAACTTTTCCATTGGTTGTTAGAATCACTTGATTCCAGCGGCTAAACGCTCCACTCATAACCTAGTTTAATACACCAAAAGAGAATCTAAAACGATTAACCAATGCTAGGATGGAAATTCAAAAACAGAATAGGCCTTAGGGTAAAAAATCCTCCCTCCTCAGCCTTTCAGCAAAACTCAGCACATTCCTCATCAATCTATCGCATTTATGGTCAACAAACTACAACAATCGATAATAACTCCATGAACACTCCGACCCTAAAACCCTAATTCCCTATCTATCAAAATTGTCATCAAACGTTTCCGTTAACCAAAACTAAACCATAAACCACTAAAAATCTACCTTACCGTTGAAATAGAGTAGAAAATTGAGATCGGCATTGGTTGAACGTCGTTTGAAGGAGAAATCGTCGCAAGAGGGCTTCCTTTTCTTCCTCTTTCTTCTTCCCCTTTCATTCATTTATAATAATTATATTAATTAATATAATTAATTTAAATTGCTTTTTTGACCTCAGGCTTTAACCGTTCAGTTAAACTATCATTTGGGTCGCGTTCAGCCAAATTTCTGCAAACTTTTCTTACCCATTATTCTCGAATTAATCCCCCACCTAACCTTACAAATTTTTCGCTTTAATTCCTACCTGAACCCCGCCGCTTATCTACCCGACAACTCAAAAATTGATACCATAAAAAAACGGGGTGTTACATCCTCCCCTCCTTAAAATAATTTAGTTCCCAAAATTTACGTACCAAATAACTTCGAATACTGCTGCTGCATGTCCTGCCACCTTTCCCAAGTTGTCTCCTCCACGTTGTGATTGCGGCACATAACTTTGACCGAAGAAATATCCTTGTTGCGCAACAGTTTCACAGCTGATCACAATATGCTCACTGGCTTCTCCTCGTAAGATAGCGTCGGTTGTATCTCTATAGATCACGCATACACTTTCTCAGCATGGATACATGGAAGACATTATGTATAGCATTCATCGAGGAAGGCAGCTGAAGTTTTTAGGTAGTCTTCCCAATCCTTTTCACAGTAGTGAATGGTCCAACAAAACGAGGGTTGACCTTTTCTCGCTTTCCGAACCTCACCACTCCCTTGAACGGGGAGATCTTCATAATTACCTCATTACCCATGCCAAACTCCAGTTCTCGCCTCCTCCGATCACCATAGCTCTTTTGCTGACTCTAAGCTGCCTCGACCCACTTCTTTATAATAGCAATATTTTCGACTGTCTGTTGTAGCATCTCTTGGCCTGTAAGTCTTGCTTCTCCAGCCTTCTCCCAGTACAATGGCGACCTGCATTTTCTTCCATACAAAGCCTTCTACGGCGCCATACCAATGGTAGACTGATAACTGTTATTATATGAGAATTTGACCAACAGCAAGAATCTGTTCCAAGCCGCCTGAAACTCCAACACAGGCTGTGAGCATATCTTCCAGTATCTTTATGGTTCGCTCTGATTGCCCATTGGTCTGTGGGTGAAAGACCATGCTAAATTCCAGCTTGGTACCCAAGGCCTTATGCACTCTTCCAAAATTTAGACTTAAACCTGGGGTCTCGATGTGACACTACTGACACAGGGACCCCATGTAGTATTACTATCTTTTGCATGTACAACTGAGCAAACTGATCCATCGAGTAAGTCATTCTCACCGATACAAAGTGAGATGACTTTGTTAGTCTGTCTATAATCATGCAAATTGCATCGTGGCCCTTAGCAGTCTTTGGCAGTCCGACCACAAAATCCATATTGACCCTTCTCCCATTTCCACTCAGGTATAAATAGTGGCTAAAGTGTACAAACCGGTCTCTGATGCTCTGCCTTTACCTGCTGGCATACTACGTAGATCTCAACGTGCTTGGCTACCTCTCGCTTCATATTAGGCCACCAATAATGTTTTTTTAAATCTCTATAAATCTTAGTACTTCCAGGACGCACAAAGAAGGAAGACGAGTGGGCTTCAGACAATATCTACCTCCTCAACTCCTCATTCTTTGGGACATACCACCTATCTCGAAACATCAGAATCTCATCCTCCGAATAGCTGAACTCAATGCTAGCATTGGCCTCCATACCTGCCTTCAATCCACTACACTCAGGGTCAGTCTCTTGGGCCCGCTTAATTTTGTCCAGGATGGTTTGCCTCAATGACATCGCCGACAGTGTGGCTGCCAAATTAGAAACCACTTCTAGGCCGAGCTCTTGCACCTCAGTCCTCAGCTCGGTAGGCATTGCTAAAATCATAGCAGACATTGTAATTGACACTCGACTCAGGACATCATCTACCACGTTTGCTTTCCCCGGATGATACTTGATTTCCAGGTCATAGTCTTTAACCAGCTGGAGCCACCTCCTTTGTCTCAAGTTTAGCTCCTTCTGCGCGAAGATGTACATCAAACTCTGGTGGTCCGAGAAGATTTTGCATTGTTGTCCACATAAATAAATCCTCTAGATCTTAAGTGCGAAAACCACCACCGCCAACTCCAAGTCATGCGTAGGATAATTTGGCTCGTAGAGCTTCAGTTGTGTTGAAGCATAGGCAATCAACCTTCCACTATGTATCAACACGCAGCTGAAGCCTACCCTAGAGGCAGCGCAATACGTGTTGAACTTCTCCCTCTCTACCGGCAGTACTAACAAAGGGGCTATAGTCAACATTTGCTTCAACGCCTGGAACAATTCTATGGTGAGACTGGACGCACTCGCCACACCACCCCCTAGCACGTCACCACCGTCTTGGTTCCTCGAGCAACGGGACCATAGTTACCCACCACCACACACCCACACCGTAACAGCCATCCGAGAGTGAGGCTTGACAAAGTCACCACACCACCCCCTGGCACGCCGCCACCATCCAAGTTCCTCCAACAACAGGGCCAAAGCTACCCATACACACATCGTTCTTACCGCTGGGCATCACACTTCACATTCGCACATAAAACCATGCTCAAATTCATTTACGTTCAATTTTCAAAACAAGATGCATTTCAAACAATACGCACGCACATCACAATCAAACCACATAAATCCTAACATTCCACGGTGTAGGCCCTCCTGGGCAAAATGCATGCATACACTACTTACCTTGCATCTTAAACTTTTCTCAATTCACGACTTCACAGAAACCTGATTCACCTAAACATAAAACCAATTCCTTTCAGAACTCATCTGAACACTCAAATCTCACTCAAAACAACTACCATTAACTTCATGTACTACAAACAAACCAAAATCGCTCACTAAACTGAATTTCAGCCAAAAATCCACCTAACATCCAACGCGTAAAACTTTTGCGTCGGTTGTTGGAATTACTTAATTCTAGCGGCTAAATACTGCACTCATAACCTAGTTTAACACACCAGAAGAGAATTTAAAACGATTAACCGCAGCTATGGCAGAAATTCAAAAACAGAATAGGCCTTAGGCTCTAAAATCCTCCCTCCTCGGCCTTTCAGCAAAAACCAACACATTCCTCATCAATCTATCACATATATTGTCAACAATCTACAACAATCGATAATAACTCCAATAAACACTCCAATCCTAAAACCTTAATTCCCTATCCATCGAATTTCTCATCAAACTCTTTCGTTAACCAAAACTAAACCATAAACCACTAAAAATCTATCTTACTATTGAAATAGAGTAGAAACCTAAGATCAGTGTTGGTTGACCGTCGGAGGAGGAGAAATCGTCGCGGGAGGGCTTCCCTTTCTTTCTCTTTCCTCTCAGTGAACTAACGAAGAAAGGGGAAGATTCTTCTTCCCCTTTCATTCATTTATAATAATTATGTTAATTAATAAAATTAATTCAAATTACCTTTTTGACCTCACGCTTTAACCGTTCAGTTAAACTATCATTCAAGTCGCGTGTGGCGAAAATTCTACAAACTTTTCTTACCCATTAGCCTCGAATTAATCCCCCACCTAACCTTACCAATTTTTCGCTCTCCATTTCGAGCCCGCTGCTTATCGACCCGACAACTTGAAAATCGATCCCACAAAAATACGGGGTGTTACAACACTGATCCTCAATATGATAGAGGAAGCAGTTAGTGCAGGACATCCATGTTGCGTGCTTGTAGGTGTTGGGGCGATTTTGACCTGTGGACCGTTCTCAGATGTTTTGGGGTAAAATTTATGCATGTATTGTCTGAGAGTTCGAACAAAGAACTTGGATAGTTAGACTGCTAAACGAATGAATTTGCTTTATTATGTTACTATAAGAAATGTTTTATTTTAGTCATTTTATAAAGAGGTAAAGGACGTGTAAATTAAAGAAGAGAAGAGATAGTGAAGTTGAGTAAGGTCAGCATTCTGCCTTAAATGTCGACCAGTGTCGGTATGTGTGGACCGCTGCATGAAAAATGTTAATAGAGTGTCGACCAATATGTTTAGGGGTCGACCAAACTTAGCAAGTGTCAACCTGTGTTTGCTAGTGTCTACCGCTGCATGAAAAATGATAACAAGTGTCAACCGCGCGGGTCGACCTACTCGAGCAGAGAGTAAGCAAGTGTCGACTGGCGTATGTAAGTGTCGACCTGTTTGTTCAAATCTGTTTAAGGTTTCGACTTGCGCTTGTAGGTGTCGACCAAAGGTTCCTTCTATCACTTTGAATTTTAAGTTTGTTTAGTATTTTGTATAACGAGCTTCCCACGCACGAACTATTTTTTGCTATCAAGTTTTAAATTCCATGTATAGCCGTTTTAACGAACTTAATAAATTTTAAAGGACTTTCTTATGAAATTTTACAAATAAGTTAAGTCAGTAACGATCGAGTTACGGGTCGTTACATTTTCAACCTTTAAAAAAAATGTAACGTAATTGCAATGGATTTTCTTATAAGTTTATGAACAGTAAAGTTAGCACCGGCCAAAGTAGGGGTCGTTACAACCACAGATACTACACTATCTCGTACGACTTGATTAGAATGCATATTCCCACCAGAAGGAAACATTACTTGGTAACTACAATCCGTTTATACAGCCCATACATCAAATCTGACCACGAACGCAGTTGCAATAAACGAGTGCGTTGCACAAGTGTCAATCAAAGATGCACAGGTACAGAATTTATCAATATGGTACCTGACACTACAGCTGGCTGGTCATCATTGCCCGACTTGATCATGGAGAATACCCTCAGCGTTGTGCGCGTCGGACCTTTCTCCAGAGATGGGCAATCTCAACTGAAATGGCCCACTTCGTTACAGTTGAAACACCAAGTCACTCTGGGCGTTGGGCGATCTCTATCTAAATGTCCAGCTTCATTGCAATTGTAGCACTTTCCCGACTTCAGTCTGCACTTGCCCGGGTGGTATCTCAATCACTTAGGGCACTAGGGGTACTGCACCGACCCCTGAGGCCTTTTGCTACTTCACTGGCTACTCGAGCCCTCGCTGAACCTCTTAGTGTCCCTCTGTTATTGCTGCTAGGAGGCACTTCTACTCTGCTGGGGGCAACATCTTTGAAAAATCTCCTGGAAGCGTCTTGCTGCTTAACACATTTCATTTTGGCTTCCTGCACCTCTAGTGCCTTTGCCATCACTTTCAAATGCAACACTTCTCTAGTTCCTGCTATTTTTACTCCTTTATAGATTTTCAGCTTTTACCCCTGTACAAACTGAAATACTTGATCCTCATTCCTGCTTATCAGATTGTTGGCAAATCGGGACAATGACTCAAGCTGTCAGCTGTACTTAGTCACTAATCCGGTTTGCTTCAACTGTAGGAATTGCATTCTCTTCGTTGTTTGGGCTGTGCTGTTGAAATACTTGTCATAAAATGCATTCTTAAACTTTTCCCACGTCATGTCTTGGACATCAGTGGTGGCTTCTATAGTCTCTCAACAAAATCAAGCATCTTTTGCTAAGTGGAACGTGGCCAGTGAAACTTTATTTTCTTCTTTGACTTTCATACCAGAACATACTTTCAATTGTATAGATCCACTCCTTTACAGCTGTTGGATCTATTGACTGCCCTTCAAACGTCGGTGGTCGTAACATTCAAAATCTGTCACCTGACTGATCATGGCTAGAGCCAGAGCCTACATTTCCTTGAACCTCTTGATTCAGCAAAATTCCTAATTGCTGAGACTGTCTGTTTACCAACTCAGTCAACTGTCTAATCGTCATCGAGTCATCCTCGCTCCTCAAGTTAGCTGTCTCTCTCGGTACTCTCAGACGTCCTGATTGTCTAGACATCTTGGCTAATTTCCAGGACAAAAGCTAATTACTCCAATAAGCATCTAATAACTAAGGCTAAACTTAAACACTTACAGTTGTCGAAGTACATCGTGTGTCGATCGGCAGTGTTGGGTAATCATTTGAATGGTTTGACCATTTGGCTCTGATACCATGTTTGTAGCGACCTGAAAATCGACTCGCCGATTTCTAGTCAGCTCTCTATGCTCTAATACCATCTCTGTAGTGACCCCAAAACCCTCCCGCTTCTCGGTACGATGGAAAGGTTCGAGTAAAATTTAAAACTTTGGTTCCTTGAATTAAAATGACGTTTTGAAAACATTTAAAAATGTCGTAGCGGAAGACTTGGATTAAAATCAGTTGAAATAAAATTCGAGTTTACTTAACATAAAAAAAAATGATTTTCGGTCGACCCCAGTAAACATCGATCGACACTTCCATCTATTTTTCACTGCTGGTCGACACTTGCACGCACCGATCGACACTACATTTCTCTCTATCTGCATCGATCGATCTCTGAGGTCGACACTCCCGTCTGTTTTACACTACCGATCGAAACTTGCATGCAAAGGTCGACACTGCAATCTATTTTTTACTACCGGTCGACAATTGCATGCACCGATCGACAATGCATTTCTCTCTGTCTGCGTCGGTCGATCTCTGAGGTTGACACTCCTGTCATGTTACACTACCGGTCGACACTTGTATTTACTGGTCGACACCTTATCCCTCTCTGTCCGAGTAGGTCGACCCAAGCGGTCGACACCTACAGCGTTTGGTCGACCCCTTTACATACAGGTCGACACTCCGTACTCATTTTTACACTGAGCGGTCGACACTTTCCAGCACAGGTCGACACTTCCTGCACAAATTTGTTTTAAAACCTTAAATCCTTCCAAATAACTCAACTTCCAACTCAACGCCAAAAATAACACAACGTACACTTTTTCATCAATTCAAAATCATTATTTACATCGAAAAATGACTACTAACATTTGAAATTCGTCTATACATCCACATGACTCCAATCGACTCAAAACAACTTAAAACGACTCAGAACGATTTCGACTAAACTCGAATTAACTAAACTCCCATTCATACCCCTGCCTTGGTGAAAACGCCCCAACAGCCGGCCGGACCGTCTGCATGCGCACTCCTCCAACTGCCTGTTAGTTCTGGGCACGCTCTGAGTTCTCATCAGCGATAGCTTCAGTTCGATAGTTGCTCCACTTACCGATTGCACCAAGAAAGGAAAAGAGTTATCGTGGACACCAGCATGTCAAAAGAGTTTTGACCACATCAAAGACAGAATATGTCATTCCCATGTACTTGCCCTATCGAATTTTAACAAGGCCTTTGAGGTTAAAAGCGATACATCTAGAGTTGGCATAGGAGCAGTGCTTAGGCAAGATGGCAAACCTGTGGCATATTTTGGTTAAAAGTTGAAAGAACTCATACTAAATTATTCCACCTATGACAAAGAATTCTACGCAGTTATACGTACTTTAGAACATTGCCAACATTAACGATTACCACCAAAATTTGTTATCAATACTGACCACCAGGCCCTAAGACATATTAAGAGTAAGCACAAGCTGAGCAAGAGATATGTCATATGGGCGGAGTTTTTAGAAGGGTTTCCATACACCATTAAGTATTTGGAAGGGGAGAATAATGTTGTGGCCAATGCACTCTCTAGAAAGCACATTTTACTCACCGAATTAGGAGTTAGGTTCTTTTGCTTTGAATGGATTAAGTAGAGCTATGAAACCGACCTTGATTTTGAACCTTATTACATCAAGTGCATGGACGAGGCTGAAGGCGAATATCCTCTCATGGATGGCTATTTGGTTAAAACGGGAAAGTTGTGCATTCCTCAAGAAAGCTTAAAGCGATGCTTGGTAAAAGAAGCTCATTGCGGAGGTCGAACAAGTCACTTTGGAGAGAAAAAGACCCTATAATCACTTAAGGAACACTCCTATTAGCCTCGCATGATGAAAGATGTGCAGCGCATGGTGGAGACATGTGTGATTTACAAAAAGGCTAAGAGTAAGGTTCTATCTCAAGACTTATACATGCCCTTACCCGTCCAATCACACCCTTAGTTAGAGGTTAGTATGGATTTAGTTTTAGGACTACCACGGACTGCCCGGAATAAGACTCTATAATGGTGGTCATGGATCGGTACTTCAAGATGACACATTTCCTTCCTTGTGCCACGAACGATGTGTAGCGCCCCGAAAACCTACCCATTTCTAGTACGTTCACTGCTACGATACCACATCTTTGACGCCCCCGAGTCATCCCCGAACCCGGGTCACCAACCGTACGCTCGCTTCTCACTCCCACAAAATTCTTATAAAATTTAAAACTTTTGGTTTTTCAACTCAAAACGACACCTTCAAAAATCATTTATGAAAAAACCGCGGCAGAAAACGCGTTTAATATCGGTTTAAATAAATTTAACCTTTTAAAACATAGAAATGAATAGACCGGTCGACACTGCAAACGCCGGTCGATAGCTGGGTCGTCCCGGGTTTCCATCGGTCAACACTGGCAAACGTTGGTCGACACCGAGTTCCCCTCGGGTCTTCACGTCAGTCGACACTAGAAATCACCAGTCGACACTTCTACGTTCATCTTGGCGAGTGGTCGACATTTGCTTACGCAGGTTGACTTTTTGACCCTCTCTGCCCACGCATGTCGACCCCTGCGGTCGACACTCTCGCTAAATTTGCACTAACCGGTCGACTCCCACGGTCGCCGGTCGACACCTAGTTCCTCTCTGCCCATGTCGGTCAAACCCCGCTGTCGACCCTCACCCTCCCATCTACACTGACGAGTCGACACCTATGGACTTCGGTCGACACTTCACACTAGCAACCCAAAAATAACAGTTATTCGAAAAGAAAACGGACTCGGAAAACTTCCTCGGATTAAAACTACCGATCGGAACCTGATTCATACATTTAAACTTATTTAAATAGTTCGAAAATGCATCTATACATCAATCCCGATTACGGACAGCCAAACCCATCCATGGATCAAAACCTATACATTCGACATAGACTCCACAAAACTCACCACAAAGGGCCCGTCTCACCTTGCCCTACGGGTCGATTCCCCATGACAAACTCCACTTGCTAGCACACGGTAGTACGCCGCCAATCCCCTACTCGTTCGGTCTAGGCTCCGGCAACTCACCTTAAGGGATCTCTGCACCTACACCAGGGAACACACAACATGAGCCTAACGCTCAGTAAGCAATGCAATATGAAACATAAAACAACAATGCAATCCTATCACATGCAATTTCTACGTTCTCGCTCATGTTGTCACAACCCCTGCCGCGTGGTACGGCCGCACCATGGTGAGGCTGGACTTTCTCGCCACCTCACAGCATGGCACGTCGCCATCGTCCCAGTTTCTCCAACAATGAGGCCCTCAATCCGTAACCACACGTCACTATACGCATCACAAAAATTCCAGGGTGAGGCTGGACGCACTCGCCATACCACCTCCTGGCACGTCGCCATCGTCCCGGTTCCTCTAGCAACGAGGCCATAGTTGCACACCACCACACGCACACCGCGACAGCCATTCCAGGGTGAGGCTAGACGCACTCGCCACACCGCGTCCTGGCACGTCGACACCAGCCCGGTTTCTCCTGCAACGGGGCCTAGCTGCCCACACACACATCATCCTCGTCACGACACATCGCACTTCACACTTGCACATAAAAACCAAGCTCAAATTCATTTTCGTTCCCATTTCAAAAACATGATTCATGTCACACAAATTGCACGGACATCACAATTAACCAACTCAAATCAATCGTTCCTCGGTGTAGGGCCATCTGGCCAAAATACATGTATACACTACTTATTTGGCGTCCAAGCTTTCCATGGTGCTCGGTCTCACCCAAAACCTGCTCCACCTACAACAAAACCATTTCCTTGTCAAAACTCATCCCACTACTCTACTTACGCACTAAAATCGCCATAATAGCACAACACTCCACGAACTCGCCAAAATCGGTCACTAACCTACCTCGGCTCCGAAATTCACCTAACTTCCGACACGCATAACTTTTGCGTTGGTTATCAGAATCACACGATTCCAATGCCTAAGGCGGAAACCCGAAAACGGAGTAGGCCCGAGTGTCAAAATCTCTCTTCCCTGGCCATCCCGCAAAAACTCAGTACATCCTTCGCCATTCTATCATATTTATCGTCAATCCTTCTACAACGATCAACAAAAACTCTAATGAACCTTCCAACCCTAAAGCCCTAATTCTCATCCATCAAATCTCTCCCTAACCTGACACTTAACCGGCATTGAACCATAAACTTTTTAAGCTTACCTTGCACAGTTGAAATGGATGAGAAAACCACGATTAATTGCAGGCATAAATTGTCGCGGGAAGGAGAGGAATCAAGAGATTGAATGGTGGCTGGGGGAGGGGGGGCTGTTGGGGGTGGGGGGAGAAATAACAGAGAAAAAGGGGGGAGAGGGTATCTGCCGAATCCTCTTCTCCCCCTTTGTTTTTATGTATATAAAAAAAATAAAAATAAGCTAATTACAATTTTACCCTCACGTTTTAAACCTTTTAATCCAACTGTTATTCAATCTGCTTCTTATCGGATTCCTTAAATTTTCTCCCTAACATTAACCTCGAAATAAATCCCCACCCAACCTTACAAATTTTCCACTCCCCAATCCAACCCGAATAAGGTATTGTTGCGCCATGTCCTGCCGTCTTTCCCAAGTGGCCTCCTACACATTGTGATTGCGCTACAAAACTTTGACCAAGGGGATCTTCTTGTTCCGCAAAACTTTCGCAGCTGTTCTTAGTATGGCCACTGCCTTTTCCTCGTACGATAATGCCGGCTGTACCTATATACCCTGTTGTGCAACCACCTGAGAAGGATCACGTATGCACTTCCTCAGTAGGGAGACATGGAAGACATTATGTATTGCATCCATTGAGGAAGGCAGCTGAAGCTTGTAGGCGGTTTTCCCAATCCTTTCCACAATAGGGAACGCCACAACAAAACGAGGGTTGAGCTTTTCTCGCTTCCCGAACCTGACCACTCCTTTGAACGTGGAGATCTTCAGGAATACCTCATCTCCCACGCCGAACTCCAGTTCCCGCCTCCTTCGATCGGCATAGCTCTTCTGCCGACTTTGAGCTTCCTCTACCCTCTTCTTTATAATCGAAATCTTGTCGACTATCTGCTGCAGGATCTCTGGGCTTATAAGTCTTGCCTCTCCAATCTTGTCTAAGTATAACGGCGACCTGCATTTTCTCCCATACAAAACTTCGTATGGTGCCATGCCGATAGTAGACTGGTAGCTGTTATTATATAAAAATTCTACCTACGGCAAGAACCTGCTCCAGGCTGCCTGGAACTCCAACATACAGGCTCGGAGCATGTCTTCAAGTATCTGTATAGTTCGCTTTGATTGTCCGTCGGTCTGAGGTTAGAAGGCCGTGCTGAATTCTAACTTGGTACCCATGGCCTTATGTAGACTCCTCCAGAACTTAGACGTAAATTTGGGATCTCGGTCTGACGCTATCGATACAGGGACCCCATGGAGTCTGACTATCTCCTGCACGTACAACTGAGCGAACTGATCCATCGAGTAGTTCATTCTCACCAGTCAGAAGTGAGACGACTTAGTTAGTCTGTCTACAATCACCCAAATTGCATCGTGGCCCTTAGTAGTCTTTGGCAGTCCGACCATAAAATCCATAGTGACCCGCTCCCACTTCCACTCGGGTATAAGCAACGGCTGAAGCATTCCCGATGGTCTCTGATGTTCTGGCTTTACTTGCTGGCATACCACATAAGCCTCAACGTGCTTGGCTATCTCCCGCTTCATATTGGGCCACCAATAGTGTTTTTTCAAATCACTGTACATCTTAGTGCTCCTAGGGTGCACAGAGAAAGGAGACGAGTGAGCCTCAGACAATATTTCTTTCTTTAGTTCCTCATTCTTCGGGACGTACCACCTATCCCGAAACTTCAGAATCCCATTATCCGAATAGCTAAGCTCAGTGTTAGCATTGGATTCCATTCCCGCCTTCAGCCCGCCTTCTGTCCAGGATGGTCGACCTCAACGATATCACCGACAGCGTGGCTGCCAAATCTGAGACAACTTCTAGGCCGCACTCTTGTACCTGAGTCCTTAGCTCAGCAGGCACTGTACCTGTCTGCCTCAGCTTGGCAAACTCCACCATTTTCTGGGGTCTGACTGAGTGGCTAAAATACTTGCCATAGAACGTCGTCTTAAATTCCTCCAATGTCATAGACTTCACATCGGTGGTCGCCTTCACCGAATCCCACCAAAATCGGGCATCCCTGGCAAGGTGGAATGCCGCACTGGATACCCTGTCCTATTCTTCTACATTGGCGTAATCCATCATATCTTCCATACTTCGAATCAACTCCCCAGCACTAAGTGGTTTCGAAGATGCTCCGTCGAAGACTCGGGGTCGAAGCCTGTGCAACCTATCACCCCCACGATCAGTCGAAGTCTGGACACTGGACTGGCCCTGGTCCTCTCTACTCATGAACCACTCAAGCTGTTGCGACTAACAGTTGAGCAACTCGGTAAGCTGTCTAACGGCGTCATCCATATCACCTACAGCTCTACACGTCTCTCTAACCATATCGTTAAACCTGTACACCACAATATCTAATGAGTCTAAAACGAAACTACTAGGGCTCTAAGAAATACTTACAGTTTGTGAAGCACTCCCATGCATCGGCTGGTGGTATTAGGAGATCCATCGAACGACGTCGACCCCGTGGCTCCTACACTCGTAACATACCCTTTTCCAACCCATTAACTGTCTCTTCTACCTTTCCCCCAAGCGGTGTGGGAATTGTGACAGACCCTCTTGCCTCGACAATCTTACCCATCCTCCGAGGGGTTCGACATCCCCGTCGGGCACACTTCTAGTTGGGTAAAGGCTCTGATACCATAACTGTAGTGCCCCGAAAACCTACCCGTTTTCGGTACGTTCACTGCTCCGATACCACATCTTTGATGCCCCTAAGTCATCCCAAACCCGGGTCACCAACAGTACGCTCGATTCTCACCCCGACAAAATTCATATAAAATTTAAAACTTTCGGTTCTTTGACTCAAAACGACACCTTCGAAAATCAATTATGAAAAATCGTGGTGGAAAAGTCATTTAAAATCGGTCTAAATAAACTTCACCTTTTAAAACATAGAAATGCAGAGACCAGTCAACACCTGGGTCAACACCTGGGTCGTCTTTGGTTTCCATCGGTTGACACTCGCAAACGCTGGTCGACACCAAGTTCCCCTCGGGTCTTCATGTCGGTCGACACTAGAAATCACCGGTCGACACTTCTACGTTCAGCTCGGTGAGTGGTCGACACTTGCTTACGCAGGTCAACACTTTGACCCTCTCTGCCCGCGTAGGTCAACTTCTGCAATCGACACACTCGCTAAATTTTCACTAACCGGTCGACACCCGTGGTCGCCGGTCGACACCCATGGTCGCAGGTCGACACCTAAGTCCTCTCTGCCCGCGACGGTCGAACCCCGTGGTCAACACGCACCCACCTATTTACACTGACCGGTCGACACCTATGGACTTTGGTCGACACTTCACACCATCAAGCTAAAAATAACAGCTGTTCCATAAAAAAAACGGACTCGAAAAACTTTCTCGAATTAAAACTACCGATTGGAACCTGGTTCATACATTTAAACTCTTTCAAATAGTTTGAAAATGCATTTATACATCAATCCCCATTACGGACAACCAAACCCATCGATGCATCAAAACCTATACACTCGTCATAGACTTCACAAAACGCACCACTAAGGACCCCATCTCGCCTTGCCCCACGGGTCGATTCACCTTGACGAACTCCACCTACCGGCACACGGTAGTACGTCGCCAACCGCCTACTCGTCCTGTCAAGGCTCCGGCAATTCACCTTCAGGGATCTCTACACCTACACCACGAAACACACAACATAAGCCTAACGCTCAGTAAGCAGTGTAATATGAAACGTTAAACAACAATGCAATCCTATCACATGCAATTTCTACGTTCTCGCTCATGTTGTCACAACCCGTGCCACGTGGTACGGCCGGACCATGGTGAGGCTGGACTCTCTCGCCACCTTACACCTTGGCACGTCGCCACCGTCCTGGTTTCTCCAGTAACAAGGCCCTCAATCCGTACCCACACATGACTTTACACATCGGAACCATTCCAGGGTGAGGCTAGACGAACTCGACACACCACCCCCTAGCACGACACCATCATCCCGGTTCCTCCAGCAACAAGGCCATAGTTGCACACCACCACACGGACACCGCGACAGCCATCCCAAGATGAGGCTGGACGCACTCCCCACACCGCACCCTGGCACGTCACCACCGTCCCGGTTTTTCCAGCAATGGGGCCTAGCTACCCACACACACATCATCCTCGCCACCACACATCGCACTTGACACTCATATATAAAAACCATGCTCAAATTCATTTTCGTTTCCATTTCAAAAACATGATGCATGTCACACAAAACGCACACACATCACAATCAACCAACTCAACTCAATCGTTCCTTGGTGTAGGCCCACCTAGGCAAAACACATGCATACACTACTTACCTAGCGTCCTAGCTTTCCATGTTGCTCGGTCTCACCCAAAACCTGCTCTACCTACAACAAAACCAATTCCTCGTAAAAACGCATCCCACTACTTTACTTACGCACTAAAATTACCATAATAGCACAACACTCCACGAACTCGCTAAAATCACTCACTAACCTACCTCGGCTCCGAAATCCACCTAACTTCTGACACGTATAACTTTTGCATCAATTATCGGAATCACACAATTCCAATGGCTAAACATTCCAATCGTAACCCAGTTTAACCTACCATAACAGAATTTAAAATCGTTAACCGCAGCTAAGGCGGAAACCCAAAATAGGAGTAGGTCCTAGGGTAAAAATCTCCCTTCCCTGGCCATCCCGCAAAAACTCAGTACATCCTTCGCCACTCTATCACATTTATCGTCAACCCTTCTACAACGATCAATAACAACTCCAATGAACCTTCCAACCCTAAAGCCCTAATTCCCATCCATCAAATCTCTCCTTAACCCGACACTAAACCATCATTGAACCGTAAACTTCTTAAGCCTACCTTGCACCGTTGAAATTTAGGAGAAAAGCACGATAATCGCCGGTGGAAATCATTGCGAGAAGGAGAGGAATCGAGAGATCGCGCGGTGGGTGGGGGAGGGGGGGAGAATAATAGAAAAAAAGGTGGGAGAGGGTTTCTGCCGATTCCTCTTCTCCCCCTTTTTTATATATATATATATAAAAAATCAAAATAAACTGATTACCTTTTTACCGTTACGCTTTAAATCTTTTAATCCAACCGTTATCCAATCCGCTTCTGGTCGGATTCTTAAAATTTTCTCCCCACCATTAGCCTCGAAATAAATCCCCACCTAACCTTACAAATTTTTCACTCTCCAATCCGACCCGAATTCCGCTATTTATCATCCCGACAACTCGAAATCGGTACCGTGAAAATACAAGGTATTACATATTGGCCTTGCATGATGAAATATGTGCATCGCATGGTGGAGACATGCGTGATTTGTAAAAAGCTTAAGAGTAAGGTTCTACCTCAAGACTTATACATGCCCTTACCCTTCCTATCACACCCTTAGGTAAAGGTTAGTATGAACTTTGTTTTAGGACTACCACAGACCAACCGGAATAAAGACTCTATAATGGTGGTCATGCATTGGTTCTCCAAGATAGCACATTTTTTTCCTTGTGCCACGACCGATGACTCTGTTTTAATAGCTAACCTATATTTTAAATAGATCGTTTGCCTGCATGGTATACCGCGTTCTATAGTGTCGGACAGAGGCACTAAATTTCTGAGTGCCTTTCGGATCACTTTGTGAAAAAAGTTGGGGACTAGGTTGTGCTTCAGCACGTCCTTGCATCCCCAAACCGATGGTCAAACGAAAGTTGTAAACAGGATCCAAGGTACCCTCTTACGCACTGTTGTATCTCAGAAACTATCTAACTGGGATATAGTACTTCCAGGCATGGAGTTTACCTACAACTGCACCCGTCATTCCACTAATCAGCAATCGCCCTTTGAGGTTGCCTATGGGTGTAATCCATATATACCGTTAGATCATGTTCCCTTACCTTATACAGATTTAGCGAATCCATCAAGAGCGGACAAGGCTTAACAAATTTAGGAATTGCACGAGACTGTACGCAAATCCATCGAGAAGAGCAACGAAAAGGTAGCCAAACACGCTAATAAAGGACGACGATAAGTTATTCTTAATGAAAGAGACTTAGTTTGGCTACACCTAAGGAAAGAAAGGTTCCTTGCTAAAAGGTAATCCAAGTTAATGCCTAGAGCAGAAGAACCATTTAAGGTGTTAGAAAGAATCAATAGTAACGCCTATAAGATAGAGTTAACAGGCGACTACGGAATTTCCTCCAGCTTTAATGTCCAAGATCTCTCTCCATACAAAGTAGACAATGAAGACATCGAAGTGACCCCATTAACGGATTTGAGGTCAAATCCTCAATCACCTAGGGAGGATGATGTGCCTTTGAGGGCCATCACTCGATCACAAACCAAGGCACGAGCTTTATCAAACCTATTCACTAATAAGTTCAATTATTTTACAGGTATTAATAGTTTTGAAAGTGGAGCCTCAATCTTTTCCAAAGTGGATCTTAAGAGTAGTTATCATCAGATACGCATGAAGGAAGGAGATGAGTGGAAGACAGCGTTTAAAACCAAGTATGGATTATTTGAATGGATTGTCATGTCCTTTGGGCTTTCTAACCCGCCAAGCACGTTTATGTAACTCATGCACCATGTACTCAAAGAATACCCTGGTAAGTTCATTGTTGTCTACTTTGATAACATATTAGTATATAGCATGGACCTTCCACAACACCTTAACCACCTTAGTACCCTTTTCCATACCCTTCGGAAAGCCAAATTATTTGGAAACCTTAGCAAGTGCTCCTTTGCTGAGGACAAGGTTTACTTCTTAAGCTTTATAATCTCCAAAAATGGTATGGAAGCTGACGAGGATAAAATCAAAGCCATTAAGGACTGGCCTACGCCCAATTCTATATCGGAAGTACGAAGCTTCCACAGGCTAGCCTTATTTTATAGAGGATTTATCTAGAACTTTAGCTCAATTGTTGCACCCCTTATAGACTGCACCAAGAAACGAAAAGAGTTTACTTGGACCCTAATCTGTCAAAAGAGCTTTGAGTTAATTAAGGAAAAGTTATGTCATTCCCCGTACTTACTCTTCCTGACTTCAACAAGGTATTTAAAGTCAAAAGTGATGCGTCAGGAGTTGGAATAGGAGCAGTACTTATGCAAGACCAACGACCCATCACATATTTCAGTGAGAAGATGAAAGGAGCCGTGCTCAACTATTCTACTTATGATAAAGAGTTTTACGCAGTTATACGAGCATTAGAGCACTGGCAACACTATCTTTTATCGAGAGAATTTGTTATCAACACTAATCATCAAGCCTTACGGCACATTAAGAGCCAACATAAACTAAACAAAAGGCATGTAAAATGGGTAGAGTTTCTACAGAGGTTTCCATATACCCTAAAGTATCTCAAGGGAGAAAATAATGTAATAGCAGATGCCCTATCTCGGAAGCGCATCCTTTTCACCGAGCTAGCCGTGAGATTTTTTGGATTTGAATGGATTAAGGATAGCTACGCCTCTGACCCCGACTTTGGACCTCATTATGCCCGATGCCTGGACAAGGTTGAAGGAGATTATTGCCTCATGGATGGCTATTTGGTCAAAATGGGAAAGTTGTCCATCCCTCAAGGAAGCTTACGACGATGCCTTGTGAAAGAAGCTCATTGTGGGGGCTTAGCCAATCATTTTGGGTAAAAGAAGACCCTTGATATGCTAAAGAAACACTTTTTCTGGTCCCACATGATGAAAGATGTGCACCGCCTGGTAGAGACGTGCAAAGTTTGCAAGAAAGCCAAAAGTAGAGTTACACCTCATGGCTTGTACATGCCCTTACCTGTCCCTTCGCACCCTTAGATTGCAGTCAGTATAGACTTTGTCTTAGGACTACCACGGACCGCCTGAGCTAAGGATTCAATCATGGTGGTCGTGGATAGGTTTTCCAAAATGGCACACTTTATTCCTTGTGCCAAGACAAATGACTCTACTTTAACCGCGGACCTATTTTTCAAAGAGATCGTTCGCCGGCATGGCATTCCACACTCAATAGTGTCAGATAGAGACACTAAGTTTTTAAGCGCCTTCTAAACCACTTTATGGAGAAGGTTGGGGACTAAGTTGTGCTTCAGCACTTCTTTTCATCCCCAAACTGATGGGCAAACGGAAGTTGTCAACAGGACTCTAGGCTCCCTCTTACGCAGTGTTGTAGGCAAGAAATTGTCTAACGGAGACATCATACTTCCAGGTTTGGAATTTTCCTACAACCGCAACCTTCATTCCACTACTCAGAAATCGCCCTTTGAGGTTGCCTATGGGTTTAATCCATTTACACCGTTGGACCTTGTCCCTTTACCTACTAAGGACTTAGCCAAAACATCAGGTGTAAATAAGGTTAAACAAATTAGGAAGTTGCACAAAACTGTGCGAAAGGCTATTGAAAAGAGAAATGAGAGTGTGGCTAGGCTCGTGAATAAAGGTCGCAAAGAAGTCATTTTTCGAGCAGCAGACTTGGTATGGTTGCACCTACGGAATGAAAGATTTCCTAATAAGAGAAAGTCTAAGCTTCTACCTCGTGCGGAGTCCCATTTAAAGTACTTGAGAGGATCAATGATAACACCTACAAAATCAAATTACCGGGTGAATATGGAGTATCCGCGACTTTCAACGTCCAAGACTTGTCACCGTATAAAGGCGATGAAGATCAGTTTCAGGACCTGAACTTATTGGATTTGAGGTCAAATCCACAGTCACCTGGGGAGGATTATGTGCCCCATACGCCCGTCACACGATCTCAAGTCCAAGGACACACTTTAATTAACTTATATTCTCACTCGCTTGTTTCTTGTGCACGTACTGATTCAATGGAGCTGGAAATTGGAAGCTTAAAGTGGGAAGTGGAGACTCAAGACATGGAGCAACCAAGACACATCGTTGCATAGGAAGCCGCCATTGAAGATCATGTTGCTCTTAAATGAATTTGTCTTCCCGAGCCAAGTTCTATGTAATGTTTTATTTTGAACTTATGGGGCAAACATTGGCCTTATTGTTAAACTTTTCATTATGTGCTTGCATTAGGCATTTAGGATTAGGTTGAATGGTTAGGATAGATGAGAGAAAGGGTTTCGGGATTGGCTTAATTTGAAGCATCATTCGAGAATGCAAAAGATGCCACTCTCGGCCGCACGCGCACCAAGGAGGAGAGTTGCAAGTGGTGGCAAACTGTACCCGATTTGGCCACACCATTGGGCTGCCATTTGAGATGCTTTTCCCCTTTACCTTTTATGGAAGAAACATGGATCCATGACATGGCATTCATCAAGCCATTGATCACACCTTGGCTGCCACCATCTCGGCCGCACAATGCATCACTTTGGAGCCGGTTACAAGCTACAATTCTCCAAGTTATGAAGACCAAAAGCACAGCCTTAAACCCCTCCATCCTAGGCCTATATAAGCATAGCATTGGTGTTTGTATTTTGGTTGGCATAGTTAATGAGCATTGGCATATTTTCTAGAGGAAACCGAAGGAGTTTTCCATCACCTTTTCAAGGTTAGTGCTCGGTTCCTTGAACCGAATAGGAGAACCCTTCTAGCTTGGCAACTCATGGTTGTTGCTCGAGCTTGTGTTCCACTTCTCTCTCCTCCCTTTCAAGGGAAGGAAAGAAGAAGAGAGTGGCCAAAACTTGTTCCCCAAGTTGAGAATCTTTCCTTGGAAAGGTTGTGATTGCCGAGAGCATTACATTGTCTCTTCGGCCGACTTGCAGGTTTATGTGCATAACTTTGTCATTTCTAATCAACTTGGTCCACGACCACCACCATCACACACCTCACTCTGTCCACTAATCTCTCACCAAATTTTGTTTCATTCCAAGCACATTTGGCTGTTCACTTTTCTATATTTTCTCAAGGGTTTCTCGGCTTGGCCGAGATCGGAGGGCCTAACCAATCTATTGTGTGTTCTAGCGACCGAGCAAGAGCTAGACCCCAACAGATTGGGACTCGAGCACAACAGACCTAGCAGTTGCTATTGTTGAAACTAATGGTGGAAGCACATGTAGAAGCCATTTGTCTCCCCCGGAATTAATTTGTAACTGAATTTTTATTTGCCAAACATTCGCTCTTATGCTTTTTTTGGCAAACATTCACCCTTATACTTTTTTTCACAAACATTTGCCCTGCTGTAATGTTTTATAGTTGCATGTATCCTTAGGCATTTAGATGTATGTTAGGTTAGATGGTTGTTAGAAGCAACAATTGGGCTGAAGTTTAGCAGCACATTCATGCAACAATTGGGCCGACGCTTGAAAAGTGCTCTGGTTTGCAAGTGGACTTAGAATGGCCAACCATGTGGCCAGTTTCGATGCCCAAGCCCATTCTAACCTTCAGCCACCCTAGGTCTATAAATACATGGCTATTGGTGTTTATAAACGTTGTTGAATCTATGAGAATAGCCCCTTGTGCATTCAGCCAAAGCAGCCATGAAGATAGGTGAACGGTAAGGCTCGGTTCGGTCAAGAATTGAGAAGGAGTGTATCTCCTTTGAGCTTTCAAGGCCGAGGTTGCTTGAATAGCCATTGTTCCACTCTTATTCCCTCTCTTTACGGAGCAAGATACATGAAGAGAGTGGCCATTAACTGGTTCCGATTGCTGTCGTCTTCCTTTGGAAGATTGTTATGCCGAGAGCCTAAAATATTACTCATCGGAGAGCATTTGGTTTTCTGCTCATTTTCTCATCCGTTCCGTTTGTGGGTAGAACACGACCCATTTGAGGTTGGAATTGTGTCATGATAGTATATCCTTCCTTAACTCCTCGTCTTTTGGGATGTACCACCTATCTCGAAATTTCAGAATCTCATCTTCCGAATAACGGAGTTCAGTGTTAGTATTGGCCTCCATACCCGCCTTTAGCTCACTAACGCTGAGTAAGTCTCCTGGGCCTGCTTAATTCTGTCTAGGATTATCGGCCTCAAAGACATAGCCGAAAGTGTTGCTGCTAAATCCGAAACTACCTCTACATCGAATCTCCGGAGCTCAGCACTTAGCTCGTTCGGCACTACTGAACTCATAGCAGAAGTCGAAGCTATCATTCAGCTTAGGGCATCTGCTACCACATTTGCTTTTCTAGATGATACTTGATTTCTAGGTCGTAATCTTTAACTAGCTCGAGCCATCTTCTCTGTCTCAAGTTTAGCTCCTTCTACGTAAAAATATACTTCAAACTCTGGTGGTCGGAGAAGATCTCGCACCGTTGTCCATACAAATAATGCCTTCAAATTTTAAGTATAAAAACCACTGCCCCTAACTCCAACTCATGTGTAGGGCAATTCTGCTCGTAGGGTTTCAATTGTCTGTAAGCGTAGGCAATCACCCTTCCACTCTGCATCAACACGCAACACAAGTTTATCCTGGAGGCATCAGAATATATACTGAACTTTTCACCTTCCACTGGTAGGGTCAACAAAGGAGCTGTAGTCAACTTTTGCTTCTGTATTTAGAAGTTGCCTTCACACTCGTCAGACCATCCAACTTCACATCCTTCCTGGTCAATCTAGTCAAAGGGGTTGGGATCTTTGATAATCTCTCAATATATCTCTGATAGTATCCCTCCAACCCCAGGAAACTGCGAATTTCATGGGCACAGGTTGGTTACGGCCACTCCTTAACGGCCTGAACTTTCATCTGATCAATTGAAATGCCTTCAGAAGAAATAACATGCCCAAAGAAGTTGATCATATCCAACTAAAACTCGCATTTAGAGAGCTTAGCGTAAAGCTGGTGCTAGCTCAAAGTAGTCAGCACCATCCTTAAGTGCTCTTTGTGTTCATCCTCGCTTCGAGCGTATATTAGTATGTCATCAATGAATACTATCACAAATCTATCCAAGTGCTCCTCGAATACTCGGTTCATCAGGTCCATGAAGGTGGTTGGGGCATTAGTTAGTCCAAACGACATCACTCAAAACTCATAGTGCACAAATCTCCCTTGGAAAGCTGTTTTTTGGGATATCTTCCTCCCTAACCTTCTACTGATAATAGCTGGACCTTAGATCGATCTTAGAAAATACTTGTGCACCTTGAAGTAGATAAAACAAGTCGTTTATCATCGGTAACGGGTACTTATTCTTCACTGTCAATTTATTAAGCTCTTTGTAATCAATAGACATGCGTAGTGACCCGTCCTTTTTCTTGACAAAAAGTACCGGCACACCCCAAGGTGAGAAACTAGGGCGTATAAAGCCTTTACCTATCAACTCCTCTAACGGCGCCTTTAACTTTTCAACTTAGTAGGTGTCAGCCTCTATGAGTTCTTACATACTGGTTTAGCTCCAGGGTACACGTCAATGAAAAATTTGATCTCCCTCTCAGGGGGCAAACCTGGCAAGTCCTCTAGAAACACTCCAAAAAATTCTCGTACAATTTGAATATTGTGAAGCCGAAATTCTCCCTGAAACTGCACGTCCATAACGCTAGCCAAAAAGCCCATGCACCCATCTCGCAACAGTCATCGGGCTCTCATAGAAGACAGCTGAATCCTTGCTCATACGTTTCCCCATCTTGAAAGAGTAGTTCTCCTCACTCGGGGGTCAAAAATGTGTCTCTCTAGTCCTGCAGTCTATCGCGGCATAATTCTTGAACAACTAATCCATTCCTAAGATGACCTTATGCTCCTTCATGTCGAGTATAACCAGATCGGTATATAACTACTTCTCTCATACTGTCACTATGTCGCCCCGCAACCCCTTATTGGAGTAAAGACGCTCTCCTGACAGTAACATCACATCATAAAACCTTCCCGAATAGCTAGGCATTAAATTTGCCTTAATCACAAAGGCAGCGGATATGAATTAGTGCGTAGCGCCTGTATCAATCAAACTATAAGCCGCAACTCCCAGTGTAACACCCGAGAATTTTACCGTACATTATGATAAATGTGCATAGGATCCTATATATTTATATTTGAAGAACAAAAAATAGAAGAAATGAAGGAAAAGCAGGGTAAAAAAGGAAGAAGAAAGAATGAGTGCGAGAGTAGTGTTTGGCATGCAGAGAGAAGAAAAGAAAAGAAAAGAGGAAAGAGGAGAGAGAAAGTGATGGAGTTGAAAAATGTTAAAAGAAGACAATAGAAAAAAACAGAGAAAGCTGAAGTTTGAACAAGTCAAACTTCTTTGTTATTTTATAAAAATCATGTTGATGTAATGAAGGGTAATTTTGGAATGAACTTCTTAGGTTAGGTTGTTCATACTTATCCTTAAAGCATCATTGTTTGAAGCATTTTCTTCACGTTAGTTTCTCTTCCTCCATAGCCGATCATTTCGCCCGTTCTTCTCCTCTTCTTTCTCAAGATTTCTTCAAGGTAAAACAATTTGATTTGGGTTATGTTGATGCAAATTTGTCGGATAAGTGCTTGATATTTGATGAAACAGTTCGGTTTTATGGAGGTTAATGAACCCTAACGTTTGATGCATGGAAATTGTTGGGGTTTCTCTGTTTACGGGTTTTTTTGTGTTTAATTAGATTTAAGTACTTGTTGGTAGACTTAAATGAAGAAAATCATGGATTTGTACAATTTGGATAAAAAATGGTGAATTACAAGGCAGTTCGGTATTTTGTAATTTTGATCTATTGAATGGGTTTTATTTGATAAATTGAATTAAACATGTTAAAGTAGACCCTTTAAGAAGTCCATAGCCTTTGGAAATTTTGAATTTATATATATATATATATATATAGGTAAAGTTATGCGATTTTGAAATTCGCAGCCAATTTGAATGAGATTCCAAGATTTAGGTTATTGGATACGTTTTGATGTACGTTGTTTGATTCCTATGTTTTAGATTTACATATCAAAAAGGAAGTTGATCAATTACCTAATTTTGAGCTCAGGACGCAAGATAAGTCCATGTTTGCATGCGTTTTAGCCGATTGGTCTACATCACAAAGTGTTAAGAGATTGATGGCTAAATAAGAAACTTGCAGACTCTAACTTTGAGAGTTTTGGTTGGGTATAAATTTTAGATTGTGAGTTTATTATGATAGGCTCTCTTTTATTAATGGATGTGTTTATATGTTATGTTACTTCATGCTTACAACCTTGAGAATATGTGTATGTTACATATATTCATGCACCATGGTTTTTTTTTTCAAATCATAGAAAACGGTTTTTATGCATACGTTTTCATGTAAACAGAACAGAAAGAATATGGTACAGTAAAATACGTAAATAGTTATTGTAGGTAGGGAACTGAGTATGGTAGTTCCATCAGAGGAACTTGTTCCGTTAGAGGGACTATTAGATATGTAAATCCAATTTCCATAAAGTGAGTTAGTTGTTCCGCCAGAGGGACAATCAGTTAGGTCATCTCTCCTGTAGAAGCAATACCACAATAAATCATGTTATGTAAGAAAATAAAGAACAGATTCAGTTGCATGTCTAATGAACAACATAGCATAGTCATGAATATGCATTTTATTTAATCATACATCACTTGTTGGCATTAGGCTCAATACTTACTTTGTGGTGTAGGTGATATAGTCATAGGAGCAGATGTTGATCCTCAATATGATGGATGAAGCATTTAATGGAGGACGTTCCCCACCAACCATACTGTCAATCATCTTGAGGATTAACGTCCTCACCTGTAATGATATCACCTACACCACAAAGTGACTAATGAGTCTAACGCTCAATAGGTGATGTGAAATAAAGAATGCATGCTCATGAGTATGCTATGCTGTTCGTAAAATATGCAATTGAATTTGTTCTTTATTTCTTACATAACATAAGTTATTGGGGTACTAATTATAGAGGACAGATGGCCTAACTGATTGTCCTTCTAGCGGAACGACGAACGCGCTCTAGGGAAAGTGGAATGGCATATCTAACAGTCCCTCTAACGGAACCGGTTCCTCTAACGGAACTACCATACTCAATTCCCTACCCACAATAACTATTTACGTATTTTTCTGTACCATATTTTTCTTGTTCTGTTTACATAAAAACATATCCATAAAACCGTTTTCTATGATTTGGAAAAACTATGATGCATGAATATATGTTACATACACATATCCTCAAGGTTGTAAACGTAAAGTAACATAAACAGATAAAATAAATCCATTAATAAACAAGAACTTATCATAATAAACTCACAACCTAAAATTTCTACCCAACCAAAACTCTCAAAAATAAAGTCTCCAAATTCCTTATCTATCCATCAACCTCCTAACTCTTTGTGATGTAGGCCAGTTGGCCAAAATGTATACAAACATCACCTACCTCGTGTCTCGAGTTCGGTTTCGACAATTTGCTCAGCTTCCTTTTTAACTTGCAAACCTATACGATTACATCGATTATCATCAATACCAAAACTCATTTCCAGTAACAACCTATGCATCAAACTTTACACATTTCAAAACTTCATCAAATTGAAAGAACATAACCAAATAACCTTCTGAAACATCCCATTCAAATATCTCAAAACATTTCACAACCTAAAACCATCACATTAATAATCAAACAAACCAAAATGGGGAAGCTTGGCATGGAGAAGAAGCCGAGGGTTTAGGTTTTCTTTTCTATATTAAATACTTAAAGGATAAGTGTTAAAAACCTAACATTTCTCGCATTCCCAAAATTACCCTTCACTTCATTTCTCTCTCCTCCAACAGAAATGATTTTTTTCAGATAAATTTCTTCTCTCTGTCGCCAAACAACAAGTTGTTGACCCCCTTTTTTTTCACTTATTCTTTCTTTCCAACGCCAATACCCACCCTGCATATCATTCTTCATTCTAAAATTGATAATAATCTGCCTAAACAACATGCTTACATATATATATTAAATTAAATTGAATCGATAAAATTTTTGGGTGTTACATTCTACCCTCCTTAAATAAAATTTTGTCCTAAAAATTTACGTACCGAATAATTCTGGGTATCGGGTTAGCATATCTTGTTGCCCTTCCCAAGTTGCCTCCTCGACATTGTGGTTGCGCCACAGAACTTTCACCAGTGAGATTTCTTTATTGCGTAGTACCTTTACTGTTGATTCAAGAATTCGCACTGGTTTTTCCTCGTAAGTTAGAGTTGGCTGAATTTCAATTTCTTTTTGCTCCACAATCTAAGAAGGATCGCGTACACACTTCCTTAACATAGAGACGTGGAAAACGTTATGAATCCCGTCCATAGAGGCTTGTAGCTGTAACTTATATGCTGTTCTTCCGACTCTTTCTGTGATTGTAAAAGGTCCCACATATCTCGGACTCAACTTCCCTTTCCTTCCAAACCTCATTACTCGTTTACATGGCGAGATTTTCAAAAACACCTTGTTATTCACATTAAACTCCAATTCCCGTCTCCTTTGGTCTGCATAGCTTTTCTGCCGGCTCTAAGCTGTTAAAATTCGTTGTCTGATAATTGCCATCTTCTCCGCAGTTTGTTGCAAAATATCTGGACCAACTAATCTTGTTTCGCCGAGTTCGTCCCAATATAAAGGAGATCTGCACTTCCTGCCGTAGAGTGCTTCATAAGGGGCCATGCCAATAGTGTAACACCCCGAGAAACCCCGCGTTCTCGGTGCGCTACAGTGCATCTACACACTACACACACACACACTAACACTTGACATAACTAACTCAATTCAATATCCCTTTCGTTTTCAAATCATTTTCAAAAGAACATTTGCGAGTATGAAAATTTTTTGACTCGATTCAAAAAACAACTCGCGTCCCGAAGAGGAAACACGAAGTCCTCAACATAAAACTACGCAGCGGAAAAGAAAACCATTTAAAACAATTTGAGATAAAACGGTAAGACTTGAAATCCTAGGAAAGAATCCCACGCACCCCACGAACTACCAAGTCCGGTCCCAAGCACTCACGTCCCCACTCCTACACCACGCGTACACCCTCGCGGTGCCGCACGTGCCAACCCAACGTCACTGTATCTCGCGCACGCTCACAGCGCCGCGTGCCCCACGCACCCTGCCTCTGTACAGCACGTCCGCGTGCACGCCTTCACCCGGCGCCGCATGACCCGTGTGCACCCGCAAGGCCGCGTGCCCCGCGCACGTGCGATCACGCCGCACTTCCACGCTCATCTACCTTTTTCTAGCATTTACTGTTCACACCTCAACTTATTTCGTATCTCCTCGACTCCTAACCTCTCTCCCGAAATTTTGGCAGAGTAACGGCTAAAAATTGACTATCCCAAAATTTAAACCCTGCACACAATTCACCATAATCCAACAATGTCTATCTATCCATCATCTAGAGAAAATCACCATAACCAAGTCAGAGTAAGAAGACAACAAGAACCCATCAAATACAAATGAAGAAAGTCCCCCAAAACACTACAACCCCTCCATACAATCTCAAAAGATCAATGTCTATACAACCCCGCTATCTACACAAATACCCAACATGAAATGATAAATCCACTATCACCTACCACCACCACGGGTCGGGTCGCCCTAACAAAAATCCGCCATCTGGTGCCTCGGGTGAACGCCGCCAACCATCCTACGCCTCTGGACTAGGCTCTCGAGGCTCACCAGCAGTATCGTCAGCACCTACACCACAGAACACACAACATAAGCCTAACGCTCAGTAAGTAATGCGATATGAAAGTAAAAGCCGACAATGCAATCCTATCACATGCAGTCTCTACACTCACACTCATGTTGTCGCATCTGTGACGCGTAGTGCAGCCGCACCAGGGTAAGGAGGAACCTCACGCCACCCTACACCCTGACACGTCGCCAACGTCCCGGACTCCCCAGCAACGAGGCCCACAAGCTACACACACGCATCACCACACGGCAACCATATCAGGGTAAGGGTGTACCTCGCGCCACTCTACACCCTGACACGTCGCCCCCGTCCCAGTCTCCCCAGTACGGGGCCACAGTTGCCACACACACACGTTTCGCGACAGCCCAGCTGGCCCACCCCTCGAGTAGGATCCGCGACTGGTGTTGCACCGGCCCACAGACTAGTAGGATCCGCGGTACCACTGCCCATATCCTCACCATCAACACATTCACGCCGCATGACGGCCCAGCCGGCCCACCCCTCGAGTAGGATCCGCGACTGGTGAAGCATCGGCCCGCACACTAGCGGGATCCGCGGTACCACCGCCACACGTCTCACCTCATACATCAAAACATGCTAAAAATCATTTTTGTTCCCGTTTTTAAAAATATGATGCATGTCAAACAATACGCACGCACACCACAATCAATCACGTAAACCCTAAAGTTCTACAGTGTAGGCCCACTTGGGCAAAACACATGCATGCACTACTTACCTGACATCCCAAGCTCGCTCGACGCACAGCTTCGCCAAAAGAAAGCCTCAACCTAAAACACAACCAATTTCTCATCAGCATTTATCTCAACATTCACCAATTAGATAAAAATAACCTTCTCTACTACACTCATGAAACTCCAACTAAAACGGTCCATTAGTTTGGTTTGGCCGAATACCAGCCCAACGTTCGGATGCGCATAACTTTTACGGCCGTCAACGGAACGGAACGATTCAAGTAGCTAAATGTCCCCTTAGGAACATCCCAAGACAGATTTTAAAACGATAAGCCGCAGACAGGCAAAAAAATGCTAAAACCGAATCAGCCACTTTTATCAAATTTCACATTTTCACTTATCTTCAACCAAAACTCACTCCCAGCTAGTTATATGCCTCAAAATGGCTATGCTACTCTCACACGTCGAATTTCCACGAAAAACGCTCGCTAATTTGACTTGGGCTAAATTCTGGCATAAACTTCCGACGCGTATAACTTTTGCGTCGGATGTCAGAATCGAACGATTCCAATGGCCATACGTCTTTTTAATAACCTATTTTATCCCACAAAAACTGAATTTAAAACGATTAGCCAAAACTAGGCCAAAATAGTTAAAAACCAAACTGCCCCTGCACAAGCAATGGTTGATTTAGATTTCAAACTTCAATTTACAAACTTCTACACACAACTAGCCCTATTTCGTCCATATCTCTCAGCCAAGCTCACTGTAATTGCAAGGAGGCCGAGCACTAAGCTCGGCCAAAACAGGAAACCGACAGGGCTCCCTTCGGTTTCCCTTAAACTCGCGGCATTACTCTCGTGCTACGCTATAACCTTGCGGCCAATTCCATCAATGACGAAAGTAGGCCGAGCACTAAGATCGGCTAAACCAAAAAAATAATGAGGCGGGCAGCAAGAGGGGAAAGACTTACTGAGCAATGGAGTTCTACACACAACGAGAAAAGGGACTCCAGCAAGGCTCCCAAATCGTCGGTGGCAGACTTGGTCAGAAATTCGCCCTTCGCAGTCGTCGGCCGAAACACTCAGCTCACACTTCGGAAACTCGAGCTGCTGAAACTGGACGGCTTCGGTTCGTCGGGACAGCAGTACCAGCTCGCAACTCGCACCTCGCACCCACGCTCATCGGCCGTCGATCGTAGCTCTGACTACGGCACGCGATCGCCCTCTCCCGGCACTCGGGTGTTTGCAGGAATCAGTCGAATGGCTTCTTCCCGAAGCCATTCGGGTGATTCATATTTTTTAATTTTTTTTTTAAATTACAAATTACCAAATTGCCCTCACGTGCTTCAATCTTCTGAAATTTCGTTAATTTCTCGATCTCTCGACTTTAAATTCCGAAAACCAATCGCAAAAGTAGGCTTCGAGCCTTATAATTTAATCTTCCCTTTGAAATATTTCTCAAAACTCTGACCGGGATTAAACTAAAAATTCTGGAAAATAAAAATTAAAAATTGAAATTCCCGGGTTATTACAAATAGTAGATTGGAAACTGTTGTTATAGGAGAATTCCACTAACGGCAAATATTTGCTCCATGACCCTTGGAACTCCAAAACACATGCTCTCAGCATATCCTCCAATATCTGAATTGTTCTTTCTGTTTGCCCATCCGTTTGTGGATGAAAGGCCGTACTAAAACTCAATTGAGTTCCCATAACTTTATGAAGACTTTTCCATAAACTTGAAGTAAATCTGGGATCTCGGTCTGATACAATCGAGATTGCTACCCCGTGTCTCCTGGATAAATAATTCAGCAAACTGATTCATTGTGAAAGTCATCTTTACCGGTAGAAAGTGGGCCGACTTAGTTAATCGATCAACAATTACCCAGATTCCATCATATCCTCTTGTTGTCCTCGGCAGCCCAACAACAAAATCCATGAAAATCTGCTCCCATTTCCATTCTGGAATCGATAATGGTTGCAATGTCCCGGCTGGCCTTTGATATTCTGCTTTAATTTGTTGACATACCATACAGGCCTCAACATGCTTTGCAACGTCTCTTTTCATATTTGGCCACCACAAGTGCTGCCTTAAATCTCTGTACATTTTCGTACTTCCAGGATGTATAGAGAAGGTAGATGAGTGTGCTTCTGTTAAGATCTCCTTCTGCAAATCTTTACGATTAGGAACATACCACCGATCTCTGAATTTTATTATACCATCTTGGAATAATTAAAATATACAGAATTATTAGATGCCTCTATAGATTTATGACTTTGACACTCTGGATCCCTCTGTTGTGCCTCTTTGATTTTATCCAAAATTGTTGGCCTTAGAGTTATAGCAGATAGCATAATTTATAAGCCAGAGACTATCTCAATTTCAGACCTTTGAATTTCTGCTTCCAGTTTTACAGACATCGAGGAAATTGCAGATTGCGTCATAGTATGCATTCTGCTCAGTGCGTCCGCCACTCGATTGGCTTTTCCTGGGTGATACTTTATCTCCAAATCATAGTCTTTTACAAATACCAACCATCTTCTTTGCCTCATATTCAACTATTTTTGGGTGAAAATGTATTTCAAACTCTTGTGATCAGAGAATACTTCGCATTGCTGCCCATATAAATAATGCCGCCATATTTTCAGTGCGAAAACCACTACTGCTAACTCCAAATCATGCGTAGGATAGTTCTGTTTGTAAACTTTCAGCTGTCTAGAAGCGTAAACCACAACTTTTCCATCCTGCATTAAGACTCCGCCTAAGCCTGTCTCGGAAGCATCACAATAAATGCTGAATTTTCCGTCTTCAATAGGCAATGTCAATACAGGAGCGGTTGTCAATTTCTGTTTAAGCTTCTGAAAACTGTTTTCACATTATTCAGACCGCCAGAATTTCATATTTTTCCTAGTCAGGCGAGTTAAAGGAAGGGCTTTTCTAGAGAAACTCTCAATAAATCTTCTATAATACCCTGCTAAACCAAGAAAACTTTATATGTCACCAACATTTTTAGGTTGTGGCCAGTCAACAATAGCTTGAATCTTTGAAGGATCAACAGAAACTCCTTCCTTCGAAATAACATGTCCAAGAAAATTAACTTGATCAAGCCAAAATTCGCACTTAGAAAATTTTGCATACAGTTGATGAAGCTTTAGAACTGATAAAACCACAGTTAAATGCTCCTCATGTTCTTTCTCAGTTTTAGAATAAACCAAAATGTCATCAATAAATACGATTACAAATTTGTCTAAATACTCATGGAATACTCGGTTCATAAGGTCCATAAAAGCTGCAGGAGCGTTGGTTAAACCAAAAGACATCACTAGAAACTCGTAATGTCCGTACCTGGTTCGAAAGGTAGTCTTGGGAACATTTTCCCGTTTAATCTTCAATTGATAATATCCAGATCGAAGATCAATCTTGGAAAATACTCTTGCACCTTGGAGTTGATCGAATAAATCATCAATACGTGGCAGAGGATACTTATTCTTGATTGTCAATTTGTTCAATTCTCTGTAATCAATACACATTCTCACAGATCCATCTTTCTTCTTTACAAAGAGAACCGGCGCTCCCCAGGGCAAAAAACTAGGGCGAATGAAACCCTTATTCACCAGTTCCGCCAGCTGTAATTTTAATTCTTTTAATTCCGTAGGAGCCATACGGTACGGATTCTTTGATACTGGTGCAGCTCCCGAATATAAATCAATTACAAACTCTATCTCTCGGTCTGGAGGTAACCCAGGCAAATCTTCTAGGAAAACTTCTGGAAAATTCTGAACAATTGGTACTTCCTAAAGTTTTACTTTGTTCTGCCTCTCGATATCCACCATACTTACTAGATACCCAGTACATCCATACCTTAATAGTCGCTGAGCTTTAATGGAGGATATCACTGACATAGTACTGGTATTCTCCACTGCTCGAAAAGAGTATTTTACACCATTCGGGGGTTAAAAACACACCGTTCTTGATCTACAGTCAATAGTGGCAAAATACCTAAACAACCAATCCATTCCCAGTATAACATCATATCCTTTCATGTCGATAATTATTAAATCAGCAGACATCCTATAATCTCCCACAGACATAATACAATTACGGAGTACTTAGTCTAAATGCAATTTTTCTTCAGATGGCAGCATAATATCGTAAAAGTGTTCAGCAGGTAGAGGCAATAAATTTAATTTGACCACGAAAGCCATAGAAATAAATGAGTGTGTGGCCCCAGAGTCAATCAACGTATAAGCATCGACATCATTCAATAGAATTGTATCTGAGATAACTGAAGGTCGTTCCTCCTAGCCGACTTCAATAAGAGCAAACACCCTTGGCGT
Organism: Begonia peltatifolia; assembly: GCA_022433055.1. Taxonomy (NCBI): domain Eukaryota; kingdom Viridiplantae; phylum Streptophyta; class Magnoliopsida; order Cucurbitales; family Begoniaceae; genus Begonia; species Begonia peltatifolia. The sequence goes on along the minus strand of CM039517.1, from coordinate 12,265,546 downwards.
CACGTTCAACTTTGTCTGACTCGGGTTACCCCTTGGGCAGCCTTTAGCAAAATGGCCAACTTCATTGCAATTAAAGCATCGGTTCGATCCGAGCCTGCATTCCCCAGGATGACGTTTCTGACATTTTGGACACGGCGGGTATTGTACAAAAGATCCTTGTACTTGCTTATCTTTTCCTTGTGTATTCTTTCCATCATTGGGTCTTTTCACCCCTCTCTTTTGTTGTTGCTGCTGCTGTTGTTGTTGTGGTCGTTGTCATGCTTTGTTTTGTTGTTGCTGAGGCTGGACTTCTTGAAAGAATTTCTTGGTGGACTCCCTTTGCTTATAAAATTTCTGTTCCGCTTCTTCCACCTCCAAGGCTTTAGCTACCACTTTAGAATAGGGGACGTGTTCGGTTCCTGCTATCTTTACTCCTCTATAAATCTCTACCTTAAGGCCTTGGACAAACTGGTAGACCTTATTCTCATTTGTACTCACCAAATGAGTGGCAAATATGGACAGAGATTCAAATTGGCGAACATAGTCCGCTACAGCGCCAGTCTGGCGCAGTTGTACAAACTCCACCATTTTACTTGTTCTGACAGCACGACTGAAGTACTTTCCATAGAATGCCTCCTTAAACTGTTCCCAGGTCATCCCTCCCATGTTAGTTGTAGCCTTAAGGGTATCCCACCAAAATCCAGCATCCTTAGAAAGATGGAATACGGCACATGTGACCTTGTCTACTTCTTCCACCTTTGCGTAGTCAAACATTCCTTCAATGGTCCGAATCCATTCCTCAGCATAAGTTGGATCTGAAGACTGTCCGTCAAAAGTCGGAGGCCTGAGCTGCCTAAATCGATCTCCACTCTGATCGCTCGAACCTCCATTGTTGTGATTTCCAACTTGCTCTTCTCTATTTATAAGTCTTTTCAACAACTGAGATTGGCGATCACACAATTCAGTTAGTCGGTTGATGGCATGGTCTCTATTATCCATTTCTTTTCGTGGTCGCCCGGCCCTTTTTCTGCCTCTTCTCTCGTATCTCCTTTTTCCTTTATATCCATTGTTTTTTTTTTTTTATCCCTACATCATTTAAACTTCTGAAAAAAAAACATTTCTAGAGCATATCAAAAAACTAAAACCCCAAAATTAGACTCATTTATTTAACCAATCCAATACCAACCTAATTCAAAATTAGACCTCATAACTTATAAAATTATTTTGTGAAATCTTTAAAACTATATATATCCACATATATGCATTGTACCCAAAATACTTAGAGAACCACCCAAAGGTCACAATCGCCCTAACAGCTACAAGCACGCTCCATGGACGTTCCCCACCAACCGTACTGTCAATCATCTTGAGGATTAATGTCCTTACCTGTAATGATATCACCTACACCACAAAGTGACTAATGAGCCTAACGCTCAATAGGTGATGTGAAATAAAGAATGCATGCTCATGAGTATGCTATAATGTTCGTAAAATATGAAATTGAATTTGTTCTTTATTTCTTACATAACATAAGTTATTGGGGTACTAATTCTAGAGGAGAGATGGCCTAACTGATTGTCCTTCTAGCGGAACGACCAACTCGCTCTAGGAAAAGTGGAATGACATATCTAACAGTCCCTCTAACGGAACCGGTTCCTCTAACGGAACTACCATACTCAATTCCCTACCCACAATAACTATTTACGTATTTTTCTATACCATATTCTTCTTGTTCTGTTTACATAAAAACGTATCCATAAAACCGTTTTCTATGATTTGGAAAAACTATGATGCATGAATGTATGTTACATACACATATCCTCAAGGTTGTAAACGTAAAGTAACATAAACAGATAAAACAAATCCATTAGTAAACAAGAACTATCATAATAAACTCACAACCTAAAATTTCTTCCCAACCAAAACTCTCAAAAATAAAGTCTCCAAATTCCTTATCTATCCATCAACCTCCTAACTCTTTGTGATGTAGGCCAATTGGCCAAAACGCATGCAAACATCACCTCCCTCGTGTCTCGAGTTCAGTTTCGACAGTTTGCTCAGCTTCCTTTTTAACTTGCAAACCTATACGATTACATTGATTATCATCAATACCAAAACGTATTTCCAGTAACAACCTATGCATCAAACTTTACACATTTCAAAACTTCATCAAATTGAAAGAACATATCCAAATAACCTTCTGAAACATTCCATTCAAATATCTCAAAACATTTCACAACCTAAAACTATCACATTAATAATCAAACAAACCAAAATGAAGGAAGAGGAAACCCCTTTTCGTGCTTCATTTATGATTTATCAGTTCATCACAAAACTCAACCGAAACTCTACTTACCTTTGAATTTAGAAGAAGAAATTGATCTTTAATCGGGAAGGGAGATCCTAAAAATGGGGAAGCTTGGCGTGGAGAAGAAGCTGAGGGTTTAGGTTTTCTTTTCTATATTAAATACTTAAAGGATAAGTGTTAAAAACCTAACATTTCTCTCATTCCCAAAATTACCCTTTACTTCATTTCTCTCTCCTCCAACAAAAATGATTTCTTTTTCAGAGAAATTTCTTCTCTCTGTCACCAAACAACAAGTTTTTGACCCCCTTTTTTTTTTCACTTATTCTTTCTTTCCAACGCCAATACCCACCCTGCATATCATTCTTCATTCTAAAATTGATAATAATCTGCCTAAACAACATGCTTATATATATTTATTAAATTAAATTTAATCGATAAAATTTTGGGTGTTACAGTAGGTGTCGACCGGTCCATTCAAAACTGTTTTAGGTTTCGACCGGCACTCGCAGGTGTCAACCTGAACTTAATTTTATTGTCTTCAAAATGAAGTTTGTTTAGTATCTTGTACAATAAGCTTTCTACGCATAAACTGTTTTTCGCTGTCAAGTTTTAAATACATGGTAATGTCGTTTTAAGGAAATGAATAAATTTTAAAGAATTTTCTTACGAAGTTTTACAAGAAAGTTAAGTGAGTAGCGATCGAGTTACGGGTCACTACATTTTTCAACCTTTTTAAAAAAAAATGTAACGTAATTGCAAATGAATTTCTTATAAGTTTATGAACAGTCAAGTAAGTAACGCTCGAACTACGAGTCGTTACACCTAAAATAGATGTACTACCTAAAATCACTGAGAGCTGGGAGGCATCATCAGGCTCAATGAGGGTGAAGACCCTCGGCGTCACTCTTGCTGGGGCCTTGCTCATGGCTGGACAAATCCTGGTAAGATGACCAGCTTTGTTGTAGTTGTAGCATCGCGAGTGATTCGACTTCGGGCAATCTTTGATGTAATACCCCGCCTTGTTGCACCTGAAGCATCGCTCGGTGTCCACTTTATACTCACCAGGGTGATTTTTCTTACACTTCGAGCATAAGGGAAACTGTTCCGAGTCCTGTTGCTGCTTGCTACTGCCTTGACTATTCTGACTATCGCTGGGCCTCTTTAGACTGTTTTGCTGTTGCTGTTGCTGTTGCTGCCCATGTCTAGGCTGTTGAGGCAATATTTCTCTGAAAAATCTCCTACGCGGCTCCCCATGGTTGCGAAGCTTCAATCCAGCGTCTTCAATATCTAGGGCCTTGTCAACTACCCTCTCGTAAGGAACGTCTTGCGTCCTCGCCATCTTTATGCCCATATAAATGTCTAGCTTCTGGCGCTACACGAATGGTGTACCTTGTTCTCGTTCAGGCTCACCAGGTGAGTAGCAAACCAAGACAATGCTTCAAACTTCCTCACGTACTCGGCCACAGTATTCGTCTGCCTCAGCTGGGCAATTTCAACAATCTTCTAAGTCTTGACTGAGTGGCTGAAATACTTGCCAAAGAATACCGTCTTAAACTCCTCCCAAGTCATGGTCTTCACGTTGGTGGTGGCTTTTACCGAATCCCACCAAAATCGAGCATCCTTGGCAAGGTAGAAGACCGCACTTGAAACCTTGTCTCGATCATCCACCTTGGTATAGTCTAGCATGTCTTCCATACTTCAAATCAACTCCTCGACACTGAGTGGGTCAGGATAATCCATCAAACACTGGAGGTCGGAGTCTATGGAACCTGTCACCCTTGTGATCTGCCGTAGCGCTATCGCTGAACTGGCCCTAGTCTTCTCTATTCATAAACCGCTACAGTTGTTGAGACTTGTGGTTGACCATCTTGGTAAGCTGCCTAACGGCGTCATCCATATCGCCTAGATGCATCTCTCTAACCATGATGCTAATCCTTTACACCACAACATCTAGTAAGTCTAAACGAAACTATGAGAGTTCTAAGAAGAATTACAGTTGGTGGAGCACTCCCATGCAGTGGCCGACGGTGTTAGGTAATCAACTAAACTACGTTGACCTCGTGCCTCTGACACTTATAGCATCCCCCTCTTTCCACCTATTAACCGTCCCCTCTACTTTCCCCCAAAGGATGTGGAAATTGTGATAGACCTTCTTACCTTTACAATCTAACCCCTCCTCCGAGGGGCCCAACATCCTCGTTGGTAACACTCCGGTTTGGTAAAGGCTCTAATACCATCTCTGTAACACCCGATAGAAACGCCCCGAAAACCCCTCTAGTTTATAGTACGCTCTGAAACCATACCAAACAACTCATCTCTCCCTCTTACACAATTTATATCAAAATTTAAATTTTTGTTTGAAAACATTTTATAAAGACTTACGCAGTGGAAAACGACGCTTGTGCGGAAAACTCACAAAAAAAAAAAAACACATTTATTTTTTTTTGTTTCGTTAAATTTTAAAGCAGATAAATAGAAAATCGGTCGAATCTTGTAAACATCGGTTGACACATGACCAGTTCTACACCCAAGGGTCGACACCTATATACATAGGTTGGCACCTCGGTCGCCTCATTTTGTACAGGTCGACACTTTTTTGCAGCAGTCGACACCCTGATCCTCTCTGCCCGCACCGGTCGAATCTCGTGGTCGACACTTCTACGTTCATCTTACGAGTGGTCAACACCTGTCTTCATAGGTTGACTCCTTAATTCTCTCTGCCCCCACTGGTCGAACGTCGTAGTCGACAATCTCACCATTTTTACACTAATCGGTCGACACCTAAAGACACAGGTCGACACCTAGTTTGTCTCTGTCCCCGTAGGTCGACCCTCGCAGCCCACATTTGCCTAGTTCGGTCGACACCTAAGCATATCGGTCGACACCTTACACCAGTAGCCTAAAACTATATTCAAAACTCACCAAGAAATGAATGACGACAACCCCACCATTTAAAACCACAAAGTAAAATCTGGATTTTCAATCAAAATCTCCCAAGTAGTTTCAAAATACATACACTAACATTTTAAATATCCGTTTACACATAAAAGTCTATACACTTGACATGGACTCCTCAAAATAATCTTCAAAAACTCGCCATACCCCAAAACATGCTCTACGGGTCGAGTCGCCCTAACAAACTCTACCCGTTGGTACATGGTAACATGCTGCCAACTATCCGCTACTCTTGGCTGGGCTCGGGAAATTCACCCAGTATGTAAGACCCACAACTTAATCTGGGAGACAAGAACGGAGAGGGGAGGTGGAAGGAAACGTAGGCGGGTACGTGTCCTTAACTCTCTTATTTATTTCACACCAATATTATTGTCTCTCTCTCCCTATTAAATCCTCCTTCTGCTTCATTTTTCTTCTTAGTAGACTTTTGATTAGCCGAAGTAACTACGTGTGAAGAAGACGAAGAATAGAGAGAGATACCTCATATCTTGGTGTTCAATTTGCTGAAGTGAAGTCGTCGATCCAAGTTAATTGTAGTGGTCATCAGAGGTATATATCTAATACCATTAATTCCTTAAAGTATTTGCAAACCGTTGTTCTTTTTTT